>LR738715.1:387648398-387687141 GCA_902687465.1 Secale cereale | reverse complement strand
GCCCAAATTCAAATACCATATGATTTAATCCAAAGCCCTAGATTGTCCTAGAAAAATGTGCACCATTTTTGGCAGAGGTTTAAGACCAAGGCAGAAATGATGAACATTTTGGAGGGCATTTTGGGTACATTGGAAAATATTTTATCAAACCCTAGTTGTTTGGGGAGGGGTGCTGGGGTTTCTTTTAATCCTATTTCAAGTTTCTTTGAAAGTAAACATGATGCACACTCTAGTCAGGTCCTAATGCAAGTGCTAGCTAGGGATGTGACACCCTTTGCTCTTGTCTATGGAGTAGAGGCAGTTCTCCCCACGAAACTCGTATACGGGTCTCCTCGAGTGCTCGCTTACGATGAGCTCGAGCAAGAGCAGCTGCGGCAAGATGATGCACTGCTCTTCGAGGAGAACCGTCTTCAGGTGCTGTACGAGCTGCTCGATACCAGCAAGCTTTGCGCCGCTACCATAGCCGCAAAGTCAAGGCCAGAAGTCTCGAGGAAGGCGACCTTGTTCTTCGGCGTGTTCAGTCCGCCAAGAATTCCAACAAGTTGACGCCGAAGTGGGAAGGCCCTTATCGGGTGAGACAAGTCACAAGGCCCGGCGCTGTCCGCCTTGAGACCGAAGAAAGCTTACCGGTGAGCAACTCCTGGAACATTGAGCATCTTCGCAAGTTTCACCCCTGAGGCGCGGTTGCCGTGATCCGCTCCGGCAACCACCTTTTGTACAAGTCTTGCCGCTGTTGCATGTAAACCTTTGTACAAAGCCGGGCGCAGATCCCGTGCATCAGTAAAACTTTTGTGCTTCGCACGACTTGTCATTTCATGCGTTTCCGTTATCTTGCATGTGTTATCTGACACTTTGTGCATCACACACCCCCGGTAAGCAATAACAAGCCGCAAGGCTCCATATCTGTGTTTCCTCCCTTTTTCCTTTTTTCTCTCAAGCAGAAGAACTGTTCCTCGCGCACAAGTTTGCCGGGGGGAGGAGACAGTGGTATGGACCAAGTGCTGTTCAAGAAAGGAAAGCCTTGCCGGGAAGCAAACAACCCACGAAAGCTAAGTTGCCAAACTTTGAGCATTCAAATTTTTTAAAATTCTTAGTTATCTTCCTTGAACGACCACACTTTGTATGGAAAACCTATGCGCGGAGGAACCTACCCGTGGCTAGCCGCGCCCTTACTTTGTTTCGAGCACGCTCAACGGCTTAAGTGAGCTGCGGCAAGTGTCGCGCCCTTACTTCGTTTTCTAGTTCACTCAACAATCTAAGTTTGCTGCGACTAGCTGCGGCAAGGTTTCTTGCTGGCAGGGGCATTGCCAGCAGGCTGCTGAAGTTCCGCACTCGGCGCTCGCGGCAAGGGTCCTTTTGCCGACAAGTTCCCTAGAAGCGTAGGGTGAGAAGCATACAAAGTAAAGGAATAGAGCAAGGGAGATAACACTGCATCAATTACCCAAAATAAAGTTATATTACAGGTTGACTTGTCGTTGTTCTAATAGACTACTGTCCATGACTTGGTTCACAGCGACAAGGGAAGCGGAAAGCAAGCAACCTAGTCTACACGGTCGCCGTCAACCCTCCTGATCTTCCCCACCTTGGCCACGATGTGGGCAACTTGAGCCTTCAACGCCTCCTGGTCAGCATCGGGCGGCAAGGTCCGGAGGACGTTCTCAAGGTTGATCCCGGGGTTGCGGTAGACGATCTTCGTCAACACTCGTTCCACAGTACCCATGCAAAGCCTGCACGCCTCGTTCGCCAGCTGTGTGGGGAGCCTTTCCCGTAGCTGCGCGAGGGCCGGCGCCACTCCTCTGAAAAACAAGCTCAGCTTGGCGCTATGGGGGAGGTTCTCGTCGGGGGAGTACACGAGGTGCTCCGTCCCTAGCGCCAACATCTCCTTGTCAATGTTGGCGGCGGAGGCGACGAGCTCCTTGGTCCACTGCTCCACTGTCTGCCTAAAGTTGTTCTCCGTGAGGGCGGCGCTAGCTAACAATGCCCTCTCAGCTCGGAGATCTTCCTTCAGCTTCGTCTCCCTGTTCCGGGCCCCGTCGAGCGATTCCATGAGGGTGGACAACTTCAGCTCCAAGTCCGCGATGGAGTCCTTGGCGGCGATGAGTTCCTGGCCCTTGTCGGAGAGGCGGACTTACAGCTCCGAGTAGGTGTGGGCGTCTTTCTCCCGCGCCAACGTGAGCGCGGCAATCCTCTCCTCGCTCGTCTTCAAGCTCGTCTCCAACTGCGCCACCCTCGCCTCCAAGTCCCTCTTGGCGGTCTCTACGGCAGCAGTGGCGTCCCTCGCCTCCTGCAGAGCCCCGCCAATGGACTGCTCGCGCGCGGTAAGGTCGTCCTCGTGGCTATCGAGGTCGACCTTCCGCTGCCTGAGCTCTCCCTCCCGCCGAGACAGATCCTCGGCGGCTAGTCGTTGCTGCTCCTCAACCTCGGCCTTCTCGAGGATGAACGCCTGGTGCGCCCCGGCGAGCTCCTCCCGCTCCTCCGCCAAGTTCCGGAGAGCCGCTTGGTTGGTGGCGCGGAGCTCCTCGGCGCGCTTCTCCAGATCGACGCCACCCTTGGTAGCCAGAGCCTCTTGGGACTTCAGCTTGGCCTGCCTGGCACGGTACAAGGCCAGGAGCCGGCGCAGGAGCTGCTCCTCCTCGGGCTCGTTGCTGCTGCCGGGCGCGTCGACAAGCCTCAGCCCGGCGGAGCTGAGGACTTCTCCATCGAAGCTCTCCCCCTCCACAGGCGCCCTTGACGAAGATGCCCACGGGACTTGGATGAAGACCCCGTTGGCGGCCTCCAGATAGACACCCGACCCGGTCGCGGCAGCGGGAAGGTTGGCGGCCGGCACAGCGGCCGGCGCTCCTGCGGCCTCAGGGCCATCAGTGCGGTCGCCGGTCCCTTCCCCAGCTGCCGCGTCAGCGGCCGTGGCGGTCTCATTGGCGGCTGGCTCGTCGGCGCCGGCCATCCCTTCAGCGGTGGTGGCGTCGCCAGCATTACCGCGCGCGTCCTCCTCGGCGATGGCCTCTGTCTCCATCGGCTCCGGGGCGGGCGGGTCTGACAGAAGAAAAAGAGAAGAAGAATCGTCAAGCAAATATCCAAAAAGAAGAATTCAAGAGAAGGAGAGTACAAGGGTTACCTGCGCGGGCCTCCTCCTCTACGGGGATCCTTGCCGGGGAGTTCTCCCTTTGCGGCGTAGTAGTGGCCCCCACCGACGGAGGGACGCTGGCGCCTTCCTTTGGCGGGGTGCCCACCCTTGTCGGGGTGCTCGCCCTTGGCAGGGTACTCGCCCTTGGCGGAGTACCCGCCCTTGGCGGAGCGCTCTCCCTCGCCGGGGAGCTCCTCCTCAGCGGGGAGGGTGGGACGAGCGGATCGTCGGGAGCAGTCTCTTGACGCTCCTGAGGCTGCGGCTCCACTTCTGCACAAGTCAACAAGCAAACAAGACATTAGCAAGGATAAGAAGCTCAAGCGCGCCCAACAAGCGAAGAAGTAAATAAGAGACTTACGCTGGGGGCTGCGCTGGGGGCTGCTCTGCGGAGCAGCTGGCTGGTCCGGCAAGCCTGTCGCGGGCGCATCTCCTGCCGCAGCGACGGGCTCGTCCTCAAGATCGACCACCGGAATCTTGGCCCTCTTCACCGCTCTCTGGGCCAGGTTCCTAGAAGATAAACAAGATCAGAGTCAGGCAAAGAGAATTCAAGACAAGAGCAACAAGAATCAAAAGAAATAAGAGTTGCAAGTGCTTACTCTTCCTCCTCCTCGTCGGAACTAAGAACAGAGAAGTTGAAGTCCGCCTCGCGCGTCCCGGTGCGAGGAGCTAGAGGAGTAGGCTCCCTCGGGCGCTTGGCGGGCTCCGGAGCCGTGGTCTGAGAAGACCCTGCTCCAGTCGTCGTCGAGGCCCGAGGAGCGGAAGGAGCGCCAGAGCCGGTTCGGGAAGATCCCCCTCCGCCTGCCGCTGAGGCACGGGGAGCCCCCTTGACGGCCTTGCTCGTCGTGGTGGCACGCGTCGAGCGACGCTGCGGCTGCTGTTGGGGCGCCGGCTACCTCGCCGTGTCAGTGGCCTTGCGGAGGCGTTTCTTTGGCTGAGGCGGAGGACTTGGCGGTGGCGGAGAATTCTCCGAGGATGAGGAGGCGTCGTCGAGGCCCAAAGACCCGCCTGAGTCTTCTGAAGGGTCGCCCGAGTCGTCGCCCGATTCGGCGTCCTCCTCGGCGGGCTCACTTGACTCTGTGCCCTGCCCGACAGCCTCGCTCGTCCCGGTAGCTGCCCGGCAGGCCTCAGCAGTTTGAGGATCTCTTCCTCCTCGGCCCGGCTCACCGCGTCCGCTGCGTCCGCCTCGTCCAAGGAATACCCGAACTCGCCCGCGGCCTCAGCTACGGCTGCCTCCTCCATCCTGGTGGCGATATACGCCAAATCCCGGTCGGTGGTGTCACGGGTGAGACCCTTCTTCTCATCAAGATTGATCGGCAGCTCAACCAAGTTGTCGAAGAAAGTTTGTGCAGTCTCGTCATAAGGCGCCAGCCAAGTGGGATCAACCCCGTGGGAGTCGCACAGCGGCATTGCCGCGCGGATGGCACTAAGAGAAGAGTTGTTACATAGTGGAACTACTCCCCGCGACGGGGCAAACCAATCCGGGTCATGCTTGAATAGCTCCCGGATCATCCCCTTGAGCTCCAGGACAGTGAAGTTGTAGTTGAGGCCGGGGCGTAGCCTCATACAGTCTGCCGTGTTGCCGAACTCCCAAGCAGACCGCTTCCTCTCCTGCAAGGGAGCGATGCGCCGACGAAGGAAATCTGCCCCGACCTCACCTAGTGAGGGCAACCTTCAGCTTCTCGTCCTCCGGGGCCAGGTCACTCCAATCCTTGCCGCGCACTATTGCAGCTCGGCGCGGGGAGGTAAATTGCTGAGGTTCATCTTCCATAACCCAGCACCAATCGGCCCTCCACTGCTCCCACATGCCGCGGAGCTCTCCAATCAAGTACGCCTCTTTCTTGTTGAGCCTAAAGATCCAAGAGATGCCACCAGACAGAGGAGATCCAGACTCTACTCGAGGAGTGAAGAAATGGCGGAAGAGAGCTACGTTGGGGGTGACTCCGACAAGGTTTTCGCACAGATGTGCGAAAACGGCCAAGGTTAAGACTGCGTTCGGGGTAAAATCCAGAAGGTGGAATCCATACGTGTTCATAACGTCGCAGAAGAACTCGGAGTATGGAGGGCAGAGACTGCAATGGAAGAACAGAGCAAACTAAGGGTAACCTCCCGGGAACATGTTGCATGCTTCGGCGGGGAGGACCCTGGTGCGCGGGTGAGCATTCGTCTCCCTCGACCAGAACAAGTAGAACTTGTCCTTCAGCTCCCTCGCGCCAAGCCTCGGTGGGAAGACCACCATCTTCTTCCGCATTGCTGCTAGCTTCGCCGCCCGCTCGGACTTCGCGTTTTTCGCCTTGTCGCTCTTCGGGGCCATGGCGGGGACGGCGAGTGGGGTCGGCGGCGCTGGGGAGGCTGGCGGCGGCGGAAGAGGGGTGGAGTTCGGCTCTCTTTCGACCTTTGAGGAGGAGAAGAGCGGCGGGGGTTTCTGGAGGTTGAAGATGCAATGAAGCAACGGGGGAAACTGCCCTTGTTTCCTCTGCTTTTAAGGGGGAGTGGGGGACGTTTCGCATTTTCCCATTAAAGAAACAGGTCACGATCTCTCCCATGACGCCGCAATCGACTCGTGGCGTTAGGGAGGGATGCGGCGGATACGGAGTGGGATACGGCGCGCCATGGGCCGCGTGTGTCCGTGCACTGTTTTGGGCCGGGCCCAACAGCGCTCGGCACCGTGTGTGGCCCAGGCCCGGGGGCTCCTGTCGGTGTACTAAAGTAGGAGTACCTTAGTATCCCGACTTGTGCACGGGCAGTAGCAGCGTCCCGTGGCAGGGCTTGCCACGCGCTCGCCAAGGCCCACCCTAGTTCCTTTTGAACCATTCAAGAACAAAGTATTCAAATCAGAGAGACAAGGCCCCGGCAAGAGGAGCTTGCCGGGAAGGCCGCCCCAGGATCAAGACCACCCTATTATTACAAGGCCCTGGCAAGAGGAGCTTGCCAGGAAGGCCAAAGAACGGCATTTTAGAAGACTTGCCTTGGCGCATCGCGCGCCCCGGCAAAGCCCGGAGAGCGACAAGCTTCCGGGCGCGGCAAGGTAGCGACCGCGGCAAGGTGCTTGTCGCGGCAAGCTTGCACTGTGTGCCTGCGCTCCATCTCATCTAGCCACGCGTCGCCCTGGGGCCCTTCCAGGGGCACGTGGCAGATGGCTGTGCAGCCTGGGGTACACGGTGGCAAGCCACGATGACAAGGCCACCATCGTGGCGAACGGAGACGCCCGGACGAACGCTTTTTGCACTGTTTGGGGGCGACGGCGACGTGCATTCAATGCCCTTGTCCCCCACCGTCAGGGTTAGGTATAGACCACAGTACATACACTGTTACAACTACCACCATTTTTACGCTTTTACCCTCACCTACGTTGCCACTTGTCGGTGACCCCTTTGACCTATAAAAGGAGGCCCATGCACAACATAGAGGGGGTTCCGAAGTTTGATCACTCCCACGCTCGGTGTAGCCGGTACTGTAGATCTTCTTGCTCCCGAGCCAACAACTCAATAACAAAACCAAGGCAGGAGTAGGGTTTTACGCATCCGTGCGGCCCGAACCTGGGTAAACTGCTCGCGTGCGCCTCGATCCGCTCGTTGTGCTCCCTCCGCTCCCTTGCCGTACCGAAAAGGGGCTCCGATCCCATAGGTGTTCGTGGGCGATCAGTTTCCCCGACAAGTAAATACAAAACTCGTCAAAAAATCATGAAACTTGGCATACTATCATGGAGCGGCATCTACATGCGATGGTATATTTTTTGTCCCATTTGGGCCAGGTTTTGCTATAAGCTTCGCAGAAAACAGAGCTTCTCACAACAAGCATGATGGTTTAGGTATGGAACGTGCCACCTTTGGGAACGGAATGATATACATTGCCTGTTATTGCTTTCAAATACTTTCTAGTGTCAACATAGAATAACATCTGTTTTGTGTTTAATTTTGGAATTTTTCATGGTTCGTTTGGCCTTTTTATACGTTAATGGGTTTTCTAGGCATTTTACATG
Source organism: Secale cereale (assembly GCA_902687465.1). NCBI lineage: Eukaryota > Viridiplantae > Streptophyta > Magnoliopsida > Poales > Poaceae > Secale > Secale cereale. Next base: position 387,680,038 of record LR738715.1, on the reverse strand, counting down.
GGAAGGAAATTCAAATACCAGGGCACTGTTGATTGCCTGCAAAACATCGAGATACCTGGTTTTTAAATTCTAGTAAATACAAAACTCGTCTGAAAATCATGGAACTTGGCATCCTATCATGTAGCGGCATCAACATGCCATGGTAAATTTTTTGTCCCATTTGGGGCAGGTTTGGCTATAAACTTCTCAACAACCAGAGCTTCTCACACCAACCGTGATGGTTTCAGTATGGACCGTGCCACCTTTGGGGACGGAATGATATCCATTGCCTGTTATTGCTTTCAAATAATTTCTAGTGTCAACATCGAATAACAGCAGTTTTGTGTTTAATTTTCGAATTTTTCATGGTTCGTTCGGCCTTTTTTATTCGTTAATTGGGTTCTCTAGGCATTTTATGTGCATAATTCAAATTTTAACTACAAGCACATGCTCTAGTGCACCAAACTTGGTTGAAAAATCACATGTGTGTACTTGGGTGAATTTCTGGGTCCCATGCAAGAAAAGGGAATGAAATTCAAACACCAGGGCATTGTTGATTGAAGGCAAAACGTTGCGATGCCTGGTTTTTAAATTATAGTAAATCCAAAACTCTTATGAAATTCATGAAACTTGGCAGGCTATCATGGAGCTGCATCAACATGTCGTGGTAAATTTTTTGTCCAATTTGGGGAAGGTTTGGGTATAAGCTTCTCACAACAAGCGTGACGGTTTCGGTTGGGAACGTGCCACCTTTGGGAACAAAATGATATCCGTTGCCTCTTATTGCTTTAAAAAAATTCTAGTATCAACATAGGAAAACAGGAGTGTTGTGTTTAATTTTGGAATTTTCCGTGGTTCGTTTGGCCTTTTTTATACGTTAATTTGGTTTTCTAGGCATTTTATGTGCATAATTCAAATTAGAACTACAAGCACATGCTCCGGTGCACCAAAGTTGGTTGAAAAATCACATGTGTGTCCTTGGGTGAATTTCTAGGTCCCATGCATGAAATAGGAATGAAATTCAAAAACCAGGGCACTGTTGATTGCCAGCAAAACGTTGAGATGCCTGGTTTTTAAATTCTAGTAAATCGAAAACTCGTCTGAAATTCATGGAACTTGGCATGCTATCATGGAGCGGCATCAACCTGCCGTGGTAATTTTTTTGTCCCATTTGGGGCAGGTTTGGGTATAAGTTTCTCACGAACGAGATCTTCTCACAACAAGTGTGTTGGTTTCGGTAGGGAACGTGCCACCTTTGGGGAAGAAACGATATCTGTTGCCTATTATTGCTTTCAGAAAAATTCTAGTGTCAACATAGAATAACATGAGTGTTGTTTTTAGTTTTGGAATTTTTCGCGTTTCATTTTGGCCTTTTTATACGTTAATTGGGTTTTCTAGGCATTTTATGTGCATAATTAAAATATGAGCTACAAGCACAAGCTCCAGTGCACCAAAGTTGGTTGAAAAATTGCATGTGTGTCATTGGGTGAATTTATAGGTCCCATGCAAGAAATGGGAAGGAAATTCAAACACCAGGGCACTGTTGATTGCTTGCAAAACGTTGAGATGCCTGAGTTTTAAATTCTAGAAAATACGAAACTCGTCTGAAAATCATGAAACTTGGCATCGTATCATGGAGCGGCATCAACATGCCATGGTAAATTTTTTGTCCCATTTGGGGCAGGTTTGGCTATAAGATTCTCAACAACCAGAGCTTCTCACAACAACCATGATGGTTTCAGTATGGAACGTGCCACCTTTGGGGACGGAATGATATCAATTGCCTGTTATTGCTTTCAAATAATTTCTAGTGTCAACATAGAATAACATCAGTTTTGTGTTTAATTTTGGAATTTTTCATGGTTCGTTTGGCCTTTTTTATACGTTAATTTCGTTTTCTATGCAATTTATGTGCATAATTCAAATTTGAACTACAAGCACATGCTCCAGTGCACCAAAGTTGGTTGAAAACTCACATGTGTGTCATTTGGTGAATTTATAGGTCCCATGCAAGAAATGGGAAGGAAATTCAAACACCAGGGCACTGTTGATTGCCTGCAAAACGTTAAGATGCCTAGTTTTTGAATTGTTGTAAATATGAAACTCGTCTGAAAATCATTAAACTTGGCATACTATCAGGGAGCGGCATTTACATGCGATGGTATATTTTTTGTCCCATTTGGGGCAGGTTTTGCTATAAGCTTCGCAGAAACAAGAGCTTCTCACAACAAGCGTCATGGATTAGGTATGGAACGTGCCACCTTTGGGAACAGAATGATATCCATTGCCTGTTATTGCTTTCAAATAATTTCTAGTGTCAACATAGAATAATAGCAGTTTTGTGTTTAATTTTCGAATTTTTCATGGTTCGTTCGGCCTTTTTTATTCGCTAATTGGGTTTTCTAGGCATTTTATGTGCATAATTCAAATTTGAACTACAAGCACATGCTCCAGTGCACCAAAGTTGGTTGAAAAATCACATGTGTGTACTTGGGTGAATTTCTAGGTCCCATGCATGAAATGGGAATGAAATTCAAACACCAGGGCATTGTTGATTGCAGGCAAAACATTGAGATGCCTAGTTTTTAAATTATAGTAAATCCAAAACTCTTCTGAAATTCATGAAACTTGGCAGGCTATCATGGAGCGGCATCAACATGTCGTGGTAAATTTTTTGTCCCATTTGGGGAAGGTTTGGGTATAAGCTTCTCACAACAAGCGTGACGGTTTCGGTTGGGAACGTGCCACCTTTGGGAACGAAATGATATATGTTGCCTCTTATTGCTTTAAAAAAATTATAGTGTCAACATAGGACAACAGGAGTGTTGTGTTTAATTCTGGAATTTTCCGTGGTTCCTTTGGCCTTTTTTATAAGTTAATTTGGTTTTCTAGGTATTTTATGTGCATAATTCAAATTTGAACTACAAGCACATGCTCCAGTGCACCAAAGTTGGTTGAAAAATCACATGTGTGTCCTTGGGTGAATTTCTAGGTCCCATGGATGAAATAGGAATGAAATTCAAAAACCAGGGCACTGTTGATTGCCAGCAAAACGTTGAGATGCCTGGTTTTTAAATTCTAGTAAATCAAAAACTCATCTGAAATTCATGGAACTTGGCATGCTATCATGGAGCGGCATCAACATGTCGTGGTAAATTTTTTGTCCCATTTGGGGCAGGTTTGGGTATAAGCTTCTCACAAACGAGATCTTCTCACAACAAGCGTGTTGGTTTCGGTAGGGAACGTGCCACCTTTGGGGACGAAACGATATCCGTTGCCTATTATTGCTTTCAGAAAAATTATAGTGTCAACATAGAATAACAGGAGTGTTGTTTTTAGTTTTGGAATTTTTCGTGTTTCATTTTGGCCTTTTTATACGTTAATTGGGTTTTATAGGCATTTTATGTGCATAATTAAAATTTGAACTACAAGCACATGCTCCAATGCACCAAAGTTGGTTGAAAAATCACATGTGTGTCATTGGGTGAATTTATAGGTCTCATGCACGAAATGGGAAGGAAATTCAAACACCAGGGCACTGTTGATTGCCTGCAAAATGTTGAGATGCCTAGTTTTTAAATTCTACTAAATACGAAACTCGTCTGAAAATCATGAAACTTGGCATCCTATCATGGAGCGGCATCAACATGCCATCGTAAAGTATTTGTCCCATTTGGGGCAGGTTTGGCTATAAGCTTCTCAACAACCAGAGCTTCTCACAACAACCGTGATGGTTTCAGTACGGAACGTGCCACCTTTGGGGATGGAATGATATCCATTGCCTGTTATTGCTTTCAAATAATTTCTAGTGTCAACATAGAATAACATCAGTTTTGTGTTTAATTTTGGAATTTTTCAAGGTTCGTTTGGCCTTTTTTATACGTTAATTGCGTTTTCTAGGAAATTTATTTGCATAATTCAAATTTTAACTACAAGCACATGCTCCAGTGCACCAAAGTTGGTTGAAAAATCACATGTGTGTCCTTGGGTGAATTTATAGCTCCCATGCAAGAAATAGGAATGAAATTCAAAAACCAGGGCACTGTTGATTGCCAGCAAAACGTTGAGATGCCTGGTTTTTAAATTCTAGTTAATCGAAAACTTGTCTGAAATTCATGGAACTTGGCATGCTATCATGGAGAGGCATCAACATGCCGTGGTAATTTTTTTGTCCCATTTGGGGCAGGTTTGGGTATAAGCTTCTCGCAAACTAGATCTTCTCGCAACAAGCGTGTTGGTTTCGGTAGGGAACGTGCCACCATTGGGGACGAAACGATATCCGTTGCCTATTATTGCTTTCAGAAAAATTCTAGTGTCAACATAGAATAACAGGAGTGTTGTTTTTAGTCTTGGAAATTTTCACGGTTCATTTTGGCCTTTTTATACATTAATTGGGTTTTCTAAGCATTTTATGTGCATAATTAAAATTTGAACTACAAGCATATGCTCTAGTGCACCAAAATTGGTTGAAAAATCACATGTGTGTCATTGTGTAAATTTTTAGGTCCCATGCAAGAAATGGGAAGAAAATTCAAACACCAGGGCACTGTTGATTGCCTGCAAAACGTTGAGATGCCTAGTTTTTAAATTCTAGTAAATACAAAACTCGTCTGAAAATCATGAAACTTAGCATGCTATGATGGAGCGGCATCAACATGCCATGGTAAATTGTTTGTCCCATTTGGGGCAGGTTTGGCTATAAGCTTCTCAGAAACTAGAGCTTCTCACAACAAGCGTGATGGTTTCGGTATGGAACGTGCCACCTTTGGTGACGGACATATATCCATTGCCTCTTATTGCTTTCAAATTATTTCTAGTGTCAACATAGAATAACAACAGCTTTGTGTTTAATTTTCGAATATTTCGTGGTTCGTTCGGCCTTTTTTATAGGTTAAAATTTGAACTACAAGCACATGCTCCAGTGCACAAAAGTTGAATGAAAAATCACACGTGTGTCGTCGGGTGAATTTCTAGGTCCCATGCAAGAAATGGGAATGAAATTCAAACACCAGAGCATTGTTGATTGCCGACAAAACGTTGAGATGTCTGGTTTTTAAATTCTAGTAAATCCAAAACTCTTCTGAAATTCATGGAACTTGGCATGCTATCATGGAGCGGTATCAACATGGCATAGTAAATTTTTTATCCCATTTGGGGCAGGTTTGGGTATAAGCTTCTCACAAACGAGAGCTTCTCACAACAAGCGTGATGGTTTCGGTAGGGAATGGGCTGCCTTTGGGAACGGAACCATATCAGTTGCCTCTTATTTCTTTAAAAAAATTCTAGTGTCAACATAGAATAACAGGAGTGTTGTGTTTAATTTTGGATTTTTTCGTGGTCCGTTTGGCCTTTTTTACGCGTTAATTGGGTTTTCTAGGCATTTTTTGTGCATAATTCCAATTTGAACTACAAGCACATGCTCCAGTGCACCAAATTGGTTGAAAAAATCACATGTGTGTCCTATGGTGAATTTCTAGGTCCCACGAAGAATTGGGAATGAAATTCAAACACCAGGGCATTGTTGATTGCCGACAAAATGTTGAGATGCCTAGTTTTTAAATTCTAGTAAATCCAAAACTCATCTGAAATTCATGAAACTTGGCATGCTATCATGGAGCGGCATCAACATGTCGTGGTAAATTTTTGTCCCATTTGGGGCAGGTTTGGGTATAAGCTTCTCACAACAAGCGCGATGGTTTTGGTAGGAAACGTGCCATCTCTGGGTACAAAACAATATCCGTTGCCTCTTATTGCTTTCAAAAAAATTATAGTTTCAACATAGAACAACAGGAGTGTTTTGTTTAATTTTGGAATTTTATGTGGTTCGTTTGGCCTTTTTTATATGTTAATTGGGTTTTCCAGGCATTTTACGTGCATATTTCAAATTTGAACTACAAGCACATACTCCAGTGTACCAAAGTTGGTTGAAAAATCACGTGTGTGTCCTTGGGTGACTTTCTAGGTCCCATGCAAGAAATGGGAATGAAATTTATACACCAGGGAACTGTTGATTGCCGGCAAAATGTTGAGATGCCTGGTTTTAAGTTATAGTAAATCCAAAACTCATCTGAAATTCATGGAACTTGGCATGCTATCATGCAGCGAGGAAGGTTTGGGTATAAGCTTCTCACAAACCAGAGCTTCTCACAACAAGCGTGATGGTTAAGGTAGGGAACGTGCCATCTTTGGGGACGGAACGATATCCGTTGCCTGTTATGGTTTTCAAAAAAATTCTAGTGTCACAAAAGAATAACAGGAGTGTTGTGTTTAATTTTGGAATTTTTCGTGGTTCGTTTGGCCTTTTTTACTTGTTAATTGGGTTTTCTAGGCATTTTGTGTGCGTAATTCAAATTTGAAATACAAGCACATGCTCCAGTGCACCAAAGTTGGTTGAAATATAACATGTGTGTCCTTTGGTGAATTTCTAGTTCCCATGCAATGTGGGGACCCCGACTTAGAAGTCGAGATCACCGAATGCACGTGTACAGTGATCCCAGAGATCAATGCTCACTGAACACACAGAAGCTGAATAACAAGAGTCTTACATCCATACATATCGTCTTACACAAATTAAGGCCATTATGGCCAAGTCTTACATAGATAAAGCCTCACGGGCTGAATAGCCAATAACTCAAATAGCGGAAGTCTTCGATGATAGGTAGAACCCATGCCATCTGCCTTAACCCTACAGGCATTCTGACTGGGATAGCGTCCTAGTTCGCATGTTCGTCTCCAAAGAACTCTTCTTCATATTCCTGTTCCTCCATGCCTGGCCAATTAAATAACCAGTGGCAAGCCAATGAGTACTTTGAATGTACTCGCAAGCAACCCATGATTTGGTTCAAAGTAACAATGCAATAGAACAATAATGAGCAATCTAGCAATGGGCTAGAACAAAAGTTCTACCATCAAGTGTATGCATCAATAAACTCCCGTAACCTCGAAGACAGGTTACCGATATCAACATGAATATGATTCAGCTCAACGAGTCAAGTCACCACCTTGACTCATCACACACACATACTTCTACCGATGAAGTAAAATTCTGGACATAGTTTAAGTAGCACCACCCAACTGTCCATGACCGTGGACACGGCTATTCGAATAGTTTTACATTCTGCAGAGGTTGCGCACTTTACCCACAAGATCCGGGAAGCTTTCGTGTCACCCACAATCCCGCAGTACCTCAAGTACTCGGGGGAAGCACCCGGTCATTATCTTTCCTTAGACGACACTAACATAGAGTCCACTCGTTGGTACACAGCCCTCGAGTACAAACAATAGATCATGGGACTTGCCCTAATTTCCATATCACGCGTACCCGAAGGGACCAACGGTGTGTCCGGTGCCCTATAAAAACAGTCATGGTCGTCTATCCAAGCACGACCCCGTCCCGGGAAAGACCTCAAGTCTTCCCGTCACTAGTACTGCGGGCACCATGCTAGTATCGACCTAAGTAATCAATAAAGCCCCGTCCCATAAGGGGTAGAGTGGTTGCACACGTTTGGTTGGGACGGTAGTCACACATAAATCTAATCCATTATCTCACCCATGCACAAGATTTTTACCTGCACATCACTTCTTCCTCAAGTGATGACCTAACTCAACATCACCCTCGGCATTAGGGGCACCCGATGGGATTTATGAAAAGATTGCAAACACGAAGGTTCCATGTCACACATGCATCACTAAGCATCACTAGACATCTAGCTCATAGCAAGATCATGAGTAAGCATGCATCATGTGGTGGTTTCAACTAGGTCACCACCGATATTCTTATCACTATGCATTCGGAAACAAACGGGTTCCGAAGAATACAAGTGTATCATGGTCAAAGGGCTGCTTGCCTGGTTTGGCTTGGTCTTCAAAGTCTTCAAATCCTTCTCCACCTTCTTCCTCAGCAACTTCGTCAAATACGGTATCTATACGTCGCATAATAACAACGGAAAAATAAGACCACAATAAAAACAGAAAAATCAAAGTGCTCAGAAAAATGTCAACTTATTTTTGTTAAATACTAGAGGGAAAACTAAGATGGCAAAAATTCTTAGTTGGAGTTTTGGAGTTGCAGAAGGGAATCTAAGGATTTTAGAAAAGGATTTTTAATGCTCAAATTTGAATTTAAATTTGAACAGAACAGAAAAGTTTCATGGATATGTGTGAAAGTGACACCATTAAATAGGTTGGAATATTATAAGATTTTAGGAGTTGGAATTAATTTATTTGGACAAATATTCATTTCTGTAAAATTATTTGAAGTATTTACATAAAAGAATAAAAAGAAATAGCCCTGTGCCACTGGGCCAGAATGGCCACAGTGCACGGCACAGGGCGAAGAGCCCAGCCACTCGGGAGCCAGCGCGCGCGCGTCACGTTTTTCAAACCTGATAGGCGGGGCCCGGCGGTCAGCGGCTGCGAGGGGAGAGAGAGGGCGGTGAGGATGACAGGCGGGGCCCGCCTGTCATCTTCAACCTCTCGGCCACGGCGACGGCGTGCTCACCGGCGGCGATTCCGGGCACGGCGGGGCAAACAGAGGGCAGGGATGTACTCAACAGCGAGTCGCGGATGTAGTGGTCGTGGTGCGGCCCGCCGGGGAGGTCTGTTCGCCGGCGGCGAGGTGGGACGGCGGAGGGTCGTCGGGAGGTTGCTGGCTAGCTCGTTTCCGGCAGCTGCAGAGGGGGAAAAGTGAGGGGAAAGCATCAGTGGGGTGTGATGGTTCCAAATCGAGCGAGAGAAGGGGCGGAGAGGGCCTATACTGCGAGATCGCCAGTTGCCCGATGCGGCGGAGCTCCGGTCGATCCCGAGCACTGAGGCTCTTCGGGGATGAACAAGTGGTGCTGGAGGGCTAAAGGGGGTGAGGGGAGGCTGTTGGTGCAGAGTGGAGGGCTTGGGGGGCCCTATTTATAGGGGAGCGGCGAGGTCCCGTGGACCTGTGCGCCGGCGAGCTTTTGCTCGACGCCACAGTGCACGGGAGGTGACGGGAGTTTGTCTGTGGCGTTGCTGGACGATCTCCAGGACGAAGGGAAGGAAGAGGGGGAGTGGGGGACACTCCAGACAGCGTGCGCGTGTGAGGCCGACGAGTGGAAGCTGCGGGCGGCCAGCGCGCGTGTGAAGGCGGCCACTGGAGGGCGGAGGAGGAGGGGGACAGCGCCGGGGGAGGTCGCGGATGTCGAGGGGCATCGACTGGCGCGAGGGGAGAGCTCGAGGTGGTCGGGGGCAGGCGATTGGGCGAAGCTACAGTGCGGGGGCGCACTGTAGCACGCTCTGGAGCGGCCTTATCGCATGCCATGGCATGCCATTGGCCCTCTGGGCGCGTCCGCCGTGTCTGGGGGGTTCAGGGTGATGCAAGCAGCCCGGCTGTGGCTTTGGATCCTCTGGAAGATCAAGGAGAGAGAGAGGTGAAGCTGGTATCTTGGTGAATTTTGGTTGTGCAGCAAGGGGAATTGGGGTTGTCACCACTCAATCATGGAGCTGTGGACTTGGGGGAGTTACTGGAGGTAGATTGTAACTAGATGAAGCTGTGGTAGAAAGCTGAGGCAAGGGTAAATAGTAAAAGGGGTCAAGATAGTATTTTTGTAAAAAGGCAGAAGGTGTTTGATCAAGTTTTGTTCAAGCAAATGATTTCCACTTGCCATGACACTTAACAGGTTTGAATGTTATATGAAAATAGGGTGTTTCACCAAATTTGGGCTCATTTGAAGAAACTAGCCAATGTAACTTTGGTGAACCCTAGAAATCAATAGAAATGGCTTCATCTTGTTTAAGTCAAGCTAATCATCTCCCCTTGATGCACCACTTGGTTTAGTTTCATCATTTGGGTTATTGATCATGCCCACAAAGTTTGAAGCTCCAGGTAAAAAGTTGGTAATGTAAAGTTGTTCAAATTTGCATTTGAACAGAAAGGGTTTTGAGGTATTCTGACCAAGTTGCTCTAATCCAAATCTTGTGCCATTTGGTCTAGATGCCTTATTAGGGCATTCTAGCATGTGCACCAAGTTTGAGAGCATTTGGATAAGTTTGGCAATGTATTCTTGCTCAAACTTCAAATATGGACAGAATGGTTATGAAGGGTTTTGAGGATCTTATCTTGCTTCCCAAGGCATGGGACTTGGCAAGATCATCAAATATGTCATATATGACATGATAGAATTTCCCTGGAATTTTTGGAGAATATTCCCTTTGTAAATATTTCAAAAGCTTGAAATATTCAGAAAGGGTTTTAGAGGGATTAGCCCATTATTTTGAACATGACCAAGTGTTGAAATTCTTATATATGGACAATATATGTCCTATGAGTCTCCCTGAATTTTGGCAAATATTTTTGAAATACTTAAATAATTTTTCCCTATTAAAGACCATTTCTGGCCTTAAGAAAAAGCTTTTAAATAAAATAGGAAAATAACTTGTAAAATTATACTTTTGTGGTTTCTGGGAGTCCTATGACTACTAGGTCTCAAATATACTTTTTGAAATAATTTTCTCACCCTAAATCAAGCACCTGCAGTGCAAACCTTAATTCAGGGGTTTTAGGAATACTAAATTTTAAAAATACATTTTGGCCAAATTAATTTTATAGGAAAATACTATACTGCTATATAACACTTGGCATGATCATTGGGCAGAAGTTTTGGGTATGGAGATGAATTCTACAAGAGGTAATAGTTGACTTTAATGAGCACATGAAAAACACATGAAGAAAAACTCAATTCCAAACAAAAGCCAAATGATGCCAAAATGCAGGGTGTGATAGACCTACCCCCCTTACAAGAATCTCGTCCCCGAGATAACTAAACTAGGTCTTAAAAGCGATCGGGATACTCGGATCTATGATAGTCTTCACATTCCCAGGTTGCTTCTGCTTCGGTGTGGTTGCTCCATTGGACCTTGAAATACTTGATGGGGCGGCTTTGCGTCCGTCGTTCTGCTTCATCCAGAATGCGAATGGGATTCTCGCGGTACGTCAAATCAGGTTGCAGATCAATGGCTTGGTGATCAACATCCTTGTAGAGATCAGGCTTGTTCGGAACTTGGAGACATTTCCGGAGTTGTGACACATGGAATACGTTGTGCACATCGGATAGCTCAGGTGGTAGTTCCAACTGGTAAGCCACTTCTCCTCGCCGTGCAGTGATCTCGAAGGGTCCAATGAACCTTGGTGCGGGCTTCCCCTTGACGTGGAAACGCTTGGTTCCCTTTAGAGGAGTTACCCGCAGGTACACATGGTCCCCTACATGGAAACTCATGTCCCGACGGTGAGTGTTAGCATAGCTCTTCTGCCTTGACTTGGCTGCCTTCAAACGCTCTCTGACTAGTTGGACTTGCTCTTCTGCTGCGCGTAGAATGTCCGGTCCAAAGACTAGCCCTTCTCCAGTCTCTGACCAGTTGAGGGGTGTGCGACATCTGCGTCCGTACAACACCTCAAATGGTGCCATCTGAAGGCTCGACTGATAACTGTTGTTATAGGAGAACTCGGAAAAAGGGAGACAATCTTCCCACTTGGCTCCATATGCCAAGACACAGGCTCGGAGCATGTCTTCGAGAATTTGATTTACTCGTTCTGTCTGACCTCCAGTCTGTGGGTGAAAAGCTGTGCTGAAAGACAACTTGGTTCCCAGGGCTTCTTGGAACTTCTTCCAGAACCTTGAGGTGAACTGGGTTCCTCGATCTGACACAATCTCCTTGGGAATGCCGTGAAGGCTTACGATTCTGTCGATGTAGAGAGCTGCCAGCCGGTTGCCATCATAAGTGGTCTTGACAGGAATGAAATGGGCCACCTTGGTCAAATTGTCGACTATGACCCAGATAGAGTCATGTCCTCTATTTGACCTTGGTAATCCAGTGATGAAGTCCATTCCGACTTTATCCCACTTCCACTCAGGAACCTTGAGTGGTTGGAGCAATCCAGCGGGTCGCTGATATTCAGCCTTGACAATTTGGCACACATCACACTTTGCAACATAGGTTGCAATCTCTCTTTTCATCCCGTGCCACCAGAATCTTTCCTTCAGGTGTTGGTACATCTTGGTTCCTCCGGGGTGTATGGAATACGGAGTGTCGTGGGCTTCTTGCAGGATCAGGTTCTTCGGCTCTACCTTGTTTGGTACGCAGATGCGGCCTTTGTACCAAACAATCCCGTGCTCGTCCTCAGAGAATCCAGGGGCCTTGCCTTGCTTCATCTTCTTCTTGATGCCTTCAATGCTTGCGTGTCCATCTTGTGCCTTCTTGACTTCATCCATCATGGTTGGTCTGACTTTCAAATGATCCAGAAATCCCGAGGTGACCAATTCCAAACTGAATTGTTCGAGTTCCTTAAACAAGGCTGGCTACCTCTCTTGAATAATGGCATTCAAAGAGCAAGCCTTCCTACTTAACGCATCGGCCACGACGTTAGCCTTCCCGGGGTGATATTGAACACTGAGGTCATAGCCTTTGATGAGTTCCTACCATCTTCGCTGCCTCATGTTCAATTCCTTTTGGGTGAAAATGTACTTCAGACTTTTGTGGTCTGTGTATATCTCACACCGTTTCCCTAGGAGGTAGTGCCGCCATGTCTTCAAGGCATGAACCACTGCCGCTAACTCAAGATCGTGAGTAGCGTAGTTCTCCTCATGAGGTCGTAGCTGCCTGGAGAGGTATGCTATGACTCGGCCTTCTTGCATCAGAACGCTTCCCAATCCGGTTCAGGAGGCATCACAATATATCACGAACTCCTTGTGAATATCAGGTGTTGCCAGAACTGGGGCGGTGGTCAATCTCTTCTTGAGCTCTTGGAAGCTCTCTTCGCATTTTGGCGTCCACTCGAACTTTTTGTCCTTCTTGAGGAGCTGAGTCATTGGCCGGGCAATGCTAGAGAATCCTTCCACGAATTTGCGGTAATAGCCCGCAAGTCCGAGGAAGCTTCTGACTTCCTTGCCGGTCGTTGGAGATTGCCATCGGGTCACAACTTTGATCTTCGCGGGATCAACTGATAATCCTTCTTCGGTCAAGACATGACCTAAGAATCCAACTTTATGCAGCCAGAACTCACACTTGCTGAATTTGGCATATAGTTGGTGCTCCCGAAGCTTGTCTAGGACCATCCTCAAATGTTGCTCGTGCTCTTCCTTCGTCTTCGAGAAGACAAGAATGTCATCGATGAAGACAACAACGAACTTGTCCAAATATTCCATGGAGACTTTATTCATGAGATACATGAAGTAAGCTGGGGCATTGGTTAACCCAAAGGACATGACCGTGCACTCGTACAGGCCATATCTAGTTACGATAGCCGTCTTCGGAATATCTTGGGGTCTGATCTTCAGCTGGTAGTACCCAGATCTGAGGTCGATCTTGGAGAGCACCTTGGCTCCGCTGAGCTGATCAAACAGATCTTCGATCTTGGGAAGTGGATATTTGTTCTTGATTGTAACTTCATTGAGGGAACGATTGTCAATGCATAAGCGGATGGTACAGTCCCTCTTTGCCACAAACAGAACAGGTGATCCCCAAGGGGAGGCACTTGGGCGGATAAATCCCTTCCTCAGCTGCTCTTCTACTTGCTTCTTCAACTCGGCTAACTCTTCCATCCCCATTCTATAAGGCTTCTTATAGATGGGTCCTGCTCCGGGCACGAGCTCGATGATGAACTCAATGTCACGGTCAGGGGGCATTCCCGGTAGTTCATCCGGAAAGACATCGGGATACTCGCATACCACCGGTACTTGCTCTAGCCCAACTTCAGACAGACAGTTGACTTGAGCGGCTTGAGTGGAAGAGGAGTTGGAAGCAAACTTGACTTTGTCTCCTTGGTCATTGGTCACAGTGACTGTCCGATTGGCACAGTCTAACAAGCCTTGGTGCTTGCTGAGCCAATTCATGCCTAGGATCACATCCAAGCCTTGTGATCTCAGGACGATGAGGTCTGCTAGGAAATCTACAGCATTAATGGTAATACTGACTCCTTTACAGCTTATCTTGGCTCTCATCTCTGCTCCGGGGGTTTGTACCACCATAGGGTTATTCAGGGGTGTAGGGGTCATGCCACTTTTTAATGCAAATCTTTGAGTGACAAATGAATGCGTTGCTCGAGAATCAAACAAGACAGTTGCAGGTGCTGAGTTGACAAGGAACGTACCCAGCACGACGTCTGGGTCTTCCTGGGCATCTTCAGTAGTGACGTGATTCACACACCCCTTCCCATGGTTAGGCGGGTTGCGAGGAGCTGGGTTCCTTGGTGGCATCCCGCGGCCTTGTCCTGGGTTCTGCGCATTGGGGCGCGGGGCATCAGGCTTCTTGTTGGGGCATACCCTTGAGATGTCTCCTGACTAACCACATCCAAAGCAAGTGACTTGGTTTGGAGTGCTGATCTTGTTGCCACCGCTGTTATTGGGGTTGAAAGCTGGCCTTGGGTTGGCATACTGCTGAGGCTGATAGTTGGTGCGAGGTGCAGGAGCTCTTGGTTGCTGATAGGTTGGCTTGGCCGGGGCTGACTGCCACGGACGAGGCTTCTGGTTGCTGGAACTTCCCTTGCTGACCATCTTGCGCTTGCGAGTGTCTTCCAAAGCACGCCGCCTGTCTTCAAGCATGAGTGCTTTGTTCACCAGGTCGGGGAAGGTTGGGCAGTCGCACACGACAAGCGAATACTGCAGAGTCTGATTGAGGCCTTCCATGAAGCGCTCCCTTTTTGCAGCATCAGTGCTGACATCTTCAGGGCCATACCTTTACAGAACACTAAACTTCTGCATGTACTCCTTGAAAGTGCCACTTCCTTGCTTCAGGGCTCAGAACTCGCGCTTTTTGATAGCCATGATCCCGGAAGGAATGTGGGCTTTGCGGAATTCTGCCTTGAAGTTGGACCAAGTGATGTCTTGTTCAACATGCATGACCTTGAATCCATCCCACCAAGCTCTAGCAGGCCCCCCGAGGCAGTGGGCTGCATAAGCCACCTTCTCACGGTCTTTGGTGCATCCGACTAGTTCCAGCAAGTCCTCGATGGTGCGGACCCAGTCATCTGCATCCAGGGGTTCAGCAGTCTCAATGAAAGTTGGCGGTGTATGCTTCTTGAACTCTGCCAACGTGGAACGTCCATTGCCATTCCCCACCGGTTGGCGGTTGTTGGTGACAGCTTGAGCAATCAACTGAAGGGCTGCAGTGTTGGCTTGGCGTTCCTCTCGGAAAGCTTGGAGAAGCTGAGCCAAGTCCATGTTCGGAGGAGGTGGTGGTGGTGGAGCTTGGTCGTTGGTTTGGTCGTGGCCTGCCTCTGACTGAGCGGAGGCTCCGGCTTCAGGCTGCTATGTAGAGGTACCAGTACGAGTTACAACAGGCATCCTGTTGGAGCGGTAAAAGGTCTCATGACTTGGAAGAGGGAAAGCAAGATAGATGGGTGCCTAGTAAGGGGGTGGGTGTGACACTAATCAAATCATGCAAGGGCCAAAAGGCCAAACACATTCATTAAAATCCAAACGGGTGATGGAGTCGTTTACATATTCCCAAGGAAGAATACGACATACATCCAAACACAGCAAAAGCAAACACTAGATGGTTTCATATGAACCATACATGGACTCGACTGCGCATAGGGGTTACACGACTTATCCTACCGTAGAGGTCAGGAACTGGCATATCCGAGTAGCGAATAACGCCTAAGCGGCGGCATGCTCGGTCGCGTATTCTGGCTCTTCTGGGTTTTCCTCCTTGTCTTCATCTGTCTGGGCCCCCTTGTCACTAGAGGGTGTGGGGGAGTGGAGGAGTTGGATACGACGGTGCTTTGTCGGTGGTGCCGAGAAAAGCTTGCGATTTTCCCTTGCCGTCATACGGCATCGCCAAGGTGGTTCTTCATTCTTGGAAGACAGGTCTTCGGAGGGCCTTCCGCCTCGGTATGCGATAGCGGACTGTCCGGAAGGCGCTCCTTCTTTCTTGATCCTATTTGTCTTCTCTTGAGCTCGACGAAGAAGTGCCTTGGTCTTGTGAAGTTCTTCTCGGAGCTTCATCGATTCCGAGGCCAAGTCTTGTGCCAAGCTGTCGGCACATAGACTAAAGTAGGTCTGGAACCGAAGCAAGAGTCCTTCCTTCAATGGAGGGGCTAGTGCGCTGCTTTCGTCTTCACCTTCCTTCCGGTAAGGTAAGAAGCGGGTTGTCATTTTGGCTGCCATCTCCGGAAGAAGCTCGCGGAGACGGGTTAGTGCCTTGAGTGCAGCAGCCTCGACAACGAGAGGTAGTGTTGCCATCCGGGGTCCCTCAAAGAACCAACTTGTGCGAGGATCGTTTGCCTTCACGATCACTTCCACATGGTATTCCACCTCAGTGTTGCTAACCCAATGCTCAAGGTATGTGAGGATGGGCGCTCGGTGGAACTGACACACTTGGAGGCTATCCTCGAGAAGCAAGGGAAACCCAGTGGTCAGGTGCTCTTCGGGTACAGCGGCCATCTACAAAGGTGGAATAGGAGTGGTTAATAAGCTGATGAAATCTCAGGTTTAGAAAAGAAGAGAGGTTCAGAAGGTTTTTGAAAAGGGGTCTCATCTATCTAACGCCCAAGCTAACTAAGGCTTCCTACAGTCAGGATGGCTCTGATACCAGCTCTGTGGGGACCCCGACTTAGAAGTCGAGATCACCGAATGCACGTGTACAGTGATCCCAGAGATCAATGCTCACTGAAAACACAGAAGCTGAATAGCAAGAGTCTTACATCCATACATATCGTCTTACACAAATTAAGGCCATTATGGCCAAGTCTTACATAGATAAAGCCTCATGGGCTGAATAGCAAATAACTCAAATAGCGGAAGTCTTCGATGATAGGTAGAACCCATGCCATCTGCCTTAACCCTATAGGCATTCTGACTGGGATAGTGTCCTAGCTCGCATGTTCGTCTCCAAAGATCTCTTCTTCATATTCATGTTCCTCCATGCCCGGCCAATTAAATAACCAGTGGCAAGCCAATGAGTACTTTGAATGTACTCGCAAGCAACCCATGATTTGGTTCAAAGTAACAATGCAATAGAACAATAATGCGCAATCTAGAAATGGGCTAGAACAAAAGTTCTACCATCAAGTGTATGCATCAATAAACTCCCGTAACCTCGAAGACAGGTTACCGATATCAACATGAATATGATTCAGCTCAATGAGTCATGTCACCACCTTGACTCATCACACACACATACTTCTACCGATGAAGTAAAATTCTGGACATAGTTTAAGTAGCACCACCCAACTGTCCATGACCGTGGTGTCGGGGAAACTGATCGCCCACGAACACCTATGGGACCGGAGCCCCTTTTCGGTACGGCAAGGGAGCGGAGGGTGCACGAAGAGCGGATCAAGGCGAGCACGCGAGCAGTTTACCCAGGTTCGGGCCGCACGGATGCGTAAAACCCTACTCCTGCCTTGGTTTGTATTGTGTTCTTAGCTTGGGAGCGAGAAGAGCTACAGTGCTTGTCGCTGGCAACACCGAGCGTGAGAGTGATCGAAGATCGGAACCTCGGAACCCCCTCTATGTTGCGCATGGGCCTCCTTTTATAGGTCGAAGGGGTCACCGACAGGTGGCAACGCAGATGAGGGTAAAAATGTAAAAACGGTGGTAGTTGGAACAGTGTATGCATAGTGCTCTATACCTAACCCTGACGGCAGGGGACAAGGGCATTAAATGCCCGTCGCCGTCGCCCTAAACAGTGCAAAAAGCATCCGTCAGGGCGTCTCCGTTCGCCACGATGGTGGCCTCGTCATCGCGGCTTGCCACCGTGTACCCCAGGCTGCACAGCCTTCAGCCACGTGCACCTGGAAGGGCTCCAGGGCGACGCGTGGCCGGATGAGCTGGAGCGCGGGCACGTAGTGGAAGCTTTCCGCGGCTTGCACCTTGCCGCGGTTGTTAACTTGTCGCGTCCGGGAGCTTGTCGCTCTCCGGGCCTTGCCGGGGCGCGCGATGCACCACGGCAAGTCTCCTGAAATGCCATGTTCTGGCCTTCCTGGCAAGCTCCTCTTGCCAGGGTCTTGTGCTAAAAGGGTGGTCTTGAGCCTGGAGCGGCCTTCCCGACAAGCTCTTCTTGTTGGGGTCTTGTTCTTTAACTTGAATACTTTGTTCTTGAATGGCTCCAAAGGAACCATAGTGGGCCTTGGCGGGCGCGTGGCAAGCCCTACCACGGGACGCTGCTACTGCCCGTGCACAAGTCGGGATACTAAGGTACCCCTACTTTAGTACACCGACAGGAGCCCCCGGGCCTGGGCCACACACGGTGCCGAGCGCTGTTGGGCCAGGCCCAAAACAATGCACGGGCACACGCGGCCCACGGCGCGCCGTATCCCACTCCGTATCCATCGTGCCCCTCCCTAACGACACGCGTCGATTGCGGCGTCGTGGGAGAGATCGTGGCCTGTTTCTTTAATTGGGGAAATGCGGAACGCCCCCCCCCCTTTCCCCCTTAAATGCAGGGGAAACAGGGGCAGTCCCCTCCATTCGCCCGCTTCTCCTTCATCATCCAGAAACCCCCACTGCTCCCTCCTCCCCGAAGGTTGAAAGAGAGCAGCGCTCCGCCCTTCCTCCGCCGCCGCCAGCCTCTCCAGCGCCGTCGACTTCCCTCGCCGTCCCCGCCATGGCCCCGAAGGGCGACAAGGCGAAAGCCGCGAAGACTGCCAGGGCGCTAAAGCTAGCGGCAATGCGGAAGAAGATGACAGTCTTCTCGCCGAGGCTCAGCGCGAGGGAGCTGAAGGACTCCTTCTACCTCTTCTGGTCGAGGGAGACAAAAGCGCACCCGCGCACCAAGGTACTCCCCGCTGAAGCCTGCGACATGTTTCCGGGAGGAGACGCCTTCTTTGCTCTGTTCTTCTATTGCGGACTCTGCCCACCATATTCCGAATTCTTCTGTGATATTATGAATACCTACGGGTTTCATCTCCTTGATTTCACCCCAACGCCGTCTTTACCATGGCCGTTTTCGCACATCTGTGTGAGAACTTTGTCGGAGTCTACCCCAACGTAGCCCTCTTCCGCCATTATTTTACGCCTCGAGTCGAGTCTGGGTCTCCTCTGTCCGGTGGGATTTCTTGGATATTTAGGCTTCAAAAGAAAGAGGCTTACTTGACTGGAGAGCTCCGCGGCAAGTGGGAGGAGTGGAGGGCTAACTGGTGCTGGATCATGGAGGACCAACCCCAGCAGTTCACTTCCCCGCGCCAAGTTGCAATAGTGCGCGGCAATGACTGGAGTGACCTGGCCCCTGAGGACGACAAGCTAAAGATAGCCATCACTAGGATTCTTCGCCTCCGGCAAGCCAAGCTCACTGTAGGGGCTGTCGGAGCAGATTTCCTTCGCCGCCGCATCTCTCCCTTGCAGGAGAGGAAAAGGCCTGCTTGGGAGTTTGGTAACGCGGCAGACTTTATGAGGCTGCGCCCAGGCCTCAACTACAATTTCACTGTCATGGAGCTCAACGGGATGCTTCGTGAGCTATTCAAGCACGACCCCAAACATCTAGAGTGGTTCGCATTGCCGCGCGGCGTAGTTCCGCTATGCAACAATTCGTCGCTCAGCGCTATCCGCGCGGCGATGCCATGGTGTGACTCCCATGGGATTGACCCCACTTGGCGGGAGCCTTCTGACGAAGCCGTGCAAACGTTCTTCGACAACTTGGTGGAGCTGCCCATCAATCCCGACGAGAAGAAAGGCCTCACCCGCGACACCACTGACCGGGAGATGGCGTATATTGCCACCAGGTTGGAGGAGGCAGCCGCAGCCGCGGCCACAGGCGAGTTTGGGTATAACATGGAGGAGGCAGATGCAGCGGAGGCGGTATGTCTGGCTGAGGAGGAAGAGATCCTTAAGCTGATAAAGCCTGCCGGGCAACCTGCCAGGACGAGCAAGGCTGCCGAGCAAGGCATAGAGTCGAGCGGGCCCGCCGAGCAGGGCGCCGAATCGAGCGACTCTGTAGAAGACTCAGGCGGGTCTCTGAACCTTGGGTCTTCTTCATCCTTGAGAAGTTCACCGCCATCGGCAAGTCCTCCGGCTCCAGCGAGAAGGCGCCTCCGCAAATCAGCAGACGTGGCGGGGCAGCCGGCGGGCCAGCAGCTGCAGCGCCGTCCGACACGTGCCACCGCGGCGGGCAAGGCCGCCAAGGGAATGCCCCGCGCTTCAGCAGCGGCTGGAGGAGGGAGATCTTCCCGCGCCGGCTCTACCGTTCCTTCCGCCCCTCGTGCCTCGGCGACAACCGGAGCGGGGTCCTCTCAGACCACCGTCCCTGCTCCCGCCAAGCGGCCGAGGGCGCCTACTCCTCCAGTTCCTCGCGCCGAGACGCGCGAGGCGGACTTTGACTTCTCCGTGCTCAGTTCCGACGAGGAGGAGGAAGACTAAGTGTTGGCAACTCGTGTTTCCTTCGATTTGCTCTTGTCTCGAATCTTCTTTGCCTAATTCTGATCTTGTTTTTCTCCCAGGACCCTGGCCCAGAGGGCGGCGAAGAGGGCCAAGATCCCGGTGGTCGATCTTCAGGACGAGCCCGTCACAGCGGTAGGGGATGCGCCAGCGACAAGCTTGCCGGACCAGGCAACTGCTCCTCAGAGCAGCCCCCAGCGTAAGTCTTCTGTTCACTTCTTCGCTTGTCAGGCACGCGTAGGCTTCTCATCCTTGTTAATCTTTTGTCCGTTCGTTGACTCGTGCAGAAGCAGAGCAGCAGCCTCAGGAGCGCCAAGAGGTTGCTCCCGACGAGCCGCACGCCTCGACCTCCCCGCCAAGGACGAGCTCCCCGTCGAGGGAGAATACTTCGCCAAGGGCGGGTACCCCGCCAAGGGCGAGCACCCCGCCAAGGGAAGGCGCCAGCGGCCCTCCGCCGGTGGGGGCCACCACCACGACGCCGAGGGAGAACTCCCCGGCAAGGAACCCCGTCGAAGAAGAGGCCCGCACAGGTAACCCTTGTACTTTTCTTCTCTTTAATTTCTCTTTTTGGATATTTGCTTGACATATACTTTCTTCTTTCTTCTTCTTTTCTTGTCTTCAGACTCGTCCGCTCCAGAGCCTATGGAGACGGAGGCCGCCACCAAGGAGGCCGCGCGCGGCAACGCTGGTGATGCTGCGGCCACCGAAGAGGCGATCGGTACTGACGAGCCTGCCTTCGAAGAGGCAGGCAGGGCCGCCGACACGGCAGCTGAGGAGGGGACCGGCGGTCGCACTAACGGCCCTGAGGCCGCAGGAGCGTCCGACGCTGCGCCGACCGCCGATCCTACTGCTGCCGTGGCCGGAACTGGCGCCTACCTGGAGGCTGGAAACGGGGTCTTCATTCAGCTCCCGTGGGCATCTACGTCAAGGGCGCCCACGGAGGGAGAGGTCTTCGATGGGGAAGTCCTCGCCTCCGCCGGGCTAAAGTTCGCCGATGCGCCCGGCAGCAGTAGCGAGCCCGAGGAGGAGCGACTCCTGCGGAGGCTCCTGGCCCTGTACCGCGCCAGGCAGGCCAAGCTGGAGTCCCGAGAGGCCCTGGCCGCCAAGGCGGGCGTGGACTTAGAGAAGCGCGCCGAAGAGCTCCGGGCCGCCAACTAGGTGGCCCTCCGATCCTTGGCGAAGGAGCGGGAGGAGCTCGCCGAGGCGCATCAGGCATTCATACTCGAGAAGGCCGAAGCAGAGGAGCAGCAACGGCTCGCCGCCGAGGAGCTGTCCCGGCGGGAAGGAGAGCTAACGCAGCGGAAGGTCGACCTCGACAGCCACGAGGACGACCTTGCCGCGCGCGAACAGTCCCTTGGCGGAGCTCTGCAGGAAGCGAGGGACGCCGCTGCAGCTGCAGAGACCGCCAAGAGAGACTTGGAGGCGAGGGTGGCGCAACTGGAGATCCACTTGAAGATGAGCGAGGAGAAGGTTGCTGCGCTCACATTGGAGAGGGAGAAGGACGCCCACAGCCACTCCGAGCTGCAGGTCCGTCTCTCCGACATGGGCAAGGAGCTCGCCATCGCCAAGGATTCTGTTGCAGACTTGGAGTTGAAGCTATCCACCCTCACTGCATCACTTGACAGCGCAAAAAATCGGGAGACGAAGCTGAAGGAGGACCTCAGGGCTGAGAGGGCGCTGTTGGACAGCGCCGCCCTCACCCAAAACAACTTCAGGCAGACGGTGGAGCAATGGACCGAGGGGCTTGTCGCCGCCGCCGCTGACATCGACAAGGAGTTGGCGGGGCTGGGGACGGAGCACCTAGGGTACTCCCCCGACGCGAACCTCCCTCACAGTGCCAAGCTGAGCTTATTCTTCAGGGGAGTGGCGCCGGCCCTCGAGCAGCTCCGGGAGAGGACCCCACGCAGCTGGCGAATGAGGCGCGCAGGCTTTGCACGGGAGTTGTGGAGAGATTGCTGATGAAGATAGTCTTCCGCAACCCAGGAGTTAACCTCAACAACGTCCTCAGGACCTTGCCGCCAGACGCTGACCAGGAGGCGCTGAAGGCCCTTCTCGCCCCATCGTGGCCAAGGTGGGCAAGATCAAGAGAGTCGACGGCGACCGCGCAGACTAGGCTGTTTTCTTTCCGCTTCCCTTGTTGCTGCCAACCATGTCATGGACAAAAATCTATTAGTGCTGCGACAAGTTGCTTTTGTGATATAACTCTATTTTGGGTAGTTAACGCAGTGTTATTTCGTTTACTTGACTTCTTCGCTTTGTATGCTTTTACCATACGCTTTTGGGGAACTTGCCGGCGAAGGGACCCTTGCCGCGAGCGCTGAGTGCGGAACTTCAGCAGCCTGCTGGCAGCGCCGTTGCCAACAAGAAACCTTGTCGCACCTAGTCACAGCACACTTAGGTTGTTGAGCGAACTCGAAAACGAAGTAAGGGCGCGACACTTGTCGCAGCACGCTTAAGGCGTTGAGCATGCTCGAAACAAAGTAAGGGCACGGCTAGACACGAGTTGGTTCCTCCGCGCACAGGTTTTCCATACAAAGTGCGGTCGTTCAAGGAAGATAACTTTAAAATTTAAAAATTCGAATGCTCAAACTTTGGCGACTTAGCTTTTGTGTTGTTTGCTTCCCGGCAAGGCGAGGCTTTCTTGAACGACACTTGGTCCATAACACTGTCTCCTTCCCCCCCGGCAAACTTGTGCGCGAGGAAAAGCTTCCTTCTGCTTGAGAGAAAAAAAAATGTAGGAAACATAGATATGGAGCCTTGTGGCTCGTTATTGCTTACCGAGGGTGCGTGCTGCACAAAGTGTCAGATAATACATGCAAGAAAAGCGAGAAGGCATGAAACGACAAGTTGTGCGAGGCACAAAAGTTTTACTGATGCACGGGGTCTGCGGCCGGCTTTGTACAAAGGTTTACATGCAACAGCGGCAAGACTTGTACAAAAGGTGGTTGCCGGAGCGGATCACGGCAACCGCGCCTTATGGGTGAAACTTGCGAAGGTGCTCAATGTTCCAGGAGTTGCTCACCGGTAAGCCCTCTTCGGTCTCAAGGCGGACAGCGCCGGGCCTTGTGACTTGTCTCACCCGATAAGGGCCTTCCCACTTCGGCGTCAACTTATTGGAATTCTTGGCGGACTGAACGTGCCGAAGAACAAGGTCGGCTTCCTCGAGACTTCTGGCTTTAACTTTGCGGCTATGTTAGCGGCGCAAAGCTTGCTGATATCGAGCAGCTCGTACAGCAGCCTGAAGACGGTCCTCCTCAATGAGCAGTACGTTGTCTTGCCGCAGCTGCTCTTGCTCGAGCTCATCGTAAGCGAGCACTCGAGGCGACCCGTATACGAGTTCCGTGGGGAGAACTGCCTCTGCTCCATAGACAAGAGCAAAGGGTGTCTATCCAGTGGCTCGATTTGGTGTCGTTTTGATTGACCAAAGAGCCGCTGGCAACTCTTCAATCCAGTTTCTTCCGCATTTGTGCAGCCTGTCGAAAGTTCTTGTCTTGAGCCCGCGCAGCACTTCAGCGTTTGCCCTCTCCGCTTGACCATTGCTCCTCGGGTGAGCAACAAAAGCGAAGCAGACCTTGGCGCCAAGGTCTTGGACGTATTGCATGAAGGTGCGACTTGTGAATTGCGTGCCGTTGTCGGTGATGATCCTGTTAGGGATTCCGAAACGGCAAACAATTGACCTGAAGAACTTGACTGCTGACTGTGCGGTCACCTTCCTCACTGGTTCCACTCCGGCCACTTTGCGAACTTGTCGATGGCGACGTACAAGTACTCAAAGCCCCCGGCTGCGCGGGGAAAGGGGCCGAGGATGTCGAGCCCCCAGACCAAAAATGGCCAGGACAAAGGGATCGTCTGGAGAGCTTGAGCTGGCTGATGTATCTGCTTTGCATGGAACTGGCACGCTTCACACTTGGTTACTTGTGCAGTTGCATCCTAGAGGGCTTCTGGCCAAAAGAAACCTTGCCGGAATGTCTTGCCGGCAAGTGCCCTTGCGCCGATGTGGTGACCACATATGCCTCCATGTATCTCTGCCAACAGCTTCTGTCCATCTTCCCGAGGAATACACTTCAATCTCACGCCGTTGAGTCTTCTTCTGTACAGTTCATTGCCGACGAACTGATACATACTTGATTGCCGGGTTGTTCTTTCTGCTTCTTCTGGCTCTTCGGGAAGTTCTCCAGTCTGAAGGAAACGGACAATCTGCTGCGCCCATGCTGGAGCCTGAGGCTCAACAACAAGGACTAAAGGCAACAGTGCTGCTGCGGGAACGCCTGCTTCAACTGTACAAACCCTTGGGTCTGCAGGAGCAGACTGTTCCTCAGCAATTTTGTCGTTGATCTTGGGGACCTTGTTGGCGGCGGCTTCGGGAAGCTCTGCCGGCAAGTAGTCACCGGAGACCAACTTTCTCTTTTTACTTTGTCCAGCCGATGGCGTAACGGATGGTTGAGTTAACTTGAGCACAAAGATCCCTGGTTCCACAGGTAGCTTTAGTGCAGCACACTTTGACAGGCCGTCTGCGACGTCATTTTGAGCTCTTGGAACGTGCTCCATCTGCAAGCCTTCAAAGTGTTCTTCAAGTTTCCTCACTTCGTCGACGTATGCTTCCATCAACGGACTCTGGTAGCTCTTCTTTACTTGTCGGACAACCAACTGCGAATCACCCCGCACAATGAGCTTGTTGATCCCAAGTTCCGCTGCGATTCTGATGCCGGCAAGCAAACCTTCATACTCTGCAGTATTGTTCGTTGCTTGCTCCTTGGGAAAATGCATCTGGACAACGTACTTGAGGTGCTCTCCGGTGGGCGCGACAAGCAGCACGCCAGCGCCGGCGCCTTGCAGCGAGAAGGCACCATCGAAGTACATTATCCATTCTTTGCTCGCTTCTTTGACGGGGATGCTTGTCTCTGGAATCTCTTCATCTGGCGTTGGTGTGCATTCTGCTATGAATTCTGCCAAGGCTCTGCTCTAAATGGTTGAAGTACTTTCAAACTTTAGGCCAACGCTTGACAGCTCCAGTGCCCACTCGACAATCCTGCCTGTTGCTTCTGGATTTTGCAATATCCTCTTCAGCGGAAAGCGAGTGACCACCGTTATCTCATGTGCTTGGAAGTAGTGGCGCAGCTTTCTCGAGGCCATGAGGAGGCCGAAGAGCAGCTTCCGCACCCCAGAGTATCTTGACCTAGCCCCCTGCAAGAGGGAACTGACAAAATAAACTGGGCGCTGCACCATCTTCTTCCGCACCTCTTCTTGCATCTGCACAGACTCATCCTTGTCGGGGCCAGAGCTTGTCGGGGAAGCCCCCAGCTTGTCGCTGGATGTGCTTGTCGGGGCTGTAGGCTCCTCATCTGCCTCCCTTTCCGCTACCAACGCAGCACTAACCACTTGATTGGTTGCTGCTAAGTACAGCAGCAACTTCTCTTGTGGCCTAGGTGCAACAAGTATTGGAGTGGAGGACATCTACCTTTTCAAGTCCTGCAGCGCTGTCTCCACTTCCGGAGTCCATTTCATTGGACCTGCCTTTTTCAAGATTTTGAAAAACGGCAGGGCGCGTTCTGCAGACTTAGAATGAACCTGCTGAGAGCAGCCACGCAGCCGGCAAGCCTTCGTACATCCTTGACGCGCTTAGGAGCTTCGATCTTCTCAATGGCTTTGATCTTGTCGGGATTGGCTTCAATCCCCCTCTGAGACACAAAGAACCCTAGAAGCTTGCCGGAGGGGACTCCTAAGACGCACTTCTCGGGGTTAAGCTTGAGTTGTATCTTGCGCAGATTCGCAAAAGTTTCATCTTGATCTTGAATCAGGGTATCCTTGTCCTTGCTCTTGACCACTATATCATCCATGTAAGCTTCTACATACCTGTGTATTTGTGGCTCAATAGCGGTGTGGACTACCCTCGCAAACGTTGAACCTGCATTCTTCAATCCAAAGGGCATGCGTATGAAGCAGTAAGTGCCGCATGGAGTAATGAACGCGGTCTTCTCTTCATCTTCTTCAGCCATAAATATCTGGTGGTATCCGGAGTATGCATCAAGGAATTAAAGCAACTCACACCCAGCCGTGGAGTCAACGATCTGGTCAATGCGCGGCAAGGGAAATGGATCTTTGGGACAAGCTTTATTCACATCGGTGAAGTCTATACAAAGCCTCCACTTCCCATTTGCTTTGCGCACGACAACAGGGTTGGCCAACCACGTGGGATGAAGTACACCTCTGACAAGGCCTGCTGCTTCCAGCTTCTTGATTTCTTCAGTGATAAACTCTTGGCGCTCCACTCCTTGCTTTCTGACCTTCTGCTTTACGGGCCACGCGTGAGGACAAACGGCAAGCTTGTGCTCAATCACTTTCCTAGGAATGCCGGGGATGTCAGACGGTTGCCATGCAAACACATCGACATTCGCCCACAGGAAAGCAACGAGCGCGCTTTCCTATTTAGGATCGAGCGTGGCGCTGATGGTGAAAGTACCACCAGTGCCGTCCTCCTTGGCGGACACCTTCTTGGTTGCAGGCGAAGCTGCCATTCCCTTCTTGCACTTGTCGGTGGAGCTCGGTGGTGCGTCCTCGACGGCAGCGCAGCACTCCAAGGAGGTGCGTTTGCCGGAGTGGGCCACAGAGCTCTTGCCGGACTTGGTCTTGTTCTTCCCCCCGGGAGCTTCAGCGGCAAGTGCCTTGCAATCAGTTGCGGCTGCTGCATCCCGGTAAATCTTGTCGGCACAGATAAGCGCGTCCTTCTTGTCGCCGGGGACAGAGATGACGCTTATTGGGCCTGGCATCTTGAGCATGTTGTAGGCATAATGGGAGGCTGCCATGAACTTGGCGAGCGCTCGACGGCCAAGTATCCCATTGTAAGGCAATGGGATATCGGCAACGTCAAAGGTGATTCTCTCGGTTCTGAAGTTCAGCTCTCCGCCAAAAGCCACTGGCAGTGTGATCTTCCCCTTCGGCTTGCTCCTTCCCGGGTTGATCCCTTGGAACATGCCGGTCTCCTCGAGCTCGCTGTCGGGGATCTATAGTTTCCGGACAACAGCAGAGGAGATCAGGTTCAGGCCGGCCCCGCCGTCAACCAGCATCTTGGTGATCTTGAGGTTGCGGATGGTTAGTGAAACCAACATCGGCAAACACCCGACCGCAGTTGTGCGGTCAGGGTGATCCTCAATGTCGAAGATGATGTGCGTGCTGGACCACTTCAGGAGTTTGCGCGACTCGACGGGTGGCTCTGCTGCATTAACTTCCCGCACCCATTGTTTGAGTTGGCGGTGGGAAGTGTGCAGAGAGGCACCTCCATCGACGCACAGAACTTCTGTGGCCTTCTGGAACTCCTGCTCGTTGTTGTCTCCGTCATCCATGTCTTCGTCGTCGTCTTCGTCTTCGTCCTTGTCGCGGCCGCGGGAAGGTCTATCTCCTTGCCGCTGCTTGGCCTTGCCGCGGCGTCCTCCCCGGCCATTGAATGGCCGCTTCTTGCCAGACTCTCCTCCACCTCCCTGGGCCTTCTCATTGTCGCGTCGCTTGTACTCAGCCTTCTGCTGTTCGACGAGGTACACGACCCTTTTGCAGTTATGGAGATCGTGGCCCTTGGTGCGGTGGATCTTGCAGTACTGCTTGTCGGAGCCGTCCTGCTTTTCGGCGGCCGCTACAGTGGTAGCTTCCTTGCGGGAGCCACCAGCCTGAGCTTTCTTGGCGCCAGCCTCCTTGCCGGACTGCTCAACGACCAGTACTTCCTTGTTCTTCTTTTTCTTGTTGTTCCGCCGGCGATTCTTCCTTGCCGGGGCGGCATCCTGACTATCTGTCCCTCCTGCTCCAGTATCCTCTTCGGGGAGTCTCCTCCCCTCTTCAGCGCGTGCGCACTTGTCGGCCAGGGCATAGAGCTCACTGACATCTCGTATCTTGCACATCGCCATTTCCTCCCTCATCCTGCGGTTACGCACGTTCTGATGGAACGCGCTAATAACAGCGGCAGGGTGGACGTCCGGGATGTTGTGCTGGACGCGGCTGAATCTCTGAATGTACTTTCGTAGGGACTCTCCTTCCTTCTGGGCGAGTATGTGAAGATCACTCTCCTGGCCATGGGGCTTGTGGCCGCCCGTGAAGGCGCCGACAAACTGGTGGCACAGGTCGGCCCAAGAAGAAATAGAGTTCTCCGGCAAGTGCATGAGCCAAGATCTGACGTTTGGCTTGAGCACGAGCGGGAAGTAGCTCGCGTGTATCTTCTCGTCTCGTCCCCCGGCAGCCTGCACCGTGATGGTGTAGATGCTGAGGAACTCCGACGGATGAGTTTTGTCGTCGTACTTCTCGGGCACGTCGGGTTTGAAGTTTTTCATGCTGGGCCACTGGACTTGCCGCAGCTCACGGGTGAACGCAGGACAGCCCGTCGCGTACGGCAAGTCGCCTTGTTCTCCGGGCGCGTGCATGTCGACAGCGGGCCCAGCGCGCTGGTCGGATTGTCGTCGCGCTTCTCTTCGACGCTCGATGCGAGTTCGAGCGTCTTCTTGTCGTCTGTCGTCAAGGACTTGGCATTGATCGCGGCGAGCTCGCGGATCCGACGACGCCATGGAGTCGTCGTCGATGTTGATCCGGCGAGTCGGCGATTTCGGCCTTCGGGGCGGGGAGTGCACGGTAGTTGCACCCCCGGCGGTCTTGTCTCCATCAGCCCGCGCCTGGCTGACTTGCCGCGGCCGCGACGTCGTCGGCTGCTGCGGCGTGTCGTTGTTGGCGAAGGCGATGAGGCTCTGGATGGTGGCCCTCCAGTCTTCGGCCTTGTCTGCCACTGGAGGGAAATCGAGGAGCAGCTGAGCTTGAGCTAGAGCTTCTGCTGGAGAGGAGGGGAGCGGTGCGAGGAACGAGATATGCTCGGACTTCTAACAGCGTTAGAAGGAGCAACGTCTCGTCCCGGCGACCACGCCTTGCTCGTGCAAGCACGTTGGCCTTGAGCGTCCCTCGACCCGCCAGCTTGACCTTGTCCCAGCAAGCGGATGGTACCTTGCGTACCACGTCGCTGCCGGTCCGGCACCTCCTGAGAGGGGCGCGGTGCGTGCACGGACGCCGAGGTCTTGGAATGCGCCCGTTCGTCCGTCTTGTCTTTGGACTTGGCGGCGCCGTGAGCTTCCTCGCCGGCGTCCGTCCTTCCGCCAGCGTCTACCCCACCGATCGTTGGCTCCGGCGGTGGTGGGATCGACGGGACGGGCCTGTTACCTCCGAAGCTTTCTTCTTCGGCGGCATGTCGATGTAGTCGACGAAGTTGATGAAGCTGCTGAAGATTTCGCCCGCGTGAACGCCGAATCAGGTTCGCACAACCTCGACGCCCCCTACCTGGCGCGCCAAAGATGTCGGGGAAACTGATCGCCCATGAACACCTATGGGACCGGAGCCCCTTTTCGGTACGGCAAGGGAGCGGAGGGTGCACGGAGAGCGGATCGAGGCGAGCACGCGAGCAGTTTACCCAGGTTCGGGCCGCACGGATGCGTAAAACCCTACTCCTGCCTTGGTTTGTATTGTGTTCTTAGCTCGGGAGCGAGAAGAGCTACAATGCTTGTCGCTGGCAACACCGAGCGTGAGAGTGATCGAAGATCGGAACCTCAGAACCCCCTCTACGTTGCGCATGGGCCTCCTTTTATAGGTCGAAGGGGTCACCGACTGGTGGCAACGCAGATGAGGGTAAAAATGTAAAAACGGTGGTAGTTGGAACAGTGTATGCATAGTGCTCTATACCTAACCCTGACGGCAGGGGACAAGGGCATTAAATGCCCGTCGCCGTCGCCCTAAACAGTGCAAAAAGCGTCCGTCAGGGCGTCTCCGTTTGCAACGATGGTGGCCTCGTCATCGCGGCTTGCCACTGTGTACCCCAGGCTGCACAGCCTTCAGCCACGTGCACCTGGAAGGGCCCCAGGGCGACGCGTAGCCGGATGAGCTGGAGCGCGGGCACGTAGTGGAAGCTTGCCGCGGCTTGCACCTTGCCGCGGTTATTAACTTGTCGCGTCCGGGAGCTTGTCGCTCTCCGGGCCTTGCCAGGGCGCGCGATGCGCCACGGCAAGTCTCCTGAAATGCCATGTTCTGGCCTTCCTGGCAAGCTCCTCTTGCCTGGGTCTTGTGCTAAAAGGGTGGTCTTGAGCCTGGAGCGGCCTTCCCGGCAAGCTCTTATTGCCGGGGTCTTGTTCTTTAACTTGAATACTTTGTTCTTGAATGGCTCCAAAGGAACCATAGTGGGCCTTGGCAGGCGCATGGCAAGCCCTGCCACGGGACGCTGCTACTGCCCGTGCACAAGTCGGGATACTAAGGTACCCCTACTTTAGTACACCGACACGTGGACACGACTATTCGAATAGTTTTACACTCTGCAGAGGTTGTGCACTTTACCCACAAGATCCGGGAAGCTTTCATGTCACCCACGATCCCGCAGTACCTCAAGTACTCGGGGGAAGCACCCGGTCATTATCTTTCCTTAGACGACACTAACATAGAGTCCACTCGTTGGTACACGGCCCTCGAGTACAAACAATAGATCATAGGACTTGCCCTAATTTCCATATCACGCGTACCCGAAGGGACGAACGGTGTGTCCGGTGCCCTATAAAAACAGTCATGGTCGTCTATCCAAGCACGACCCCATCCCGGGAAAGACCTCAAGTCTTCCCTCACTAGTAATGCGGGCACCATGCTAGTATCAACCTAAGTAATCAATAAAGCCCCGTCCCATAAGGGGTAGAGTGGTTGCACATGATTGGTTGGGACGGTAGTCACACATAAATCTAATCCATTATCTCACCCATGCACAAGATTTTTACCGGCACATCACTTCTTCCTCAAGTGATGACCTAACTCAACATCACCCTCGGCATTAGGGGCACCCAATGGGATTTATGAAAAGATTGCAGCCACGAAGGTTCCATGTCACACATGCATCACTAAGCATCACTACTAACCATTTCATGACATCTAGCTCATAGCAAGATCATGAGTAAGCATGCATCATGTGGTGGTTTCAACTAGGTCACCACCGATATTCTTATCACTATGCATTCGGAAACAAACGGGTTCCGAAGAACACAAGTGTATCATGGTCAAAGGGCTGCTTGCCTAGATTGGCTTGGTCTTCAAAGTCTTCAAATCCTTCTCCACCTTCTTCCTCAGCAACTTCGTCAAATACGGTATATATACGTCGCATAATAACAACGGAAAAATAAGACCACAATAAAAACAGAAAAATCAAAGTGCTCAGAAAAATGTCAACTTATTTTTGTTAAATAGTAGAGGGAAAACTAAGATGGCAAAAATTCTTAGTTGGAGTTTTGGAGTTGCAGAAGGGAATCTAAGGATTTTAGAACAGGAGTTTTAATG
>LR738715.1:387631242-387648388 GCA_902687465.1 Secale cereale | reverse complement strand
TGAGTAAGCATGCATCATGTGGTGGTTTCAACTAGGTCACCACCGATATTCTTATCACTATGCATTCGGAAACAAACGGGTTCCGAAGAACACAAGTGTATCATGGTCAAAGGGCTGCTTGCCTAGATTGGCTTGGTCTTCAAAGTCTTCAAATCCTTCTCCACCTTCTTCCTCAGCAACTTCGTCAAATATGGTATATATACGTCGCATAATAACAACGGAAAAATAAGACCACAATAAAAACAGAAAAATCAAAGTGCTCAGAAAAATGTCAACTTATTTTTGTTAAATAGTAGAGGGAAAACTAAGATGGCAAAAATTCTTAGTTGGAGTTTTGGAGTTGCAGAAGGGAATCTAAGGATTTTAGAACAGGAGTTTTAATGCTCAAATTTGAATTTAAATTTGAATAGAACAGAAAAGTTTCTTGGATATGTGTGAAAGTGACACCATTAAATAGGTTGGAATATTACAAGATTTTAGGAGTTGGTATTAATTTATTTGGACACATATTCATTTCTGTAAAATTATTTGAAGTATTTACATAAAAGAATAAAAAGAAATAGCCATGTGCCACTGGGCCAGAATGGCCACAGTGCACGGCCCAGGGCGAAGAGCCCAGCCGCTCGAGAGCCAGCGCGAGCGCGTCAGGTTTTTCAAACCTGACGGGCGGGGCCCGACGGTCAGCGGCTGCGAGGGGAGAGAGAGGGCGGTGAGGATGACAGGCGGGGCCCGCCTGTCATCTTCAATCTCTCGGCCACGGCCACGGCGAGCTCACCGGCGGTGATTCCGGGCACGGCGGGGCAAACGGAGGGCAGGGATGGACTCAGCAGCGAGTCGCGGATGTAGTGGTGGTGGTGCGGCCCGCCGGGGAGGTCTGGT
Organism: Secale cereale; assembly: GCA_902687465.1. Lineage (NCBI taxonomy): Eukaryota > Viridiplantae > Streptophyta > Magnoliopsida > Poales > Poaceae > Secale > Secale cereale. The sequence continues at coordinate 387,647,509 of LR738715.1, read as the reverse complement.
TCGCCGGCGGCGAGCTGGGACGGCGGATGGTCGTCGGGAGGTTGCTGGCTAGCTCGTTTCCGACAGCTGCAGAGGGCGAAAAGTGAGGGGAAAGCATCAGTGGGGTGCGGTGGTTCCAAATCGAGCGAGAGAAGGGGCGGAGAGGGCCTGTACTGCGAGATCGCCGGTTGCCCGACGCGGCGGAGCTCCGGTCGATCCCGAGCACTGAGGCTCTTCGGGGATGAACGAGTGGTGCTGGAGGGCTAAAGGGGGTGAGGGGAGGCTGTTGGTGCAGAGTGCAGGGCTCGGGGGGCCCTATTTATAGTGGAGCGGCGAGATCCCGTGGACCTGTGCGCCGGCGAGCTTTTGCTTGACGCCACAGTGCACGGGAGTTGACGGGAGTGTGTCTGTGGCGTTGTTGGACGATCTCCAGGGCGGAGGAAAGGAAGAGGGGGAGCGGGGGACGCTCTAGACAGCGTGCGCGTGTGAGGCCGACGAGTGGAGGCTGCGGGCGGCCAGCGCGCGTGTGAAGGCGGCCACTGGAGGGTGGAGGAGGAGGGGGACAGCGCTGGGGGAGGTCGCGGACGTCAAGGGGCATCGACTGGCGCGAGGGGAGAGCTCGAGGTGGTCGGGGGCAGGCGATTGGGCGAAGCTACAGTGCGGGGGCGCACAGTAGCGCGCTCTAGAGCGGCCTTATCGCATGCCATGGCATGCCATTGGCCCTCTGGGCGCGTCCGCCGTGTCTGGGGGGTCCAGCGTGATGCAAGCAGCCCGGCTGTGGCTGTGGATGCTCTGGAAGATCAAGGAGAGAGAGGTAAAGTTGGTAACTTGGTGAATTTTGGCTGTCCAGCAAGGGGAATTGGGGTTTTCACCCCTCAATCATGGAGCTGTGGACTTGGGGGAGTTACTGGAGGTAGATTGTAACTAGATGAAGCTGTGGTTGAAAGCTGAGGCAAGGGTAAATAGTAAAAGGGATCAAGAAGGTAGTTTTGGTAAAAAGGCAGAAGGTGTTTGATCAAGTTTTGGTCAAGCAAATGATTTCCACTTGCCATGACACTTAACAGGTTTGAATGTTATATGAAAAAAGGGTGTTTCACCAAATTTGGGCTCATTTGAAGAAACTAGCCAATGTAACTTTGGCGAACCCTAGAAATCAACAGAAATGGCTTCTTCTTGTTTAAGTCAAGCTAATCATCTCCCCTTGATGCACCACTTGGTGTAGTTTCATCATTTGGGGTATTGATCATGCCCATAGAGTTTGAAGCTCCAGGTAAAAAGTTGGTAATGTAAAGTTGTTCAAATTTGCATTTGAACAGAAAGGGTTTTGAGGTATTCTGACCAAGTTGCTCTACTCCAAATCTTGGGCCATTTGGTCTAGATGCCTTATTTGGCCATTCTAGCTTGTGCACCAAGTTTGAGAGCATTTGGATAAGTTTGGCAATGTAAAGTTGCTCAAACTTCAAATATGGACATAATGGTTATGAAGGGTTTTGAGGATGTTATCTTGCTTCCCAAGGCATGGGACTTGGCAAGATCATTAAATATGTCATATATGACATGATAGAATTTCCCTGGAATTTTTGGAGAATATTCCCTTTGTAAATATTTCAAAAGCTTGAAATATCCAAAAAGGGTTTTAGAGGGATTAGCCCATTATTTTGAACATGACCAAGTGTTGAAATTCTTATATATGGACAAATATTTTGGCAAATATTTTTGAAATACTTAAATAATTTTTCCCTATTAAAGACCATTTCTGGCCTTAAGAAAAAGCTTTTAAATAAAATAGGAAAATAACTTGTAAAATTATACTTTTGTGGTTTCTGGGAGTCCTATGACTACTAGGTCTCAAATATACTTTTTGAAATAATTTTCTCACCCTAAATCAAGCACTTGCAGTGCAAACCTTAATTCAGGGGTTTTAGGAATACTAAATTTTAAAAATACATTTTGGCCAAATTAATTTTATAGGAAAATACTATACTGCTATATAACACTTGGCATGATCATTGGGCAGAAGTTTTGGGTATGGAGATGAATTCTACAAGAGGTAATAGTTGACTTTAATGAGCACATGAAAGCACATGAAGAAAAACTCAATTCCAAATAAAAGCCAAAGGATGCCAAAAAAATTTGCTGGTCCAAGTTTTCATGCTTCATTGATGCAAATAACATGTTACAAAATGCAGGGTGTGACATGCAAGAAATGGGAATGAAATTCAAACTCCATGGCACTGTTGATTGCCGACAAAACGTTGAGTTGTCTAGTTTTATATAATAGTAAATACAAAACTCGTCTGAAATTCATGAAACTTGGCATGCTATCATGGAGCGGCATCAACATGCCATGGTAAATTTTTTGTCCCTTTTGGGGCAGGTTTGGATATAAGCTTCTCACAAACGAGAGCTTCTCACAACAAGCGTGATGGTTTCGGTAGGGAACGTGCCACCTTTGGGGACGGAACGATATATGTTGCCTCTTATTGCTTTCAAAAAATTTCTAGTGTCAACATAGGATAACAGGAGTGTTGTTTTTAGTTTTGGAATTTTTCGCGGTTCGTTTGGCTTTTTATACATTTCTAGGCATTTTATGTGCATAATTAAAATTTGAACAACAAGCACATGCTCCAGTGCACCAGAGTTGGTTGAAAAATCACATGTGTGTCCTAGGGTGAATTTCTAGGTCCCTTGCAAGAAATGGGAAGGAAATTCAAACATCAGGGCACTATTGATTACCGACATAACGTTGAGATGCCTGGTTTTAAAATTCTAGTAAATACAAAACTCGTTTGAAATTCATGAAACTTGGCATGCTATCATGGAGCGGCATGAACATGCCATGGTAAATGTTTTGTCCCTTTTAGGGCAGGTTTGGATATAAGCTTCTCACAAACCCGAGCTTCTCACAACAAGCATGATGGTTTTGGTAGGGAACGATATCCGTTTCCTCTTATTGCTTTCAAAAAATTTCTAGTGTCAAAATAGAATAACATGAGTGTTGTTTTTAATTTTGGAATTTTTCGTGGTTTATTCAGCCTTTATATGTTAATTGGGTTTTCTAGGCATTTTATGTTCATAATTCAAATTTGAACGACAAGCACATGCTCAAGTACACCAAAGTTGGTTCAAAAATCACATATGTGTCCATGGGTGAATTTCTAGGTCCCATGCAAGAAATGGGAATGAAATTCAAACACCAGGGCACTGTTGATTGCCGGCAAAACATGGAGATGCCTGGTTTTTAAATTCTAGTAAATCCAAAACTCGTCTGAAATTCATGAAACTTGGCATGTTATCATGGAGCGGCATCAACATGTCGTGGTAATGTTTTTGTCCCATTTGGGGCAGGTTTGGGTATAAGCTTCTCACAACAAGCGTGACAGTTTCGGTTGGGAACGTGCCACCTTTGGGAACGAAATGATATCGGTTGCCTCTTATTGCTTTAAAAAAATTCTAGAGTCAACATAGAACAACATGAGTGTTGTGTTTAATTTTGGAGTTTTCTGTGGTTCGTTTGGCCTTTTTGTACGTTAAATGGGTTTTCTAGGCATTTTATGTGCATAATTCAAATTTGAACTACAAGAACATGCTCCAGTGCACCAAAGTAGGTTCAAAAATCACATGTGTGTCCTTGGGTGAATTTCTAGGTCCCATGCAAGAAATGGGAATGAAATTCAAACACCAGGGCACTGTTGATTGCCGGCAAAACGTGGAGATGCCTGGTTTTTAAATTCTAGCAAATCCAAAACTCGTCTGAAATTCATGAAACTTGGCATGCTATCATGGAGCGGCATCAACAAGTTGTGGTAAATTTTTTATCCCGTTTGGGGCAGATTTGGGTATAAGCTTCTCACAACAAGCGTGACAGTTTTGGTTGGGAACGTACCACCTTTGGGAACGAAATGATATCCGTTGCCTCTTATTACTTTAAAAAAATTCTAGTGTCAACATAGAACAACAAGAGTGTTGTGTTTAATTTTGGAATTTTCTGTGGTTCGTTTGGCCTTTTTTATACGTTAATTGGGTTTTCTAGGCATTTTATGTGCATAATTCAAATTTGAACTACAAGCACATGCTCCAGTGCACCAAAGTTGGTTGAAAAATCACATGTGTGTCCTTGGGTGAATTTCTAGGTCCCATGCAAGAAATAGGAATGAAACTCAAAAACCAGGGCACTGTTGATTGCCAGTAAAACATTGAGATGCTTGGTTTTTGAATTCTAGTAAATCGAAAACTCGTGTGAAATTCATGGAACTTGGCATGCTATCATGGAGCGGCATCAACATGCTGTGGTACGTTTTTTGTCCCATTAGGGGCCGGTTTGGGTATAAGCGTGTCACAAACGAGAGCTTCTCACAACAAGCGTGATGGTTTCGGTAGGGAACGTGCCACCTTTGGGGACGAAACGATATCCGTTGCCTATTATTGCTTTCAAAAAATTTCTACTGTCAATATAGAATAACAGGAGTGTTGTTTTTAGTTTTGGATTTTTTTCACGGTTCGTTTGGCCTTTTTATACGTTAATTGGGTTTTCTAGGCATTTTATGTGCATAATTAAAATTTGAACTACAAGCACATGCTCCAGTGCACCAAAGTTGGTTGAAAAATCACATGTGTGTCCTTGGGTGAACTTATAGGTCCCATGCAAGAAATGGCAAGGAAATTCAAACACCAGGGCACTGTTGATTCCCTGCAAAACGTTGAGATGCCTGGTTTTTAAATTCTAGTAAATACAAAACTCGTCTGAAAATCATGAAACTTGGCATGCTACATGGAGCGGCATCAACATGCCATGGTAAATTTTTTGTCCCATTTGGGGCAGGTTTGGCTATAACCTTCTCAGTAACTAGAGCTTCTCACAACAAGAGTGATGGTTTCGGTATGGAACGTGCCACCTTTGGGCAAGGAACGATATCCATTGCCTCTTATTGCTTTGAAATAATTTCTAGTGTCAACATTGAATAACAACAGTTTTGTGTTTAATTTTGGAATATTTCGTTGTTCGTTCGGCCTTGTTTATAGGTCAATTGGGTTTTCTAGGCATTTTATGTGCATAATTAAAATTTGAACTACAAGCACATGCTCCAGTGCACCAGAGTTGGTTGTAAAATTACATGTGTGTCCTTGGTTGAATTTCTCTGCCCCATGCAAGAAATGGGAATGAAATTCAAACACCAGGGCACTGTTGATTGCCGGCAAAACATTGAGATGCCTGGTTTTTAAATTCTAGTAAATCCAAAACTCGTCTGAAATTCATGAAACTTGGCATGCTATCCTGGAGCGGCATCAACATGTTGTGATAAATTTTTGTCCCATTTGGGGCAGGTTTGTGTATAAGCTTCTCACAAACAAGAGCTTCTAACAACAAGCGTGACGGGTTCGGTAGGGAACGAGCCACCTTTGGGAAAGAAACATATCCATTGCCTCTTATTGCTTTCAAAAAAATTCTAGTGTCAACATAGAACAACAAGAATGTTGTGTTTAATTTTGGAATTTTTCGTGGTTCGTTTGGCCTTTTTATACGTTAATTTGGTTTTCTAGATGTTTTATGTGCATAATTCAAATTTGAACTACAAGCACATGCTCCAGTGCACCAAAGTTGGTTGAAAAATCACATGTGTGTCCTTGGGTGAATTTCTAGGTCCCAAGCAAGAAATGGGAAGGAAATTCAAACACCAAGGCACTGTTGATTGCCTGCAAATCATTGAAATACCTGGTTTTTAAATTCTAGTAAATACAAAACTCGTCTGAAAATCTTGAAACTTGGCATGCTATCATGGAACGTCATCAACATGTTATCTTGGGGCAGGATTGGCAATAAGCTTATCACAAACCAGAGCTTCTCTCAACAAGGGTGATGGTTTCGGTATAGAACGTGCCACCTTTGGGAACGGAACGATATCCATTGCCTCTTATTGCTTTCAAATAATTTTTAGTGTCAACATAGAATAAGAGCTGTTTTGTGTTTAATTTTGGAATTTTTCGTGGTTCATTCGGCCTTTTTTATACGTTAATTGGGTTTTCTAGGCATTTATGTGCATACTTCAAATTTGAACTACAAGCACATGCTCCAGTGCACCAAAGTTGCTTGAAAAATCACATGTTTATCCTTGGGTGAATTTTTAGGTCCCATGCAAGAAATGGGAATGGAATTCAAACACCAGGGCACTGTTGATTGCCGGCAAAACGTTGAGATGCCTGGTTTTCAAATTCTAGTAAATCCAAAACTCATCTGAAATTCATGAAACTTGGCATGCTATCATGGAGCGGCATCAACATGTCGTGGTAAAGTTTTTTGTCCCATTTGGGGCAGGTTTGGGTATAAGCTTCTCACAACAAGCGTGACGGTTCCGGTTGGGAACGTGCCACCTTTGGGAACGAAATGATATCCGTTGCCTCTTATTGCTTTAAAAAATTTCTAGTGTCAACATAGAACAACATGAGTGTCGTGTTTAATTTTGGAATTTTCCGTGGTTCGTTTGGCCTTTTTATACGTTAATTGGGTTTTCTTGGCATTTTATGTGCATAATTCAAATTTGAACTACAATCACATGCTCCAGTGCACCAAAGTTGGTGGAATCATCACATGTGTGTCTTTGGGTGAATTTCTAGGTCGCATGCAAGAAATAGGAATGAAATTCAAAAACCAAGGCACTGTTGATTTCCAGCAAAACGTTGACATGCCTGGCTTTTAAATTCTAGTAAATCGAAACCTCGTCTGAAATTCATGGAACTTGGCATGCTATCATGGAGCGGCATCAACATGCTGTGGTAATATTTTAGTCCCATTTGGGGCAGGTTTGGGTATAAGCTTCTCACAACAAGCGTGAAGGTTTCGGTAGGGAACGTGCCACCTTTGGGGACGAAACGATATCCGTTGCCTATTTTTGCTTTCAAAAAATTTCTAGTCTCAACAAAGAATAACAGGAATGTTGTTTTTAGTTTTGGAAATTTTCGCGGTTCGTTCGGCCTTTTTATACGTTAATTGGGTTTTCTAGGCATTTTATGTGCACAATTAAAATTTGAACTACAAGCACAGTCTCCGTTGCACCAAAGTTGGTTAAAAATTCACATGTGTGTCCTTGGGTGAATTTCTAGGTCCCATGCAAGAAACGGGAAGGAAATTCAAACACCCGGGCACTGTTGATTGCCGGCAAAATGACGAGATGCCTTGTTTTTAAAATCTAGTAAATACAAAACTCGTCTGGAATTCATGAAACCTGGCATCCTATCATGGAGCGCCATCAACAGGCCGTGGTAAATTTTTTGTCCCATTAGGGGCAGGTTTGGATATAAGCTTCTCACAAACCAGAGCTTCTCACAACAAGCGTGATGGTTTCGGTAGGGAACGTCCCACCTTTGCGGACGGAACGATATCCGTTTCCTCTTATTGCTTTTAAACAATTTCTAGTTTCAAAATAGAATAACTTGAGTGTTGTGTTTAATTTTTGAATTTTTTGTGGTTCATTCGTCCTTTTTATACGTTAATTGGGTTTTCTAGGCATTTTATGTGCATAATGCAAATTTGAACTACAAGCACGTGTTGTAGTGCACCAAAGTTGGATCAAAAATCAAATGTGTGTCCTTGGGTGAATTTCTAGGTCCCATGCAAGAAATGGAAATGAAATTGAAACACCAGGGCACTGTTGATTGCCGGCAAAACTTATGCCTGGTTTTTAAATTCTAGTAAATCCAAAACTCATCTGAAATTCATGGAACTTGGCATGCTATCATGGAGCGGCATCAACATGTCGTCGTAATTTTTTTGTCCCATTTGGGGCAGGTTTGGGTATAAGCTTCTCACAACAAGCGTGACGGTTTCGGTTGGGAACGTGCCACCTTTGGGAATGAAATGATATCCGTTGCCTCTTATTGCTTTAAAAAATTATAGTGTCAACATAGAACAACATGAGTATTGTGTTTAATTTTGGAATTTTCCCTTGTTCGTTTGGCCTTTTTTATATGTTAATTGGGTTTTCTAGGCATTTTATGAGCATAATTCAAATTTGAACTACAATCACATGCTCCAGTGCACCAAAGTTGGTTGAATAATCACATGTGTGTCCTTGGGTGAATTTCTAGGCCGCATGCAAGAAATAGGAATGAAATTCAAAAACCAGGGCATTGTTGATTTCCAACATAACGTTGCGATGCCTGGCTTTTAAATTCTAGTAAATCCAAAACTCGTCTGAAATTCATGGAACTTGGCATGCTACCATGGAGCGGCATCGACATGCTGTGGTAATTTTTTTGTCCCATTTGGGGCAGGTTTGGGTATAAGCTTCTCACAAAGGAGGGCTTCTCACAACAAGCGTGATGGTTTCGGTAGGGAACGTGCCACCTTTGGGGACGAAACGATATCCGTTGCCTATTTTTGCTTTCAAAAAATTTCTATTGTCAACAAAGAATAGCAGGAGTGTTGTTTTTAGTTATGGAATTTTTCGCGGTTCGTTTGGCCTTTTTATACGTTAATTGGGTTTTCTAGGCATTTTATGTGCACAATTAAAATTTGAACTACAATCACATGCTCCAGTGCACCAAAGCTGGTTGAAAAATAACATGTGTGTCCTTGGGTGAATTTCTAGGTCCCATGCAAGAAATGGGAAGGAAATTCACACACCTGGGCACTGTTGATTTCCGGCAAAACGATGAGATGCCTGGTTTTTAAATTCTAGTGAATACAAAACTTGTCTAAAATTCATGAAACTTGGCATCCTATCATGGAGCAGCATCAACATGCCGTTGTAAATTTTTTGTCCCATTTGGGGCAGGTTTGGATATAAGCTTCTCACAAACCAGAGCTTCTCACAACAAGCGTGATGGTTTCGGTAGGTGTAGTGACCGGACCTCAAAAAGTCTGATCTATGTGCATCGGTGTCATCCCTGGATCAGTAATGCTGACACGCATAGTACTTGAAGGATTTATAACAGAGTAGAAATGACACACTTATTACATCGAAAGTTCCAAAGATGAACTTAATACAATAAAAATGGCTTAAGGCCATCTAACAATGATAACAGCGGAAGGCTTGGAAGATAAGTGAGTCCATCAACTCCAACGGCATCACTGAGTACAGAACCACGACCTAAAAGCACCTTACTCGTCGTTTGAAAAATCTGCAACCTGAACGTTGCAGCCCGAAAATGGGTCAGCACATGGAATATGCTGGCAAAGTAACACATAGAGAGTAATGAAAGAGTGTAGCTATACTACATGCATATATGGCTGGTCGAAAGCTCTATGGCTACAGTTTTTGCATAAAGCCAATTTTTCCCTACTGCAAAGGAATAGATTTTATTTAACTATCATGGTATTTGAAACATCATTGAGAAGGTTCACCCAACTCAATCCCAATTAAAGTAATCATTAACCCAACAAATTAGTTTTTAGAGTGATGAGATACGCATGATAATCCAAGTACTAGATACTCAAGATGTCCATAACCAGGGACATGGCTAATCATGATTAGTTTGTACATTCTGTATAGGTTTGTGCAGTTTTCCCCACAAGACTTGATCTCCTCCGTTGAGATTCACGCACTACATGATGTTTGAGAAACGGATGACCGAGACATAGTCTTTCAGAAGCGCTAGCACCTTACGATCGGGAAGACCGTACCAACCTACATCCCCTACATCTGCTAGTCCACCACTGTAAGATTCGCATGACTTAGTCAACTATGCTAGAGCCCATAGTAGCTTGTGGCTGCACACGGAAGTTTCTAGTATGAAGTACCTCCTGATCCCTTTGAGCCTGGGTGGCGGTCCACAATGAAAGCAGGCAATCGCTGGAATACCCAGGTGCCTCAATCCACCCAGATGTGTGTTCAAGTTGCCACCCTAAGTAAAACCATTAATTTAACAATCTCACATCTGTCATGGATACACTCACCCAAACCACGTCTACGAGCATAGCATGGCATAATAAGCAACGTAGAAGTAACTCCCAAGGGTTTGATTATAAAATAGGTAATAGGTACTACCTCATCTACTCCCTAGAACCCACAAGTTAGAGATCCTACTCATGCAAGTGTTTGAGGATTGTTCTAATGCAATGAAAACTGGGTATTGGAAAGTATGATCAAAGTGTTACTTGCCTTGCTGATGATCCACGAAACCTAGAGATTCAAAGTAGCAAGCCGTGCACTCCGGGTACTCTATCGCAAACAAACAAGCATACAATAAGTACTGATCTAATGCACGGGTAACACTCAAATAAGAGATCTAACCAGAAAGTTCAACTCAAGAACTCCGGTTGGCAAAAGAAACAACTCAAACGAAGCGACGAAAGTCAAACGATGAAAAAATCAACTTCGTTTACCAATCTGGACCTAAGTCCAAATTTTACAGAACCAAAAACTTGGTTGACTAGGTTAAACGGAAAGAGGGTTTGGAGACGAAACTCCAGGCGCTTGAATCGCCTGATTCCGATAAACGAGCGAAAAGTTAAACTAGAAGGAAGATCGGATCGGAAATCGCGATGAGATAATAACCGCGAAAATCCAAGAAAAGAAAAACTGACGAATAGCTTAACGAACAGAGCTGGAACTAAACGACGAAATCATTCGTTAAAATGAACGAACGGGCGAATGCTCGCTAAATAGCTAAACCAAAAAAAGATCTAATAAAAAATGAACTACGGTTTTTCGAAAAAAAGGATCGGTTTTCTTAAGAAAACCGACGGGCGGCGCGGCTACCTCGTTGGACTCCGGCGGTGGGTGGCATCGGCGGCGGCAGGCGGCGGCGGCGGCGGCAGCTGCTGCTGCAAGCGGCGGCGGCGGGCTGGGGCGTGGGGTGAGGAGGCGGCGGTGCGGCGGTATTTATAGGAGGGGGGGCGGCGGCGACTTGGGGAAGGGGACGCCGGCTCATCCTCGGGAGGCGTGCCCCGGCCGGACTCGGCAGCGGCGGCGAGTCGGTCTCCCGCGGGGAAGGCGGTGGGCGGGGCGGGCTCGGCCTGGCTCAGCTCAGCCTTTGGCCTAGTCGGGCGCGGGATTTTTTTATTTTTTTAAAACAAAACCGCCGACTCTAAGAAAATTCTAGAAAATAAAATAAAATTCTAGAAATGCAAAACTAATTTTCACCGTCTAAATGAAATATTTAGAACAAGATGAACGTTTTTCTTGGCCCTAAATGCATTTTGGAAAACGTGCAATTTTTCCTAAATTCAAATAAAATAGCAAAAACTTCGAAATAAAACTCATTTGATTTTCTTATTAAATCCTTAGTATTTCTTTACTTTGGGAGAGTCATTTTACTCCCTCTCATATTTTCATTTTAGAAACACTAGAAGATAAAATAAATAAAATCAATGATCCTATTTTCAAAACTTGAGAAAACTCAAATATGAAAATAACAAAATCCCCAACTCTCTCCGAGGGTCCTTCAGTTGCGTAGAATTTCTAGGATCTACCAGAAACAAGAAAAATATGATATGGATTGATGATCTAGCGTAGAACATTCCAAATTGAAAATTTGTGATGTTACAAACCTCCCCCCCTTAATATGAATCTCGCCCTCGAGATTCGGGTTGGCTAGAAAATAGGTGAGGGTGGTCCTTCTGCAGATCTTCCTCTCGCTCCCAGGTTGCTTCATCCTCGGTGTGGTGGCTCCACTGAACATTGCAAAACTTGATAACCTTGCTGCGGGTGACCTGGCTGGCATACCCGAGAATCTTGACTGGTTTTTCCTCATAGGTCAAATCCCTGTCCAAATGAATCGCTTCCAACGGCACTGTATCCCTCAGCGGTATCTCAGCCATCTCAACGTGGCACTTCTTCAACTGGGAAACGGGGAATACATCGTGAACTCCTGACAATCCTTCGGGCAATTCCAACTTGTAGGCTACTTCTCCCATACGCTCCAACACTTTGTATGGTCCTACAAAACGTGGCGCTAACTTTCCCTTCACTCCAAAACGCTTAACTCCTCGAAGTGGAGATACTCGAAGATAAACTCGGTCCCCGACTTCGTAAACTGTCTCTTTGCGTTTTGAATCTGCGTAGCTCTTCTGCCTGGACAGGGCTACCTTGAGCCTACCGCGAATCAATTTTACTTTCTGTTCAGACTCCTTAATCAAATCTGGTCCAAACAATTGGCGGTCTCCAACTTCATCCCAAGACAATGGGGTCCTGCACCTCCTTCCATACAAGGCTTCGAAAGGGGCCATCTTCAGACTGGATTGATAACTGTTGTTGTAAGAGAACTCTGCATAAGGCAAATTGTCGTCCTAACTAGATCCATAATCTAGCACACAAGCTCTCAGCATATCCTCCAAAATCTGATTGACTCTCTCGGTTTGTCCATCTGTCTGCGGATGAAAAGTTGTACTGAACTCTAGCCTGGTACCCAAAGTTTCGTGTAACTGATTCCAGAACTTTGAGGTAAACCAGGTTCCTTTATCTGATACGATGCTCCTCGGAACTCCATGCAGGCGTACGATCATGGTCATGTATATCTTTGCCAACTTTGCACTCGTGTAAGTAGTCTTCACCTGGATGAAATGAGCTACCTTCGTCAAACGATCGACTACGACCCAAATCGAATCATAACCTGAACGAGTTCTGGGTAATCCTGTAATAAAATCCATTCCTAGCTTATCCCACTTCCATTCGGGTATTGGCAATGGTTGTAACAATCCTGCCTGCTTTTGATGCTCTGCCTTCACTCTCTGACACACATCACAAACTGCTACATACTCTGCAATATGCTTCTTCATTCCAGTCCACCAGAAAGTATCCTTTAAGTCCATGTACATCTAGGTATTTCCTGGGTCAATTGAATATGGTGAATCACGGGCCTCTTGCAGAATCAACTTCCTGATCTCCGGGTTGTTAGGCACATATACGCGGTCTTCAAACCATAGGGTGTCGTGCTCATCCTCACGAAATCCTTTAACTTTTCCTTTGCTCATCTTCTCCCTTATAGGGGCAACCTCCTCGTCAGTCATCTGAGCTTCTCTGATCTTATCCATCAAAGTAGACTGAATCTCCAGTGTTGCTACGTAGCCTCTCAGAACTATCTCCAAACATAGCTCACGAAGGTCCTCGACTAACACTTTCGGTAAATCTTCCGTCATTAGTGTGTTGACATGGCTCTTACGGCTTAGCGCTTTGGCTACCATGTTAGCCTTTCCGAGATGATAATGCAATCTCATATCATAATCCTTGATGAGTTCCAACCATCTCCTTTGCCTGAGATTTATATCCTTCTGAGTGAATATATACTTCAAACTCTTGTGATCCGTGTATACTTCACAATGGTTTCCAATGAGGAAATGTCTCCAAGTCTTCAATGCATGCACTACGGGTGCTAACTCCAAATCATGCGTGGCATAATTCAAGTCATGAGGTTTCAGTTGTCGTGAAGCATACGAAACAACTCTTCCCTCTTGCATAAGCACTGCTCCATGTCCTCGACGTGAAGCGTTGCAATACACCTCATAGTCCTTACGCTGATCTGGCAGAATCAACACAGGTGATGAGACCAAACGTTTCTTTAATTCCTGAAAACATACCTCACATTACTCAGTCCAATTGAACTTGGTATCCTTCTTCAACAACTCCGTCATAGGCTTTGCAATTTTTGTGAAATTCTCGATGAATCTTCGGTAGTATCCTGCAAGTCCAAGAAAGCTCCGGATCTCTCCAACTGTTGTTGGTGCTTCCCAATTTGTCACAGTGTCAACCTTGGTGGGATCTACTGCTATACCTTCTCCGGATATAACGTGTCCGAGGAATCCAACTTCCTTCAACCAAAACTCACATTTGCTGAACTTGGCATATAGCTGATCTTCTTTGAGATTCTCAAGTACCAAACATAAATGCTCCTTATGCTCCTCTTCATCCTTTGAGAATATCAATATATCATCTATGAACACCACGACGAACTTATCCAAGAACTCCATAAACACCTTGTTCATCAAGTTCATGAAGTATGCCAGTGCGTTAGTCAGACCAAATGACATAACGGTATACTCGTACAACCCATACCTGGTGGTAAAGGCCGTCTTAGGTATATCCTGCTCTCTAATCTTCAACTGATGGTATCCTGATCTCAAGTAGATCTTGGAAAATACATTAGCTCCTTGCAATCTATCGAACAGATCATTGATCATCGGCAGTGGGTTTTTGTTCTTGATTGTTACTTCATTCAATCCTCGATAATCAACAACAATGCTTAACGATCTGTCTTTCTTCTCCACTAGAAGTACTGGCGATCCCCAAGGCGAAGAACTTGGGCGAATATAACCTTTATCCAATAACTCTTTAATCTGCTTCTTAATCTCCTCCAAATCTTTTGCGGGCGTCCTCTATGGTCTCTTAGATATTGGCCTTGTGCCTGGCAAAAGCTCGATCAAAAACTCAATATCTCTATCTGGTGGCATGCCTGGCAACTCCTCTGGAAATACATGATGGAAATCTTTCACCACTGGTACTTCCTCCTGCACAACTCCTGATAAGGAATTTACTCGGTTCCTCTTCGGCACATGCCGGGATACATACTTGATCCTTCTTCCTTCTGGTGTAGTAAGCAAAATGGACTTACTAGCGCATTCAATGTTCCCTCCGTACTTAGATAACCAATCCATGCCTAATATCACATCCAATCCTTGAGATTCCAATACTATTAGGTCCGAAGGGAATATGTAGTTACCAATCCTTAATGGTAACTGATCACACCATGGGTGACCTAAGGGCTTGGGTTGGCGGTTTATACTTATCCACAAATCCCCTTGAGATGTATGAATGCGATGCACCAGTATCAAAAAGAACGAGTGCAGTAAATGACTTAACTAAAAACTTACCAATTACTACATCTGGCTGAGCTTCAACCTCCTCCATGCTAACTTCGTTCACCTGTCCCGTATTGAAAGGGTTCGGCTTCTTCCCAGAGCTTACATTGCCATTTCCATTCTGGGCTTCAGGACATTCATTGGCGTAATGTCCCGTCTTCTGGCACTTATAGCAAGTGACTTGGCTCAGGTCTCGCTTGGCTGGTATTGATGGGTTAGTACGGTTCTGGCCGTTGCTTCCTCCATTCCCATTACCATTCTTGGGGCCACTATGATTGTGCGAGCTACTACCTCGATGGGTGTGTTGAAATTGTCCTACCGGTTTTGGGGTAAAACGAGGCTTCTGCTGAGCTCCAGAATTGTACTTTCCTTGTCCATACTTCCTCTTGCGGTTTTCAATCTGTTGTTGCTTCCCTTCAATCATTAGAGCTCGATCTACCAATTCTTCGTAGTTGTTGAAGCTTGCTACTATCAACTGTAGGCTCATCTCATCATTTAGCCCTTCCATAAATCTCTCCTGCTTAGAGGCATCTGTGGCCAGATCATCTGGAGCATAACGAGATAGGGTACTAAACTCATCTACGTACTGAGCCACAGTACGATTTCCTTGGCGCAAGTTGCGAAACACCAGCTTCTTCATGCTCATACCTCTAGTGGAGACATGGGCAGTACGGAAAGCTTGCTGAAACTGATCCCAAGTGACATTGGCTATGAGGTAAGTGGCTGTGTAATTCTCCCACCATGCTGCGGCTGGTCTAGGCAACAGATGTGGGGCAAATCGCACCTTCTCAGCATCCGAGCAATTAGCGGTGGTCAAATCCCTTCAAATTTTACGCAGCCAGTCATCAGCAACTATTTGTTGAATGCTGCTAGCAAACACCGGTGGTTGTAACCTTAAGAAATGGGTCAGGTTGTCCACGGGTGGTGGTGGTGGAGGGTTGTTGTTGTTCTGGTTGTTCTAAGTGTTCTGGACAAGAAGTTGCATCAAAGTGTTCTGCTGCTTGGATCAACTGAGTGAGCTCAGGGGGAAACTGGAATTTTGGCTCACGTCTCGTAGGCATCTGATGGGTGTAGAGGGAAGAGATTAGAATAGAAATGAGGTCTAAGGGAAAAATCACTACCCAAATGCAAATGAGACAAACACAATCATATCACACCATAATCAAATTCAAACAAGGGCTTACACAGATCTAACGTTACAAAAGTGCTCTAATTTCTACTATATGGAGAAAACTACTAGTCATAGGGTGGTCATCTAGAAATTTTGATCGGCAGAAGATTCCATGATGTCTGCTCCAGCTTCATTTTCATAGTCTTCGTCATCACTATCGTCGGGGTCTGAGTCTGTGTCGTCGACGATGATGTAGTCTTCAGGACGAATCTCCTTGGGTTCCTCTTCCTCTTCTTCTCCTCCTGGTCCTGGATCTCCCATGAATACTCCTAGCTTCTGTGTCAAATCATCATTCTTCTCCACAAGTATCAACATCTCCTCCTCGT
>LR738715.1:387591426-387631232 GCA_902687465.1 Secale cereale | reverse complement strand
TCACTACCCAAATGCAAATGAGACAAACACAATCATATCACACCATAATCAAATTCAAACAAGGGCTTACACAGATCTAACGTTACAAAAGTGCTCTAATTTCTACTATATGGAGAAAACTACTAGTCATAGGGTGGTCATCTAGAAATTTTGATCGGCAGAAGATTCCATGATGTCTGCTCCAGCTTCATATTCATAGTCTTCGTCATCACTATCGTCGGGGTCTGAGTCTGTGTCGTCGACGATGATGTAGTCTTCAGGACGAATCTCCTTGGGTTCCTCTTCCTCTTCTTCTCCTCCTGGTCCTGGATCTCCCATGAATACTCCTAGCTTCTGTGTCAAATCATCATTCTTCTCCACAAGTATCAACATCTCCTCCTCGTATCCTCCACATGTTGACTTGAGTTCCTCTTCTAACTGCAGGTTTCGGGTTAGTGCTTTCTTCAAGTCTATCATCCCTCCACACATCTGGTGCTCCTGTCGACGAATGTGATGGTTTAACTCTTGAATGAACGCTGCAATGGACCCGTCCTTTCGGGTGCTGATCATGTCCCACCGCTCATCTCGGCGTCCACAAATCTGGTAGATAGTGTCCTTCAGCTGCTGCTTGTAGACTTCTCCAATCCTTCCCATAGTGATGTGGGCTGCCATGCTCCTGCCTAGGCTCCAGGTGGGTGCATCAAAGGAAAACTCTATGGGTGCGGTGACGGGCATGAACGTCCTTCCTGGAACTTGAACTTGAATCAACTAGCGCTCCTCTTCAGGTAAACTGGCATTGTAGGTTCCGGTGAAGCTTGGTACTCCGATGTTTATAGGTATCTAGTGACTTCCTTCAGGTGACGTCTGAATGGTGTATCTTCATCCGGTTGCGTGAACTTGTTCCTTGCATCCGCAATCCTAAAAGAGAGTAGAAAAGATGAGGAGTCAGAAATGAGAAGAGTGAATAGTGATCTAGGGCTTTAGCTCAGTGGTCGTATCCTACAGTCAGCGTGTCCTCTCATACCATCTTGTAGCGACCAGACCTCAAACAGTCTGATCTCTGTGCGTCAGTGTCATCCCTGGATCAGTAATGCTGACACGCAGAGTACTTGAAGGATTTATAACAGAGTAGAAATCACACACTTATTACATAGAAAGTTCCAAAAATGAACTTACTATAATAAAAATAGCCTAAGGCCATCTAACAACTATAACAGCTGTCGGGGAAACTGGACGCCCACGAACACCTATGGGACCGGAGCCCCTTCTACGTTGCGGTAAGGGAGCGGAGGGAGCACGGAGAGCAGATCGAGGAGCACACGCGGACAGTTTACACAGGTTCAGGCCGCGCGTACGCGTAAAACCCTACTCCTACCTTGGTTGTATTGAGTTTCTGGAGCTCGGGAGCTTGAAGATCTACAGTACTAGCTACACCGAGCGTAGGGGTGATCGAGTTTCTGGGATCGAACCTCCTCTACGTTGTGCATGGGCCTCCTTTTATAGCTCAAAGGGGTCACCGACAGGTGTCAACGTAGAGGAGGGTAAAAATGTAAAAATGGTGGTGGTTGTAACAGTGCATGAACAGTGTATAAATAGTGGTCTTCACCTAACTTTGACGGTGGGGGACAAAGGCATTGAATGCCCGTCACCGTCGCCCCAAAAAGCGTCTGTCCATGCGTCTCCGTTCGCCACGGCGATGGTCTTGTCACTGCAGCTTGCCACCGTGTACCCCAGGCTGCACAACCATCCGCCACGTGCCCCTGGAAGGGCGGCAGGGCGACGCGTGGCCAGATGAGCTGGAGCGCAGGCACACAACATAAGTTTCCCCATCAAGCACCTTGCCGGGGTCGCAACCTTGCCGGGCCCGGAAGCTTGTCGCTCTCCGGGCCCTGCCGGGGCGCATGATGCACCGCGATATTCTTCCTTGAAGTGACGTTCTTTTGGCCTTCCTGGCAAGCTCCCCTTGCCAGGGTCTTGTGCTGGAATGATAAATTTGAGCCTGGTGCGGCCTTCCCGGCAAGCTCCTCTTGCCGGGGTCTTGTCTCTTAACTTGAATACTTTGTTCTTGAATGGCTTAAAAGGGTCTAGAGTGGGCTTTGGCGGGCGCGTGGTGAGCCAGACCACGGGACGCTGCTACTGCCCGTGCACAAGTCGGGATACTAAGGTACCCCTACTTTACTACACCGACAGGAGCCCCCGGGCCTGGGCCACACACGGTGCCGAGCGCTGTTGGGCCAGGCCCAAAACAGTGCACGGGCACACGCGGCCCACGCCGCGCCGTTTCCCACTCCAGATTCGCCGCATCTCTCCCTAACGGCACGCGTCGATTGCGGCGTCGTGGGAGAGATCGTGGCCGGTTTCTTTAATGGGGAAATGCGGAACGTCCCCCACTTCCCCCTTAAAAGCAGAGGAAGCAGGGGCAGTTTTCCCATTGCCTTCACTGTGCCTTGAATCTCCAGAAACCCCCGCTGCTCCCTGCCTCCGCTCTTCCTCCGCCGTCTTCCCCACCCGCAGCGTCGTCGCCCTCCCTTGCCGTCCCCGCCATGGCCCCGAAGAGCGACATGCGAAGAACGACAAGGCGAAGAGCGACAAGGCGAAGAAGGAGAAGTCTGAGCAGGCGGCGAAGCTGGCAGCCATGCGGAGAAGGAGGGTGGTCTTCCCACCAAGGCTCGGCCCGAGGAAGCTGCGGGACAAGTACTACTTGTTCTGGGCGAGGGAGACGAAGGATCACCCCCGCACCAGAGTCCTCCCCGCCGTGGGCGTCAACATGTTCCCGGGAGGTTACTATTTCTTTGCTGCTTTCTTCTATTGCGGTCTCTGCCCTCCGTATTCGGAGTTCTTCTGTGATGTGATGAACACGTACGGCCTCCACCTCTTTGATTTCACCCCAAGTGACGTTCTCACCTTGGCCGTTTTCGCACATCTGTGCGAAAACTATGTCGGGGTCCACCCAAACGTAGCCCTTTTCCGCCATTTCTTCACGCCTAGAGTAGAGTCCGGATCCCCACTCTCCGGCGGCATCTCCTGGATCTTTAGGCTGAACAAGGAGGCGTACTTGAAAGGAGAGCTTCGCGGCAAGTGGGAAGAGTGGAGGGCTGACTGGTGCTGGGTTCTGGAAGACGAGCCCGAGCAGTTCACCTTGCCGCGCCAGACTGTAATAGTGCGCGGCAAGGATTGGAGCGACTTGGCCCCGGAGGACGACAAGCTGCAGATCGCCCTGACTAGGATCCTTCGTCTCCGGGCTGCCAATCTGACTGTAGGTGAAGTCGGGGCCGATTTCCTCCGCCGTCGCATTGCCCCTCTGCAGGAAAGGAAGAGACCCGCTTGGGAGTTCGGCAACGCGGCAGACCGCATGAGGCTGCGCCCCGGGCTGAACTATAACTTCACTGTCTTGGAACTGAAGGGGATGGTCCGGGAGCTGTTCAAGCATGACCCCAAGCACCCGGAGTGGTTCAAAACGTCGGTCGGAGTAGTTCCCTTGTGCAACAATACTGCCCTTAGCGCCATCCGCGCGGCAATGCCTGAGTGCGACTCCCACGGGGTCGTCCCCACTTGGCTGGAGCCTTCAGCGGAGACCGTGCAAGCCTTCTTCGACAACTTGGTTGAAAAACCACGCAAAGCCGAGGAGAAGAAGGGGCTCACCCGGGAGACCACCGAGCGGGATGTGGCGTACATTGCCTCCAGGATGGAGGAGGCCACTGCGGCTGCAGCGGCAGGTGAATTTGGATACACTGTGGATGAAGTGGAGGTGGCGGAAGCGGTGAGTCAGGCTGAGGAGGAGGAAATCCTCAAGCTGCTGAAGATCGCGCCCGAGGAGTTTGGCGGGGAGCCTACCGGGGAGCCTGCCGGGATGGGCGAGGCTGCTGGGCAGGGTACTGAGTCCAGCGGGCCTGCCGAGGAGGAGGAGGAAGCCGAGTCCGGTGATTCCGACGAAGATTCTGGCGGTTCTCTGAATCTTGACGACGACGCCTCCTCATCCTCGGAGAATTCTCCGCCACCACCAAGCCCTCCGCCGCAACAGAAGAAGCGCCTCCACAAGGCCGCCGAGACGGTGAGGCCACAGGCGCCCCGACAGCAACCGAAGCGCCGGGCGACGCGCGCCACCACGACGAGCAAGGTCGTCACGGAGGCGCCCCGTGCCCGAGCGACAAGCGGAGGGGGATCTTCCCGGTGTGACTCTGGGGTTCCTTCTGCTCCTCGGTCCTCAGCGACGACCGGTGCTGGGTCTTCACAGCCCGCAGCTCCGAAGCCCGCCAAGCGCCCGAGGGAGCCTTCTCCTCCAGCTCCTCGTGCTGGAGCACGCGAGGCGGGGTTTGACTTCTCCGCCCTCAGCTCCGATGAAGAGGAGGAAGAGTACGTACTTCCAATTTTCATTTTCCTTTTGTTTTTGTTGCTTCTGTCTTGACTTCTCTTGCTTGGTTCTGATCCTGTTTTGGCTTCCAGGACCTTGACCCAGCAGATGGCGAAGAGGGCCAAGATCCCTGTGGTCGATATCGAGGACGACGAGCCCGTCGCAACGGCAGGAGATGTGCCAGCGACAGACTTGCCGGACCAGCCTGCTGCTCCGGGAAGCAGCCCACAGCGTAAGTCTGGTATTCATTTTTCTGCTTGACGGGCGCGCTTGAGGTTATTGTCCGTACTGATGTCTTGTTATCTTGTGCAGAAGTGGAGCCGCAGCCGCAGGAGCACCAGGAGGTCGCCCCCGACGAGCCGCTTGTTCCACCCTCCCCGCCAAGGATGAGCTCCCCGGTGAGGGACAGTGCTCCGCCAAGGATGGGTACTCCGCCAAGGGCGAGCACCCCGCCAAGGGCAAGCACCCCGCCAAGGGTGGACTCCCCGCCAAGGGAAGGCGCCAGCGGCCCTCCGTCGGCGGGGGCTTCTTCTACGCCGCCAAGGGTGAACTCCCCGGCGAGGGACCCCGTCATCGAAGAGGCCCGCGCAGGTATACCCTTGTACTCTCTTCTTCTTGGATTCTTCTTTTTGGATATTTGCTTGACAAATCTTTCTTTTCTTTTTCTTCTGCTAGATCCGCCCGCCCCGGAGTCGATGGAGACGGAAACCATCGCCGAGGAGGAGGTGCACGGCGACGCTGGCGATGCCACTGCCGTAGAGGGAACGGCTGGCGTTGATGAGCCAGCCGCCGAGGAGACCGCCCCGACCGCTGACGCCGCGGCTGGGGAAGGGATCGGCGATCGCAGTGCTGGCCCGGAGGCCGCAGGAGCGCCGGACGCTGCACCGTCCGCCGATCCTTCCGCTTCCGCGGCTGGGTCGGGCGTTTATCTGGAGGCCGCCAACGGGGTCATTATCCAAGTCCCGTGGGCGTCCTCATCAAGGGCACCCGCGGAGGGAGAGACGTTCGACGGAGAAGTCCTCGCCTCCGCCAGGTTGAAGGTTGTCGATGCGCCCGGCAGCAGCGACGAGCCCGAAGAAGAGCAACTCCTGCGTCGACTCCTGGCCTTGTACCGGGCCAGGCAGGCGAAGCTGGAGTCTCGGGAAGCTCTGGCTGCCAAGGCTGGTGTGGGGACCCCGACTCATAAGTCGTGATCACCGAATGCACGTGTACAGTGATCCCAGAGATCAATGCTCACTGAACACACAGAAGCTGATTAACAAGAGTCTTACATCCATACATACCGTATTACACAAATAGGACCATTATGGTCAAGCCTTGAGTATATCATCGCAGCGGAAAAATCTTCAAGACAACTGGGACCCATGCCATCTGCCTTAACCCTACAGGCATTCTGACTGGGAAGCGTCCTAGCTCGCATGCTCGTCACCAAGAATCTTCATCATAACCTGTTCTCTCCTGCCTGGCCAATAAAATAACCAGTGGCAAGCCAATGAGTACATTGAATGTACTCGCAAGCAACCCAAGTGTGATAATAGAATATTTTATGCAAGGCTCTACTGCTAAATTGGTAGTTTTGCGGAAAGCTAGTTTTTCATATGCAAGCTATGATCAACATTTAACATGGATAGGCATGTGTCTGTAACAAGTATCAGGAGGTCACAGACATCATTTTCATGGAAGAGTTGTAATCAACTCATGCTCAAGCTCATTGTGACTTCCTCACAATCACATCTTCAATATCTCTGAATCGTGTTGTTTCCCAGAAACTTAAGGACATAGTCTAAGTAGCACCACCCAACTGTCCTTGACCGCGGACACGGCTATTCGAATAGTTTTACACTCTGCAGAGGTTGCGCACTTTACCCACAAGATCCGGGGAACTTCCGTGTCATCCACGACCCGCGGTACCTCAAGTACCCGGGGTAAGCACCCGGTCATTACCTTTCCTTAGACGACACTAACATAGAGTCCACTCGTTGGCACACGGCCTTTGGGGTACAAACAATAGATCACGGGACTTGCCCTAATTCAATGTTTACGCGTACCCGAAGGGACCAACGGTGTGTCCGGTGCCCTGTGAAAACAGTCATGGTCGCCTATCCAAGCACGACCCCGTCCCGGGAAAGACCTCAAGTCCTCCCGTCACTAGTAATGCGGGCACCATGCTAGTATCGACCTAAGTAATCAATAAAGCCCCGTCCCATAAGGGGTAGTGTGGTTGCACATGTTTGGTTGGGACGGTAGTCACACATAAATCTAATCCATCTTGGTAAACAACACTTTCGTCAAGCCTCGGCACACTACTTCTTCACCAAGTAGTGCCCTAGCTCCTCATCAACTCCCAGGGGCATTAGTGGCACCCACTGAGTCATTTGCAAGTATGCCAGACCACACTTGTTTCACTCAATGCATAACCCTGACCCATTTTGCGTAGCCAACTACTATAGCATACATCTATCTACTCCCACCCACATAACCCTCATAGGAAGGTAGGGTCATGTTTGATGCAAGTTTCAACAGTAAAGTAACAGGGGTAGTAACCAAAGTGGTTTCCACCTCAACATGATTCTGATGCATTGAATATAAAGGTGCTATGAGACATGCATAAAAAGGTCTTTTGAACATGGTCAAAGGGCTGCTTGCCTTATTCTTCAGAGTCTTCAAATCTTCTGGTCCATCTCCGAATACTCCGTTTATTACGTCAACTAACGATGGAAACAATCACAATAAGCAACACAATCAAAGCAACAATAAAAGTGCTCTAGAAATAGGAGTTGGACTTTTCTAGGATACCTCTGGTCATATTAGAATTACCAAGGTGGTTTCATAGGTGTTGGATCAATGGATGAGTTGGAACATTCCAATATGATGGAATCAAGGGTTTTATGGATTTGGAAAAAGTATACAGAAATAATTCCTTGAATGATGAGCAAAGGTACTCATCATCAAGTCATGATTTTAGAAGCATTTAGGAGTTGGTTTCAATGGATTTGGAATTGAAATGAATTTCCTAGGATTTTCCAAAGCTGATAAATAGGAAGAAATGGCTCATTATTTGGTGGGGTACAGAAACTATTATTAAAAATGTTCCAAAACTAAGTTTGGACATGACAAGCATCTAGGAACTTGAATCACTGCATTTGGATCAAAAATGAGCTCTCTGTGATTTTCTAAAGTTCATCACAGAAAATGGAAAATGGGCATTTGATAAATATTTGTATAGGAAAAGTTTTTGGAATAATGTGCATGTTGCACCATGTGATAGGGCATGATTTTAGAAACTACCAGAAATTTGAATCATGCAATTTGGATTTCATATGAATATTTGGGGCATTTTTGAAGTTGGCAGAATAAAGAAAAGGGAAAGAATAGGGGGTATACCCTTATGCTGCAGACTGAGCGAGACTTAGTGCTGCTGTGCACTGGGCCGGCCCAGCGGCTGGGCCTCGCGGATGACAGGGTGTCGTCAGAGGCGTATTACCAGGGATGCGCTTCCCTGCGGGGAAGGCAGAAATCGGGGGGGGGGGGGCGCCTCCACTTAAACAGTGCGGGCCCGGCGCCGACCCGCTGACGTGCGGGCCCCACGTGGCCCCTTGCCACCCGTCGTCGTCTACCTCTGGACGACGGACGACGGGGCTCTGGACGCCGTTCACTGGCGCTTGCCGGCGGCACGAGCCGTCCCAGGCGGAGCTCGGACTACCGCTGGATTCGGGAGGACACGCCGGTGCCGTTCCCGCCGACGGAGCGCGCTGGGAATCCCCGGAACGGCCGCCATCTTGCTCGCACCCGAGATGGGTTCCTCGCTGGGCATCGAGCTGCGGAGCCTCCTCGGTCGGTTTGATGCGGGCGGGAGGCGGTGGAGACTCCCAGGAAGCTCGGAGGCTTCGAAGGAGAGGAGGGGAGGGCTGGAGAGTATGAATTTGAGTGGGGGCCGCGGCGGCACTCCGGCCATGGAGGAGGTAGGAGTCCACGGGAGGGAGGTTGGGGATGTCTGGGAGGTGCACGGGGTAGAGGAGAATCCAGAAGAAGCGAGAGGTGCTCGGGGGAGACCCTTTTATAGCTACAGCCGCGGTGCACCGTGGGCGACGCCCATGGACGTGCCGGGCGAGCTCATGGAGAGAGGAGGGGGACCGGGGAGGATAGAGCCGACCATCCAGCGTGTTGAGGACGTCGAGGGGGCCTCGGGGGACACGCTCCCTCTGCCCAAGGTGGTCGGAGGCAGCTGATTGGGGGCGGCTACAGTGCGGGAGCGCACTGTAGCGCGCTCCAGAGCACGTCTTTGGCCGGCATGGTTGGGCCTGTGCTATCCTGGCCATGTCCTGTTGTGTCCAACCGTGTCCAGGGGGTAGAGGGGGTAGTAAACAATGGCTCTGTGGTCTTGGATGCCCTGGGGAACCACTGGGATGAGGAGGGAGGTGAAGGAGGAGAAGAAGGTGGCTGTCCACAAGGGTAAAAGTGGGGTTTTACCCCCTCCAATAATTGAGATTAGGTAGAGGAGAGTTACTGGAGGGTAGAGGATGATCAGGGGGAGCTGTGGTAAGAATTTGAGGCCACGGAGAAAAGTAAAAGTGGTTCAAACACTGGTTTTGGTAAATGAACAGAAGGTGTTTGATCAGTGTTTGGTCAAGCAAATGACATCCAATTGACATGGGACTTAACAGGATCAAATGTCACATATAATTAGGCCCCTACACCAAATTTGAGCTCATTTGGGCGAAGTGGCCAATGTAACTTTGGTGAACCCTAGAAATGAACAGAAATGGTTTCACCTTGTTTGAGTCAAGCAATTCATCTCCCCTTGATGCATCACTTGGTGTAGCATCATCAATTGGGGATATGAACATGCCCACAAAGTTTGAGGCTCCAGATAAAAAGTTGACAATGTAAAGTTGTTCGAATTTGCATTTGAACAGAAGTGGTTTTGGGGTGATCTGATCAAGTTGCTCTATTCCAAATCTTGTGCCATTTGGTCTAGATGCCTTATTAGGCCATCCCAGCATGTGCACAAAATTTGAGGGCATTTGGACAAGTTTGGCAATGTAGAGTTGCTCAAACTTCAAATATGGACAGAATGGTTTTGAAGGGGTTTGAGGATGTTTCCTTGATCTCCAATGCATGAGGCTTTGCAAGATCATCAAATATGTCATATGTGACATGATAGAATTTCCCTGGAATTTTTGGAGAATATTTCCTTTGTAAATATTTCAAAAGCTTGAAATATCCAGAAAGGGTTTTGGAAGGATTTGTCCAATATTTTGAACATGACCATGTGTTAAAACTCTTATATATGGACAATATATGTCCTATGAGTCTCCCTGAATTTTGGCAAATGTTTTTGAAATGTTTAAGTAATTTTTCCCTATTAAAGACCATTTCTGGCCTTAAGAAAAAGCCTTTAAATAAAATTTAAAAATAACTTTTAAAATTATACTTTTGTGGTTTCTGGGAGTCCTATATCTAATAGGATTCAAATAAACTTTTTGAAAGATTTTTCTCACCCTAAATAAGGTACTTGCAGTGCAAACCTCAATTCAGGGGTTTTTGGAAAACTAATTTTAGAAAATACCATTTGGCCAAAATATTTTTATAAGAAAATTCTATACTGGTCTATACACATGGCATGATCATTGGAAAAAGGTTTTGGGTCAAGGAGATGAAGTATAAGAGTTGGAGGATTTATTTGATTTTTAGAGCACTAGCAAACAGCAGACAAAAGTCAAATCAAGCAAAGTCAAAAACACTCAAAAGTTTTTGCAAATCCACATTTTTGACATGAAAATAAGCTTAAGCAATGTGACATGGAAATCAGGGTGTGACAGACCTACCCCCCTTACAAGAATCTCGTCCCCGAGATTCCCAGACTAGGCGTGGAAAGAAAGGCGGAGTCTTGGATACGGGGTAGTCTTCACTTCTTCTTGCTGGTTCTGCTTCCGAGCGGTGCTCCTTGGAATCTTGAAGTGCTTGATGGTATGGCTCCTTGCTTGATGTCGTCCTTGATGGAGGTTGCTGAGTGGTCTCTTGCATAGGTTAGGTTGGGTTAGCTGCCAAATGCTCGGTGATCGATGTCCTTGCGGGCATCGGGCTAGCTAGGAGGTAAGAAGTACTCCCAGAGTGGGGGCTCGTGGAAGATTTAGTGCACGGAGGGCATCTCAGGTGGTAGATCTAGCTGGGGAGCCGTCTACCACATGACTTGCAGTGATCCCAAAGGGTCCAATGGACCTTAGTGCGAACTCCCCCTTGACGTGTAAACGCCTGTTTCCTTTCAGAGGGGTTACCCGCAGGTACACGTGGTCCCTGACATGGAAACTTATGTTCCGATGGTGAGTGTCAGCATGGCTCTTTTGTCTTGACTTGGCTGCCTTCAAACGTTCTCCGACTAGTTGGACTTGCTCCTCCGCTGCGCGGAGAATATCCGGTCCAAAGACTAGTCCTTTTCCAGTCTCTGACCAGTTGAGGGGTGTGCGACATCAGTGTCTGTACAACACCTCAAATGGTGCCGTCTGAAGGCTCGACTGGTAACTTGTTGTTATAGGAGAACTCGGCAAAAAGGAGACAATCCTCCCACTTGGCTCCATATGCCAAGACACAGGCTCGGAGTCATGACTTCGAGAATCTGATTGACTCGTTCAGTCTGACCTCCGGTCTGTGGGTGGAAGGCCGTGCTGAAAGGTACTTGGTTCCCGAGGCTTCTCGGAACTTCTTCCAGAACCTTAAGGTGAACTGGGTTCCTCGATCTGGCACAATCTCCTTGGGAAATGCCGTGAAGACTTACGACTTGGTCGATGTAGAGAGCTGCCAGCCGGTTGCCATCATAAGTGGTATTGACAGGAATGAGATAGACCTCCTTGGTCAGATGATCGACCATGACCCAGATAGAGCCATGTCCTCTTATCCGACCTTGGTAATCCAGTGACAAAGTCCATTTCGTTTATCCCACTTCCACTCAGAAGCCTTGAGTGGTTGAAGCAATCCAGCAGGTCGCTGATATTCAGCTTGACCCTTTGGCACACATCACACTTTGCAACATAGGTCGCAAATCTCTCTTTTCATCATGTGCCACCAGAATCGTGCCTTCAAGTCTTGATACAATCTTGGTTCCTCCGGGGTGGATGGAATATGGGGTGTCGTGGGCTTCTTGCAGAATTAGCGTCTTCAGCTCGGTGTTGTTTGGTACGCAGAGGCGGCCTTTGTACCAATCAATCCCGTGCTCGTCTTCGGAGAATCCTGGGGCCTTGCCCATCTTCATCTTCCTCTTGATACCTTCGATGCTTGCCTGTCCATCTTGTGCCTTCTTGACATCGTCCATCAGGGTTGGTCTGACTTCCAAATGATCCAGAAATCCGGGGGTGACCAATTCCAAACTGAATTGTTCGATCTCCTTAAACAAGGCTGGCTGTCTTTCTTGAATAATGACATTCAATGAGCAAGCCTTCCTGCTTAAGGCATCGCCCACCACGTTGGCCTTCCCAGGGTGATACTGAACACTGAGGTCATAATCTTTGATGAGTTCCAACCATCTCCGCTGCCTCATGTTCAATTTCCTTTTGGGTGAAAATATACTTCAGACTTTGGTGGTCTGTGTAAATCTCACACCATTTCCCTAGGAGGTAATGCCGCCATGTCTTCAAGGTATGAACTACTGCCGCTAGCTCAAGATCGTGAGTAGCGTAGTTCTCCTCATGGGGTCGTAGCTGCCTGGAGAGGTATGCTATGACGCGGCCTTCTTGCATCAGAACGCTTCCCAATCCGGTTCGAGAGGCATCACAATATATCACGAACTCCTTGTGAATATCAGGTGTTGCCAGAACTGGGGCGGTGGTCAATCTCTTCTTGAGCTCTTGGAAGCTCTCTTCGCATTTTGGCGTCCACTCGAACTTCTTGTCCTTCTTGAGGAGCTGAGTCATTGGTCGTGCAATGCTAGAGAATCCTTCCACGAACTTGCGGTAATAGCCCGCTAATCCGAGGAAGCTTCTGACTTCCTTGACGGTCATTGGAGATTGCCATTGGGTCACAGCTTCGATTTTCGCAGGATCAACAGATAATCCTTCCTCGGTCAAGACATGACCTAAGAATCCAACTTTATGCAGCCAGAACTCACACTTGCTGAATTTGGCATACAATTGGTGCTCACGAAGCTTGTCTAGGACCATCCTCAGATGCTGCTCATGTTCTTCCTTCCACTTCGAGAACACAAGGATGTCATCAATGAAGACAACCAACGAACTTGTCCAAATATTCCATGAAGACCTTATTCATGAGATACATGAAGTAAGCTGGGGCATTGGTGGTGGTCTCAGTTGAGTATTTGCAGAGGCCTTCCTGACTCCGAGTCAAGGCCCTGCGGTCAGAATCTGACCAGGTTGTGGCTCGGTGGGGCTTAAGGGTTTCAAGGATTCTAGTGAGTGAATGAACTTATATCATCTTATTCTTAAGCACAGTTTCTGAGATGCCAATAGCTCTATCTAGTACTCCGAACGGAAAAGCATCTTCTCGCAGAGACCAACTTCAATCACCCTCATTGCCATACATATCCTCATGACTCTCAAGAGACGGTCTCACAAAATTATACTTGTCTAAGATCCCCAATCCATATGCACGTCTACCTCTAAAATCCAAAGGTAGATCATACATGCTGCTAAGCTGAAATTAAACTCCACAATCCAAGCACTCAACCTAATCTTGCAAGGCTCACGATAATGCATCTCTAATCTAAGGAAACACGTCATATGCCACTCCAAGATTTTGTTTCCTTCCTATAGATCAACTCCGATAGCCCGGTAATTACCATGATCCAACAATCCTAAAAATCCGATGTCTACGGTGTTCCACAAAATCTCAAGTCCTTATAATCCCCAAATACTCGGAAGGACTATGCATCACGATAGTTAATCCACCAAATTCCCATCATCCGGGTCAAGTAAACTCCAAGATCACGACTATATAGATCCCTAAATCACTCCGACAAATAATCCAATCTCCTAGGTTATTGTCCACCGAGAAGCATGATATCATAATCAAGATCATAGGCCTAAATCCAATCTTACTCCGAATCATGCAGACATATCCAGCATTATACCGACCAGAATCACTTACATAAATCTAAGTCTCATGTCCAACGGGCACTCCTACATACTTCCCAAAGTCATGATCCAACCAACATGAAAACCTCACAATCCATCAAGGTCTCAGATAGTTCCTCGAAGTTACTGATATAAACCACCAAGTCATCTGTCCAATATCCTCGAACTGGTCTATCTATGGCATCGTCAGACCTTGTGCTATATCAGGATGAAAATGTGCTCACTCGTTGTGTCCACTAGTTCCTTTACGAACCCGGAGTTGTGCAAGGTTGCAAAGGTTTAACAGGTTCTCTCGCCTTACCATGGGTTAGGCACATGGCTAAGGATTCGTGCTGGAGTGTCTCGGGAAGTCTCAAAGTGTCTAGAAATGGGGTTACTGGTCTGGAGGGTTAAGCATAACTCTACGGAGTTGCACTTAGTCACGGGGGTTGTAGCAGAAGTCTTCAGTGCCAGTTGGTTGTCGAGGTAGGATCCTTGGTGCATCTTGTCTTGCGGGTCTTCAATTGGGGAAAGAGAATAGAGAGGAGAAGCAGCATAGAGGAGGAAAATGCCTAAAGGGGGTTCTATAGTGCAAGTGCAACGAACAGGTGCAAAAAGGCAGAAACAAAAGAAGCAAGGCAAGGGAGGTGATATAGCCATGCACTTGTTGCCTGGGGCATAAGTGCGACTTATATCAAAACACAAACGAGTAAAAGCAAACAACACACAATCATGGTTCTATTCGAACCATCATATGGACTCGACTGCGCATAGGGGGTACACGACTCATCCTACCCTAGGGGTTCTCGGACCATGTGTGGTGACTTGTGCCTCGTGCAATCTTCTGAGCTTCCTCAGGTGTTGCCATGTCCCTTGTAGTTGCTTGATGAATGATCCGGGTTGAGCCTGGAGAATCTTCAACATCTTCTCGCCTGATGAGGTGATGTGGTGAAGGTGCCTCCTTGTAGCTGGAGTTGACTCGGTCTTCTCTTGCCTCTTTAATCATGACGATCCCTTGTGCCTTCTGGGGCGTCGAGGGTATCAGGTAGGCAATCCATATGTGATGATAATAACAAGGCATAATAGAGGTCTACCATGTCGGGTTCGTTGATGAAAACGTCGACACCAAGAGCGGGAAATGAAGAGAACCGTTTTCCTGCTCACTATAGTGAGGCGGACCAAATGGCAAGGTTCTCATCCACCGGTGGTTGCCGATACAACAACGGTAGTGACAGGATTACTCTATTAGCGATGCATATCATGACTTTGCCTAACCTATACCCTGGTCATCGTAGGCTAGGGTTGCACCATCTTTTGGGTCTTCATGTCCTCATCCCTCGAGGATATAACTCCCGTTGGTATCGTCTTGTCGTGGTGTCACCAATCTTGTGTGCAAAAGTGGTGGGTGAGTGTTTGGCAAGGTGCACTCCACGAGGATTACAGAAAATCCAGTGGTCAGGGGCATAAGGGTTCTAGCGACCAAGGTTTTTGAAGGGGAAGAGATCAAGTATAGCCTAGTTTTCGAAAAAAACTGAGAAAGGAAGAGGAGTATAGATAGTTTTGAAAACTACTAATAGTTTTGGAAATAGTTTTACCCTAACTAACGACCATGCTAACTAAGGCTTCCTACAGTCAGGATGGCTCTGATACCAGCTCTGTGGGGACCCCGACTCATAAGTCGTGATCACCGAATGCACGTGTACAGTGATCCCAGAGATCAATGCTCACTGAACACACAGAAGCTGATTAACAAGAGTCTTACATCCATACATACCGTATTACACAAATAGGACCATTATGGTCAAGCCTTGAGTATATCATCGCAGCGGAAAAATCTTCAAGACAACTGGGACCCATGCCATCTGCCTTAACCCTACAGGCATTCTAACTGGGAAGCGTCCTAGCTCGCATGCTCGTCACCAAGAATCTTCATCATAACCTGTTCTCTCCTGCCTGGCCAATAAAATAACCAGTGGCAAGCCAATGAGTACATTGAATGTACTCGCAAGCAACCCAAGTGTGATAACAGAATATTTTATGCAAGGCTCTACTACTAAATTGGTAGTTTTGCGGAAAGCTAGTTTTTCATATGCAAGCTATGATCAACATTTAACATGGATAGGCATGTGTCTGTAACAAGTATCAGGAGGTCACAGACATCATTTTCAAGGAAGAGTTGTAATCAACTCATGCTCAAGCTCATTGTGACTTCCTCACAATCACATCTTCAATATCTCTGAATCGTGTTGTTTCCCAGAAACTTAAGGACATAGTCTAAGTAGCACCACCCAACTGTCCTTGACCGCGGACACGGCTATTCGAATAGTTTTACACTCTGCAGAGGTTGCGCACTTTACCCACAAGATCCGGGGAACTTCCGTGTCATCCACGACCCGCGGTACCTCAAGTACCCGGGGTAAGCACCCGGTCATTACCTTTCCTTGGACGACACTAACATAGAGTCCACTCGTTGGCACACGGCCTTTGGGGTACAAACAATAGATCACGGGACTTGCCCTAATTCAATGTTTACGTGTACCCGAAGGGACCAACGGTGTGTCCGGTGCCCTGTGAAAACAGTCATGGTCGCCTATCCAAGCACGACCCCGTCCCGGGAAAGACCTCAAGTCCTCCCGTCACTAGTAATGCGGGCACCATGCTAGTATCGACCTAAGTAATCAATAAAGCCCCGTCCCATAAGGGGTAGTGTGGTTGCA
Source organism: Secale cereale (assembly GCA_902687465.1). Lineage (NCBI taxonomy): Eukaryota > Viridiplantae > Streptophyta > Magnoliopsida > Poales > Poaceae > Secale > Secale cereale. The sequence continues at coordinate 387,615,123 of LR738715.1, read as the reverse complement.
CATGTTTGGTTGGGACGGTAGTCACACATAAATCTAATCCATCTCGGTAAACAACACTTTCGTCAAGCCTCGGCACACTACTTCTTCACCAAGTAGTGCCCTAGCTCCTCATCAACTCCCAGGGGCATTAGTGGCACCCACTGGGTCATTTGCAAGTATGCCAGACCACACTTGTTTCACTCAATGCATAACCCTGACCCATTTTGCGTAGCCAACTACTATAGCATACATCTATCTACTCCCACCCACATAACCCTCATAGGAAGGTAGGGTCATGTTTGATGCAAGTTTCAACAGTAAAGTAACAGGGGTAGTAACCAAAGTGGTTTCCACCTCAACATGATTCTGATGCATTGAATATAAAGGTGCTATGAGACATGCATAAAAAGGTCTTTTGAACATGGTCAAAGGGCTGCTTGCCTTATTCTTCAGAGTCTTCAAATCTTCTGGTCCATCTCCGAATACTCCGTTTATTACGTCAACTAACGATGGAAACAATCACAATAAGCAACACAATCAAAGCAACAATAAAAGTGCTCTAGAAATAGGAGTTGGACTTTTCTAGGATACCTCTGGTCATATTAGAATTACCAAGGTGGTTTCATAGGTGTTGGATCAATGGATGAGTTGGAACATTCCAATATGATGGAATCAAGGGTTTTATGGATTTGGAAAAAGTATACAGAAATAATTCCTTGAATGATGAGCAAAGGTACTCATCATCAAGTCATGATTTTAGAAGCATTTAGGAGTTGGTTTCAATTGATTTGGAATTGAAATGAAATTCCTAGGATTTTCCAAAGCTGATAAATAGGAAGAAATGGCTCATTATTTGGTGGGGTACAGAAACTATTATTAAAAATGTTCCAAAACTAAGTTTGGACATGACAAGCATCTAGGAACTTGAATCACTGCATTTGGATCAAAAATGAGCTCTCTGTGATTTTCTAAAGTTCATCACAGAAAATGGAAAATGGGCATTTGATAAATATTTGTATAGGAAAAGTTTTTGGAATAATGTGCATGTTGCACCATGTGATAGGGCATGATTTTAGAAACTACCAGAAATTTGAATCATGCAATTTGGAGTTCATATGAATATTTGGGGCATTTTTGAAGTTGGCAGAATAAAGAAAAGGGAAAGAATAGGGGGTATACCCTTATGCTGCAGACTGAGCGAGACTTAGTGCTGCTGTGCACTGGGCCGGCCCAGCGGCTGGGCCTCGCGGATGACAGGGTGTTGTCGGAGGCGTATTACCAGGGATGCGCTTCCCTGCGGGGAAGGCAGAAATCGGGGGGGCGCCTCCACTTAAACAGTGCGGGCCCGGCGCCGACCCGCTGACGTGCGGGCCCCACGTGGCCCCTTGCCACCCGTCGTCGTCTACCTCTGGACGACGGACGACGGGGCTCTGGACGCCGTTCGCTGGCGCTTGCCGGCGGCACGAGCCGTCCCAGGCGGAGCTCGGACTACCGCTGGATTCGGGAGGACACGCCGGTGCCGTTCCCGCCGACGGAGCGCGCTGGGAATCCCCGGAACGGCCGCCATCTTGCTCGCACCCGAGATGGGTTCCTCGCTGGGCATCGAGCTGCGGAGCCTCCTCGGTCGGTTTGATGCGGGCGGGAGGCGGTGGAGACTCCCAGGAAGCTCGGAGGCTTCGAAGGAGAGGAGGGGAGGGCTGGAGAGTATGAATTTGAGTGGGGGCCGCGGCGGCACTCCGGCCATGGAGGAGGTAGGAGTCCACGGGAGGGAGGTTGGGGATGTCTGGGAGGTGCACGGGGTAGAGGAGAATCCAGAAGAAGCGAGAGGTGCTCGGGGGAGACCCTTTTATAGCTACAGCCGCGGTGCACCGTGGGCGACGCCCATGGACGTGCCGGGCGAGCTCATGGAGAGAGGAGGGGGACCGGGGAGGATAGGGCCGACCATCCAGCGTGTTGAGGACGTCGAGGGGGCCTCGGGGGACACGCTCCCTCTGCCCAAGGTGGTCGGAGGCAGCTGATTGGGGGCGGCTACAGTGCGGGAGCGCACTGTAGCGCGCTCCAGAGCACGTCTTTGGCCGGCATGGTTGGGCCTGTGCTATCCTGGCCGTGTCCTGTTGTGTCCAACCGTGTCCAGGGGGTAGAGGGGGTAGTAAACAATGGCTCTGTGGTCTTGGATGCCCTGGGGAACCACTGGGATGAGGAGGGAGGTGAAGGAGGAGAAGAAGGTGGCTGTCCACAAGGGTAAAAGTGGGGTTTTACCCCCTCCAATAATTGAGATAAGGTAGAGGAGAGTTACTGGAGGGTAGAGGATGATCAGGGGGAGCTGTGGTAAGAATTTGAGGCCACGGAGAAAAGTAAAAGTGGTTCAAACACTGGTTTTGGTAAATGAACAGAAGGTGTTTGATCAGTGTTTGGTCAAGCAAATGACATCCAATTGACATGGGACTTAACAGGATCAAATGTCACATATAATTAGGCCCCTACACCAAATTTGAGCTCATTTGGGCAAAGTGGCCAATGTAACTTTGGTGAACCCTAGAAATGAACAGAAATGGTTTCACCTTGTTTGAGTCAAGCAGTTCATATCCCCTTGATGCATCACTTGGTGTAGCATCATCAATTGGGGATATGAACATGCCCACAAAGTTTGAGGCTCCAGATAAAAAGTTGACAATGTAAAGTTGTTCAAATTTGCATTTGAACAGAAGTGGTTTTGGGGTGACCTGATCAAGTTGCTCTATTCCAAATCTTGTGCAATTTGGTCTAGATGCCTTATTAGGCCATCCCAGCATGTGCACAAAATTTGAGGGCATTTGGACAAGTTTGGCAATGTAGAGTTGCTCAAACTTCAAATATGGACAGAATGGTTTTGAAGGGGTTTGAGGATGTTTCCTTGATCTCCAATGCATGAGGCTTTGCAAGATCATCAAATATGTCATATGTGACATGATAGAATTTCCCTGGAATTTTTGGAGAATATTTCCTTTGTAAATATTTCAAAAGCTTGAAATATCCAGAAAGGGTTTTGGAAGGATTTGTCCAATATTTTGAACATGACCATGTGTTAAAACTCTTATATATGGACAATATATGTCCTATGAGTCTCCCTGAATTTTGGCAAATGTTTTTGAAATGTTTAAGTAATTTTTCCCTATTAAAGACCATTTCTGGCCTTAAGAAAAAGCCTTTAAATAAAATATAAAAATAACTTTTAAAATTATACTTTTGTGGTTTCTGGGAGTCCTATATCTAATAGGATTCAAATAAACTTTTTGAAAGATTTTTCTCACCCTAAATAAGGTACTTGCAGTGCAAACCTCAATTCAGGGGTTTTTGGAAAACTAATTTTAGAAAATACCATTTGGCCAAAATATTTTTATAAGAAAATTCTATACTGGTCTATACACATGGCATGATCATTGGAAAAAGGTTTTGGGTCAAGGAGATGAAGTATAAGAGTTGGAGGATTTATTTGATTTTTAGAGCACTAGCAAACAGTAGACAAAAGTCAAATCAAGCAAAGTCAAAAACACTCAAAAGTTTTTCCAAATCCACATTTTTGACATGAAAATAAGCTTAAGCAATGTGACATGGAAATCAGGGTGTGACAGCTAGTGCTGATTTGGAGAAGCGCGCCGCGGAGCTCCGTGCTGCCAACCAGGCGGCCCTCCGAAACTTGGCGGAGGAGTGCGAAGAGCTTGCCGGAGCACACCAAGCATTCATCCTCGAGAAGGCCGAGGTGGAAGAGCAGCAGCATCTGGCCGCCGAGGAGCTGTCTCGGCGGGAAGGAGAGCTCAACCAGCGGAAGGTCGACCTCGACAGCCACGAGGACGACCTCACCGCCCGGGAGCAGGCTATTGGCGGGGCTCTGCAAGAGGCGAGGGATGCCGCCGCTGCCGCAGAGACCGCCAAGAGGGACCTGGAGGCCAGGGTGGCGCAGATGGAGCTGAACTTGAAGGCGAGTGAAGATTGGGTCACCGCGCTCAATGTGGCGCGGGAGAAGGAGCCCACACCAACTCGGAGTTGCAAATCCGCCTCTCCGAGAAGGGCAAAGAGCTCACCGACGCCAGGGACTCCATCGCTGACTTGGAGATGAAGGTCTCTACCCTCACCGACTCGCTTGACGCCGCCCGGGACCATGAGACGAAGCTGAAGGACGATCTCCGTACCGAGAGGGCCTTGCTGGAGAGCGCCGCCGTCTCGCAAAATCACTTTCAGCGGACGGTGGAGCAGTGGACCGAGGAGCTTGTCACCTCCGCCGCCAACATCGATATGGAGATGGTGGCGCTGAGGGCGGAGCACCTCGCGTACTCCCCCGATGAGAATCTCCCGCACAGCGCCAAGCTGAGCTTGTTCCTCAGAGGAGTGGCGTCGGCTCTCGCGCGGTTACGGGAGAAGATCCCCGTGCAGCTGGCGGACGAGGCGCGCCGGCTTTGCACGGGTACCATGGAGCGGGTGTTGTCGAAGATTGTCTACCGCAACCCCGGGATCAACCTCGTCAACGTCCTCCGGACCCTGCCGCCCGAAGCCGACCAGGAGGTGTTGAAGGCCCAAGTTGCCCACATCGTAGCCAAGGTGGGCAAGATCCAGAGGATTGACGGAGACCGCAGAGACTAGGCACCTTGCTTCCCTCGCCGCTGTCGATTAAATCATAGGCAGTAGTTGTTTAGAACAGTGGCAAGTTATCTCTGTAATATATACTCTTATTTCGGGTAATCAATGCAATGTTATCTCCCTTGCTTTAGTCCCTTCACTTTGTATGCTTTCCACCCTACGCTTTTAGGGGAACTTGCCGGCAAGGGTCCCTTGCCGCGAGCGCTGAGTGCGGGACTCTTAGCAGCCTGCTAGCAAAGCCCTTGTCGGCAAGAAACCTTGCCGTAGCTAGTCGCAACACACTTAGATTGCTGAGCGAACTCGAAAACGAAGTAAGGGCGCGACACTTGTCGCAGCTCACTTAAGCCGTTGAGCGTGCTCGAAACAAAGTAAGGGCGCGGCTAGCCACGGGTAGGTTCCTCCGCGCACAGGTTTTCCATACAAAGTGTGGTTGTTCAAGGAAGATAACAAAAAAATTAAAAATTTGAATGCTCAACCTTTGGTAACTTAGCTTTCATGGATTGTTTGTTTCCCGGCAAGACTTTTCTTTCTTGAACATCACTTGGTCCATACTTCTATCTCCTCCCCCCCCCTGGCAAACTTGTGTGCGAGGAACACTCCTTCTGTTTCAGAGAGAAAGGCAAAAGAGGAGGAAATACAAGTAGGGAGCCTTGCGGCTTTCTACTGCTTACCGGGGGTGTGTGCTGCACAAAATGTCAGATGACACATGCAAGTAAAAGGAAAAGCATGAAATGACAAATGGTGCGAAGCACAAAAGTTTTACTGATGCACGGGGTCTGCGCCCGGCTTTGTACAAAGGTTTACATGCAACAGCGGCAAGACTTGTACAAAAGGTGGTTGCCAGAGCGGATCACGGCAACCGCGCCTTACGGGTGAAACTTGCGAAGATGCTCTATGTTCCAGGAGTTGCTCACCGGTAAGCCTTCTTCGGTCTCAAGGCGGACAGCACCAGGCCTTGTGACTTGTCTCACCCGATAAGGGCCTTCCCACTTTGGCGTCAACTTGTTGGAGCCCTTGGCAGACTGAACGGGCCGAAGAACAAGGTCGCCTTCCTCGAGACTCCTGGCGTTGACCTTGCGGCTATGATAGCGACGCAAGGCTTGCTGGTACCGAGCAGCTCGTACAGCAGCCTGGAGATGTTCCTCCTCAAGGAGCAATGCATCATCTTGTCGCAGTTGCTCTTGCTCGAGCTCATCATAAGCGAGCACTCGAGGAGACCCGTATACGAGTTCCGTGGGGAGAACTGCCTCTGCTCCATAGACAAGAGCAAAGGGTGTCTGTCCGGTGGCTCGATTTGGTGTCGTCCTGATTGACCAAAGAGCCGCCGACAACTCCTCTATCAAGTTTCTTCCACACTTGTGCAGCCTGTCAAAGGTTCTTGTCTTGAGTCCGCGCAGCACTTCATCGTTTGCCCTCTCCGCTGGACCATTGCTCCTTGGGTGAGCAACAGAAGCAAAGCAGACCTTGGTGCCAAGGTCTTGGACGTATTGCATGAAGGTGCGACTTGTGAACTGTGTGCCGTTGTCGGTGATGATCCTGTTAGGGATTCCGAAACGGCAAACTATTGATCTGAAGAACCTGACTGCTGACTGTGCTGTCACCTTTCTCACTGGTTCCACTTCTGGCCACTTTGTGAACTTGTCGATTGCGACATACAAGTACTCAAAGCCCCCGACAGCGCGGGGAAAGGGGCCGAGGATGTCGAGCCCCCAGACCGAGAAGGGCCAGGACAAAGGGATTGTCTGGAGAGCTTGAGCTGGTTGGTGAATTTGTCTGGCATGGAACTGGCACGCTTCACACTTGGTTACTTGTGCAGTTGCATCTTGGAGGGCTTCTGGCCAAAAGAAACCTTGCCGGAACGCCTTTCCGGCAAGTGCTCTTGCGCCAATGTGATGACCACATATGCCTCCGTGTATCTGTGCCAACAGCATCTGTCCATCTTCCCGAGAAATGCATTTCAATCTGACACCATTGAGTCTTCTTCTGTACAGTTCGTTGCCAACGAACTGGTACATACTTGACTGTCTGGTTATCCTCTCTATCTCTTCTGGTTCTTCGGGAAGTTCTCTAGTCTGAAGAAAACGGACGATTTGCTGTGCCCATGCTGGAGCTTGAGGCTCAGCAACAAGGACTAAAGGCATCAGGGCTGCTGCGGGAACCTCAGCTTCTACGGCTAGAACCCGCGGCTCTGCCGGAGCTGAGGGTTCCCCGGCAAGCCTGTCGGGGCAAGGCTTGTCGGGAACGCCTGCTTCAACTGTACAGACCCTTGGGTCCGCAGGAGCAGACTGTTCCTCATCATTTTGGTTGCTGATCTTGGGGACCTTGGCGGCGGCTTCGGGAAGATCCGCCGGCAAGTAGTCGCCGGAGACCAACTTCCTCTTCTTGCTCTGCTCAACTGATGGTGTAACGGATGGCTGAGTTAGCTTGAGCACGAAGACCCCTGGTTCCACAGGTAACTTCATTGCAGCACACTTTGAAAGGCCATCTGCGATGTCATTCTGAGCTCTTGGAACGTGCTCCATTTGTAGGCCTTCAAAGTGTTCTTCAAGATTCCTCACTTCGTCGACATAAGCTTCCATCAGAGGGCTCTGGTAACTCTTGTTTACCTGTCGGACCACCAACTGTGAGTCTCCCCGCACAATCAGTCTCTTGATCCCAAGTTCGGCTTCAATTCTGAGACCGGCAAGCAAACATTCATACTCGGCAGTATTGTTTGTCGCTTGCTCCATGGGAAGTGCATTTGAACAACATACTTGAGGTGCTCTCCGGTGGGCGCTATGAGTAACACGCCAGCGCTGGCGCCTTGCAGCGAGAAGGCACTATGGAAGTACATTATCCACTCCTTGCTTGCTTCTTGGATGGGGATGCTTGTCTCTGGAACTTCTTCATCTGGTGTTGGGGTCCATTCCACTATGAACTCTGCTAAAGCTCTGCTCTGTATGGTTGAAGTACTCTCAAACTTGATACCAAAGCTTGACTGCTCCAGTGCCCACTCGACGATCCTGCCTGTTGCTTCTGGATTTTGCAATATCCTCTTCAACAGAAAGCGAGTGACCACTGTTATCTCATGTGCTTGGAAGTAATGGCGCAGCTTTCTTGAGGCCATGAGGAGGCCGAAAAGTAACTTCTGCACTCCAGAGTATCTTGATCTAGCCCCCTGCAAGAGGGAACTTACAAAATAAACTGGGCGCTGCACCATCTTCTTTCGCACTTCTCCTTGCTCTTGCGCAGACTTGTCCTTGTCGGGGCCAGAGCTTGTCGGGGAAGCCCCCTGCTTGCCGCTGGATGCGCTTGCCAGGGATGTGGGTTCCTCATCTGCCTCCCTCTCTGCTACCAACGCAGCACTCACCACTTGATTGGTTGCCGCTAGGTACATCAGCAACTTCTCTTGCGGTTTAGGTGCGACAAGTATTGGAGTGGAAGATAGGTATCCTTTCAAGTCCTGCAACGCAGCCTCCGCTTCCGGAGTCCATTTCATAGGACCTGCCTTTTTCAAGATTTTGAAGAAAGGCAGGGCGCGTTCTGCAGACTTTGAAATGAATCTGCTGAGGGCAGCCACACAACCAGCAAGTCTTCTTACGTCCTTGACGCGCTTCGGGGCTTCAATCTGCTCGATGGCTTTAATCTTGTCGGGGTTGGCTTCAATCCCCCACTGGGACACGAAGAACCCGAGAAGCTTGCCGGAGGGGACTCCGAAGACGCACTTCTCGGGGTTCAACTTGAGTTGTATCTTGCATAGATTCTCAAAGGTTTCTTCTAAGTCTTGAATCAGGGTATCTTTGTTCTTGCTCTTGACCACTATATCATCCATGTAGGCTTCTACATTTCTGTGTATCTGTGGCTCAAAAGCAGTGTGTACCACCCTTGCGAATGTCGAGCCTGCATTCTTCAATCCAAAGGGCATGCGTATGAAGCAATATGTGCCGCATGGAGTAATGAATGCAGTCTTCTCTTCGTCTTCCTCAGCCATGAATATCTGATGGTAACCTGAATATGCATCGAGAAATGAAAGCAACTCACATCCAGCCGTGGAGTCCACAATTTGGTCGATGCACGGCAAGGGAAATGGATCCTTGGGACATGCTTTATTCACATCGGTGAAGTCTATACAAAGTCTCCATTTCCCATTAGCCTTTCGCACGACAACTGGATTGGCCAACCACGTAGGATGGAGTACGCCTCTAACCAGGCCTGCTGCTTCCAACTTCTTGATTTCTTCGGCGATGAACTCTTGGCGCTTGACCGCTTGCTTCCTGACCTTCTGCGTGACGGCCCGCGCATGAGGACAAACAGCAAGCTTGTGCTCAATTACCTTCCTAGGAACGCCGGGGATGTCAGACGGTTGCCACGCAAACACGTCCACATTCGCCCGCAGGAAGGCAATGAGCGCGCTTTCCTATTTGGGGTCGAGAGAAGCACTAATGGTGAAGGTACCACCAGTGCCGTCCTCCCTGGCGGACACCTTCTTGGTTGTCGGTGGAGCTGCCATTCCTTTCTTGCACTTGCCGGTGGAGCTCGATGGTGCGTCCTCGACGACGGCACAGCACTCTGAAGAGGTGCGTTTGCCGGAGTGGGCTCCAGAACTCTTGCCGGACTTGGTCTTGATCTTCCCCCCGGGAGCTTCAGCGGCAAGTGTTTTGCTGTCTGCCGCGGCTGCTGCATCCCGGTAGATCTTGTCGGCGCAAATAAGCGCATCCTTCTTGTCGCCGGGGACAGAGATGACGCTTATCGGCCCTGGCATCTTGATCATGTTGTATGCGTAGTGGGAAGCTGCCATGAACTTGGCGAGCGCAGGACGGCCAAGTATCCCATTGTACGGCAATGGGATATCGGCAACGTCGAACGTGATCCTCTCCGTCCTGAAGTTGAGCTCCCCACCAAAGGTCGCTGGCAGTGTAATCTTCCCCTTCGGCTTGCTCCTTCCCGGGTTGATTCCTTGGAACGTCCCGGTTTCCTCGACCTCGCTGTCGGGGATCTGCAGTTTCTTGATCACAGCGGAGGAAATCAAGTTGAGGCCGGCCCCGCCGTCAACCAACATCTTGGTGACCTTGAGGTTGTAGTTGGTGAAACCAACATCGGCAAGCACCCGACCGCGGTTGTGCGGTCAGGGTGGTCCTCGAGGTCGAAGATGATGGGCGTGCCAGACCATTTCAGCAGCATGCGCGACTCGACGGGTGGCTCAGCTGCATTCACTTCCCGCACCCATTGTTTGAGTTGGCGGTGGGAAGTGTGCAGAGAGGCACCTCCATCGACGCACAGAACTTCTGTGGCCTTCTGGAACTCCTGCTCGCTGTTATCTCCTTCGTCCATGTCCTCGTCATCGTCTTCGTCTTCGTCCTTGTCGCGGCCCCGGGGAGGTCTGTCTCCTTGCCGCTGCTTGGCCTTGCCGCGGCGTCCTCCCCGGCCATTGAACGGCCGCTTCTTGCTGGGCTCTCCTCCGCCTCCTTGGGCCTTCTCCTTGTCGCGACGCTCGTATTCAGCCTTCTGCTGCTCTACGAGGTACTCTACCCTTTTGCAGTTTTGGAGGTCGTGGCCCTTGGTGCAGTGGATCTTGCAGTACTGCTTGTCGGAGCCGTCCTGCTTGTCGGCTGCCGCTACAGGGGCGGCCTCCTTGCCGGAGCCACCAGCCTGTGTCTTCTTGGCGGGAGCCTCCTTGCCGGACTACTCGACAACCAGTACCTCCTTGTTCTTCTTCTTCCTGTTATTCCGCCGCCGGCCTTTCCTTGCCGGGGCGGCATCCTCGCTGTCACTTCCTCCTGCGCCGGTATCCTCTCCGAGGAGTCTCCTCCCCTCTTCAGCACGTGCACATTTGTTAGCCAGAGCGTAAAGCTCGCTGACGTCCCGGATCTTGGTCATCGCCATCTCCTCCCTCATCCGGCGGTTACGCACGTTCTGGTGGAACGCGCTGATAACCGCGGCAGGGTGGACATCGGGAATATTGTGTTGAACACGGCTGAACCTTTGGATGTACTTGCGCAGGGACTCTCCCTCCTTCTGGGCAAGGATGTGGAGATCGCTCTCCTGGCCGTGGGGTTTGTGGCCGCCCGTGAAGGCGCCAACAAACTGGTGGCACAAATACGCCCATGAAGAAATGGAGTTCTCCGGCAAGTGCATAAGCCAAGACCTGACGTTTGGCTTAAGCACGAGCGGGAAGTAGTTGGCTAGGATCTTCTCGTCGCGTCCCCCGGCAGCCTGCACCGCAATGGTGTAAATGCTGAGGAACTCCGAGGGGTGTGTCTTGCCGTCGTACTTCTCGGGTACGTCGGGCTTAAAGTTCTTCGTGCTGGGCCACTGGACTTGCTGCAGCTCTCGGGTGAATGCAGGGCAACCTGCCGCGTACGGCAAGTCGCCTGGTTCACCGGGCGCGTGCATGTCGACAGCGGTCCCAGCGCGCTGGTCGGACTATCTTCTGGCTTCTCGTCGACGCTCGATGCGGGTTCGAGCGTCCTCTTGTCGCCTGTCGTCGAGGACCTGGCGCTGATCACGGCGAGCCCGCGGATCCGATGACGCCGTGCAGTCGTCGTCAACGTTGATCCGACGGGGCGGCGTTTTCTGCTTCCGCGGCGGGGAGTGCACGGTAGTTGCACCCCCGGCGGTCTTATCTCCATCGGCCTTCGCTTGGTCGACTTGCCGCGGCCGTGAGGTTGCCGGCTGCTGCGGCGCGTCGTTGTTGGCGAAGGCGATGAGGCTCTGGATCATCGCCCTCCAGTCTTCGGCCTTGTCTGCCGCTGGAGGGAAGTCGAGGAGCAGCTGAGCCCTGGCCAGGGCTTCTGCTGGAGAGGAGGGAAACGGTGGCGAACGGTGCGAGGAGCGGGACACGCTCGGACTTCTAACCGCGTTAGAAGGAGCATGTTCCCGTCCCGGCGACTGCGCCTTACTCGTGCCAGGACATTGGCCTTGAGCGTCCCGTGACCCACCGGCCTGGCCACGTCCCAGCAAGCGTATGGTACCTCCGGTACCGCGTCGCTGCTGGTATGGCACCTCCTGAGAGGGACGTGGTGCGTGCACGGACACCGAAGCCTTGGAGTTTGCACGGTCGTCCGTCTTGTCCTTAGACTTGGTGGCGCCGTGAGTCTCCCCACCGGCGTCTGCCCTTCCACCGGCGTCTCCCCCACCAATCGTCGGCTCTGGTGGTGGTGGGATCGACGCGGACGGGCCTCCGACCTCCGAAGCCTTCTTCTTCGGAGGCATGTTGATGTAGTCGATGAGGTTGATGGAGCTGGTGAAGTTGCCGAAGGTTGCGCCCGCGTGAGCGCCGGATCAGGTTCGCACAACCTCGACGCCCCCTACCTGGCGCGCCAAAGATGTCGGGGAAACTGGATGCCCACGAACACCTATGGGACCGGAGCCCCTTCTACATTGCGGTAACGGAGCGGAGGGAGCACGGAGAGCAGATCGAGGAGCACACGCGGGCAGTTTATCCTGGTTCTGGCCGCGCGTACGCGTAAAACCCTACTCCTGCCTTGGTTGTATTGAGTTTCTGGAGCTCGGGAGCTTGAAGATCTACAGTACTAGCTACACCGAGCGTATGGGTGATCGATTTTCTGGGATCGAACCTCCTCTACGTTGTGCATGGGCCTCCTTTTATAGCTCAAAGGGGTCACCGACAGGTGTCAACGTAGAGGAGGGTAAAAATGTAAAAATGGTGGTGGTTGTAACAGTGCATGAACAGTGTATAAATAGTGGTCTTCACCTAACTTTGACAGTGGGGGACAAAGGCATTGAATGCCCGTCGCCGTCGCCCCAAAAAGCGTTCGTCCATGCGTCTCCGTTCGCCATAGCGATGGTCTTGTCACCGCAGCTTGCCACCGTGTACCCCAGGCTGCACAACCATCCGCCACGTGCCCCTGGAAGGGCCCTAGGGCGACGCGTGGCCAGATGAGCTGGAGCGCAGGCACACAGCATAAGTTTCCTCGGCAAGCACCTTGCCGGGGTCGCAACCTTGCCGGGCCCGGAAGCTTGTCGCTCTCCGGGCCCTGCCGGGGCGCATGATGCACCGCGATATTCCTCCTTGAAGTGTCGTTCTTTTGGCCTCCTGGCAAGCTCCCCTTGCCACGGTCTTGTGCTGGAATGATAACTTTGAGCCTGGTGCGGCCTTCCCGGCAAGCTCCTCTTGCCGGGGTCATGTCTCTTAACTTGCATACTTTGTTCTTGAATGGCTTAAAAGGGTCTAGAGTGGGCTTTGGCGGGCGCGTGGTGAGCCAGACCACGGGACGCTGCTACTGCCCGTGCACAAGTTGGGATCCACGGTACCCCTACTTTAGTAAACCGACAACAGCGGAAGGCTTGGAAGATAAGTGAGTCCATCAACTCCAACGGCATCACTGAGTATAGAACCACGACCTAAAAGCACCTTAATCGTCATTTGAAAAATCTGCAACATGAACGTTGCAGCCCGAAAATGGGTCAGCACATGGAATATGCTGGCAAAGTAACACATAGAGAGTAATGAAAGAGTGAAGCTATACTACATGCATATATGGCTGGTCGAAAGCTCTATGGTTACAGTTTTGGCATAAAGCCAGTTGTTCCCTACTGCAAAGGAATAGATTTTATTTAACTATCATGCTAGTTGAAACATCATTGAGAAGGTTCACCCATCAATATCCCAATTAAAGTCATCATTAACCCAACAAATTAGTTATTAGAGCGATGAGATACGCATGATAATCCAAGTACTAGATACTCAAGACATCCATAACCAGGGACATGGCTAGTCATGATTAGTTTGTACACTCCCCGGAGGTTTGTGTAGTTTTCCCCACAAGACTCGATCTCCTCCGTTGACATTCACGCACTACATCATGTTTGAGAAATGGATGACCGAGACATAGTCTTTCAGAAGCGCTAGCACCTTACGATCGGGTAGACCGTACCAACCTACATCCCCTACATCTGCTAGTCCACCATTGTAAGAGTTCGCATAACTTAGTCAACTATGCAAAAGCCCATAGTAGCTTGTGGCTGCACACGGAAGTTTCTAGTATGAAGTACCTCATGATCCCTTTGAGCCTGGGTGGCGGTCCATAATGAAAGCAGGCAATCGCTGGAATACCCAGGTGCCTCAATCCACCCAGATGTGTGTTCAAGTTGCCACCTTAAGTAAAACCATTAATTTAACAATCTCACATCTGTCATGGATACACTCACCCAAACCACGTGTACGAGCATAGCATGGCATAATAAGCAACGTAGAAGTAACTCCCAAGGGTTTGATTATAAAACAGGTAATAGGTACTACCTCATCTACTTCCCAGAACCCACAAGTTAGAGATCCTACTCACACAAGTGTTTGAGGATTGTTCTAATGCAATGAAAACTGGGTATTGGAAAGTATGATCAAAGTGTTACTTGCCTTGGTGATGATCCGCGAAACCTAGAGATTCAAAGTAGCAAGCGGCGCACTCTTGGTACTCTATCACAAACAAACAAGCATACAATAAGTACTCATCTAATGCATGGGTAAAACTCAAATAAGAGATCTAACCAGAAAGTTCAACTCAAGAACTCCGGTTGGCAAAAGAAACAACTCAAACGAAGCAACGAAAGTCAAACGACGAAAAAACCAACTTCGTTTACCAATCTAGACCTAAGTTCAAATTTTACAGAAGCAAAAAACTTGGTTGACTAGGTTAAACGGAAAGATGGTTTCGAGACGAAACTCCAGGCGCTTGAATCTCCTGATTCCGATAAATGAGCGAAAAGTTAAACTCGAACAAAGATCGAATCAGAAATCGCGATCAGATAATAACCGCGAAAATCCGAGAAAAGAAAAACTGACGAACAGCTTTACGAACAGACGTTCGTTAACTGGAACTAAACGACTAAAGCGTTATTTAAAATGAACGAACGGGCGAACACTCACTAAACAGCTAAACCGTAAAAGAAGAAGAAAAACGATCTAATAAAAAAACGAACTAGGATTTTTCTAAAAAAAAGGATCGGTTTTCTTAAGAAAACCGGCGGGCGGCGCGGTTACCTCGTCAGACTCCGGCGGTGGGTGGCGTCGGCGGCGGCGGCGGCGGGCTGGGGCGTGGGGTGAGGAGGCGGTGGGGCGGCGGTATTTATAGGAGGGGGGTGACTTGGGGAGGGGGCGCCGGCTCGGCCTCGGGAGGCGTGCCCCGGCCGGACTCGGCAGCGGCGGCGGGTCGGTCTCCCGCGGGGAAGGCGGTGGGCAGCGCGGGCTCGGCTAGGCCTTTGGCCCAGTCGGGCGCGGGAATATTTTTTTTAAAACAAAACCGCCGAATCTAATAAAATTCTAGAAAATAGAATAAAATTCTAAAAATGCCAAAACTAATTTTCACCGTCTAAATGAAATATTTAGAACAAGATGACTATTTTTGGAAACGTGCAATTTTTCCTAAATTCAAATAAAATAGCAAAAACTCCGAAATAAAACTCATTTGATTTTCTTATTAAATCCTCAGTATTTCTTAACTTTGGGAGAGTCATTTTACTCCCTCTCATATCTTCATTTTAGAAACACTTGAAGATAAAATTAATAAAATCAATGATCCTATTTTCAAAACTTGAGAAACCTCAAATATGAAAACAACGAAATCCCCAACGCTCTCCGAGGGTCCTTGAGTTGTGTAGAATTTCTAGGATCTACCAGAAACAAGAAAAATATGATATGCATTGATGATCTAGTGTACAACATTCCAAATTGAAAATTTGGGATGTTACAGTAGGGAACGAGCCACCTTTGCGGAAGAACGATATCCGTTTCCTCTTATTGCTTTCAAAAAAATTCTAGTGTCAAAATAGAATAACTGGAGAGTTGTGTTTAATTTTGGAATTTTTCGTGGTTAGTTCGGCCTTTTTTATACGTTAATTGGGTTTTCTAGGCATTTTATGTGCATAATGCAAATTTGAACTACAAGCACATGCTCCAGTGCACCAAAGTTGGATGAAAAATCACATGTGTGTCCTTGGGTGAATTTCTAGGTCCCATGCAAGAAATGGGAATGAAATTCAAACACAAAGGCATTGTTGATTGCCGGCAAAACTTTAAGATGCCTGGTTGTTAAACTCTAGTAAATCCAAAACTCGTATGAAATTCATGAAACTTGGCATGCTATCATGGAGCGGCATCAACATGTCGTGGTAAATTGTTTGTCCCATTTGGGGCAGGTTTGGGTATAAGCTTCTCACAACAAGCGTGGCGGTTTCAGTTGGGAACGTGCCACCTTTCGGAACGAAATGATATCCGTTGCCTCTTACTGCTTTAAAAAAAATTATAGTGTCAACATAGAACAACAGGAGTATTGTGTTTAATTTTGGAATTTTCCCTGGTTCGTTAGGTCTTTTTTATACGTTAATTGGGATTTCTAGGCATTTTATGTGCATAATTCAAATTTGAACTACAATCACATGCTCCATTGCACCAAAGTTGGTTGAAAAATCACATGTGTGTCCTTGGGTGAATTTCCAGGTCGCATGCAAGAAATAGGAATGAAATTCAAAAACCAGGGCACTGTTGATTGCCAGCAAAACTTTGAGATGCCTGGCTTTTAAATGCTAGTAAATCGAAAACTCGTCTGAAATTCATGGAACTTGGCATGCTATCATGGAGCGGCATCAACATGCCTTGGTAAATTTTTTGTCCCATTTGGGGCAGGTTTGGTTATAAGCTTATCACAAAGGAGGGCTTCTCACCACAAGCGTGATGGTTTCAGTAGAGAACGTGCCAACTTTGGGGACGAAACGATATCCGTTGCCTATTTTTGCTTTCAAAAAATTTCTAGTGTTAACAACGAATAACAGGAGTGTTGTTTTTAGTTTTGGAATTTTTCGCGGTTCGTTAGGCCTTTTTATACGTTAATTGGGTTTTCTATGCATTTTATGTGCACAATTAAAATTTGAACTACAAGCACATGCTCCAGTGCACCAAAGTTGGTTGAAAAACAACATGTGTGTCCTTAGGTGAATTTCTAGGTCCCATGCAAGAAATGGGAAGGAAATTCACACACGAGGGCACTGTTTATTACAGGCAAAACGATGAGATGCCTGGTTTTTAAATTCTAGTAAATACAAAACTTTTCTAAAATTCATGAAACTTGGCATCCTATCATGGAGCAGCATCAACATGCCATGGTAAATTTTTTGTCCCATTTGGGGCACGTTTGGATATAAGCTTCTCACAAACTAGAGCTTCTCACAACAAGCGTGATGGTTTCGGTAGGTGTAGCGACCAGACCTCAAACAGTCTGATCTATGTGCATCATTGTCATCCCTGGATCAGTAATGCTGACACGCATAGTACTTGAAGGATTTATAACAGAGTAGAAATAACACACTTATTACATCGAAAGTTCCAAAGATGAACTTAATACAATAAAAATGGCTTAAGGCCATCTAACAACGATAACAGCGGAAGGCTTGGAAGATAAGTGAGTCCATCAACTCCAACGGCATCACTGAGTATAGAACCACGACCTAAAAGCACCTTAATCGTCGTTTGAAAAATCTGCAACATGAACGTTGCAGCCCGAAAATGGGTCAGCACATGCAATATGCTGGCAAAGTAACACACAGAGAGTAATGAAAGAGTGAAGCTATACTACATGCATATATGGCTGGTCGAAAGCTCAATGGTTACAGTTTTTGCATAAAGCCAGTTGTTCCCTACTGCAAAGGAATATATTTTATTTAACTATCATGCTAGTTGAAACATCATTGAGAAGGTTCACCCAACAAAATCCCAATTAAAGTAATCATTAACCCATCAAATTAGTTATTAGAGTGATGAGATACGCATGATAATCCAAGTACTAGATACTCAAGACGTCCATAACCAGGGACATGGCTAGTCATGATTAGTTTGTACACTCTGCAGAGGTTTGTGTAGTTTTCCCCACAAGACTCGATCTCATCCATTGACATTCACGCACTACATCATGTTTGAGAAACGGATGACCGAGACATAGTCTTTCAGAAGCGCTAGCACCTTACGATCGGGTAGACCGTACCACCCTACATCCCCTACATCTTCTAGTCCACCATTGTGAGAGTTCGCATAACTTAGTCAACTATGCAAGAGCCCATAGTAGCTCGTGGCTGCACACGGAAGTTTCTAGTATGAAGTACCTCATGATCCCTTTGAGCCTGGGTGGCGGTCCATAATGAAAGCAGGCAATCGCTAGAATACCCAGGTGCCTCAATCCACCCAGATGTGTGTTCAATGTCACACCCTGATTTTCATGCCACTTTGCTTAAGCTTATTTCCATGATAAAAATGTGGATTTACAAAAACTTTTGAGTGTTTTTGACTTTGGTTGATTTGACTTTTGTCTGCTGTTTGCTAGTGCTCTAAAAATCAAATAAATCCTCCAACTCTTATACTTCATCTCCTTGACCCAAAAACTTTTCCCAATGATCATGCCATGTGTTTAGACCAGTATAGAATTTTCTTATAAAAATATTTAGGCCAAATAGTATTTTCTAAAATTAGTTTTCCAAAAACCCCTGAATTGAGGTTTGCACTGCAAGTACCTTATTTAGGGTGTGAAAAATCTTTCAAAAAGTATATTTGAATCCTATTAGGTATAGGACTCCCAGAAACCACAAAAGTATAATTTTAAAAGTTATTTTTATATTTTATTTAAAAGCTTTTTCTTAAGGCCAAAAATGGTCTTTACTAGGGAAAAATTATTTAATTATTTCAAAAATATTTGCCAAAATTCAGGGAGACTCATAGGACATATATTGTCCATATATAAGAGTTTCAGCACATGGTCATGTTCAAAATATTGGGCAAATCCTTCCAAAACCCTTTCTGGATATTTCAAGCTTTTGAAATATTTACAAAGGAAATATTCTCCAAAAATTCCAGGGAAATTCTATCATGTAAAATATGACATAGTTGATGTTCTTGCAAAGCCTCATGCCTTGAAGATCAAGGAAACATCCGCTAATCCCCTCAAAACCATTCTGTCCATATTTGAAGTTTGAGCAACTCTACATTGCCAAACTTGTCCAAATGCTCTCAAACTTGGTGCACATGCTAAAATGATGTAATTACGCATCTATGCCAAATGGCACAAGTTTTGGAGAAGCATAACTTGGTCTAAGTGCCCCAAAACCACTTCTATTCAAATTCAAATTTGAACAACTTTACATTGCGGCTTCAAACATTGTGGGCATGAACATAACCCCAAATGATGATGCTACAGCAAGTGGTGCATCAAGGGGAGATGATTTGCTTGACTCAAACATGGTGAAACCATTTATGTTGATTTCTAGGGTTCACCAAAGTTACATTGGCCACTTTGCCCAAATAAGCTCAAATTTGGTTTAGGGGCCTAATTATATGTGACAATTGATCCTGTTAAGTCCCATGTCACGTGGAGGTCATTTGCCTCCCCAAAACCTGATTAAACACCTTCTGTCCAATTGCCAAAACCAGTGTTTGAACCTCTCTTACTTTTTCCCTTTGCCTCAAATTTCTACCACAGCTTCTCCTGATCATATTCTACCCCCAGTAACTCTCTATGGCCTCAGCTCAATTATTGGAGGGGGGTAAAACCCCAAATTCACTATTCTGGCAGCAGCTTTCACCCTCTTCTTCACCTCCCTCCTCATTCTAGTGGCTCCCTAGAGCATCCAAGGCCACAGGCCATTTGTTTACTACCCCCTCGACCCCCCAGATAGCTTTGGGCATGATGGACACAACCAACACGGCGAGGGCACGGCCATGCCAGCCAAACGCGTGCTCTGGAGCGCGCTACAGTGCCCTGGCGCACTGTAGCCTCGCCCAACCAGGAGCCCCCGACCACCTCGGGCCTCCTCCTTGTGTCCCCCGAGGTCCCCTCGACGTCCGCAACCTGCCGGGCTGTCGGCCTTATCCTCTCCTGCCCTCCTCCTCTCTAAACGAGCTCGCCCGAGCGCGTCCATTGGCGTCGCTCACGGTGCACCGCGGCTGCCCTATAAAAAGCCTCCCCCCGAGCGCCCCTTGCCTCTTCTGGACCCTCCTCTCTCCCGTGCACCTCCTAGACACGCCCCCTCTCCCTCTCATGCGCTCTTCCTCCCTCCATGGCCGAAGTGCCGCCGCCAGCCGCCGCTCGGCATCGGGCACCACGGCCGCTCTCTCCTTCCCCTTCTCTGTTGGCCGCCAGGAGGAGGACCCCAGGACCACGGAGCTACCCCCACTCCACCCTTCCTTCCCCCTAGCGTCTCTGGCACCGCCCCCGTCTCGACCCGAAGCCGCCGCCGCCTCCTCGGCCGCCGTCGCTCCTACTCCTCCCGGCCAGCTTGAAGGCTAGGGATGGGCGCGGCTTGCTCCGCTGGGGCCTTCGGTGCGCCGGGCGCCGCCGGGGACAAACGGGATCGCCGGGGAACGGCGCCGGCATCGCCCCTGCCTCCTCCTTTGCGTCGAGCGGGGGAGGACGACGAACCCTCCAGGCGGGCCCAGCCTGTAAGCGCCACAGGGCCGGTGGGAGCAGCTGACGGGTGCCCCCCCGATAATTGGAAGCGCACTCGCGTGGCTGCGCCTTCCTGTGGTGGTGGTGCCCGCCGTAATTACGCCTTCGGCGTCACCACCTCCATCACGCCGCTGAGCCACTGGGCTGAGCCCAGTAGGCAATGGTTAGCTGGGCTTCGCCCAGAGCACCGTATAAGGTTGAACCCTTATTCCTTCTTCCTTTTCTTTATTCTGTCAACTTCAAAAATGCCTAAAATATTCAAATGAACTCCAAATTGCATGATTCAAATTTCCTATGGCTCCATAAATCATGCTCTATCACATGGTGCAACATGCACATTATTCCAGAGACATTTATTTCTCATATATTTATCAAATGCCCATATTCCATTTTTTGTGATGAACTTTAGAAAATCACAGAGAGCTCATTTTTGATCCAAATGCAGTGATTCAAATTCGTAGATGCTTGTCACATCCAAACTTAGTTTTGGAACATTTTTATTAATAGTTTCTGTACCCCACCAAATAATGAGCCATTTCTTCATATTTATCAGCTCTGCAAAATCCTAGGAAATTCATTTGAATTCCAAATCCATTGAAACCAACTCCTAGATGCTTCTAAAATCATGACTTGATGATGGGTACCTTTGCTCATCATTCAAGGAAATATTTATGTATACTTCTTCCAAATCCATAAACCCTTTGGTTCCATCACATTGAAATGTTCCAAACTACCTATTGATCCAACACCTATGAAACCACCCTGGTTATTTTTCATATGACCAGAGGTATCCTAGAAAAGTCCAACTCCTATTTTTAGAGCACTTCTATTTTTGCTTTGACTGTGTTGCTTATTATGATTGTTTCCATCGTTAGTTGACGAAATAAACGGAATACTCGGAGATGGACCAGAAGGCTTGAAGACTCGGAAGAAAAAGGAAAGCAGCCCTTTGACCATGTTCAAGAAACCTTTTTATGCATGTCTCATAGCACCGTATTATTCAATGCATCGGAGTCATGTAGAAGAGGTGACCACCTTGGCTGGTACCTTTGTTGCTTACTATTGAAACTTGCATCAAACATGACCCTACCTTCCTATGAGGGTTATGTGGGTGGGAGTAGATAGATGTATGCTATAGTAGTTGGCTACGCAAATGGGTCGGGGTTATGCATTGAGTGGAACAAGTGTGGTCTGACATACTTGCAAATGACCCAGTGGGTGCCATTAATGCCCCTGGGAGTTGATGAGGAGCTAGGGCACTACTTGGTAAAGAAGTAGTGTGCCGAGGCTTGACGAAAGTGTTGTTTACATAGATGGATTAGATTTATGTGTGACTACCGTCCCAACCAAACATGCGCAACCACTCTACCCTTATATGGGAAAGGGCATTATTGATTACCTAGGTTGATACTAGCATGGTGCCCGCAATACTAGTGACGGGGTGACATGAGGTCACTCTCGGGACGGGGTCGTGCTTGGATAGGTGGCAATGACTGTCTTTACAGGGCATTGGAAACACCGTTGGTACCCCGTGCTTGTGGTATGTGATGAATATGGGAGCGAGGCTCCAAGAATCTTGAGATATGAAATGTGGGGCACGGGGCTGTTACCAATCGAGTGGACTCCATATTAGTGTCGTCTAGGGAAAGATAGTGATCGGGTGCTTACCCCGGGTACTTGAGGTACCGCGGGTCGTGGATGTCACGGAAGTTCCCCGGATCTAGTGGGTAAAGTGTGCAACCTCTGCAGAGTGTCAAACTATTCGAATAGCCGTGTCAGCAGTCAAGGACAGTTGGGTGGTGCTACTTAGACTATGTCCATAAGTTTCTGGAAAACAACACGATATGATGGTATTGTTGATGTGATTGTGAGAAAGTCACAATGAGTTGAACATGAGTTGATTACAACTTTTTCTCGATAATGATGTCTGTGACCTCCTGATACTTGTTGCAGACACATGCATGTCCATGTTATATGTTGATCATATTTGCATATGAAAAACTAGCTTTCCGCAAAACCACAAACTTAGCAGTAGAGCCTTGCATAATTATTCTGTTATCACACTTGGGTTGCTTGCGAGTACATTCAATGTACTCATTGGCTTGCCACTGGTTATTTTATTGGCTAGGCAGGAGAGAACAGGTTATGATGAAGATTTCATGGTGACGAGCATGCGAGCTAGGACGCTTCCCAGTTAGAATGCATGTAGGGTTAAGGCAGATGGCATGGGTCCATGTTGTCATTGAAGATTTCCGCTACGATGTTATACTCAAGACTTGACCATTATGGTCCTATTTGTGTAATACGGTATGTATGGATGTAAGACTCTTGTTATTCAGCTTCTGTGTGTTCAGTGAGCATTGATCTCTGGGATCACTGTACGTGTGCATTCGGTGATCACGACTTATGAGTCGGGGTCCCCACAGAGCTGGTATCAGAGCCATCCTGACTGTAGGAAGCCTTAGTTAGCATGGTCGTTAGTTAGGGTAAAACTATTTTCAAAACTATTAGTAGTTTTCAAAACTATCTATACTTCTCTTCCCTTCTCAGTTTTTCGAAAACTAGGCTATACCCTATCTCTTCCCCTTCAAAACCTTGGTCGCTAGAACCCTTATGCCCCTGACCACTGGATTTTCTGTAATCCTCGTGGAGTGCACCTTGCCAAACACTCACCCACCACTTTTGCACGCAAGATTGGTGACACCACGACAAGACGATACCAACGGAAATTACATCCTCGGTGGATGAGGACATGAAGACCCAGAAGATGGTGGTACCCTTGACAGTGTCCCAAGAATATGCAATGTTGTCCTATGATGACCAGGCTATATGTTATGCAAAATTGTAATGCCCCGGATGTAATACTTTCCCTTTTGGGCTTATAATAAATCTCCGGCTTCATCTATTTCCATTTCGGGTTCTTTGTCTTTCGGGCTTTCGTCGTTTTGTTGTGTGAGTGTGTGGCATTCATTCATATCATGTAGACATGTGCATTGCATTGCATTTGTGTTGTGGGTTGCATCCGGTTCGTGGCGTTTCTTCCCGTTGTCCGTTTCGTGTTCCGGAGCTCCCTCTCGTGTCCGTGACGTCCCGTAGGCCTACTTTGTTGTTCGGGCGTTTTTCGTTACCGGTGTGTCGCGAGGTTGTGTTGTGTGTTGTTGTTTTGTTGTGTGCAACCCGCCTCTCAAATCTCGTCTCGTTTGGACTCCGTTGACTTTTCCCTCCGTTGTCCGTGTGGGTCCGAAGTGCCCTTACTTCGTGTCCCGAAAATACCCCTGTTGCATTCTTTTATCTCCGTCTGGTCCTTTTAAATCATCCCCGCGATCGGATCCGTTGGATCACGATCGGAGGACTCCTAGCGCCCTAAAACTCCTCCTAACCCTAAAATTTCTGCTACTAATAGACCCCCCCTAGTCTATTTTGGGCATCTCTATCCCCTTCTTCTTCCTCCTCTAGTTCCTTTTTTTTTCCTTTTCTACTCCAGATCCAAGAAATCCTGCCCGGATCCCGAAGGATCTCCTTCGATCCAACCAGCAGCGCCGCCGCCGGGATCCTGTCGCTGGGTCAACGTGCCAGCCTTCCCACCGCGCCGCATCGACCGATCGGCCCCGACCGAGCCGGCCTCAGCTTCGACCGACCGAGCGGGCCGTACGCCGCGCCTGCGTCGATCCGCACCGCCGAC
>LR738715.1:387560921-387581540 GCA_902687465.1 Secale cereale | reverse complement strand
CGCGCCGGGCGCTCGTGTCCACTCCGAGAGCCACTTCGCCCACCGCACCAGGCTGCAGCTCCACCCCGGGCCGCCACTCGCCGCCGCACGCGGGCCAGCGCCAGGCTGGGCCGGCTTCCCTCCGCCTGGGCCTGCCTCACCGCGCCGCCCCGCGGGCTTCCTTCCCCGCGCCGGACGGGCTCCCTCCCGCGTGCCTCGTCGGGCCCGCCTTCCACCGCCGGATCCCGAGCGGGCCACCGCCGCCACTGTAGCTCCAGGCCCGAGCCGGTTGTTTTTTTTTTCCTGAGGTTGATTCTTTTCCCTCCTAAGTCTCCAGTTTTTACCTGTCTGATGCCTACTTTGACCTGCTCTAATTCCTTGCCTGTGGCTCCGTTTTGCGCGTGTAGCATGTCCAGATGTTCGTGGAGTTGCCCTCTACGTTTTACCTGTTGTAGTCATGCATGTTAGATGTCATCTTGACACATGTTTTGCTGTTACAAGAGTGCATGATGATATAAACTGCTGTTATGTGTTATTTTCATGCCACCTTTGACATGTAATATCTTTTAGCTCGTTTGTCCAAACGATGCAAATGACATGTCCACGTGTTCGTCTCGTCACGAACTACGTGTTGTGTGTGATAGGTTGCATGGTAGATTTATTGTTTCCTTGTTATCATCGTTGCAAGATGCCATGTTCACATGTTGTGTTTTCACTTGTTATGAAATGCCATCTTGTTGAGCTCGTTGCAATCGGTGTGTTTCGGGATCACCTTCATATGTATTTTGATGAGGTGCTTACCCTTTGCCATGTTTAGTTTCGAGGTGTCTTAAACATGCTCTTTTTGATGCTATGATGATGTTGCTGTTTTAGGACTTAGTGAAATTTCACTAAGTCTGAAATCTGTAACGTTCCGATGCCATGTTCGTGTGATGTTGTA
Organism: Secale cereale; assembly: GCA_902687465.1. Taxonomy (NCBI): domain Eukaryota; kingdom Viridiplantae; phylum Streptophyta; class Magnoliopsida; order Poales; family Poaceae; genus Secale; species Secale cereale. The sequence continues at coordinate 387,580,621 of LR738715.1, read as the reverse complement.
GGACAAAGCATGATAGTTTTGGGGTGGATTTTGATTGTTCCATGAAGTATATATTGTTGTCTTTCCATCCATGTCCTCATATGTCCATTTGAGTGGCTGTAGCATGTTTATCTTTTGCTCCAAACTTTCAATAAAATTATGCTGCCAGAATTTTATTTCAAAGTTCAATATGTCCAAGATCATTGCTAGTGATCCGTGACTCTGTTGGGGGTGCACTTTGGACCTAGTTGCTGTACTTTATATCTAGTTTATGTTCAAGTTCCTTGCCATGCTTTTTGGGTGCTGTAGATTAATTATTTTGAGCTCCCAAGATGCTATGTTGCTGTAATTTGCAGTTTTCGCTCAAATCTTGTTTCGGGCATAACTTTTAGCCCGTAACTCCGATTTCAGCGAATCTTATATCAAACTTGGGTGTTTTTCTGTGTAGATTATTAATATCAGCTTGTTATCTTGTTTTGAGGTGTTTTGCTTGAGTGATGTTTTCCGTGCCCCATGTGCATCTTTAGTGCATCCATCTTGCATACATGTTTTTCGAGTGCGCATTGCATCGTGTTGATTGGTGCTTGTGTGTTCGTCTTGTTTAGAGCCGGAAGTTGAGCACGAGTTTTCCAACGAGGTTGAGCACGAGGTTTCCAACGAGTTTGAGCAAGAGGACCCTTCTTTCGATCCGAACGTCTTCTCTTCAGGCAAGATGACCGAACCCCGATAACATTACTATCTTTGTCTGTTGCTAGTAGTCTCGATCTATAGTTTTGCCTCGATGCCCATGTTCTTCTTGTCAGCCTCCTACTTGTAACCAATTGCCATGTTTAACCACCCTACCTATGCAAACCGTTGCTTGGCTAAGTACGCTTCGCTCAGCCCTTCTTATAGCGTTGCTAGTTGCAGGTGAAGTGAAGATGCTTGCTCCATGTTGAAGTTTGGTTGGGTTATATCACACTATATAAATGCTTTAATTGAAATCACATATATATTGGCAAGGGTGGAAGGCTAAGCCTTTTGCTTGGTGTTTTGTTCCACTCATGCCGTTAGGATCTGTATAAGCCGGTTTTATGTTCCTTGATTATGCGTTCCTAACACGGTTGGGGTGTATGGGACCCCCTCGATAAACCGCTAAGTGCTAAGTCTTTTCCAGCAAATCCCAACATTGGTACTATTTGCCTAATAACAAACTAAACATGCATAGGGAGTAATTAACCCTCTTTCTTAATCAACAACCCCGGGCCAGTGCTCCACATGAGTGTTGGTCCGAAACGGGCAACCTGCGGGGCCACCTCGAGGAAACTCAAGGTCTGGTAAAAACCCGTAGCTTGTCCCATCCGGTCGTGGCCTGAGACGAGATACGCGCGGCTACTATCAGGGTGTCGGCACGCCGGGAGGATTTGCTGGATTAGCCTTACCTTAGCTCGGTATATCTTGAGCACGGGATTCCGAGAATACTCGGGTCTTCCCACTTTGGAGTTGCGACTCCGCGGATCGTGGGCTTGTAATGGGTCAAGTTGGAACACCCCTGCAGGGTTTGAACTTTCGAAAGCCGTGCCCGCGGTTATGTGGCAGATGGGAGCTTGTTAATTCCGGTTGTAGAAAACTTGACACAATGATACTAATACACTACCAGCGTGTGTTCCGTGACTGTCAATTTCCGAATAGGGATTCGGGAGTTGAACACGGAGGGGTTATGTTTGTGAGCTTGTAGCTAGGATCACTTCGTGATCACTTCTCGCTTTGCCTTCTCTTCTCGCTCTCTCTTGCGTAAGTTAGTGCTAGTTGCTGCTGCAGACTCTTTGTTGTTCCTTCACCTCATTTCTTTCTTCAGCCTTTCCTCACCTAAAGGCTTTGATAGTTCTGTTACCCGGGAACGGGATTGCTGAGTCCTCTGTGGCTCACAGTTACTTCACACCAGATGCAGGTCCAGCCGTGAGCTATCCAGGTGATGGCACCGAGCTGGATTGGGAGTACGACGAGGAGCGTAGTCGTTACTACGTGCGCTACCCGGACGATCAGTAGTGGAGACTCTTACTAGGATTCGATCCGCCTGTGGTTGTTTTATTTATCTGAGTTTGGTACTTTGACATTTGGCTTTTGCCCTTAGAGGGTTGTAGTGATCTTATTGAATGATGTTTGAGACTTGTACTGTTATTCTGTGACGTGGCGATTGTAAGCCAACTATTTTTCAGTTTACTATCCCTCTTTTACATGAGTTGTGCAAAGATTACCAAACTTGAGATCATTCTAGGATGGACTTATGCCTTTAAGTCGTGCCTCGACATGTAGGAGGTATAATTCCATCCTGGGCATTACAAAAATCATGATATGCATCGCTAATAGAGTAATCATGTCACTACCGTTGTTGTATCGGCAACCACCGGTGGATGAGAACCTCGCCATTTGGTCCGCCTCACCATAGTGAGCAGGAAAACGGTTCTCTTCGTCCCCTGCTCTTGGTGTCGATGTTTTCATCAACGAAACCGACATGTTGGACCTCTATTATGCCTTGTTATTGTCATTGCATATGGATTGCCTACCTGGTACCCTCGACGCCCCAGAAGGCACAAGGGATCGTCATGATTAAAGAGACAAGAGAAGACAAGTCAACGCCAGTTACAAGGAGGCACCTTCACCACCTCACCTCATCCGGCGAGAAGTTGTTGAAGATTCTTCAGGATCAACCCGGATCGTTCATCAAGCAACTACAAGGGACATAGCAACACCCGAGGAAGCTCAGAAGACTGCACGAGGCACAAGTCACGGCACTGAGTCTGAGAACCCCTAGGGTAGGATGAGTCGTGTACCCCCTATGCGCAGTCGAGTCCGTATGATGGTTCGAATAGAACCATGATTGTGAGTTGCTTGCTTTTATTTGTTTGTGTTTTGATATAAGTCGTACTTTTGCCCAGGCAACAAGTGCATGGCTATATCACCTTCCTTGCCTTGTTTCTTTTGTTTCGACCCTTTTGCACCTGTTTTTTGCACCTGCACTATAGAACCCCCTTTAGGCATTTCCCTCCTCTACGCTGCTTCTTCCCCCTACTCTCTCTCTCTCTCCCCAACTGAAGACCCGCAAGACAAGATGCACCAAGGATTCTACCTCGGTAGCCAACTGGCACTGAAGACTTCTGCTACAACCTTCGTGGCCAAGTGCAACCCCGTAGAGTTATGTTTAACCCTCCAGACCAGCAACCCCATTCCTAGACCCTTTGAGACTTCAAGAGATACTCCAGCTCAAATCCTTAACCATGTGCCTAACCCATAGTAAAGCGAGAGAACCTGTTAAGCCTTTGCAACCTTGCACACACTGGGTTCGTAAAGGAGCTAGTGGACACGATGAGTGAGCACATTCTCATCCTAATATAGCACAAGAACTGACGATGCCATAGATAGACCAGTTTGAGGATATTGGACAGATGACTTGGTGGTTCATATCAGTGACTTCGAGGAATTTTCTGAGACCTTGGTGGATTGTGAGATTTCATATTGATGGGATCATGACTTTGGGGAAGCATGTATGAATTCTCGTTGGGCATGAGATTTGGATTTATGTAGGTGATTCTGGTTGGTATAATGCTGGATATTTCTGCATGGTTCGGAGTAAAATTGGATTTAGGCCTATGATCCTCATTATGATACCATGCTTCTCGGTGGACAATAACCTAGGAGATTGGACTATTTGTCGGAGTTGATTTAGGGATCTATATAATCAGGACCTTGGAGTTTACTTGACCCGGATGATGAGAATTTGGTGGACTTACTATCGTTATGCCTAGTCCTTCCGAGTATTTGGGGATTATAGGGACTTGAGATCTTGTGAAGCACCATAGATATCGGATTTGTAGAATTGATGGATTATGAGATGATTGATGGAATTACCGGGCTATTGGAGTTGATCTATAGGAAGGAAACAAATCTTGGAGTGGCATATGACGTGTTTCCTTAGAATAGAGATGCATTATCGTGAGCCTTGCAAGAATAGGTTGAGTGCTTGGATTGTGGAGTTTAATTCAATCTTAGCTGCATGTGTGACCTACCCATGGATTTTTAGGGGTAGACGTACATTGGGATTTGGGGATCGTAGACAAGTACAATTTTGTTAGACCGTCTCTTGAGAGTCATGAGGTCATGTATGGCATGAGTGGTGATTGAAGCTGGTCTATGCTTTTCATTTGGAGTACTAGATAGAGCTATTGGCATCTCAGAAACCGTGCTTAAGGATAAGATGATAAAAGATCACTCACTCACTAGAACCCTCGAAACCCTTAAGCCCCACCAAGCCACAACCTGGTCAGATTCCGACCACGGGCCTTGGCTCTAAGTCAGGAAGACCTTGCAAATACTCAGTGGAGACCACTCCTAATACCCCAGCCTACCTTGCGTACCCCCATAGACCTCATGGAGTAATTGGACAAGTTGGGTAACATCATTATTTGATGGCCTACTTGTCTTCCCGAAGACATAGAAGAGACGGACAGCTGGATAGAAGACATTTGAAGACCACCCTGTCAAGAAGGAAGATCTACAACGACCACCGTCATCAAGAAGTATACTTCCGCGTCAAAGACCGGGCATATCTGCAAACCACTCCTCCCAAAGGAACCGAGCATCTCCGTGTCGAAGGAACGCTCACACCAAGATTGTATCAAGACTTGAAGGCACGATTCGGGTGGCACATGATGAAAAGAGAGATTGCAACCTATGTTGCAAAGTGTGATGTGTGGCAAAGGGTCAAGGCTGAACATCAGCGACCCGATGGATTGCTTCAACCACTCAAGGTTCCTCAGTGGAAGTGGGATAAAGTCGGAATGGACTTCGTCACTGGGTTACCAAGGTCGGATAGAGACATGACTCTGTTTGGGTCATGGTCGATCATTTGACCAAGGTGGCCCATTTCATTCCTGTCAAGACCACTTATGATGGCAACCGGCTGGCAGCTCTCTACATCGACCGAATCGTAAGTCTTCACGGCGTTCCCAAGGAGATTGTGTCAGATCGAGGAACCCAGTTCACCTCAAGGTTCTGGAAGAAGTTCCAAGAAGCCTTGGGAACCAAGTTATCTTTCAGCACGGCTTTCCACCCACAGACCGGAGGTCAGACAGAACGAGTCAATCAGATTCTCGAAGACATACTCTGAGCCTATGTCTTGGCATATAGAGCCAAGTGGGAGGATTGTCTCCCTTTTTGCCGAGTTCTCCTATAACAACAGTTACCAGTCGAGCCTTCAGATGGCACCATTTGAGGTGTTGTGCGGACGCAGATGTCGCACACCCCTCAACTGGTCAGAGACTAGAGTAGGGATAGTCTTTGGACCAGAGATTCTCCGCGCAGCAGTAGAGCACGGCAAACTAGTCAGAGAACATTTGAAGGCAGCCAAGTCAAGGCAAAGGAGCTATGCAGACACTCACCGTCGGGACATGAGTTTCCATGTCGGGGACCATGTGTACCTGCAGGTAACTCCTCTGAAGGGAACCAAGCATTTCCACATCAAGGGGAAGCTCGCACCAAGGTTCATTGGACCCATTGAGATCAGTGCACGACGAGGAGAAATGGCTTACCAGTTGGAACCACCACCCGAGCTATCCGGTGTGCACAAGGTATTCCATGTGTCACAACTCCGGAAATGCCTCCAAGTTCCAGACAAGCCTAATCTCTACAAGGATCTTGATCACCAAGCCATTAATCTGCAGCCTGATTTGACCTACCGCGAGAAGCCCATCCGCATTCTGGACGAAGCAGAACGACGGACGCAAAGCCATACCATCAAGCACTTCAGGAATCCAAGGAGCACCACTCGGAAGCAGAACCAACAAGAAGAAGTGAAGACTACCCCGTATCTAAGACTCCGCCTTTCTTTCCACGCCTAGTCTGGGAATCTCGAGGACGAGATTCTTGTAAGGGGGGTAGGTCTGTCACACCCTGATTTTCATGCCACTTTGCTTAAGCTTATTTCCATGATAAAAATGTGGATTTACAAAAACTTTTGAGCGTTTTTGACTTTGATTGATTTGACTTTTGTCTGCTGTTTGCTAGTGCTCTAAAAATCAAATAAATCCTCCAACTCTTACACTTCATATCCTTGACCCAAAACCTTTTCCCAATGATCATGCCATGTGTTTACACCAGTATAGAATTTTCTTATAAAAATATTTTGGCCAAATAGTATTTTCTAAAATTAGTTTTCCAAAAACCCCTGAATTTATGTTTGCACTGCAAGTACCTTATTTAGGGTGTGAAAAATCTTTCAAAAAGTATATTTGAATCCTATTAGGTATAGGACTCCCAGAAACCACAAAAGTATAATTTTAAAAGTTATTTTTATATTTTATTTAAAAGTTTTTTCTTAAGGCCAGAAATGGTCTTTAATAGGGAAAAATTATTTAATTATTTCAAAAATATTTGCCAAAATTCAGGGAGACTCATAGGACATATATTGTCCATATGTAAGTGCTTCAGCACATGGTCATGTTCAAAATATTGGGCAAATCCTTCCAAAACCCTTTCTGGATATTTCAAGCTTTTGAAATATTTACAAAGGAAATATTCTCCAAAAATTCCAGGGAAATTCTATCATGTCAAATATGACATAGTTGATGTTCTTGCAAAGCCTCATGCCTTGAAGATCAAGGAAACATCCTCTAATCCCCTCAAAACCATTCTGTCCATATTTGAAGTTTGAGCAACTCTACATTGCCAAACTTGTCCAAATGCTCTCAAACTTGGTGCACATGCTAAAATGATGTAATTATGCATCTATGCCAAATGGCACAAGTTTTGGATAAGCATAACTTGGTCTAAGTGCCCCAAAACCACTTCTGTTCAAATTCAAATTTGAACAACTTTACATTGCCAACTTTTTACCTGGGGCTTCAAACTTTGTGGGCATGATCATAACCCCAAATGATGATGCTACACCAAGTGGTGCATCAAGTGGAGATGATTTGCTTGACTCAAACATGGTGAAACCATTTCTGTTGATTTCCAGGGTTCACCAAAGTTACATTGGCCAGTTTGCCCAAATAAGCCCAAATTTGGTGTAGGGGCCTAATTATATGTGACAATTGATCCTGTTAAGTTCCATGTCAAGTGGAGGTCATTTGCCTCCCCAAAACCTGATCAAACACCTTCTGTCCAATTGCCAAAACCAGTGTTTGAACCTCTTTTACTTTTTCCCTTTGCCTCAAATTTCTACCACAGCTTCTCCTGATCATCTTCTACCCCCCAGTAACTCTCTATGGCCTCAGCTCAATTATTGGAGGGGGGTAAAACCCCAAATTCACTATTCTGGCAGCAGCTTTCACCCTCTTCTTCACCTCCCTCCTCATTCCAGTGGCTCCCTAGAGCATCCAAGGCCACAGGCCAATTGTTTACTACCCCCTCGACCCCCCAGACAACTTTGGGCATGATGGACACGACCAACACGGCGAGGGCACAGCCATGCCAGCCAAACGCGTGCTCTGGAGCACGCTACAGTGCCCTGGCGCACTGTAGCCTCGCCCAACCAGGAGCCCCCGACCAACTCGGGCCTCCTCCTCGTGTCCCCCGAGGTCCCCTCGACGTCCGCAACCTGCCGGGCTGCCGGCCTTATCCTCTCCTGCCCTCATCCTCTCTCCACGAGCTCGCCCGAGCGCGTCCATGGGCGTCGCTCACGGTGCACCGCGGCTGCCCTATAAAAAGCCTCCCCCCCGAGCGCCCCTTGCCTCTTCTGGACCCTCCTCTCTCCCGTGCACCTCCTAGACACGCCCCCTCTCCCTCTCATGCGCTCTTCCTCCCTCCATGGCCGAAGTGCCGCCGCCAGCCGCCGCTCGGCATCGGGCACCACGGCCGCTCTCTCCTTACCCTTCTCTGTTGGCCGCCAGGAGGAGGACCCCAGGACCACGGAGCTACCCCCACTCCACCCTTCCTTCCCCTAGCGTCTCTGGAACCGCCCCCGTCTCGACCCGAAGCCGTCGCCGACGCCTCGGCCGCCGTCACTCCTGCACCTCCCGGCTAGCTTGAAGGCCAGGGATGGGCGCGGCTTGCTCCGCTGGGGCCTTCGGTGCGCCGGGCACCGCCGGGGACAAACGGGATCGCCAGGGAACGGCGCTGGCATCGCCCCTGCCTCCTCCTCTGCGTCGGGCGGGGGAGGACGACGAACCTGCCAGGCGGGCCCCGCCTGTAAGCGCCACAGGGCCGGTGGGAGCAGCTGACGGGTGGCCCCCCCGATAAGTGGAAGCGCACTCGCGTGGCTGCGCCTTCCTGTTGTGGTGGCGCCCGCCGTAATTACGCCTTCGGCGTCACCACCTCCATCACGCCGCTGAGCCACTGGGCTGTGCCCAGTAGGCAATTGTTAGCTGGGCTTCGCCCAAAGCACCGTATAAGGTTGAACCCTTATTCCTTCTTCCTTTTCTTTATTCTGTCAACTTCAAAAATGCCTAAAATATTCAAATGAACTCCAAATTGAATGATTCAAATTTCCTATGGCTCCATAAATCATGCTCTATCACATGGTGCAACATGCACATTATTCCAGAGACATTTCTTTCTCATATATTTATCAAATGCCCATATTCCATTTTCTGTGATGAAGTTTAGAAAATCACAGAGAGCTCATTTTTGATCCAAATACAGTGATTCAAATTCCTAGATGCTTGTCACATCCAAACTTAGTTTTGGAACATTTTTATTAATAGTTTCTGTACCCCACCAAATAATGAGCCATTTCGTCATATTTATCAGCTCTGCAAAATCCTAGGAAATTCATTTGAATTCCAAATCCATTGAAACCAACTCCTAGATGCTTCTAAAATCATGACTTGATGATGGGTACCTTTGCTCATCATTCATGGAAATATTTCTGTATACTTCTTCAAAATCCATAAACCCTTTGGTTCCATCACATTGAAATGTTCCAAACTACCTATTGATCCAACACCTATGAAACCACCCTGGTTATTTTTCATATGACCAGAGGTATCCTAGAAAAGTCCAACTCCTATTTTTAGAGCACTTCTATTTTTGCTTTGACTGTGTTGCTTATTATGATTGTTTCCATCGTTAGTTGACGAAATAAACGGAATACTCGGAGATGGACCAGAAGGCTTGAAGACTCGGAAGAAGAAGGCAAGCCGCCCTTTGACCATGTTCAAGAAACCTTTTTATGCATGCCTCATAGCACCGTATTATTCAATGCATCGGAGTCATGTAGAAGAGGTGACCACCTTGGCTGGTACCTTTGTTGCTTACTATTGAAACTTGCATCAAACATGACCCTACCTTCCTATGAGGGTTATGTGGGTGGGAGTAGATAGATGTATGCTATAGTAGTTGGCTACGCAAATGGGTCGGGGTTATGCATTGAGTGGAACAAGTGTGGTCTGACATACTTGCAAATGACCCAGTAGGTGCCATTAATGCCCCTGGGAGTTGATGAGGAGCTAGGGCACTACTTGGTAAAGAAGTAGTGTGCCGAGGCTTGACGAAAGTGTTGTTTACAGAGATGGATTAAATTTATGTGTGACTACCGTCCCAACCGAACATGCACAACCACTCTACCCTTATATGGGAAAGGGCATTATTGATTACCTAGGTCGATACTAGCATGGTGCCCGCATTACTAGTGACGGGGGTGACATAAGGTCACTCTCGGGACGGGGTCGTGCTTGGATAGGCGGCCATGACTGTCTTTATAGGGCACCGGACACACCGTTGGTACCCTGTGCTTGTGGTATGTGATGAATATGGGAGCGAGGCTCCAAGAATCTTGAGATATGAAATGTGGGGCACGGGGCTATTACCAATCGAGTGGACTCCATATTAGTGTCGTCTAGGGAAAGATAGTGATCGGGTGCTTACCCCGGGTACTTGAGGTACCACGGGTCGTGGATGTCACGGAAGTTCCCCGGATCTAGTGGGTAAAGTGTGCAACCTCTGTAGAGTGTCAAACTATTCGAATAGCCGTGTCAGCGGTCAAGGACAGTTGGGTGGTGCTACTTAGACTATGTCCATAAGTTTCTGGAAAACAACACGGTATGATGGTATTGTTGATGTGATTGTGAGAAATTCACAATGAGCTTGAACATGAGTTGATTACAACTTTTTCTCGATAATGATGTCTCTGACCTCCTGATACTTGTTGCAGACACATGCGTGTCCATGTTATATGTTGATCATACTTGCATATGAAAAACTAGCTTTCCGCAAAACCGCCAACTTAGCAGTAGAGCCTTGCATAATTATTTTGTTATCACACTTGGGTTGCTTGTGAGTACATTCAATGTACTCATTGGCTTGTCACTGGTTATTTTATTGGCCAGGCAGGAGAGAACAGGTTATGATGAAGATTTCTTGGTGACGAGCATGCGAGCTAGGACGCTTCACAGTCAGAATGCCTGTAGGGTTAAGGCAGATGGCATGGGTCCATGTTGTCATTGAAGATTTCCGCTGCGATGTTATACTCAAGACTTGACCATTATGGTCCTATTTGTGTAATACGGTATGTATGGATGTAAGACTCTTGTTATTCAGCTTCTGTGTGTTCTGTGAGCATTGATCTCTGGGATCACTGTACACTTGCATTCGGTGATCACGACTTATGAGTCGGGGTCCCCACATTCAAGTTGCCACCTTAAGTAAAACCATTAATTTAACAATCTCACATCTGTCATGGATACACTCACCCAAACCACATCTACGAGCATAGCATGGCATAATAAGCAACGTAGAAGTAACTCCGAAGGGTTTGATTATAAAACAGGTAATAGGTACTACTTCATCTACTTCTCAGAAACCACAAGTTAGAGATCCTACTCATGCAAATGTTTGAGGATTGTTCTAATACAATGAAAACAGAGTATTGGAAAGTATGATCAAAGTTTTACTTGCCTTGCTGATGATCCGCGAAACCTAGAGATCCAAAGTAGCAAGTGGCGCACTCCGGGTACTCTATCACAAACAAACAAGCATACAATAAGTACTCATCTAATGCATGGGTAAAACTTAAATAAGAGATCTAACCAGAAAGTTCAACTCAAGAACTCCGGTTGGCAAAAGAAACAACTCAAACGAAGCAACGAAAGTCAAACGACGAAAAAACCAACTTCGTTTACCAATCTGGACCTAAGTCCAAATTTTACAGAAGCAAAAACTTGGTTGACTAGGTTAAACGGAAAGAGGGTTTGGAGACGAAACTCCAGGCGCTTGAATCGCCTGATTCCAATAAACGAGCGAAAAGTTAAACTAGAACGAAGATCGGATCATAAATCGCGATCAGATAATAAGCGCGAAAATCCGAGAAAAGAAAAACTGACGAACAGCTTAACGAACAGATGTTTGTTAACTGCAACTAAACGACGAAAGCATTCGTTCAAATGAATGAACGGGCGAACGCTCGCTAAATAGCTAAACCGAAAAAAGATCTAATAAAAAAATGAACTAGGGTTTTCGAAGAAAAAACGGATTGGTTTTCTTAAGAAAACCGGCGGGCGGCGCGGCTACCTCGTCGGACTCCGGCGGTGGGTGGCGTCGGCGACGGGCGACGCGGCGTCCGCGGCGGCAGGCGGGGGCGGAGCTGCAAGCGGCGGCGGCGGCGGTTGCACGAGGCGGCGGCTGCTGCTGCTGCAAGCGGCGGCGGCGGGCTGGGGCGTGGGGTGAGGAGGCGGCGGTGCGGCGGTATTTATAGGAGGGGGGGCAGCGGCGACTTGGGGAAGGGGGCGTCGGTCATCCTCGGGAGGCGTGCCCAGGCCGGACTCGGCAGCGGCGGCGGGGCGGTCTCCCGCAGGAAAGGCGGTGGGCGGCGCGGGCTCGGCCTGGCTCAGCTCGGCCTTTGGCCCAGTCGGGCGCGGGATTTTTTATTTTTTAAAAACAAAACCGCCGAATCTAAGAAAATTCTAGAAAATAGAATAAAATTATAAAAATGCAAAACTAATTTTCACCGTCTAAGTGAAATATTTAGAACAAGATGAACATTTTTCTTGGCCCTAAATGCATTTTCGAAAACGTGCAATTTTTCCTAAATTCAAATAAAATAGCAAAAACTCCGAAATAAAACTCATTTGATTTTCTTATTAAATCCTTAGTATTTCTTTACTTTGGGAGAGTCATTTTACTCCCTCTCATATTTTCATTTTAGAAACACTTGAAGATAAAATAAATAAATCAATGATCCTATTTTCAAAACTTGAGAAACCTCAAATATGAAAATAACGAAATCCCCAACTCTCTCCGAGGGTCCTTCAGTTGCGTAGAATTTCTAGGATCTACCAGAAACAAGAAAAATATGATATGCATTGATGATCTAGCATATAACATTCCAAATTGAAAATTTGGGATGTTACAAACCTACCCCCCTTAAAATGAATCTCGCCCTCGAGATTCGGGTTGGCTAGAAAATAGGTGAGGGTGGTCCTTCTGCTGATCTTCCTCTCGCTCCCAGGTTGCTTCATCCTCTGTGTGGTGGCTCCACTAAACTTTGCAAAACTTGATAACCTTGCTACGTGTGACCCGGCTGGCATACCCGAGAATCTTGACTGGTTTTTCCTCGTAGGTCAAATACCTGTCCAACTAAATGGCTTCCAAAGGCACTGTATCCCTCAGCGGTATCTCAGCCATCTCAGCGTGGCACTTCTTCAACTGGGAAACGTGGAATACATCGTGAACTCCTGACAATCCTTCGGGCAATTCCAACTTGTAGGCTACTTCTCCCATACGCTCCAAAACTTTGTACGGTCCTACAAAACGTGGCGCTAACTTTCCCTTAACTCCAAAACGCTTAACTCCTCGAAGTGGAGATACTCGAAGATAAACTCGGTCCCCGACTTCGTAAACTGTCTCTTTGCATTTTGAATCCGCGTAGCTCTTCTGCCTGGACAGGGCTACCTTGAGCCTATCGCAAATCAATTTTACTTTCTGTTCATACTCCTTAATCAAATCTGGTCCAAACAATTGGCGGTCTCCAACTTCATCCCAAGACAATGGGGTCCTGCACGTCCTTCCGTACAAGGCTTCGAAAGGGGCCATCTTCAGACTGGATTGATAACTGTTGTTGTAAGAGAACTCTACATAAGGAAAATTGTCGTCCTAACTAGATCCATAATCTAGCACACAAGCTCTCAGCATATCCTCCAAAATCTGATTGACTCTCTCGGTCTGTCCATCTGTGTGCGGATGAAAAGCTGTACTGAACTCTAGACTGGTACCCAAAGTTTCGTGTAACTAATTCTAGAACTTTGAGGTAAACAGGGTTCCTTTATTTGATACGATGCTCCTCGGAACTCCATGCAGGTGTACGATCATGGTCATGTATATCTTTGCCAACTTTGCACTCGTGTAAGTAGTCTTCACTGGGATGAAATGAGCTACCTTCGTCAAACGATCGACTATGACCCAAATCGAATCATAACCTCAACGAGTTCTGGGTAATCCTGTAATAAAATCCATGCCTGGCTTATCCCACTTCTAGTCGGGTATTGGCAATGGTTGTAACAATCCTGCCGGCTTTTGATGCTCTGCCTTCACTCTCTGACACACATCACAAACTGCTACATACTCTGCAATATGCTTCTTCATTCCAGTCAACCAGAAAGTATGCTTTAAGTCCATGTACATCTTGGTATTTCCTGGGTGAATTCAATATGGTGAATCATGGGCCTCTTGCAGAATCAACTTCCTGATCTCCGGGTTGTTAGGCACATATACGCGGTCTTCAAACCATAGGGTGTCGTGCTCATCCTCACGAAATCCTTTAACTATTCCTTTGGTCATCTTCTCCCTTATAGGGGCAACCTCCTCGTCAGTCATCTGAGCTTCTCTGATCTTATCCATCAAAGTAGACTGAATCTCCAGTGTTGCTACGTAGCCTCTCAGAACTAACTCCAAACATAGCTCACGAAGGTCCTCGACTAACTCTTTCGCTAAATCTTCTGTCATTAGTGTGTTGACATGGCTCTTACGGCTTAGCGCTTCGGCTACCACGTTAGCCTTTCTGGGATGATAATGCAATCTCATATCATAATCCTTGATGAGTTCCAACCATCTCCTTTGCCTGAGATTTAGCTCCTTCTGAGTGAATATATACTTCAAACTCTTGTGATTTGTGTATACTTCACCATGGTTTCCAATGAGGAAATGTTTCCAAGTCTTCAATGCATGCACTACGGGTGCTAACTCCAAATCATGCGTGGCATAATTCAACTCATGAGGTTTCAGTTGTCGTGAAGCATATGAAACAACTCTTCCCTCTTGCATAAGCACTGCTCCATGTCCTCGATGTGAAGCGTCGCAATACGCCTCATAGTCCTTACGCTGATCTGGCAGAATCAACAGAGGTGATGAGACCAAACGTTTCTTTAACTCCTTAAAACATACCTCACATTCCTTAGTCCAATTGAACTTGGTATCCTTCTTCAACAACTCTGTCATAGGCTTTGCAATTTTGGAGAAATTCTCGATGAATCTTCGGTAGTATCCTGCAAGTCCAAGAAAGCTCCGGATCTCTCCAACTGTTGTTGGTGCTTCCCAATTTGTCACAGTGTCAACCTTGGTGGGATCTACTGCTATACCTTCTCCGGATATAACGTGTCCGAGGAATCCAACTTCCTTCAACCAAAACTCACATTTGCTGAACTTGGCATATAGCTGATGTTCTCCGAGCTTCTCAAGTACCAAACGCAAATGCTCCTTATGCTCTTCTTCATCCTTTGAGAAGATCAATATATCAGCTATGAACACCACGACGAACTTATCCAAGAACTCCATAAACACCTTGTTCATCAAGTTCATGAAGTATGCTGGTGCGTTAGTCAGACCAAATGACATAACGGTATACTCGTACAACCCATACCTGGTGGTAAAGGTCGTCTTAGGTATATCATGCTCTCTAATCTTCAACTGATGGTATCCTGATCGCAAGTCGATATTGGAAAATACCTTAGCTCCTTGCAATCTATCGAATAGATCATTGATCATCGGCAGTGGGTACTTGTTCTTGATTGTTACTTCAATCAATCCTCGATAATCAACAACAATTCTTAACGATCCTCGATAATCAACAACAATTCTTAACGATCTGTCTTTCTTCTCCACTAGAAGTACTGGCGATCCCCAAGGCGAAGAACTTGGGCGAATATAACCTTTATCTAGTAACTCTTTAATCTGCTTCTTAATCTCCTCGAAATCTTTTGCGGGCGAACTGTATGGTCTCTTAGATATTGGCCCTGTGCCTGGCAAAAGATCGATCAAAAACTCAATATCTCTATCCGGTGGCATGCCTGGCAACTCCTCTGGAAATACATGAGGGAAATCTTCCACCACTGGTACTTCCTCCTGCACAACTCCTGATAAGGAATTTACTCGGTTCCTCTTCGGCACATGCCGGGATACATACTTGATCCTTCTTCCTTCTGTTGTAGTAAGCAAAATGGACTTACTGGCGCATTCAATGTTCCCTCCATACTTAGATAACCAATCCATGCCTAATATCACATCCAATCCTTGAGATTCCAATACTATTAGGTCCGAAGGGAATATGTAGTTACCAGTCCTTAATGGTAACTGATCACACCATGGGTGACCTAAGGGCTTGGGTTGGTGGTTTATACTTATCCACAAATCCCCTTGAGATGTATGAATGCGATGCACCAGTATCAAAAAGAACGTGTGCAGTAAATGACTTAACTAAAAACTTACCAATTACTGCATCTGGCTGAGCTTCAACCTCCTCCACGCTAACGTGGTTCACTTGTCCCCTATTGAAAGGTTTCGGCTTCTTCCCAGAGCTTACATTGCCATTTCCATTCTGGGCTTCAGGACATTCATTGGCGTAATGTCCCGTCTTCTGGCACTTATAGCAAGTGACTTGGCTCAGGTCTCGCTTGGCTGGTGTTGATGGGTTGGTACGGTTCTGGCCGTTGCTTCCTCCATTCCCATTACCATTCTTGGGGCCACTATGATTGTGCGAGCTACTACCTCGATGGGTGTGTTGAAATTGTCCTACCAGTTTTGGGGTTAAACGAGGCTTCTGTTGAGCTCCAGAATTGTACTTTCCTTGTCCATACTTCCTATTGCGGGTTTCAATCTGCTGTTGCTTCCCTTCAATCATTAGAGCTTGATCTACCAATTCCTGGTAGTTGTTGAAGCTTGCTACTATCAACTGTAGGCTCATCTCATCATTTAGCCCTTCCATAAATCTCTACTGCTTAGCGGCATCTGTGGCCACATCATCTGGGGCATAACGAGATAGAGTACTAAACTCATCTACGTACTGAACCACAGTACGATTTCCTTGGCGCAAGTTGCGAAACTCCCGCTTCTTCATGCTCGTAGCTCCAGTGGAGACATGGGCAGTATGGAAAGCTTGCTGAAACTGATCCCAAGTGACATTGGCTATGGGGTAAGTGGCTGTGTAATTCTCCCACCATGCTGCGGCTGGTCTAGGCAACTGATGTGCGGCAAATCACACCTTCTCAGCATCCGAGCAATTAGCGGTGGACAAATCCCTTCAAATCTTACGCAGCCAGTCATCAGCGACTATTGGTTCAATGCTGCTAGCAAACACCGGTGGTTGTAACCTTAAGAAACGGGTCAGTTTGTCCATGGGTGGTGGTGGTGGAGGGTTGTTGTTGTTCTGGTCGTTCTGAGTGTTCTGGACAAGAAGTTGCATCAAAGTGTTCTGCTGCTTGGATCAACTGAGTGAGCTCACGGGGAAACTAGAATTTTGGCTCACGTCTCGGAGGCATCTGATGGGTGTAGAGGGAAGAGATTATAATAGAAATGAGGTCTAAGGGAAAAATCACTACCCAAATGCACATGAGACGAACACAATCATATCACACCATAATCAAATTCGAACAAGGGCTTACACAGATCTAACGTTACAAAAGTGATCTAATTTCTACTATATGGAGAAAACTACTAGTCATAGGGTGATCGTCACTATTGTCGGGATCTGAGTCTATGTCGTCGATGATGATGTAGTCTTCAGGACAAATCTCCTTGGGTTCCTCTTCCTCTTCTTCTCCTCCTGGTGCTGGATCTCCCATGAATACACCTAGCTTCCGTGTCAAATCATCATTCTTCTCCACAAGTATCAACATCTCCTCCTCGTATCCGCCACATGTTGACTTGAGTTCCTCTTCTAACTCCAGGTTTCGGGTTAGTGCTTTCTTCAAGTCTATCATCCATGCACACATCTGGTGCTCCTGTCGACGAATGTGAAGGTTTAACTCTTGAATGAACGCTGCAATGGACCTGTCCTTCCGGGTGCTGATCATGTCCCACCGCTCATCTCGGCATCCACAAATCTGGTAGATAGTGTCCTTCAACTCCTGCTTGTAGACTTCTCCAATCCTTCCCATAGTGATGTGGGCTGCCATGCTCCTGCCTAGGCTCCAGGTGGTCGCATCAAAGGAAAACTCTATGGGTGCGGTGACGGGCATGAACGTCCTTCCTGGAACTTGAACTTGAATCAACCAGCGCTCCACTTCAGGTATACTGGCGTTGTAGGTTCCGGTGAAGCTTGGTACTCCGATGTTTAGGTATCTAGTGACTTCCTTCAGGTGACGTCTGAACGGTGTATCTTCATCCGGTTGCGTGAACTTGTTCCTTGCATCCGCAATCGTAAAAGAGAGTAGAAAAGATGAGGAGTCAGAAATGAGAAGAGTGAATAGTGATCTAGGGCTTTAGCTCAGTGGTCGTGTCCTACAGTCAGCGTGTGCTCTGATACCATCTTGTAGCGACCAGACCTCAAATAGTCTGATCTCTGTGCGTCAGTGTCATCCCTGGATCAGTAATGCTGACACGCAGAGTACTTGAAGGATTTATAACAGAGTAGAAATCACACACTTATTACATCGAAAGTTGCAAAGATGAACTTAATACAATAAAAATGGCCTAAGGCCATCTAACAACGATAACAGCGGAAGGCTTGGAAGATAAGTGAGTCCATCAACTCCAATGGCATCACTGAGTATAGAACCACGACCTAAAAGCACCTTACTCGTCGTCTGAAAAATCCGCAACATGAACGTTGCAGCCCGAAAACGGGTCAACACATGGAATATGCTGGCAAAGTAACACATAGAGAGTAATGAAAGAGTAAAGCTATACTACATGCATATATGGTTGGTGGAAAGCTCTATGGTTACAGTTTTTGCATAAAGCCAGTTTTTCCCTACTGCAAAGGAATAGAGTTTATTTAACTATAATGGTAGTTGAAACATCATTGAGAAGGTTCACCCAACTCAATCCCAATTAAAGTAATCATTAACCCAACAAATTAGTTTTTAGAGTGATGAGATACACATGATCATCCAAGTACTAGATACTCAAGACGTCCATAACCGGGGACACAGCTAATCATGACTAGTTTGTACACCATGCAGAGGTTTGTGCACTTTTCCCCACAAGTCTCGATCTCCTCCGTTGAGATTCTCGCACTACATGATGTTTGAGAAACGGATGACCAAGACATAGTCTTTCAGAAGCGCTAGCACCTTACGATCGGGCAGACCGTACCAACCTACATCCCCTACATCTGCTAGTCCACCACTATAAGAGTTCACATGACTTAGTCAACTATGCTAGAGCCCATAGTAGCTTGTGACTGCACACGGAAGTTTCTAGTATGAAGTACCTCATGATCCCTTTGAGCATGGGTGGCGGTCCGTAATGAAAGCAGGCAATCGCTGGAATACCCAGGTGCCTCAATCCACCCAGATGTGTGTTCAAGTTGCCACCTTAAGTAAATCCATTAATTTAACAATCTCACATCTGTCATGGATACACTCACCCAAACCACGTCTACGAGCATAGCATGGCATAATAAGCAACGTAGACGTAACTCCCAAGGGTTTGATTATAAAACAGGTAATAGGTACTACCTCATCTACTTCCCAGAACCCACAAGTTAGAGATCCTAGTCATGCAAGTGTTTGAGGATTGTTATAATGCAATGAAAACTGGGTATTGGAAAGTATGATCAAAGTGTTACTTGCCTTGCTGATGATCCGCGAAACCTAGAGATTCATAGTAGCAAGCGGCGCACTCCGGGTACTCTATCACAAACAAACAAGCATACAATCAGTACTCATCTAATGCATGGGTAAAACTCAAATAAGAGATCTAACCAGAAAGTTCAACTCAAGAACTCCGGTTGGCAAAAGAAACAACTCAAACGAAGCAACGAAAGTCAAACGATGAAAAAACCAACTTCGTTTACCAATCTGGACCTAAGTCCAAATTTTACAGAAGCAAAAAACTTGGCTGACTAGGTTAAAAGGAAAGAGGGTTTCGAGACGAAACTGCGGGCACTTGAATCGCCTGATTCCGATAAATGAGAGAAAAGTTAAACTAGAACAAATATCGGATCAGAAATCACGATCAGATAATAACTGCGAAAATCCGAGAAAAGAAAAAATAACGAACAGACGTTCGTTAACTGGAACTAAATGATGAAAGCGTTCGTTAAAATGAACGAACGGGCGAACGCTCACTAAACAGCTAAACCGAATAAGAAAAAAAAACGATCTAATAAAAAACGAACTAGGGTTTTTCAAAAAAAAAGGATCGGTTTTCTTAAGAAAACCGGCAGGCGGCGCGGCTACCTCGTCAGACTCTGGCGGTGGGTGGCGTCGGCGGCGGCGGCGGAGCTGCAAGCGGCGGCGGTGGCGGCTGCACGCGGCGGCGGCGGCTGCACGCATCGGCGGCGGGCTGGGGCGTGCGGTGAGGAGGCAGCGGGG
>LR738715.1:387548616-387560806 GCA_902687465.1 Secale cereale | reverse complement strand
GGGGGCGCCGGCTCGGCCTCGGGAGGCGTGCCCCGGCCGTACTCGGCAGCGGCGGTGTTGGTAATATGCCCTAGAGGCAATAATAAAAGGATTATTATTATATTTCCTTGTTCATGATAATTGTCTGTTATTCATGCTTGAATTGTATTGTACGGAAACACCGATACATGTGTGAATACATAGACTAGAATATGTCCCTGGTAAGCCTCTAGTCACTAGCTCGTTGATCAACAGATGGTCACGGTTTCCTGACCATGGACATATGATGTCATTGATAACGGGATCACATCATTAGGAGAATGATGTGATGGACAAGACCCAATCCCGAGCCTAGCACGAGATCGTATAGTTCGTAATGCTTAAGCTTTTCCGGTGTCAAGTATTTATTCCTTAGACCATGAGGTTGTGCAACTCCCAGATACCGTAGGAATACTTTGGGTGTGCCAAACGTCACAACGCAACTGGGTGGCTATAAAGGTATGCAACAGGTTTCTCCGAAAGTGTCTGTTGAGTTGGTACGAACCGAGACTGGGATATTGTCACTCCGTATGACGGAGAGGTACCTCTGGGCCCTCACGGTAAGACATCATAATAATGAGCTCAAAGTGACTAAGGAGTTAGTCACGGGATGATGGATTAAGGAACGAGTAAAGAGACTTGCCATGACGAGATTGAACAAGGTATCGGGCATACCGACGATCGAATCTCGGGCAAGTACCATACCGATAGACAAAGGGAATAACATACGGGATTGAGTGAATCCTTGACACAGTGGTTCATCCGATGATATCATCGAGGAACACGTGGGAACCAACATGGGTATCCAGATCCCGCTGTTGGTTATTGACTGGAGAGTCGTCTCGGTCATGTCTGCGTGTCTCCCGAACCCGTAGGGTCTACACACTTAAGGTTCCGTGACGCTAGGGTTGTAGAGATACATGCACATGCAAACCCGAATGTTGCTCGGAGTCCCGGATGAGATCCCGGACGTCACGAGGAGTTCCGGAATGGTCTGCAGGTAAAGAATGATATATAGGAAGTCCAGTTTCGGCCATCGGGTGAATTTCGTGGGTCACCGGGAGTGTCCCGGGACCACCGGGTGGGGCCACCCATCCCGGTGGGTCCTGTAGGCCGCAAAGGGGAAGGGGCCAGCCTCAGGTGGGCTGGCGCACCACATGCCCCCCTCCATGCGCCTAGGGTTGAAACACTAGGGGGAGGGGGCGCCCCCTATGCCTTGGGGGGCAAGTTTCCCCCTTCTGGGCGCCGCCCCCTAGGAGATCTGATCTCCCTAGGGCCGGCGCCCCCCTGGCCCCTATATATAGTGGGGGGGGAGAGGGCAGCCACACCCCAAGCCTCTGGCGCCTCTCCCCCTCCTGTCACACTTCCATCTCCTCTTGCAGGGCGCCGCCGAAGCCCTGCAGGTTTTCCTGTAGCATCCACCACCACGCCGTCGTGCTGCTGGATCTCCGTACGTGTGTTGAACGCGGAGGTGCCCTCCATTCGGCGCTGGGATCATCGGTGACGACGAACACGAAGAGTACGACTACTACATCCACGTTCCTTCGAATGCTTCCGCACGCGATCTACAAAAGGGTATGTAGATGCACTCCATTATGCTCGTTGCTAGATGACTCCTTAGATTAATCTTGGTGAAGCGTAGGAAATTTTTTGAATTCTGCTACGTTCCCCAACAGTGGCATCTGAGCTAGGTCTTTGCGTAGCATCTTGCACGAGTAGAACACAAACAAGTTGTGGGCGTTGAGTTTGCTCAATTTTCTTGCTGTTACTAGTCTAATCTTGATTCGGCGGCATCATGGGATGAAGCGGCCCGGACCGACCTTACACGTACGCTTACGTGAGACTGGTTCCACCGACAGACATGCACTAGATGCATAAGGTGGCTGGCGGGTGTCTGTCTCTCCCACTTTAGTCGGATCGGATTCGATGAATAGGGTCCTTATGATGGGTAAATAGAAATTGACAAATCACGTTGTGGTTTTGGTGTAGGTAAGAAACGTTCTTGCTAGAAAACCTATAGAAGCCACGTAAAAACTTGCAACAACAATTAGAGGTCGTCTAACTTGTTCTTGTAGCATGTGCTATGTGATGTGGTATGGCCAAGAAGATGTGATGAATGATATATGTGATGCATGAGATTGATCATGATCTTGTAATAGGGAATCACGACTTGCATGTCGATGATAATGACAACCGACATGAGCCATAGGAGTTGGCTTAATTATTGTATGACCTGCGTGTCACTGAATAACGCCATGTAATTACTTTACTTTATTGCTAAATGTTAGCCATAGTAGTAGAAGTAATAGTTGGCGTGACGACTTCATGAAGACACGATGATGGAGATCATGATGATGGAGATCATGGTGTCGAGCCGGTGACAAAGATGATCATGGTGCCCCGAAGATGGAGATCGAAGGAGAAAAATGATATTGGCCATATCATGTCACTTTATTTGATTGCATGTGATGTTTATCATGTTTATGCATATTGTTTACTTAGAACGACGGTAGTAAATAAGATGATCTCTCACTAAAAATTTCAAGAATTGTGTTCCCCCAAAATGTGCACCATTGCTAAGGATCGTTGTTCCGAAGCACCACGTGATGATCGGGTGTGATAGGCTCTAACGTTGGCATACAACGGGTGTAAGCCAGATTTATACACGCAATACACTTAGGGTTCACTTGACGAGCCTAGCATGTACAGACATGGCCTCGGAACATGGAAGACCGAAAGGTCGAACATGAGTCGTATAGAAGATACGATCAACATGAAGATGTTCACCGTTGATGACTAGTCCGTCTCACGTGATGATCGGACACGGGCTAGTCGATTCAGATAATGTATCACTTAGAAGACTGGAGAGATGTCAATCTAAGTGGGAGCTCATTAAAATTTGATTAAGATGAACTTAATTATCATGAACTTAGTCTAAATTCTTTACAATATGTCTTGTAGATCAAATGGCCCACGCTCATGTCACCCTCAACTTCAATGCGTTCCTAGAGAAATCCAAGCTGAAAGACGATGGTAGCAACTATACGGACTGGGTCTGTAACCTGAGGATCATCCTCATAGCTGCCAAGAAAACTTATGTCCTAGAAGCACCGCTAGGTGACGCTCCCGCCCCGGCAAACCAAGATGTTATAAATGCTTGGCAGTCGTGTTGTGATGATTACTCCCTGGTTCAGTGCGGCATGCTCTACAGCTTAGAATCGGGGCTCCAAAAGCGTTTTGAGCACCACAGGGCATATGAGATGTTCCAAGAGCTGAAAATGGTTTTCCAGGCTCATGTCCGAGTTGAGAGATATGATGTCTCCAACGCATTCTACAGCTGTAAGATGGAGGAAAACAGTTCTGTCAGTGAGCACATATTCAAGATTTTTGGGTTGCACAACCGCTTGTCTCAGTTGGGAACGAATCTCCCGGACGAAGCGGTCGTTGACAGAATCCTCCAGTCGCTCCCACCTAGCTACAAGAGCTTTGTGTTGAACTTCAATATGCAGGGATGAAGAAGTCCATTCCCGAGGTGTATTCAACGCTGAAATCAGCGAAGGTGGAGATCAAGAAAGAGCATCAAGTGTTGATGGTCAATAAAACCACTAAGTTCAAGAAGGGAAAGGGTAAGAAGAACTTCAAGAAGGACGGCAAGGGAGTTGCCGCGCCCGGTAAGCCAGTTGCCGGGAAGAAGCCAAAGTATGGACCCAAGCCTGAGACTGAGTGCTTTTATTGCAAGGGAACGGGTCACTGGAAGCGGAACTGCCCCAAATACTTAGCGGACAAGAAGGCCGGCAACGTCAAAGGTATATGTAATATACATGTTATTGATGTGTACCTTACCAGCGCTTGTAGTAGCTCCTGGGTATTTGATACCGGTGCAGTTGCTAATATTTGTAACTCTAAGCAGGAGTTGCGGAATAAGCGGAGAATGGCGAAGGACGAGGTGACGATGCGCGTCGGGAATGGTTCCAAGGTCGATGTGATCGCCGTCGGCACGCTACCTCTACATCTACCCTCGGGATTAGTGTTAAACCTTAATAATTGTTATTTAGTACTAGCTTTGAGCATGAACATTGTATCTGGATCTCGTTTGATGCGAGATGGCTACTCACTCAAATCCGAGAATAATGGTTGTTCTATTTATTTGAGAGATATGTTTTATGGTCATGCCCCGCTGGTCAATGGTTTATTTTTGATGAATCTCGATCGTGATGATACACATATTCATAGTGTGAATGCCAAAAGATGTAAAGTTGACAATGATAGTCCCACATACTTGTGGCATTGCCGCCTTGGTCATATTGGTGTCAAACGTATGAAGAAGCTTCATGCAGATGGACTTCTGGAGTCTCTTGATTATGAATCATTTGACACATGCGAACCATGCCTCTTGGGCAAGATGACCAAGACTCCGTTCTCCGGAATAATGGAGCGAGCAACCAACTTATTGGAAATCATACATACCGATGTGTGCGGTCCAATGAGTGTTGAGGCTCGCGGAGGCTATCATTATGTTCTCACCCTCACAGATGACTTGAGTAGATATGGGTATGTCTACTTGATGAAGCACAAGTCTGAGACCTTTGAAAAGTTCAAGGAATTTCAGAATGAGGTTGAGAATCAACGTGACAGAAAAATAAAGTTCTTGCGATCAGATCGTGGGGGTGAATATTTAAGTCATGAATTTGGCACGCACCTTAGGAACTGTGGAATTGTTTCACAATTGACACCGCCCGGAACACCTCAGCGTAACGGTGTGTCCAAACATCGAAATCGTACCCTGTTGGACATGGTGCGATCTATGATGTCTCTCACCGACTTACCGCTATCTTTTTGGGGTTATGCTTTAGAGACTGCCGCATTCTCTTTAAATAGGGCTCCGTCGAAATCCGTTGAGACGACACCATATGAACTTTGGTTTGGCAAGAAACCTAAGCTGGCGTTTCTAAAATTTTGGGGTTGCGATGCTTATGTCAAGAAACTTCAACCTGAGAAGCTCGAACCCAAATCGGAAAAATGCGTCTTCTTACGATACCCAAAGAAAACAATTGGGTACACCTTCTACCACAGATCCGAAGGCAAAGTCTTTGTTGCCAAGAATGGATCCTTTCTGGAGAAAGAGTTTCTCTCGAAAGAAGTGAGTGGGAGGACAGTAGAACTTGATGAGGTGACAGTCACCCCTCCTGAGCTGGAAAGTAGCGCAGCGCAGGAAATTGTTCCTCAGGTGCCTGCACCGACAAGGGAGGAAGTTAATGATGATAATCATGAAGATACAGATCAAGTTACTACTGAACTTCGAAGGTCCACGAGGACACGTTCTGCACCAGAGTGGTACGGCAACCCTGTCATGGAAATCATGTTGTTAGACAACGGTGAACCTTCGAACTATGAAGAAGCGATGGCGGGCCCGGATTCCAATAAATGGCTTGGAGCCATGAAATCCGAGATAGAATCCATGTATGAAAACAAAGTATGGACTTTGGTGGACTTGCCCGATGATAGGCATGCCATATAAAATAAATGGATATTTAAGAAGAAGACAAACGCGGATGGTAATGTGACCATCTATAAGGCTCGGCTTGTCGCTAAGGGTTATCGACAAGTTCAAGGGATTGACTACGACGAGAATTTCTCTCCCGTAGCTATGCTGAAGTCAGTCCAAATCATGTTAGCAATTGCCACATTCTATGATTATGAGATATGGCAAATGGACGTCAAAACGGCATTCCTTAATGGCTTCCTCAAGGAAGAACTGTATATGATGCAGCCGGAAGGTTTTGTCAATCCAGAAAATGCTAACAAGGTATCCAAGCTCCAGCGCTCGATCTACGGGCTGGTGAAAGCATCTCAAAGTTGGAATATTCGCTTTAATGATGTAATCAAGGCGTTTGGCTTTATACAGACTTGGGGAGAAGCCTGTATCTACAAGAAAGTGAGTGGGAGCTCTGTAGCATTTTTCATATTATATGTGGATGACATATTATTGATGGGAAATGATATAGAATTCTTGGAAAGTATAAAGGCCTACT
The DNA here is from genome assembly GCA_902687465.1 of Secale cereale. Classification (NCBI taxonomy): domain Eukaryota; kingdom Viridiplantae; phylum Streptophyta; class Magnoliopsida; order Poales; family Poaceae; genus Secale; species Secale cereale. The sequence goes on along the minus strand of LR738715.1, from coordinate 387,554,756 downwards.
TGAATAAGAGTTTTTCAATGAAGGACCTTGGAGAAGCTGCTTACATATTAGGCATCAAAATCTATAGAGATAGATCAAGACGCCTCATTGGTCTTTCACAAAGCACATACCTTGACAGGATATTGAAGAAGTTCAATATGGATCAGTCTAAGAAGGGGTTCTTGCCTGTTTTGCAAGGTATGAGATTGAGCAAGGCTCAGTCCCCGACCACGGCAGAAGATAGAGAAAAGATGAGTGTCATTCCCTATGCCTCAGCCATAGGTTCTATCATGTATGCCATGTTGTGTACCAGACCTGATGTGAACCTTGCCATAAGTTTGGTATGGAGGTACCAAAGTGATCCCGGTATGGAACACTTGACAGCGGTCAAGAACATCCTAAAGTACCTGAAGAGGACTAAGGATATGTTTCTCGTTTATGGAGGTGACGAAGCGCTCGTCGTAATGGGTTACGTCGATGCTAGCTTCGACACAGATCTGGATGACTCGAAGTCACAAACCGGATACGTGTATATTTTGAATGGTGGAGCAGTCATCTGGTGCAGTTGCAAGCAGAGCGTCGTGGCACATTCTACATGTGAAGCGGAGTACATAGCTGCTTGCGAAGCAGCACAAGAAGGAGTCTGGATGAAGGAGTTCATCACCGACCTAGGAGTCATTCCAAGCGCGTCAAGCCCGATGACTCTCTTCTGTGACGACACTGGAGCTATTTCCATTACCAAGGAGTCCAGGTTTCACAAGAAGACCAAGCACATCAAGTGCCGTTTCAACTCCATCCGGAATTATGTTCAAGATGGAGACATAGATATTTGTAAAGTGCATACGGATCTGAATGTTGCAGACCCATTGACTTCACCTCTTCCACGGGTAAAACATGATCAACACCAGAACTCTATAGGTGTTCGATTCATCACAATGTAACTAGATTATTGACTCTAGTGCAAGTGGGAGACTGTTGGAAATATGCCCTAGAGGCAATAATAACAAGATTATTATTATATTTCCTTGTTCATGATAATTGTCTATTATTCATGCTTGAATTGTATTGTACGGAAACAGCGATACATATGTGAATACATAGACCACAATATGTCCCTGGTAAGCCTCTAGTTACTAGCTCGTTGATCAACAGATGGTCACGGTTTCCTGACCAGGGACATAGGATGTCATTGATAACGGGATCACATCATTAGGAGAATGATGTGATGGACAAGACCCAATCCCGAGCCTAGCATGAGATCGTATAGTTCGTAATGCTTAAGCTTTTCCGGTGTCAAGTATTTATTCCTTAGACCATGAGGTTGTGCAACTCCCAGATACCGTAGGAATACTTTGGGTGTGCCAAACGTCACAACGTAACTGGGTGGCTATAAAGGTACGCAACGGGTATCTCCGAAAGTGTCTGTTGAGTTGGTACGAACCGAGACTGGGATATTGTCACTCCGTATGACGGAGAGGTACCTCTGGGCCCTCACGGTAAGACATCATAATAATGAGCTCAAAGTGACTAAGGAGTTAGTCACGGGATGATGGATTACGGAACGAGTAAAGAGACTTGCCATGACGAGATTGAACAAGGTATCGGGCATACCGACGATCGAATCTCGGGCAAGTACCGTACCGATAGACAAACGGAATAACCTACGGGATTGAGTGAATCCTTGACACAGTGGTTCATCCGAGGATATCATCGAGGAACACGAGGGAACCAACATGGGTATCCAGATCCCGCTATTGTTTATTGACCGGAGAGTCGTCTCGGTCATGTCTGCGTGCCTCCCGAACCCGTAGGGTCTACACACTTAAGGTTCGGTGACGCTAGGGTTGTAGAGATACATGCACATGGAAACCCGAATGTTGTTCGGAGTCCCGAATGAGATCCCGGACGTCACGAGGAGTTCCAGAATGGTCCGGAGCTAAAGAATGATATATAGGAAGTCCATTTTCGGCCATCGGGTGAATTCCGGGGGTCACCGGGAGTGTCTCGGGACCACCGAAGGGGTCCGGGGGTCCACCGGGTGGGTCCACCCATCCCGGTGGGTCCCGTAGGCCGCAAAGTGAAGGGGCCAGCCCCTGGTGGGCTGGCGCACCACATGGGCCCCCCTCCATGTGCCTAGGGTTGAAACCCTAGGGGGAGGGGGCGCCCCCTATGCCTTGGGGGGCAAGTTTCCCCCCTCTGGCTGCCGCCCCCTAGGAGATCTGATCTCCCTAGGGCCGGCGCCCCCTCTGGACCCTATATATAGTGGGGGGGGAGAGGGCAGCCACACCCCAAGCCTCTGGCACCTCTCCCCCTCCCATCACACTTCCATCTCCTCTTGCATGGCGCCGGCGAAGCCCTGCAGGTTTTCCTCATCCACCACCACGCCGTCGTGCTGCTGGATATCCGTCAACCTCTCCTCCACCCTTGCTGGATCAAGAAGGAGGAGACGTCGCTGTACCGTATGTGTGTTGAACGCGGAGGTGCCGTCCGTTCGGCGCTGGGATCATCGGTGACGAGGAACACGAAGAGTACGACTACTTCATCCACGTTCCTTCGAACGCTTCCGCACGCGATCCACAAAAGGGTATGTAGATGCACTCCATTATGCTCGTTGCTAGATGACTCCTTAGATTGATCTTGGTGAAGCGTAGGAATTTTTTTGAATTCTGCTACATTCCCCAACAGGCTGCAGGTCGGTCTCCCGCGGGGAAGGCGGTGGGAAGCGCAGGCTCGGCTAGGCCTTTGGCCCAGTCGGGCGAGGGAATATTTTTTTTAAAACAAAACCGAAGAATTTAATAAAATTCTAGAAAATAGAATAAAATTCTAAAAATGCCAAAACTAACTTTCACCGTCTAAATGAAATATTTAAAACAAGATGAACATTTTTCTTGGCCCTAAATGCATTTTTGGAAACGTGCAATTTTTCCTAGATTCAAATAAAATAGCAAAAACTCCGAAATAAAACTCATTTGATTTTCTTATTAAATCCTCAGTATTTCTTAACTTTGGGAGAGTCATTTTACTCCCTCTCATATTTTCATTTTAGAAACACTTGAAGATAAAATTAATAAAATCAATGATCCTATTTTCAAAACTTGAGAACCCTCAAATATGAAAATAACGAAATCCCCAACTCTCTCCGAGGGTCCTTGAGTTGTGTAGAATTTCTATGATCTACCAAAAACAAGAAAATATGATATGCATTGATGATCTAGTGTATAACATTCCAAATTGAAAATTTGGGATGTTACAGTAGGGAACGAGCCACCTTTGCGGACGGAATGATATCCGTTTCCTCTTATTGCTTTCAAAAAAATTCTAGTGTCAAAATAGAATAATTGGAGAGTTGTGTTTAATTTTGGAATTATTCGTGGTTAGTTCGGCCTTTTTTATACGTTAATTGGGTTTTCTAGGAATTTATGTGCATAATGCAAATTTGAACTACAAGCACAAGCTCCAGTGCACCAAAGTTGGCTGAAAAATCACATGTGTGTCCTTGGGTGAATTTCTAGGTCCCATGCAAGAAATGGAAATGAAATTAAAACACAAAGGCACTGTTGATTGCCGATGTAATGCCCAGGATGGGACTATACCTCCTACGTGTCGAGGCACGACTTAAAAGTATAAGCCCATTCTGGAATGATCTCAAGTTTGGTATCTTTGCACGACTCATGTAAAAGAGGGATTAAATTGCAAAAGGAGATAGTTGGCTTACACTCGCCACTTCACACAATACATTACATAAGCAAAACATCATTCAAAACATCACATCCCATCTAAGGGTAAGATCCAAAAGACAAGATACCAAACATAACGTTAAACCACTACTGATCGTCGAAACGTCACAAGCATACGGCCACTCTCTTCATCGAGCTCCCGACGAAGTACTGATCCAACTCCTGCTTCATTCTCGGCTGAACCTGCATCTGGTGTTGTAGTATCTGTGAGCCACGAGGACTCAGCAATCCCATAACCATGGGTATCAAGACTAACAAAGCTTTATGGGTAGGAAGAGGCAAAGTGGTGAGGTTGCAGCAGCGGCTAAGCATAATATGGTGGCTAACTTACGAGTACCAGAATAAGATGAGCATCTACGCAAACGGTCGCAAAAGTAGTGATCACTAAAGATCCTGAACTACATACGAGTCAAACATAACCCCACCATGTTCTCTTCTCAAAATGAAAAGAGACAGTCACGGTTACTCACACAGTTGTGTGTTTTACTTCGGATCCTCTGTCAAGTTTTCTACAACCGGACATTAGCAAATTCCAATCTGCCACATAACCGCGGGCACGACTTTCGAAAGATTATAACCCTGCAGGGGTGTCCCAACTTGGCCCATCACAAGCTCTCACGATTAGCTGAAGTGATAAATATAATATCATCACCCCTTATCTTAGGGAAAATCTGATCAGGCTCGGCATCCCGGTGCACAAGACATTTCGACAATGGTAAAACAAGTCCAGCAAGACCTCCCGGTGTGTCGACACCCTGATAGTAGCCGCGCCTATCTCGTCTCAGGCCACATCCGAATAGGTGATCCTATGAGTAAAACCAAACCTCGAGTTTCCCCGTGGTGGCCCCGCAGTCTCCCCGTTTGGGACCAACACCATCAGCACTGGCCCCCCCTGCTATGTAGAATTAAGAACCCGGGGACGCGACCCCCTATGCAATTTTAATTAATTAATTAAGTTATTATTATGAGCAAATTAAAACCAATGTTGGGCCTTCCTGGAGGAGTTTTATTCAAAGTCGAAATGTCAAGGGGTCCCCATCCACCCATCGTGTAAGGAACGCAAAATCAAGGAACATAATGCCGGTTTATCGGCGCCTAAGGTGGCATGAGTGGAACAAAACACCAAGCAAAAGGCCAAGCCTTCCACCCATGCCCAGTATATAGGTGTGTTAATAATAATTATAGATATTGTGATATTCCAACAACAAGTTCCCACCTGGAACGATCTTCATCTTCACCTGCAACTAACAACGCTATAAGAGGGGCTGAGCAAGCGGGTAACATAGCCAAACCGTGGTTTTGCTAGGAAAGGTGTCAAAGGTTAGAGGTCTCATGGCAACAAGGAGAGGCTGACATAAAAGATGGGTAGCGCGACATGTAACGATAGCATCGAGACAACTAAGCATGGCAATGGTAGTAAAGGTATCCAAGGGTATGATCATCTTTCCTGGGATTCCGCAAGGGAGAAGAACAAGTCCATGAAGTAGACGAAGCAACATAGTCGAGCGAATCCTCACAACTCCGGAACGAAACCGAAGCTAACAAGAGAAGCAACCGGAAATAAGCAAACAACACGGTAAACACACATATCATAAACATGGCATATGATGCACATCCAAGTATGATGCATGTCCGGTTTAATTATGCATGGCATGGCAAAGTGCACAAACAAAACTACAAGTTAAGTGGAGCTCAATATGCAACGAGTTGCATATTGACGAAACACCTCATTTTAATTATTTAATTGCCTCTCGTTATTTACAAGACAAGATTAAATGTTTTTAACATAGCAAGAGGTGAAACAATAATAAAACTACACTATTTAGGCAATTTAAATGGGGCCGGAAATAACAACAACAATTCTGGAAAATCCCCAGAAGCATGTTTAGTAATTTTAAGCAACAACAATTAACACATTTTTATGTTGTTAACATGATGCGGATGACAAGATCAAGTTTATGCAATTTTATTAAAAGTTGACATAAGAGATAAGAAGTATTTGTCACCGTGGTGGAAGGAAAAGGGTGCCACGGCAACGATCCGAAAATGATGCAACGGCAACATCTTGGTTCTGGTAACTCGTTGAGAGCCCGGTGCAAAAGAAAGATGGCGTGAGCGAGCGAAACAAGAAGAAAGGTGGGGTGATCCCGTCACCGGGTTCCCACGGGTCGGCGACGAGGAAACCGAGGAGCACGACAAAAGATGAAACGGGCACGATGCACACAAGGGTAACATTTCATACAGCACATGCATTCGTCCACGGCTCATCGTCTCGGGTTATACCTTGGTGCGCGGATGCGTAGCCATTCGGAAACATCTCGCAAGCTACGGCTGGGAATACCTTGGTGCGCGGATGCGCCCGCGTCTCCCTCGACCAGAAGAGTTAGTATTCCTCCCTCAGCTTCTTCGCGGCAAGCTTGGGGG
>LR738715.1:387514805-387548536 GCA_902687465.1 Secale cereale | reverse complement strand
GGGGGGGGGGGGGGGGGGGAAGACAGCCTTCTTCTTTCACAGCGCCGCGAGCCGCCGCGCCTCTGCCGACTTCGCGGACTTCCCCTTATCGCCTTTCGGAGCCATAGCGGAGGCGGTGGGGGAGGTCGACGCCGCTGGTGGTGCTGGTGGCGACGGAGGGCGGAGCGCTGCTCTCTTTCGGCCGTCGGGAAGGAGGGGAGCGGCGGAGGTTTCTGAGGATTGAAGAAGCAACGGGCAGATGGACGAGCTGCCCCTGTTTCCCCTGCTTATAAGGGGGGAGGGGCGGACGTTCCGCATTTCCAATTAAAGAAACCCCCCACGATCTCTCCCACGATGCCGCAATCAACGCGTGCCGTTCGGGGAGAGCGCGGTGGATACGGAGAAAGATTCGGCGTGAACCAGGCCGCGCGTGCCCATACACTGTTTTGGGCCTGGCCCAACAGCGCTCGGCACCGTGTATGACCCAGGCCCGGGGCTCCTGTCTGTGTACTAAAGTAGGGGCACCCTTAGTACCCCGAACTTGTGCACGGGCAGTCGCAGCGTCCCGTGGCAAGGCTTGCCAGGTGACCGCCAAGGTCCTTCGTGGTTCCTTTGGAGCCATTCAAGAACAAAGTATTCAAGTCAAATTGACAAGGCCCCGGCAAGAGGAGCTTGCCGGGAAGGCCACTCAAGGCACAAGACCACTCAAGGCGCAAGGCCCTGGCAAGAGGAGTTTCCGGGAAGGCCAACCAAGGCATCTCAAGAAAACTTGCCGCGACGCGCCACGCGTCCTGGCAAGGCCCGGTGAGCGACAAGCTCCTGGAAACAAAAAGATAGCGACCGCGGCAAGGCACTTGCCGCGGCAAGCTTCCACTCAGTACCCGCGCTCCAGCACATCCACCCATGTGTCGCTCTGGGACCATTCGAGGCGCACGTGGCGGAAGGCTGTGCAGCCTGGGGTACACGGTGGCAAGCAGCGATGACAAGGCTACCATCGTGGCGGACGGTGGTGCCCCTGACGGCCACTTTTTGCACTGTTTGGGTGACGGCGACGGGCATTTAATGCCCTTGTCCCCTGCCGTCAGGGTTAGGTATGGAACACTGTACAAACACTGTACCAACTGCCACCCATATTCCGTTTTTACCCTCAACTGCGTTGCCACTTGTCGGTGACCCCTTGAGCTTATAAAAGGAGGCCCATGCGCACATAGAGGGGGGTTAGACATTTGAACACTCTCACGCTCGGTCTCGCTAGCCGCTGATGAGTACTGTAGCTTCCAACGCTCCCGAGCCAAGAACTCAATACAAACCAAAGCAGGAGTAGGGTTTTACGCGTCCGTGCGGCCCGAACCTGGGTAAACTGCTCGTGTGCCTCGCCTCGATCCGCTCTTTGTGCAATCTCCGCCCCCTACCGTACCGAAAAGGGGCTCCGGTCCCATAGGTGTTCGTGGGTGGATCAGTTTCCCCGACAGATAGTGAACATGCCACCTTTGGGGACGAAACTATATCCGTTGCCTCTTATTGCTTTCAAAACATTTCTAGTGTCAACATAGAACAATAGTAGTGTTGTGTTTAATTTTGGAATTTTTCGTGGTTCGTTTGGCCTTTTTATACATTAATTGGGTTTTCTAACCATTTTATGTGCATAATTAAAATTTGAACTACAAGCACATGCTCTAGTGCACCAAAGTTGGTGGAAAAATAACATGTATGTCCTTGGGTCAATTTCTAGGTCCCATGCAGCAATGGGAATGAAATTTAAACACCAGGGCACTGTTGATTGCCGGCAAAACTTTGAGATGCTTGTTTTTTAAATTCTAGTAAATCCAAAACTCGTATGATATTCATAGAACTTGGCATGCTATCATGGAGCGGCATCAACATGTTGTGGTAAGTTTTTTATCCCATTTGGGGCAGGTTTGGGTATAAGCTTCTCACAAACGAGAGCTTCTCACAACAAGCATGATGGTTTCGGTAGGGAACATGCTGCCTTTGGGGACGGAATGATATCCGTTGCCTCTTATTTTTTCAAAAAAGTTCTAGTGTCAACATAGAATAACATGAGTGTTGTGTTTAATTTTGGAAATTTTCGTGGTCCGTTCAGCATTTTTTATGCGTCAGTTGGGTTTTCTAGGCATTTTATGTGCATAATTCCAATTTGAACTACAAGCACATGCTCCAGTGCATCATTTGTTTGAGAAATTACATGTGTGTCCTTGGGTGAATTTGTAGGTCCCATGCAATAATTGGGAATGAAATTCAAACGCCAGGGCACTGTTGATTGCCGACAAAACATTGAGTGCCTAATTTTTAAATTCTAGTAAATCCAAAACTCATGTGAAATCCATGAAACCTGATATGCAATCATGCAGTGGCATCAAAATGTCGCGGTAAATCTTTGTCCCATTTGGGGCAGGTTTGGGTATGAGCTTCTCACAAACCAGAGCTTCTCACAACAAGCGTGATGGTTTCGGTAGGGAACGTTCCACCTTTGGGGATGAAACTATATCCGTTGCCTCTTATTGCTTTCAAAAAACTTGTAGTGTCAACATAGAACAACAGTGGTGTTGTGTTTAATTTTGGAATTTTTCGTGGTTCGTTTGGCCTTTTTATACGTTAATTGGGTTTTCTAGGCATTTTATGTGCATAATTAAAATTTGAACTACAAGTTGTCGGGGGAAACTGTCCTCCCACGAGCACCTATGGGACCGGAGCCCCTTCTACGTTGCGGTAAGGGAGCGGAGGGAGCACGAAGAGCAGATCGAGGGACACACGCAGGCAGTTTACCCAGGTTCGGGCCGCGCGGACGCGTAAAACCCTACTCCTGCCTTGGTTGTATTGAGCTCGGGAGCTTGAAGAGCTACAGTACTAGCTACACCGAGCGAGAGAGTTTCTTAGGTTCCGAACCCCCTCTACGTTGTGCATGGGCCTCCTTTTATAGCTCAAAGGGGTCACCGACAGGTGTCAACGTAGAGGAGGGCAAAAATGTAAATTTTGTGGTAGTTGTAACAGTGCGGGAATAGTGCGTGAACAGTGGATGAACAGTGGTCTTCACCTAACTTTGACAGTGGGGGACAAAGGCATTAAATGCCCGTCACCGTCGCCCCCAAAAGTGTCTGTCCATGCTTCTCCGTTCGCCACGGCGGTAGCCTCGTCACCGAGGCTTTCCACCGTGTGCCCCAGGCTGCACAGCCGTCCGCCATGCGTCCCTGGAAGGGCCCCAGGGCGACGCGTGGGCAGATGAGCTGGAGCGTGGGCACACAGCGTGTGTTTCCCCCGGCAAGCACCTTGCCGGGGCCGTGACCTTGTCGGGCCCGGAAGCTTGTCGCTCTCCGGGTCCTGCCGGGGCGCGTGATGCGCCGAGACATTTCTTGAGGTGTGCATTGCTTGGCCTTCCTCGCGAGCTCCTCTTGCCAGGGTCTTGTGCTAACGTGATAATCTTGAGCCAGGTGCGGCCTTCCCGGCAAGCTCCTCTTGCCGGGGCCTTGATCTTCTGACTTGTATACTTTGTTCTTGAATGGCTTCATAGGGACCGGAAAGGTTCTTGGCGAGCACGTGGTGAGCCCTGCCGCGGGAAGCTGCTACTGCCCGTGCACAAGTTGGGGTACTAAGGTACCCCTATCTTAGTACACCGACAGGAGCCCCCGGGCCTAGGCCACACACGGTGCCGAGAGCTGTTGGGCCGGGCCCAAAACAGTGCACGGGCACGCGCGGCCCACGGCAAGCCGTATCCCCTTCCGCATCCGCTGCATCCCTCCCTAACGGCACGCGTCGATTGCGGCGTCGTGGGAGAGATCGTGGCCTGTTCTTTAATGGGAAATGCGGAGCGTCCCCCACTTCCCCCTTAAAAGCAGAGGAAGCAGGGGCAGTTCCCTCCTTCGTCTTCATTGCGTCTTAACTCTCCAGAAACCCCCGCTGATTCTCACCTCCACCCCTCCTCCACCGTCTTCCGCATCCGCGGCGCCGTCGAGCTCCTCGCCTCTTCCCTCGCTGCCTCCACCATGGCTCCGAAGAGAGACAAGGCGAAAGCGGACAAGGCCAAGAAGGAGAAGTCCGAGCAGGCGTCGAAGCTGGCCGCCCTGCGGAAGAGGAGCGTGGTCTTCGCGCCGAGGCTTGGCGCGAAGGAGCTGCGGAACAAGTATTATCTGTTCTGGTCGGGGGAGACCAAAGCTCATCCCCGCACCAGAGCCTTCCCCGCCGTCGCCAAAGATCTGTTCCCCGGCGGGTACTTCTTCTTCGCTGCTTTTTTCCACTGTGGATTGTGCCCTCTGTTCTCGGAGTTCTTTTGTGATATCATGAACACATATGACCTCCACCTCCTAGACTTCACTCCCAACGCCATCCTTACGATGGCTTTTTTCGTACACTTGTGCGAAAACTATGTTGGGATCCATCCGAACGTAGCCCTTTTCGGCCATTTCTTTATGCCTAGAGTAGAGGCTGGCGCTCCCCTTTCTGGCGGTATCTCCTGGATCTTCCGGCTGAACAAGAAGGATTCATACCTGAAGAGAGAACTCCGCGGCAAGTGGGAAGAATGGCGTGCAGATTGGTACTGGCTAGTGGAGGATAAGCCGGAGCCCTTCACCACGCCGCGCACAACTGCCATAGTGCGCGACAGGGATTGGAGCGAATTGGCTCCGGAGGACAACAAGCTCAATATTGCCCTCATTAGAATTATTCGTCTCCGCGTAGCCAATATGACCATCGGAGAGGTTGGGGCAGATTTCCTCCGCCGCCGCATGGCCCCCTTACAAGAAAGGAAGAGGGCCGCCTGGGAATTCGGCAATGCGGCGGATATCATGAGGCTGCACCCTGGATTGAACTTCAATTTCACTGCTTTGGAGCTGAAGGGGATGGTCCGAGAGCTCTTCAAGCATGACCCGGCCCATCCGGAGTGGTTCAAACCTTCCCGGGGAGTGGTGCCGCTGTGCAACAGCACCGCCCGGGATTCCTTGCGCGCGATGATGCCAGCGTGCGACTCCCACGGTGTCATCCCCACCTAGATCGAGCCTCCGCCGGATACTGTGCTGAGCTTTTTCGACAACTTGGTTGAGACGCCCAAAAACACCGAGGAGAACAGGGGCCTCACCCGGTCCACTACGGCTCGGGATATAGCCTACATCACCTCCAGGGTGGAGGAGGCCACCGCAGCTGCAGCGGCAGGTGACTTTGGATACACCATGGACGAGGCGCAGGCCGCGGACGAGGCGAGCCGAGCAGAGGAGGCAGAAATCCTCAGGCTGCTCAAGCTTCCGCCCGATGAGTTTGCCGGGGTGCCTTCCTTGAGGTTTGCCGGGATAGCCGGGGTTGCCGGGGTGAGCGAGGCTGCCGGAGGGAGCGGGGCCGCCAGAGGGAGCGAGGCCGCCGGGCATGGTGCTGGGTCCAGCGGGCCTGCCGGGGAGGAGGAGGAGGACGTCAAGGCTGATGAAGATACTGGTGGATCTCTGGGACTTGACGACGATGCCTCCTCGTCCTCAGAGAATTCCCCGCCTCCGGCAAGTCCCACGCAGCAACCAAGGAAGCGCCTCCGCAAGGTGGCTACGGCGACGAGGCCACATGCGCCTCGACAGCAGCCTGCGCGCCGGGCGACGCGCACCACCAAGGCGAGCCAAGTCGCGAAGGAGGCGCCCCGCGCACCAGCGCCAAGCGGAGGAGGATCCTCCCGGAGCGGAACGGCTGCTACTTCTGCTCCTCGCTCCTCGGCGACAATGGAGGCTGGGTCTTCGCAGCGCACAGCCCCGGAGACCGCCAAGCGCCCGAGGGAGCCTTCTCCTCCTGCTCCTCGCGCGGGAGCATCTCAGGTGGAGTTCGACTTCTCCGCCCTCAGCTCCGACGACGAGGAAGAGGAGTAAGTACTTGCAACTTGTAATTTCTTGGACTTTGTCTTGATCTTCCTTGATGATTCTGATCTTGTTTTTGTTTTGCTTTCAGGACCCTGGCACAGCGGATGGCGAAGAGGGCCAAGATCCATGTGATTGAGGTTGAAGACGACTCGCCCGCCGCGGCGACCGGAGACGCGCCAGCGGCAAACTTGCCGGATCAACCCGCTGCTCCGAGGAGCAGCCCCCAGCGCAGCCCCCAGCGTAAGTCTGGTTTTTATATTTATGCTTGGCGGGCGCGCCTGAGGTTGTTGCCTGGTCTGATGTCTTGGTTATTTTGTGCAGAAGTGGAGCCGCAGCCGCAGGAGCGCCCGGAGACTGCCCCCGACGAGCTACTTGCTCCACCCTCCCCGCCAAGGGTGAACTCCCCGGCGAGGGAGAACGCTCCGCCAAGGACGGGCACCCCGCCAAGGGTGAGCAGCCCGACAAGGGTGAGCACCCCGCCAAGGGAGGGCGCGGGCGGCCCTCCGCCAGCAGGGGCCACCACTCCGCCGCCAAGGGTGGATTCCCCGGCGAGGGAGCCTGTCGTCGAAGAAGTCCGCGAAGGTAAGTCCTTGTAGCTTTTCCTTCTTGAACTTGTCTTTTTGGATACTTGCTTGATCTTTTCTTTTCTTTTTCTTCTGCTAGATCCTCCTGCACCAGAGCGGATGGAGACGGAGACCGCCGGCGAGGAGGGCGAGCACGGCGACGGCGGCAACGCCACTGCCACTGAGGGCATGGCTGGAGCCGACGAGCCCGCCGCTGAAGAGACCTCCCCGACCGCAGACGCCGCGGCTGAGGGAGGAACCAGCGACCACACTGCTGGCCCGGAGGCAGCAGGAGCGCAAGCGCTGCACCGGCCGCCGACCCCTCCGCCTCCACAGAGCGGTCGGGCGTTTATCTTGAGGCCCCCAACGGGATCTTTATACAAGTCCCGTGGGCGTCCTCGTCGCGAGCCCCCGTGGAGTGAGAGACCTACGACGGAGAGGTCCTCGCCTCCGCGGGGTTGAAGGTTGTCGAAGCGCTTGGCGGTGGTGACGAGCCCGAAGAGGAGAAGCTACTTCGCCGGCTCCTGGCTCTGTACCGGGCCACGCAGGCGAAGCTGGAGTCCCGGGAAGCTCTTGCCGCCAAGGCTGGAGTTGATCTGGATAAGCGCGCTGCAGAGCTCCGCGCTGCCAACCAGGTAGCCCTCCGCAACTTGGCGGAGGAGCGGGAAGAGCTTGCCGGGGAGCAGCAAGCCTTCCTCCTGGAGAAGACTGAGGCAGAAGAGCGGCAGCGGCTGACCGCCGAGGAGTTGTCTCGGCGGGAGGGGGCGCTCAACCAGCGGAAGGTCGAGCTCGACGCCCATGACGACGAACTCACCGCCCGGGAGCAGGCCATCGGCGGGGCCTTGAAGGAGGCAAAGGATGCTGCCGCCGCCGCGGAGACTGCCAAGAGGGACCGGGAGCTTAAGGTGGAGCAGCTGGAGCGGTACCTGAAGGCGAGCGAGGACAGAGTCACCGCGCTCAATGTGGAGCGGGAGAAAGATGCCCACACCAACTCTGACTTGCAGGTACGTCTCTCCAAGAAAGGCGATGAGCTCACTGCCGCCAAGGATTCAATTGCTGACTTAGAGTTGAAGGTCTCCACTTTGACTGATTTGCTCGATGCCGCCCGGGACCGCGAGACGAAGCTGAAGGACGAGCTCCGCAAGGAGCGGAACTTGGTGGAGAGCGCCGCCGTCTCAGCGAACAACTTCAGCCGGGCGGTGGAGCAATGGACTGACGAGCTGGTCACCTCCGCTGCCAGCATTGATAAGGAGATGATGGCGCTGAGGGCGGAGCACCTCGTGTACTCTCCCGATGAGGGCCTCCCCCACAGCGCCAAGTTAAGTCTCTTCTTCAGGGGAATCACGCCGGCGCTTGCACGGCTGCGGGAGAAGCTCCCCGTGCAGCTGGCCGACGAGTCGCGTCGGCTCTGTGCGGGCACTCTGGAGCGCGTCTTGACGAAGATCGTCTACCGCAACCCCGGCATCAACCTCTTCAACGTCCTCCGCACCTTGCCGGACGAGGCAGATCAGGAGGCGTTGAAGGCGCAGGTCGCCCACATCGTTGCCAAGGTGAACAAGGTCACGAGGCATGAAGGCGACCGCGTAGATTAGGCTTCTTTCTTTCTGTTTCCTTTGCCGCTGCAAAGTATGTTATGGACATGAATCAATTAGTTATTGTGGCAAGTTATCTTTGTAATATACAATCTTATTTTGATCAGTCAATGCTATGTTATCTCCCTTACTTTTGGTTCTCCACTTTGTATGCTTTCTACCCTAAGCTTTGAGGGGACTTGCCGGCAAGGGCCTCTTGCCGCGAGCGCTGAGTGCTGAACTCTGAGCAGCCTGCTGGCAAAAGACCTTGTCGGCAAGCAACCTTGCCGCAGCTAGTCGCAACACACTTAGCTTGCTGAGCGAACTCGAAAACGAAGTAAGGGCGCGGCACTCGTCGCAGCTCTCTTAAGTCGTTGAGCGTGCTCGAAAACAAAGTAAGGGTGCGGCTAGCCACGGGTAGGTTCCTCCACGCACAGGTTTTCCATACAAAGTGTGGTTGTTCAAGGAAGGCAACTAAAATTTAAAAATTTGAACTGCTCAAATTCTGGTAACTTAGCTTTCATAGTTCGTTCGTTCCCCGGTAAAGCTCCTCTTTCTTGAACAGCACTTGGTTCATCCTCCACCTCCTTCCCCCCCGGCAAACTTGTGCACGAGGAACGTTCCTTCTGCTTAAGAGGGAAAGAAAAAGAGAAGGGAAAACAAGTATAGGGCTCCTTGGCCCGCTAATGCTTACCGGAGATGTGGGTTGCACAAGATGCCAAGCAATGCATGCAAATAACAGAAAAGCATGGAAATGGCAAATAGTACGAAACACAAAAGCTTTACTGATGCACGGGATCTGCGCCCGGCTTTGTACAAAGGTTTACATGCAACAGCGGCAAGACTTGTACAAAAGGTGGTTGCCGGAGCGGATCACGGCAACCGCGCCTTACGGGTGAAACTTGCGAAGATGCTCTATGTTCCAGGAGTTGCTCACCGGTAAGCCTTCTTCGGTCTCAAGGCGGACAGCGCCGGGCCTTGTGACTTGTCTCACCCGATAAGGGCCTTCCCACTTCGGCGTCAACTTGTTGGAATTCTTGGCGGACTGAACACGCCGAAGAACAAGGTCGCCTTCCTCGAGACTCCTGGCCTTGACCTTGCGGCTATGGTAGCGACGCAAGGCTTGCTGGTATCGAGCAGCTCGTACAGCAGCCTGGAGACGTTCCTCCTCGAGGAGCAATGCATCATCTTGTCGCAGTTGCTCTTGCTCGAGCTCATCATAAGCGAGCACTTGAGGAGATCCGTATACGAGTTCCATGGGGAGAACTGCCTCTGCTCCATAGACAAGAGCAAAGGGTGTCTGTCCGGTGGCTCGACTTGGTGTCGTCCTGATTGACCAAAGAGCCGCCGGCAACTCCTCTATCCAGTTTCTTCCGCACTTACACAGCATGTCGAAGGTTCTTGTCTTGAGTCCGCGCAGCACTTCAGCATTGGCCCTCTCTGCTTGACCATTGCTCCTCGGGTGAGCAACAGAAGCGAAGCAGACCTTGGCGCCAAGGTCTTGGACGTACTGCATGAAGGTGCGACTTGTGAACTGTGTGCCGTTGTCGGTGATGATCCTGTTAGGGATACCGAAATGGCAAACAATTGACCTGAAGAACCTGACTGCTGACTGTGCTGTCACCTTTCTCACTGGTTCCACTTCTGGCCACTTAGTGAACTTGTCGATCGCAACGTACAAGTACTCAAAGCCCCCGACTGCGCGGGGAAAGGGGCCGAGGATATCGAGCCCCCAGACCGAGAAGGGCCAGGACAAAGAAATCATCTGGAGAGCTTGAGCTGGCTGGTGAATTTGCTTGGCATGGAACTGGCACGCTTCACACTTGGTTACTTGTGCAGTTGCATCTTGGAGGGCTTCTGGCCAGAAGAACCCTTGCCGGAACGCCTTCCTGGCAAGCGCCCTTGCGCCAATGTGGTGGCCACATATGCCTCCATGTATCTCTGCCAACAGCTTCTGTCCATCTTCTCTGGAAATGCACTTCAACCTGACACCGTTGAGCCTTCTTCTGTACAGTTCATTGTCAACAAACTGGTACATACTTGACTGCCTGGTTATTTTCTCTATCTCTTCTGGGTCGTCGGGAAGTTCTCCAGTTTGCAGAAAACGGACGATTGGCTGTGCCCATGCTGGAGCCTGAGGCTCAACAAAAAGGACTAAAGGCATGAGGGCCGCTGCGGAAACCCCAGCTTCTATGGCAAGAACCTGCGGTTCTGCCGGAGCTGATGGTCCCCCGGCAAGCCTGTCGGGGCAAGGCTTGTCGGGAACGCTTTCTTCAACTGTACAGACCCTTGGATCTGCAGGAGCAAACTGTTCCTCAGCGTCTTGGCTGCTGATCTTGGGGACCTTGGCGGCAGCTTCTGGGAGATCCGCCGGCAAGTAGTCGCCGGAGACCAACTTTCTCTTCTTACTTTGCCCAACTGATGGTGCAACGGATGGTTGAGTTAGCTTGAGCAGGAAGGTCCCTGGTTCCACAGGTAACTTCATTGCAGCACACTTTGAGAGGCCATCTGCGATATCATTCTGAGCTCTTGGGACGTGCTCCATTTGCAGACCTTCAAAGTGTTCTTCAAGCTTCCTCACTTCATCAACATAAGCTTCCATCAAAGGGCTCTGATAACTTTTGTTCACTTGTCGGACCACCAACTGTGAATCTCCCCGCACAATCAACTTCTTGATCCCAAGTTCGGCTGCAATTCTGAGGCCGGCAAGCAGACCTTCATACTCAGCAGTATTGTTTGTTGCTTGCTCCTTGGGAAAGTTCATCTGGACAACATACTTGAGGTGCTCTCCGGTGGGCGCTATGAGTACCACGCCGGCACCGGCGCCTTGCAGCGAGAAAGCACCATCAAAGTACATTACCCATTCACTGTTCGTTTGTTGGACGGGGACGCTTGTCTCTGGAACTTCCTCATCTGGTGTTGGGGTCCATTCCGCTATGAATTCCACCAAAGCTCTGCTCTGTATGGTTGAAGTACTCTCAAACTTGAGGCCAAAGCTTGACAGCTCCAGTGCACACTCGACGATCCTGCCTGTTGCTTCGGGATTCTGCAATATCCTCTTCAACGGAAAGCGAGTGACCACTGTTATCTCGTGTGCTTGGAAATAATGGCGCAGCTTTCTCGAGGCCATGAGGAGGCCGAAAAGCAACTTTCGCACCCCAGAGTATCTTGATCTAGCCCCTTGCAAGAGGGAACTTACAAAATACACCGGGCGCTGCACCATCTTCCTTCGCACTTCTCCTTGTTCCTGCGTAGACTTGTCCTTGTCGGGGCCAGAGCTCGTCGGTGGAGCCCCCTGCTTTTCGCTGGATTCGCTTGCTGGAGGTGTGGGCTCTTCCTCTGCCTCCCTTTCTGCTACCAACGCAGCACTAACCACTTGATTGGTTGCTGCTAGGTACAGCAACAACTTCTCTTGTGGCCTAGGTGCGACAAGTATCGAAGTAGAGGACAGGTATCCTTTCAAGTCCTCCAGCGCTGCCTCCGCTTCCGGAGTCCATTTCATAGGGCCTGCCTTTTTCAAAATCTTGAAGAAAGGCAGGGCGCGCTCTGCAGACTTTGAAATGAACCTGCTGAGGGCAGCCACACAACCAGCAAGTCTCCTTACATCCTTGACGCGTTTCGGGGCTTCGATCTGCTCGATGGCTTTTATCTTGTCGGCATTGGCTTCAATCCCCCTCTGGGACACAAAGAACCCGAGAAGCTTGCCAGAGGGGACTCCGAAGACGCACTTCTCGGGGTTCAACTTGAGCTGGATCTTGCGCAAATTTGCAAATGTTTCTTCCAAGTCTTGGATCAGGGGATCTTTGCTCTTACTTTTGACCACTATGTCATCCATGTAGGCTTCCACATTTCTGTGGATCTGTGGCTCAAAAGCAGTGTGCACCACCCTTGCAAACATCGAGCCTGCATTCTTCAATCCAAAGGGCATGCATATGAAGCAATATGTGCCACATGGAGTAATGAATGCAGTCTTCTCTTCATCTTCCTTGGCCATGAATATTTGGTGGTAACCTGAGTATGCATCAAGGAAGGAAAGCAGCTCACATCCAGCGGTGGAGTCAACAATCTGGTCAATACGCGGCAAGGGAAATGGATCTTTGGGACATGCTTTATTCACATCAGTCAAGTCTATACAAAGTCTCCACTTCCCGTTGGCCTTGCGTACGACAACTAGATTGGCCAACCACGTAGGATGGATCACGCCTCTAACTAGGCCTGTTGCTTCAAACTTCTTTATCTTTTCGGTAATGAATTCTTGGCGCTCCACGGCTTGCTTCCTGACCTTCTGCTTGACGGGCCGCGCATGAGGACAAACAACAAGCTTGTGCTCAATTACCTTCCTGGGAACGCCGGGGATGTCAGATGGTTGCCACGCGAACACATCGACATTCGCCCGCAGGAAGGTAACGAGCGCGCTTTCCTATTTGTTGTCGAGCGTAGCACTGATGGTGAAGGTACCACCAGTGCCGTCCTCCTTGGCGGACACCTTCTTGGTTGCCGGTGGAGCCGCCATCCCTTTCTTGCACTTGCCGGTGGAGCTCGATGGAACGTCCTCGACGGCAGCGCAGCACTCTGAAGAGGTGCGTTTGCCGGAGTGGGCCCCACAGCTCTTGTCGGACTTGGTCTTGGTCTTCCCGCCGGGAGCTTCAGCGGCAAGTGTGTTGCTTTCTGCTGCGGCTGCTGCATCCCGGTATATCTTATCGGCGCAGATAAGCGCGTCCTTCTTGTCGCCAGGGACAGAGATGACGCTTATCGGCCCCGGCATCTTGAGTATGTTGTAGGCGTAGTGGGAAGCTGCCATGAACTTGGCGAGGGCAGGACGTCCAAGTATCCCATTGTATGGCAATGGGATATCGGCCACGTCGAAGGTTATCCTCTCCGTCCTGAAGTTGAGCTCCCCGCCAAAGGTCACTGGCAGAGTAATCTTCCCCTTCGGCTTGCTCCTCCCCGGGTTTATTCCTTGGAACGACCCGGTTTCTTCGAGCTCGCCGTCTTGGATCTGGAGTTTCTTGATCACAGCCGAGGAGATCAAGTTTAGGCCGGCCCCGCCGTCAACCAACATTTTGGTGACCTTGAGGTTGCGGATGGTTGGTGAAACCAACATCGGCAAGCACCCGACCGCCGTTGTGCGGTCAGGGTGATCCTCAAGATCAAAAATGATGGGCGTGCTGGACCACTTCAGCAGCCTGCGTGACTCGACGGCGGCTCAGCTGCGTTTACTTCCCGCACCCACTGCTTGAGTTGGCGGTGGGAAGTATGCAGAGAGGCGCCTCCGTCGACACACAGAACTTCTGTGGCCTTCTGGAACTCCTGCTCGCTGTTATCTCCTTCCTCCATGTCGTCGTCGTCGTCTTCTTCCTCATCCTTGTCGCGGCCCCGGGGAGGTTGATCACCTTGCCGCTGCTTGGCCTTGCCGCGGCGTCCTCCCCGGCCATTGAATGGCCGCTTCTTGCTTGGATCTCCTCCGCCTCCTTGGGCCTTCTCCTTGTCGCGACGCTCGTATTCAGCCTTCTGCTGCTCTACGAGGTACTCGACTCGCTTGCAGTTCTGCAGATCGTGGCCCTTGGTGCGGTGGATCTTGCAGTATTGCTTGTCGGAGCCGTCCTGCTTGTCGGCTGCCGCCACAGGGGCAGGCTCCTTGCCGGAACCGCCAGCCTGTGCCTTCTTGGCGGGAGCCTCCTTGCCGGACTGCTCGATGACCAGCACTTCCTTGCTCTTCTTTCTCCTGTTGTTCCGCCGCCGGCTCTTCTTTGCCGGGGCGGCGTCCTCACTGTCGCTTCCTCCTGCGCCAGTATCCTCTCCGGGGAGTCTCCTCCCCTCTTCGGCGCGCGCGCACTTGTCAGCCAGAGCGTAGAGCTCGCTGACATCCCGAATCTTGGTCATGGCCATCTCTTCCCTCATGCGGCGGTTACGCACGTTCTGGTGGAACGCGCTGATAACCGCGACAGGGTGGACGTCGGGAATGTTGTGTTGCATGCGGCTGAACCTCTGGATATACTTGCGTAGGGATTCTCCCTCCTTCTGGGCCAAGATGTTGAGATCGCTCTCTTGGCCGTGGGGTTTGTGGCCGCCCGTGAAGGTGCCAACAAACTGGTGGCACAGATCTGCCCACGAAGAAATGGAGCCTTCCGGCAAGTGCATAAGCCTGGAGCGGACGTTAGGCTTAAGCACTAGCGGGAAGTAGTTGGCTAGTATCTTCTCGTCGCGTCCCCCGGCAGCCTGCACCGCGATGGTGTAGATGCTGAGGAACTCCGAGGGGTGCGTCTTGCCGTCGTACTTCTCAGGTACATCGGGCTTGAAGTTTTTCATGCTGGGCCACTTGACTCGCCGCAGCTCACGGGTGAACGCAGGGCAACCTGCCGCGTACGACAAGTCGCCTGGCTCACCGGGCGCGTACGTGTCGACAGCGGTCCCAGCGCGCTGATCCGATTGTCGCCGGGCTTCTCGTCGGCGCTCGATGTGCGTTCGAGCGTCTTCTTGCCGCCGGTCGTCGAGGACTTGGCGCTGGTCCCGACGAGCCCGCGGATCCGACGATGCCGTGGAGTCGTCGTCGACGTTAATCCGGCGGGGTGGCGTCTTCTGCTTCCGTGGCGGGGAGTGCACGGTGGTCGCACCCCCGGCGGTCTTGTCGCCATCGGCCTTCGTCTGGTCGACTTGCCGTGGCCGCGATGTCGCCGGCTGCTACGGCGTGTCGTTGTTGGCGAAGGCGATGAGACTCTGGATCGTCGCCCTCCAGTCTTCGGCCATGTCTGCCGCTGGAGGGAAATCGAGAAGCAGCTGTGCTCTTGCTAGAGCTTCTGCTGGAGAGGAGGGGAGCGGTGGCGAGCGGTGCAAGGAGCGAGATATGCTCGGACTTCTAACAGGGTTAGAAGGACCAGTTTCTCGCCCCGGCGACCGCGCCTTGCTTGTGCCAGGACGATGGCCTTGAGCATCCCGCGAGCCTCCTGCTTGTCCTTGCCCCAGCAAGCGTATGGTACCTCCTGTACCACAGTGCTGCTGGCCTGTCGTCTGCTGAGAGGGACGTGGTGCGTCTACGGACACCGAGGCTTTGAAATTCGCCCGGTCGTCCGTCTTGTCCTTAGACTTGGTGGCGCCATGAGTTTCCTCGCCGGCGACCACCCTTCCGCCGGCGTCTCCCCCACCAACCATTGGTTCTGGTGGCAGTGGGATCGACGCAGACGGGCCTGCGACCTCCGAAGCCTTCTTCTTCGGAGGCATGCTGATGTTGCTGATGAAGTTGATGAAGCTGGAAGGGTTGATGAAGAATGCGCCCGCGTGAGCGCCGAATCAAGTTCGCACAACCTCGACACACCCCTACCTGGCGCGCGAAAGATGTCGGGGGAAACTGTCCTCCCACGAGCACCTATGGGACCGGAGCCCCTTCTACGTTTCGGTAAGGGAGCGGAGGGAGCACGAAGAGCAGATCGAGGGACACACGCAGGCAGTTTACCCAGGTTCGGGCCGCGCGGACGCGTAAAACCCTACTCCTGCCTTGGTTGTATTGAGCTCGGGAGCTTGAAGAGCTACAGTACTAGCTACACCGAGCGAGAGAGTTGCTTAGGTTTCGAACCCCCTCTACGTTGTGCATGGGCCTCCTTTTATAGCTCAAAGGGGTCACCGACAGGTGTCAACGTAGAGGAGGGCAAAAATGTAAATTTGGTGGTAGTTGTAACAGTGCGGGAATAGTGCGTGAACAGTGGATGAACAGTGGTCTTCACCTAACGTTGACAGTGGGGGACAAAGGCATTAATTGCCCGTCACCGTCGCCCCCAAAAGTGTCTGTCCATGCTTCTCCGTTCGCCACGCGTCCCTGGAAGGGCCCCAGGGCGACGCGTGGGCAGATGAGCTGGAGCGCGGGCACACAGCGTGGGTTTCCCCCGGCAAGCACCTTGCAGGGGCCGTGACCTTGTCAGGCCCGGAAGCTTGTCGCTCTTCGGGTCCTACCGGGGCACGTGATGCGCCGAGACATTTCTTGAGGTGTGCATTCCTTAGCCTTCCTGGCGAGCTCCTCTGTCCAGGGTCTTGTGCTAACGTGATAATCTTGAGCCTGGTGCGGCCTTCCCGGCAAGCTCCTCTTGCCGGGGCCTTGATCTTCTGACTTGTATACTTTGTTCTTGAATGGCTTCATAGGGACCGGAAAGGTTCTTGGCGAGCACGTGGTGAGCCCTGCCGCGGGAAGCTGCTACTGCCCGTGCACAAGTTGGGGTACTAAGGTACCCCTATCTTAGTACACCGACACAAGCACATGCTCTAGTGCACCTAAGTTGGTGGAAAAATCACATGTGTGTCCTTGGGTGAATTTCTAGGTCCCATGCAAGAAATGGGAATGAAATTTAAACACCAGGGCACTGTTGATTCCTGCAAAACTTTGAGATGCCTGGTTTTTAAATTCTAATAAATACAAAACTCATCTGAGATTCATGAAACCTGGCATGCTATCATGGATCGGCATCAACATGATGTGGTAAATTTTTTGTCCCATTTGGGGCAGGTTTGGGTATAAGCTTCTCACAAACCAGAGCTTCTCCCAACAAGCATGATGGTTTCGGTAGGGAACGTGCCTCCTTTGGGGACGGAATGATATCCATTGCCTCTTATTGCTTTCAAAAAATTTCTAGTGTCAACATAAAATAACAGTAGTGTTGTTTTTTGTTTTGGAATTTTTCGCGGTTCGTTTGGCCTTTTTATACGTTAATTGGGTTCTCTAGGCATTTTATGTGCATAATTTAAATTTGAACTACAAGCACATGCTCCAATGCACCAAAGTTGGTTGAAAAATCACATTTGTGTCCTTGGGTGAATTTCTAGGTCCCATGCAAGAAATGGGAACGAAATTCAAACACCAGGGCACTTTTGATTCCCTGCAAAACGTTGAGATGCCTTGTTTTTAAATTATAGTAAATACAAAACTTGTCTGAAATTCTTGAAACTTGGCATGCTATCATGGAGCGGCATCAACATGTCGTTGTAAATATTTTGTCCCATTTCGGGCAGGTTTGGATATAAGCTTCTCACAAACCAGAGCTTGTCACAACAAGCATGATGGTTCCGGTAGGGAACGTGCCACCTTTGGGGACGGAACGATATCCGTTTCCTCTTATGGCTTTCAAAAAAAAAGTAGTGTCATAGATGAATAACAGGAGTGTTGTGTTTAATTTCGGAAAAATTTCCGTCGTTCGTTCGGCGTTTTTAATACGTTAATTGGGTTTTCTTGGCATTTTATGAGCATAATTCTATTTTGAACTACAAGCAAAGCTCCATTGCACCAAAGTTGTTTGAAAAATCACATGTGTGTCCTTGGGTGAATTTCTAGGTCCCATGCAAGAAATGGGAATGAAATTTAAACACCAGCTCACTGTTGATTGCCGGCAAAACTTTGAGATGCTTGGTTTTTAAATTCTAGTAAATCCAAAACTCATATGATATTCATAGAACTTGGCATGCTATCATGGAGCGGCATCAACATGTTGTGGTAAGTTTTTTATCCCATTTGGGGCAGGTTTGGGTATAAGCTTCTCACAAACGAGAGCTTCTCACAACAAGCATGATGGTTTCGGTACGGAACGTGCTGCCTTTGGGGACGGAATGATATCCGTTGCCTCTTACTTCTTTCAAAAAAGTTCTAGTGTCAACATAGAATAACATGAGTGTTGTGTTTAATTTTGGAAATTTTCGTGGTCCGTTCAGCATTTTTTATGCGTTAATTGGGTTTTCTAGGCATTTTATGTGCATAATTCCAATTTGAACTACAAGCACATGCTCCAGTGCATCATTTGTTTGAGAAATCACATGTGTGTCCTTGGGTGAATTTCTAGGTCCCATGCAATAATTGGGAATGAAATTCAAACGCCAGGGCACTGTTGATTGCCGGCAAAACATTGAGATGCCTAATTTTTAAATTCTAGTAAATCCAAAACTCGTCTGAAACTCATGAAACCTGGCATGCAATCATGCAGCGGCATCAAAATGTCGTGGTAAATCTTTGTCCCATTTGGGGCAGGTTTGGGTATGATCTTCTCACAAACCAGAGCTTCTCACAACAAGCATGATGGTTTCGGTAGGGAACGTGCCACCTTTGGGGACGAAACTATATCCGTTGCCTCTTATTGCTTTCAAAAAATTTGTAGTGTCAACATAGAACAACAGTAGTGTTGTGTTTAATTTTGGAATTTTTCGTGGTTCGTTTGGCCTTTTTAAACGTTAATTGGGTTTTCTAGGCATTTTATGTGCATAATTAAAATTTGAACTACAAGCACATGCTCTAGTGCACCTAAGTTGGTGGAAAAATCACATGTGTCCTTGGGTGAATTTCTAGGTCCCATGCAAGAAATGGGAATGAAATTTAAACACCAGGGCACTGTTGATTCCTGCAAAACTTTGAGATGCCTGGTTTTTAAATTCTAATAAATACAAAACTCATCTGAGATTCATGAAACCTGGCATGTTATCATGGATCGGCATCAACATGATGTGGTAAATTTTTTGTCCCATTTGGGGCAGGTTTGGGTATAAGCTTCTCACAAACCAGTGCTTCTCCCAACAAGCATGATGGTTTCGGAAGGGAACGTGCCTCCTTTGGGGACGGAATGATATCCATTGCCTCTTATTGCTTTCAAAAAATTTCTAGTGTCAACATAAAATAACAGGAGTGTTGTTTTTTGTTTTGGAATTTTTCGCGGTTCGTTTGGCCTTTTTATACGTTAATTGGGTTCTCTAGGCAATTTATGTGCATAATTTAAATTTGAACTACAAGCACATGCTCCAGTGCACCAAAGTTGGTTGAAGAATCACATGTGTGTCCTTGGGTGAATTTCTAGGTCCCATGCAAGAAATGGGAACGAAATTCAAAAACCAGGGCACTTTTGATTGCCTGCGAAACATTGAGATGCCTTGTTTTTAAATTATAGTAAATACAAAACTTGTCTGAAATTCTTGAAACTTGGCATGCTATCATGGAGCGGCATCAACATGCCGTGGTAAATTTTTTGTCCCATTTCGGGCAGGTTTGGATATAAGCTTCTCACAAACCAGAGCTTGTCACAACAAGCATGATGGTTCCTGTAGGGAACGTGCCACCTTTGGGGACGGAACGATATCCATTTCCTCTTATGGCTTTAAAAAAAAAGTAGTGTCATAGATGAATAATAGGAGTGTTGTGTTTAATTTTGGAAAAATTTCCGTCGTTCGTTCGGCGTTTTTAATACGTTAGTTGGGTTTTCTTGGCATTTTATGAGCATAATTCTATTTTGAACTACAAGCAAAGCTCCATTGCACCAAAGTTGGTTGAAAAATCACATGTGTGTCCTTGGGTGAATTTCTAGGTCCCATGCAAGAAATGGGAATGAAATTCAAACACCAGGGCACTGTTGATTGCCGGCAAAACGTTGAGATGCCTGGTTTTAAAATCTAGTAAATCCAAAACTTGTCTGAAATTCATGGAACTTGGCATGCTATCGTGGAGCGGCATCAACATGTTGTGGTAAAAGTTTTTGTCCCATTTGGGGCAGGTTTGGGTATAAGCTTCTCACAAACCAGACCTTCTCACAACTAGCATGATGGTTTCGGTAGGGAACGTGCCACCTTTGGGGATGGAACGATATCCGTTGCGTCTTATTTCTTTCTAAAAAATTCTTGTGTCTACATAGAATAACATGAGTGTTGTGTTTAATTTTGGAATTTTTCATGGTTCGTCCGGCCTTTTTTATGCGTTAATTGTGCTTTCTAGGCATTTTATGTGCATAATTGAAATTTTAACTACAATCAAATGCTCCAGTGCACCAAAGTTGGTTGAAAAATCACATGTGTGTCATTGGGTGAATTTCTAGGTTCCACGCAGGAAATGGATAGGAAATTCAAACACCACGAGACTGTTGATTCACGGCAAAACGTTGAGATGCCTGGTTTCTAAATTCTAGTAAATACAAAAATCGTCTGAAATTTATGGAACTTGGCATGCTATCATGGAGCAGCATCAACATGCCGTGGTAATTTTTTGTCCCATTTGGGGCAGGTTTGGGTATAAGCTTGTCACAAACAAGAGCTTCTCACAGCAAGCGTGATGGTTTCGGTAGGGAACATGTCACCTATGGGGAAGGAACGATGTCCATTGCATCTTATTGCTTTCAAATAATTTCTAGTGTCAACATAGAATAACAACAGTGTTGTGTTTAATTTTGTAATTTTTCACGGTTCGTTCGGCCTTTTTTATACATTAATTGGGTTTTCTAGGTATTTTATGTGCATAATTAAAATTTAAACTACAAGCACATGCTCCAGTGCACCAAAGTTGGTTGAAAAATGACATGTGTGTCCTTGGATGAAATTATAGGTCCCATGCAAGAAATGGGAATGTAATTCAAACACCAGGGCACTGTTGATTTCCAGCAAAATGTTTAGATGCCTAGTTTCTAAATTCTTGTAAATCCAAAACTCATCTAAAATTCATGAAACTTGGCTTGCTGTCATGGAGCGGCATCAACACGTCATGGTAAGTTTTTTGTCCCATTTGGGGATGGTTTGGGTACAAGCTTCTCACAACAAGCGTGATGGATTCGGTAGGGAATGTGCTACCTTTGTAGACGAAACGATTTCAAGTGTCAACATAGTACAACAGGAGTGTTGTTTTTAATTTTGGAATTTTTTGTGGTTCTTTTGTCCTTTTTTATACGTTAATTGGGTTTTCTAGGAATTTTATGTGCATAATTCAAAGTTGAAGTACAAGCACGTGCTCCAGTGCACCAAAGTTGGATGAAAAATCACATGTGTGTCCTTGTGTGAATTTCTTGGTCCCATGCAAGAAATGGGAATGAAATTCACACACCAGGGCACCTGTTGATTGCCTGCAAAATGTTGAGATGCCTAGTTTTTGAATTCGAGTAAATCCAAAACTCGTCTGAAGTTCATGGAACTTGGCATGCTATCATGGAGCTGCATCAACATATTGTGGTAAATTTTTCGTCCTATTTGGGGCAGGTTTGGGTATAAGCTTCTCACAAACTAGAGCTTCTCACAACAAGCGGCATGGTCTCGGTAGGGACGTGCTACCTTTGGGGAGGGAACGATATCCGTTGCCTCTTATTGTTTTCAAAAAAGTTCTAGTGTCAACATAGAATAACAAGAGTGTTGTGTTTAATTTCAGAATTTTTCGTGGTTCGTTTTGCCGTTTTATACATTAATTGGGTTTCTAGGCATTTTATGTGCATCATTCAAATTTGAACTACAAGCCCATGCTCCAGTGCACCATAGTTGGCTGAAAAATCACATGTGTGTCCTTGGGTGAATTTCTAGGTCCCATGCAAGAAATGGGAATGAAATTCACACACCAGGGCACTGTTGATTGCCGAAAAAACGTTGATATGCCTGGTTTTAAAATCTTGTAAATCCAAAACTCGTTTGAAATTCATGGAACTTGGCATGCTATCATGGTGCGGCGTCAACATGATGTGGTAATTTTTTTGTCCCATTTGGAGCAGGTTTGGGTATAAGCTTCTCACAACAAGCGTGATGGTTTCGGTAGGGAATGTGCCACCTTTTGGGACGGAACGATATCCGTTGCCTCTTATGGTTTTCAAAACATTTCTAGTGTCAACATAGAATAATAGGTGTTGTGTTCAATTCTGGAATTTTTCGTAGTTCGTGTGGCCTTTTTATATGTTAATTGGGTTTTCTAGGCATTTTATGTGCATAATTAAAATTTGAACTACAAGCACATTCTCGAGTGCACCAAAGCTGGTTGAAAAATCACATGTGTGTCCTTTGGTAAATTTCTAGGTCCCATGCAGGGAATGGGAAGGAAACTCAAACACCACGACACTCTTGATTGCCAGCAAAACGTTGAGATTCCTGGTTTCTAAATTCTAGTAAATACCAAACTCGTTTGAAATTCTTGAAACTTGGCATGCTGTCATGGAGCGGCATCAACATGCCGTGGTCAATCTTTTGTCCCATTTGGGGCAGGTTTGTGTATAATCTTCTGACAAATCAGAGCTTCTGACAACAAGCGTGATGGTTTCGGTAGGGAACGTGCTACCTTTGGGGACGGAATGATATCTGTTGCCTCTTATTGCTTTCAAAAAAATTCTAGTGTCAACATAGAATAACAGGAGTGTTGTGTTTAATTTTGGAATTTTCTGTGCTTCGTTTCGCCATTTTTATACGTTAATTGGGTTTTCTAGGCATTTTATGTGCATAATGCAAATTTGAACTACAAGCACATGCTCGGTGCACAAAAGTTGGTTGAAAAATCACATGTGTGTCCTTGGGTGAATTTCTAGGACCCATGCAAGAAATGGGAATGAAATTCAAACACCAGGGCACTGTTGATTGCCGGAAAAACATTGAGATGCCTGGTTTTAAAATCTAGTAAATCCAAAACTCGTCTGAAATTCGTGGAACTTGGCATGCTATCATGGTGCGGCATCAACATGTTGTGGTAATTTTTTGTCCTATTTGGGGCAGGTTTGGGTATAAGCTTCTCACAAACCTGAGCTTCTCACAACAAGCGTGATGGTCTCGGTTGGAACGTGCCACCTTTGGGGACGGAATGATATCCATGCCTCTTATTGCTTTCAAATTATTTCTAGTGTCAACATATAATAACAGGAGTGTTGTTTTTAATTCTGGAATTTTTTGTGGTTCGTTTGGCCTTTTTTATACGTTAACTGGGTTTTCTAGGCTTTTTATGTGCATAATTCAAATTTAAACTACAAGCACATGCTCTAGTGCACAAAAGTTGGTTGAAAAATCACATGTGTGTCCTTGGGTGAATTTCCAGGACCCATGCAAGAAATGGGTATGAAATTCAAACACCAAGGCACTGTTGATTGCCGCAAAACGTTGAGATACCTGGTTTTAAAATATAATAAATCCAAAACTCGTCTGAAATTCATGGAACTTGGCATGCTATCATGGAGCGGTATCAAGATGCTGTCGTAAATGTTTTTGTCCAATTTGGGGCAGGTTTGGGTATAAGCTTCTCACAAACTAGAGCTTCTCACAACAAGCGTGATGGTTTCGGTAGGGACGTGCCACCTTTGGATGCAAGAAATGGGAATGAAATTCATGGTACTTGGCATGCTATCATGGTGCGGCGTCAACATGATGTGGTAAATTTTTAGTCCCATTTGGGGCAGGTTTGGATATAAGCTTCTCACGAACCAGAGCTTCTCACAACAAGCGTGATGGTTTCGGTAGGAAGCGTACCACCTTTTGGGACGGAACAATATCCGTTGCCTCTTATTGTTTTCAAAAAATTTCTAGTGTCTACATAGAATAATAGGAGTGTTGTGTTTAATTTTGGAATTTTTCGTGATTCGTTTGGCCTTTTTATATGTTAATTGGGTTATCTAGGCATTTTATGTGCATAATTAAAATTTGAACTACAAGCACATGCTCGAGTGCACCAAAGCGGGTTGAACAATCACATGTGTGTCCTTGGGGGAATTTCTAGGTCCCATGCAAGAAATGGGAAGGAAATTGAAACACCACGGCACTGTTGATTCCCAGCAAAACGTTGAGAATCCTGGTTTCTAAATTCTAGTAAATACAAAACTCGTCTGAAATTCAGGAAACTTCGCATGCTATCATGGAGCGGCATCAACATGCCGTGGTCAATCTTTTGTCCCATTTGGGGCAGGTTTGTGTATAAGCTTCTCACAAACCAGAGCTTCTCACAACAAGCGTGATGGTTTCGGTAGGGAACGTGCCACCTTTGGGGACGGAACGATATCTGTTGCCTCTTATTTCTTTCAAAAAAATTCTAGTGTCAACATAGAATAACAGGAGTGTTGTGCTTAATTTCGGAATTTTTTGTGGTTCGTTTGGCCTTTATTATACATTAATTGGGTTTTCTAGGCATTCTATGTGCATAATTCAAATTTTAACTACAAGCACATGCTCTAGTGCACAAAAGTTGGTTGAAAAATCACATGTGTGTCCTTGGGTGAATTTCTAGGTCCCATGCAAGAAATGAGAATTAAATTCAAACACTAGGGCACTGTTGATTGCCGGCAAAACGTTGAGATGCTTGGTTTTTAAATTCAAGTAAATCCAAAACTCATCTGAAATTCATGAAACTTGGCATGCTATCATGGAGCGGCATCAACATGCCATGGTAATTTTTTTGTCCCATTTGGGGCAGGTTTGGGTATAAGCTTCTCACAAAGCAGAGCTTCTCACTACAAGCGTGATGGTTTTCGGTAGGGAACGTGCCACCTTTGGGGACGAAACGATATCCATTGCCTATTTTTGCTTTCAAAAAAATTCTAGTGTCAACATAGAACAACAAGACTGTTGTGTTTAATTTTGGAATTTTCCGTGCTTCGTTTGGCCGTTTTTTATATGTTATATGTGTTTTCTAGGCATTTTATGTGCATAATTGAAATTTGAACTACAAGCACATGCTCCAGTGCACCATAGTTGGTTGAAAAATCACATGTGTGTCCTTGGATGAATTTCTAGGTTCCATGCAGGAAATGGGAAGGAAATTCAAACACCACGGCACTATTGATTGCCGGCAAAACATTGAGATGCCTGGTTTCTAGATTCTAGTAAATAAAAAACTCGTCTGAAATTCATTAAACTTGGCATGCTATCAGGGAGCACCATCAACATGTCGTGGTAAATTTTTTGTCCCATTTGGGGCAGGTTTAGGTATAAGCTTCTCACAAACAAGAGCTTCTCATAGCAAGCGTGATAGTTTCGGTAGGGAACGTGCCACCATTCGGGATGGAATGATATCCATTGCATCTTATTGTTTTCAAATAATTTCTAGTGTCAACACAGAATAACAACAGTGTTGTGTTTAATTTTGGAATTTTTCGTGGTTCGTTCGGCCTTTTCTATACGTTAATTGGGTTTTCTAGGCATTTTATGTGTACAATACAAATTTGAACTACAAGCACATGCTCTAGTGCTCCAAAGTTGGTTGAAAAATCACATGTGTGTGTCCTTTGATGAATTTCTATGTCCCATGCAAGAAATGGGAATGAAATTCAAACATCAGGGCACTGTTGATTGCCAGCAAAACGTTCATATGCCTAGTTTTTAAATTCTATTAAATCCAAAACTCATCTGAAATTCATGAACCTTGCATGCTATCATGGAGCGGCATCAACACGTCGTGGTAATTTTGTTGTCCCACCTGGGGATTGTTTTTGTATAAGCTTCTCACAACAAGCGTGATGGTTTCGGTAGGGAACGTGCCACCTTTGGAGAAGAAACGATTTTCGTTGCCTCTTATTGGTTTCAAAAAAATTGTAGTGTCAACATAGAACAACAGGAGTCTTGTTTTTAATTTTGGAATTTCCGTGGTTCGTTTGTCCCTTTTTATACGATAATTAGGTTTTCTAGGCATTTTATGTGCATAATTCAAATTTGAACTACAAGCACCTGCTCCAGTGCACCAAAGTTGGATGAAAAATCACTTGTGTGTCCTTGGGTGAATTTCTAGGTCCCATGCAAGAAATTGGAATGAAATTCAAACACCAGGGCATTGTTGATTGCTAGCAAAATGTTGAAATGCCTGGTTTTTCAATTCTAGTAAATCGAAAACTCGTATAAAATTCATGGAACTTGGCATGCTATCATGGAGCGGCGTCAACATGCTGTGGTAATTTTTTTTGTCCCATTTGGGGCAGGTTTGGGTATAAGCTTGTCACAAACAAAGCTTTTCAGAACAAGCGTGATGGTTTCGATAGGGAACGTGCCACCTTGTGGGACGGAATGATATCCATTGCCTCTTATGGTTTTCTAGGAGTGTTGTTTTTAATTATGGAATTTTCCGTGGTTCGTTTGGCCTTTTTATACACTAATTGGGTTTTCTAGGCATTTTATGTGCATAATTCAAATTTGAACTACAAGCACATGCTCGAGTGCACCAAAGCTGGTTGAAAAATCACATGTGTGTCCTTGGGTGAATTTCTAGGTCCCATGCAGGAAATGGGAAGGAAATTCAAACACCACAACACTGTTGATTGCCGGCAAAACATTGAGATTCTTGGTTTCTAAATTCTAGTAAATACAAAACTCGTCTGAAATTCAGGAAACTTCGCATGCTATCATGGAGCGACATTAACATGCCGTGGTCAATCTTTTGTCCCATTTGGGGCAGGTTTGTGTATAAGCTTCTCACAAACCAGAGCTTCTCACAACTAGCGTGATGGTTTCAGTCGGGAAAGTGCCACCTTTGGGGACGGAACGTTATCTGTTGCCTCTTATTTCTTTCAAAAATTTCTAGTGTCAACATTGAATAACAGGAGTGTTGTGCTTAATTTCGGAATTTTTTGTGGTTCGTTTGGCCTTTTTTATACATTAATTGGGTTTTCTAGGCATTTTATGTGCATAATACAAATTTGAACTACAAGCACATGCTCCAGTGCTCCAAAGTTGGTTGAAAAATCACATGTGTGTCCTTTGATGAATTTCTATGTCCCATGCAAGAAATGGGAATGAAATTCAAACACCAGGGCACTGTTGATTGCCAGCAAAACGTTCAGATGCCTAGTTTTTAAATTCTAGTAAATCCAAAACTCATCTGAAATTCATGAAACTTGGCATGCTATCATGGAGCGGCATCAATACGTCGTGGTAATTTTATTGTCCCACCTGGGGATTGTTTGGCTATAAGCTTCTCACAACAAGCGTGATGGTTTCGGTAGGGAACGTACCACCTTTGGAGACGAAACGATTTCCGTTGCCTCTTATTGGTTTCAAATAATTTCTAGTGTCAACACAGATTAACAACAGCGTTGTGTTTAATTTTGGAATTTTTCGTGGTTCGTTCGGCCTTTTCTATATGTTAATTGGGTTTTCTAGGCATTTTATGTGCATAATACAAATTTGAACTACAAGCACATGCTCCAGTGCTCCAAAGTTGGTTGAAAAATCACATGTGTGTCCTTTGATGAATTTCTATGTCCCATGCAAGAAATGGGAATGAAATTCAAACACTAGGGCACTGTTGATTGCCAGCAAAACGTTCAGATGCCTAGTTTTTAAATTCTAGTAAATCCAAAACTCATCTGAAATTCATGAAACTTGGCATGCTATCATGGAGCGGCATCAATATATTGTGGTAATTTTATTGTCCCACCTGGGGATTGTTTGGCTATAAGCTTCTCACAACAAGCGTGATGGTTTCGATACTTTTGCCTACTATTGGCGCACTAGTGGTGCGCCACTAGCACCACACCATTAGATTTTCTTACTATCGGCGCACCCGTGGTGCGCCATTAGTATCTGGTGCACTAATGGCGCACCAGGCAGTGCGCCAATAGTATGTCCATCTGGGTGCCATTAGTATGCCTCCCAGGGGGCCATAAGTACCCATGTGCTTTGGCATACTAATGGCGCACTGATGGGTGATGCACCATTAGTATCATCTGGACAGTGCACCATTAGTATCTTGAGTGGTG
Source organism: Secale cereale (assembly GCA_902687465.1). Classification (NCBI taxonomy): domain Eukaryota; kingdom Viridiplantae; phylum Streptophyta; class Magnoliopsida; order Poales; family Poaceae; genus Secale; species Secale cereale. Next base: position 387,521,168 of record LR738715.1, on the reverse strand, counting down.
CGCCACTAGTATGAATATTAGGGATTTTTTTCTTTTCTGATATTTTCGCAGGATACAAAATATATTATTAGACAGAATTTAGACAACACCAGATTCATCGAATACAATATAAGGTTAGTCTCCAAATACAATTCATTATATTAGTCTCTGAATACAATTCATTATATTAGTCTCCGAATACAATTCATCATATTAGTCTCGGAATACAATTCATCATATTAGTCTCTGAATTCAAAAGACCAAACAAAGATAGAACATTATATTACAAGTCTCGAGACCGCGAGTAGCGAGTTTGTCTTCACATTACAAGTCGATATCGATCATCTAAACTACCATCACATAATAGAGAGTTGCGGTCATCACGATGAGCATCATCGTGATGAAACTCGTCTTCATCCGGTTCCTCCAACGCTCCCTCCTCTCTCCGGCTGGATAGCGCGCGTATCTGGATTCCGCCTCCGCCCTACTGGTGTACCCTTTGTAACTGTTACCGTTGAAACGGTGAACCTGTCTTCGACACTCCTCCCAGCCGTCGTAGACTCCGGGAACCTTACCCTTGTACATGACATACGATGGCATCGCTATGCACTAGCCAAACAAAACGTTAGTACCAATTCACGGACAATACATAAGCAATATATAAGTATGCAACAAAAGGATCAGAAGAGAAAAGCAAGACTTTAATAGCATCGATTACATCTAAGTTGAACCACTGTCCGAACCAAAGAGACATACAAGTTCATTAAAGTTTAATTACAACATGAGCCAATCGATGTTTCAGAACTAGACATAGCATCACTACTTTCAACTCGAATCAAGGGACTGGAGCGTGGATGAAGCCGCCGTCTATTGTGCGAGTCATGAAATCGCGGGTGTTGTCAGCCTGCATTTGTAGCATTGTGTCTATGTCACTGTTGGACGGTTGATTTCTGGGGTAAAACTGCCCCGAGGTATGAAGGACATCTTGATGGATGATTTCCGCAAAACTCCGACTATATGCGAAAGAATTCTTGTTTGATGTCCGCGTCCTGGATTGCCGACAAGCTCGCGGCCCAATCTTTGAGTTTATCTGGTAGCAGAAGGTGATGATGGCCCCGTACGATCGCCCGCATGTGATGGATGGCTTAGTAGGCACCCTTCTGACCGCAAGGCGGCTGCTTGACGCAGCGGAACATCGTATTGTGGGCTAACACGTGCTTGCCGTACTTATGAACTGTCCTGGTGAAGGTGCCTCCAGATTTGGCGTAGCCGGGGAGATCATCATCAAGAACTTTCTTGACATTTGTGTAGACTACCTCCGACTGACGGTCCGAGTCGAAATACATGGCCATGGAATATTTCGGGCTTAGGAGGATGAGTGTGCAATGTGTTTCACTACACAAAACACGGAATGTTAAAAGAAAAACGATCCAAATCTAGAAACCATATGTTACGGGGCGGTTGAGGGGACGACTTACTCGGGAAAGTAAGGCACGAGGAAGTTATCCTTATCTCGGTTTGCCAAAATGATGCCTTCGAGGTAAGAACTCGCGACTTGTCGGTCCCCAGCGCTGCCCAAGATCTTGGCACGCATGTACAAGGGGTCGACTATCACGATGTCCGGGGTCTTGTCTCTAATGATCCGCATCTCCATACTCAGCGAAAATAGCCGAACGAAGGTGTAGTACAGCGGATGAAGGTTAAACATAGCGAAGATGTCATCAAACCGCAGGACGATCGTACCCCCGATGGAGTTATCCACAAAGCCCTTGCCATCTGGCACCTTGGCCGCGAAAACCGGGTATGCCACATTCTTCTCTCTGAGACGCCGCTTCTCGAAAGAAAGAACACTGTCATGAAGACTCCGCATAGCACCGGTTGCAGCATTGAGCATATTAGTCGGTAGCATCGGCCTACCCGCCACATGCACCCTCCTCATTATATCCTTAGGTGATGGTGGCCCGTCCTGACCATGGATCGTACTCGGTGCCGGCTGGCTCGCACCCTTGTTAATCTTTCTTTAACGTGCCTTCTTCTTCTCCTGTAATGGGACTGAGTTCTGCTCACAAACCGCCTTCTTGAGTGTGTTTGGGCTGATAATATTTCGCACCTCGGCTATCTGAGGCTCGGTGAAGTCGGCAGCTGGAGGCGTCTCCTGAGAACTGAACGCCAGACGATTCCTGTTGCAACTTGGTTTCCCCGCGGTACCAGCTAGATCGCGATCGTCTTTTGTAGGGTTGGGTTCTTGAGAAGGAGGCCCCATGAATTCGCCATCGTACTCATGATCGGCAAAGTACTTATCAACGTTGGCAAGTGTACCGTCATCGTTGTCGTCGTCGTCGTCCGGATCCTGTGCCATAGGGATGTCTGGTAGCGTTGCAGCGGTCTTGCCATGGCTTGGCGCCGGCAAGACTGGCGGTGTTGTCTTTGGGGTGGTGTCCACCGCCCCCAAACGAATCTGGCTCTTCGGCCAAAGTAGGGGCCAGCTTTCGTAGGCGCTGAGGGGCATCACATCATCTTCGTCGGCCCCAGCGGGTCGAATCGGAGGTTACAACTCGTCGCAGCCTGGCAGCACCTGAACCAGTTGAACCCTATACATAGTGTGTGGCATCGGATTACTGTGGAACATGGGGTTGCCCGGTTGAACAATTCTGCCCTTGGCGACATCGACCAACTCGTCGTTCACAAAGTGCAGGAGAGTGCACGGAACGTCGGCGGCGCCCTGCGAAAACATGTAAGGCGTCAGGGATGCCCAGTCAAAGGCAAGGAGATGAAGTCCTCGGCCGAGAGGCTTAATTAGTTACCGTGATGATGGCGTCGAGCCCGGCTAATGTCGAGGCACCCCCAACGGCGGGCGTGTAATTGACGGATTGGCCGCTTGCTGTAGAGGTGCCGGCCGACGTACACCCGGGTGCATTAAGGTCCAATGCCCATGCCAGGGTAGGAGACACCAATGCTGCCTCCGCCGGAGACACCAATTGCCCCGCGTGCGCGTTCTATGAGTTGTTGTACGTGAAGCTGGGAATCGGGGGCGGCCCCTGTTGGCCGCCCGCAATCCACGTCGTCAGCCCCTGAATCAAGGTAGGCATAATGACAGTGAGCGTCGATCCCAGTTGTTGTTGCACTTTCTCTTGGACAATCTCCGGAATCCGTGCCATTTGTGCCTTGAGTTTTTGAACCTCGAGCGCCTGGCTTTCCGAGCTGGTCTTTTTCTCCTTTCGCCCACCAGCGTTATAGTACGATGACTATTTCATGGACAAGCCTTTGCCGGCCACACGACCAGCTGACGACAACTTACTGAGCTTATCCTTTTTTTCATTACATTCAACGCGCTATTTAGAGTGGTGTCCCAAGGGGTGCTCCGAGTCGACCCCGCGCTACTGCTTTCAGTCGCTTGCGGAAGGAATGTGAACCGTTTAGAAATTTGGCTTAATTAATTAGAATGCAACCATATGGAGCTAATTACGCGGGGGTGCATTCCTTACCAGAATAAGCTCAAGGGCCCTTGTCTTTGGATCCGTGTTGAGCTCCTTTGTTACCGGGTCCTCCTTGTACCTGGCCCTGACAAAGTTCTCGGTCTGCTTGTCACCGTATTTATCGAAGAGGGGCGGTAGGCCTTGCTCGGCACGGTCCCCGTCCTCCTTGTCCCATATAGGCTCCGCCACTCTGTAACCGCCGGGACCGAGTGTGTGTTCCCCTAAGTTCAACTGCCGCATTTCTTACCCCCACTGATTTGATTCGTAGGTTGCGGTGCTCTCGCACTTGATCTTGAACTCCTTGTAGTCATCTTCGGTGATCGAAGGATTTTTCTCCTTGATCTCCTCATAACTAAAACCTTTGTCAATCATTCTCTTCACCGTGCTTTTCCAAGTAGACAGGGTCGTGCTCATTCTCGTGAGGGTGGCATTGTTCACTTTATTCCCTGTGAGGTTTGTGTTTTCAAATTCAGCGGGGAACTTGTATCGTTCCTGCAGCTTCTTGTAGAGGAGGTTGCACAAATTCCCTCAGTCCTTATTCCTTAGGTTCTCTGTGTTGATCGAGACGGTGCTCCGGAAAATGCATCCTAGTTGAACCGAGTACCCCTTGACTATTTGTCTGGGCGTCGTTGGATTCCCGTCGGAGTCCACTTCAGTAAATTCCTCCTTGACGGTGCGTAGCATGGTCGGGCGCCGATCCTTCCGTTGCTTCTTCGGTTGGCTGCCATCTGTGCGTGCGCCGCCATCATCAGTGGTGGCATCCTCGGCGGCACCATCAGTGGTGTCATCCCCGACGGCACCATTAGTGGGGTCATCCTCGGCAGCACCACCAGTGGTGTCAGGATCGGTGTCTTTCGCGGCGTCCTCATAGAAGTGAGGTTGTTCCTCCATCACCTGGGACAGCTCCCAGAATGCCTTGCCGCCCGAACCGCCGGCCTCATTGTTGTGGGCCATGTTTCTCTCTAAATAGGAAAAAAGTTTGGTCAAAAAGTTGGTTATTGTCAAGGAACAAGATTATGGTCTCATCATTTAGGGTTTGTCGACACCGGGGCATCCTAAAAGCTAAGCTTTTATCATTTAGGGTTTTTCGACGCCGAGGCACCCTAAAAGCCTAAGCTTTCATCATTTCGGTTTTTATCGACACCGAAGCACCCTAAAATCCAAGGTTTTATAATTTATGGTTTGTCGACACCGAGGCATCCGAAAAGCTAAGCTGGTAAGGAGAATTTTAAGTTGGGCCTAATCACTTGGCTCTATTGCCGCCTATGATTTAATGCAGGAAGAATAAAGGGGCAGATGATCCTACTTAATTAAGTACTAAGATACCCCGGCCCATGCATTAGTCACAAGTACCCCATATGTCCTATTTTTAGCAAAGTCATGCTAAAATTCATGGATAATTTCAACATGACCTTTGCTGAAAATAGGACATATGGAGTACCCGAATTTGCCGGAACGGAAGTTAATCGACATTCCAGCAAACTCAAGGGCCTCTCGGGGTACCTGCAAAATCATCACGACACGATGGTCGGAGACAAAACCCAGCAAAAATCTAGATGGAGTGCATTGGGCTTTCAACTCCACTTTAGACTATTCAAATTCCAGTTTGCATAGGCTTGAGCATATCATTTCAAATAGCTGTGTATAGCTTGCAAAAGCATATATTGTCTGGTACTGAAACTTCATAAAGAAACATATAGAGAATTACTAAAAAACATATTGGGTTTCAAAGAGCATTAATTACTAAGAAGCAGTAATATACAAGTATAAAATAGAGTTGTGCCAAACGTAATCCAACGACAACTTCTAGTACTCTAAATGATCTACAGTTTGCTCCTCATCATACACTCGCTTCTTAAAATCCAGTACACAACTTTCAGAAATCGACAGATATCATTTGCTTTCGCAGTTACAACATGAAACAATCCGATATCATTGGACAGAAAATCATTAAGACAAAGGAGATGCAGTGTGCAATTAAGTAAAGAAAATGGAACGGAGGTACAGAGGTGAAGCACATAAGTAGAGCTGTACATCACATAAGTAGCAGAGGCATACCCATTGCCATAGCATAAATAAAATGACAGGCTAGAGAAGATGGAACATTCAGACTTCAGATGGTGTATGTGCCTTCAAATCATGATCATTATTATTAGGGATGTGCATCTCTAAGCCTGATAACATGGTCCAGTTTGCATTCTTACTTACACATCTATGCTACACAATCAAGTGAACATGGCCACAACAACTCTAAAATTCCAAGAGCAAGAGTAATGTTTTCAGAGATGTATAGTTCAGATTGTGCAGTCAGCAATCAAAACAGCTTTTCTTGCAGCTATATGTATTTGCTAATGAATCGTTTCTCTCTTCTCCCAGTTTATAATCTGGAGCATGTCACAATGATTATCCCCTGTTTTAGCTTGCACTGAACTCTGAATTTAGTGCATGCAGTCCAAATCTGAGAAGAGTAGGAACAAAACATCCATGAATACCTGGTGACAATTAGAACTAGGACTAAAAGTTCCCTTTCCCACTCAAATTTTGTTTCTCACACCCATACATTACTAATGCACTCCAAAGTCTGGTGCTACCACTAACACTTGTGTTCATACCAGTAGATTGAAATCAAAGTTATGGTTTGCTGAGCTCAGAGAATGCAAATGCTTGCTGGTACTGTCGAAGCACACTGGACAACAGGTGCATTTGCATATAAAATGTGCTCTTGAGATTGAACGAGGTCGATGGACAGCAAATGCAATTTCAGCAGGCACATAGTCAGTGGGCGCACGTGCGTCGCGGCCGAGGGAGGAGGCGAGAGGGGGAGCAGAGGATGATGCACTTACCCACGCGGGCGGGGCGGTGGAGGATAAGCGGGTGGTGAGCGAAGCGCGCGTCGTCGACCTCTTCA
>LR738715.1:387425140-387514664 GCA_902687465.1 Secale cereale | reverse complement strand
ACCTACGAGAAAGCGGTGCAGTGTTGCGGGCTCCGGTGGCGGCGCTCGGGAGAGAGGCGGCGCTCGGGGGGAGGCGGCGCTCGATGGGGGAGGAAGGGGAGGATGGGGAGAGGGAGGCGGTGGGGGCGCGTGGGCGGCTGCGGCGCAGTGGGTCGGGGCAGCGGTGGCGGCGCGGTGGAGGGAGGAACGGGGGTCGGGCGGCGGCGTCGGGGCAGCGCGAGGAGATGGACGAAATGGGATCTGGCGAGTGAGGGCGAGGGAGAGAGGCCAGAGGTATGGATGGGGGCATAATACTAATGGCACACCTCCCCCTGGTGTGCCATATGTACATCTATTCTAATGGCGCACCTCCCCCGTGGTGCGCCATTAGTATATTTTTTTTCTGTTCGAGCCCACAGGTTTTCTTCCACCGAACTCTATCTACATCAAACACCATCTACTAGACCGACTAGTCAGCACGCAGCGCACACACCAGGAGGTCCTGGGTTCGATTTCCAGCCTCCCCAATTTTTTTATGCATTTTTTTCTTTGCACATATCTTTTTATCCATGCATCCAAATATAACATGTCACATATGCTGGATGCTGAGAATATCATGTAGAAAAATAATATGTTGTTTGTTGCCATGTTAACAACATTTTAAATGTTGTTTGATATTTATTTGTGTTTAAATATGTTCAAACTTGTTTAAATCATAACTAAATATCCATAGCTCCAAATTTGACAAACTTTATATGCTTTTGGGAGTAACATATAACCAAGCCAACTAGTATTTTTTTGGATTTTTAGTTGCATTCATTTGTGAATTGGTAAAAAAAATATGAATATGAAAAAATATCATCAAATTTGAAAAAATATTCATGAATTCAAAAAGTGCCCATGAAAAACCATTTATGAATATGTCGAAATACAATCGAGAAATGAAGGCTACAATTTAAATATAATCAATCTTAGCTAGCTATCTATTCACAATATTCTTGCCCTTCTTTTTCGCAAATGGAGTTCTTCTCTTGAACTGACGTCCTTTAGGTAGGGTGGTCCTCCTTCTTCTTGTGGTGTATGGCACTTCATCGTCGTCGTCATGTTCCTTCTTCGGGTCGCCGTACATGTCGAAGTCTTGCTCATTGGCAACTCCGTCCATTCCGATGATCTTCCTTTTGCCTCTCCTCACGACAAAACGACTTGTCTTTGACGGGTCGGTTATGAAGAAGCATTGGTCCACTTGGGAAGCCAGTACCCATGGCTCATTTTTCGCGGTGATGTTTGCGCCCGCGGTCTTGGATTAGGCTTCGGGTATAACCATGGTGGTGAAATACCGGTCTTCTTTTAGGACGTTGTTGGCCCATCTGACACGGAACATCAGGACCTTCTCTCCAGCGTAGCTCATCTCCCAGATCTCTTCGATCCTTCCGTAGTATCTGTCCTTGTCGTTACCGGTGTAGGATTCCATCGTTACCCCGGAGTTATGATAACCATTGCTCTTCATGTCCTTGTCCTCGGTGTAGAACGTGTACCCGTTGATATCGTATACCTCATAGGTCATCAGGTTGTGCTCGGCGCCCTCTGACAAGGCGAATATGAGATTTTCTTCTGCGGAAGAATCCTCATGTAAAGGGTACGACAGAAGCTTCTCCTTGAACCAATGCATGAAACATGAGTTGTGCTCTTTGATTATATCTCCATCTGTCCTCTGTTGGCCTCGGTCATTGTACGTCTTCTCAATAAAGGTTTTGTGCTCTACCACCCAAGGATCAACCACGTCTATGTGTTGTAGCGCGACTAGGTTTGCTCTTTCAAAGTCGGCGAGTCAACCCTCGAAGTCGACATGCATTTCGTGGTGACCCTCGCGGTGACCCCATCCAGCGAGCCTGCCGAGGTGCCTATTGACGGGCAGACCAACGAGGTTCTCGATGCCTAGATAATTCGTGCAGTAGAAGATGCACTCTTCGGTCAGAAAGCCCCTCGCAATGCTTCCCTCTGGACGTGACATGTTGCGAACGTATCCTTTGATGAAACCATTCATCCTTTCGAACGGCATCATGCTGTGCAGGAACGTAGGCCCGAGTTGGACGATATCCTCCACGATATGGACCAGCAGATGCACCATAACGTCGAAGAATGCGGGCGGGAAGTACATCTCAAGCTCGCATAGTATCACCACGATCTCTTCCTGTAGCCTTCTCAGTTGCCTCACGCCAACCGACTTCCGAGAGATGATGTCGAAAAAGTTGCATTGGCCAAATAGCTTCTCACTGATGTGCGCGTCCATGATCCCACAGATTGCAACTGGAAGTATGTGCGTGATCAGCATGTGACAGTCGTGAGACTTCATCCCGCTGAACTTCTGCTTTGCTGGGTCTAGGTAACTTCTTATCTTCCCCGCGTAACCGTAAGGAATTTTTACTCCTACAGGGCAGGTGAAAAACTGCTCGATCTCCTCCTGACTTAGAGTGAAGCACGCGGGAGGGTAGTCATTTCCGGTCTTCTTGGCCTTTTTGCCTTTGCGACGACTTTCCGTGTCCTGCTTCGCCTCATCATCATCATCATCATCATCATCATCATCATCATCATCATCATCATCATCATTAGCGTGAAGCTCCTGCCTGATGCCCATTGATTTCAAGTCTGGCCTTGCTTTCTGCCCATCTTTGGTCCTCTCTGGCATGTTGAGCAGGGTACCAAGGAGACTCTCGCACACGTTCTTCGTGATATGCATGACATCAAGGCTGTGAGGCACACAGTGGATCTTCCAATACGGCAAGTCCCCGAAAACAGACCTCGTTTTCCATACCTTCAGCAGCGACAGTGGGCAATCTTTCCAATTTTTCAACAGTTCGTCTATTTCCTCGCCGCTCCTTGTACGCGGGCATCTTCGGGGTTCGGTTTCACTATCGAACAGATCCTTGCGTTTCCTCCACGGGTCATCTTCAGGAAGCCACCTTCGATGTCCCATGAACACGGTTTTCGATGACACGGGATCTCTATCTAGCTAGCGATAAGTTGTGTCCTCCATGCACCTGACGCATCCAGAAAATCCGTGGACCACCTGCCCCGCGACATATCCGTAACTGAGATAGTCGTGCACCGTCTTGAGCCGTGCGGCTCTCATAGGGAAATATTCTTTCTCTGCGGCGTCCCACATATTGGCCGGTGTTTTCCACAGCGTGTCTAGCTCCTCTTTCAGAAGCCCCAGATACAGATTGATGTCGTTCCCTGGTTGTTTCGGCCCTTCAATTAGCATACTCATGTGAATGTACTTCCTCTTCATGCACAACCAGGGGGGAAGGTTGTACATCCACACAAACACAGGCCAGGTGCTATGTGTGCTTCTCTGGCTGCCAAACGGATTGACTCCATCGGTGCTCGCGCCCAGCACGATGTTCCTTGGATCGTTCCCAAATTATAGGTCTTCGAAGTTCAACGCTTGCCACTGGCTCGCATCCTTAGGGTGACTCAGCATCTTGTCTTTTTTATTTATCTCCGGATCATTTCCGTCATCTTCTCGCTTCTTCACCTCCCTATCCGCGTGCCAATGCAGGAGCTTTGCTACCTTAGGGTCCGCGAAATACCATTGCAGACGAGGAGTGCTCGGAAAGTACCACACCACTTTTCGAGGAGCTTTCTTCCGCTTCTTGTATCGAGTGACGCCGCACACCGGACAAATGGTAGACTTCGCGTGCTCGTCCCGATAAATGATGCAATTGTTCATGCACACATGGTATTTCACATGCGGTAAATCCAGAGGACACACGATTTTCTTCGCCTCCTTGAAACTGGTTGGGCACTTGTTCCCCTTGGGAAGACGTTCGTGCCAGAACGACATGTTCTCGTCGAAGCATGCGTCGGTCATTTTGTGTTTTACCTTCATCTCCAGAGCCATGAGCGTTACATTCAGGCGGGTATCCTCGGGCCCGCATCCTTCATACAATGGAGTAACCGCGTCAATCTCCAGTTGATACAGCCTGGCTTTCTCTCGGGCGGCAGCACTTGCGTTATCCGTCTGCTTGAGAAGCAGCTCTTGAATATGAGGTTCCTGCACCCAGCCTCCATCGTCGTCTGCTCCGACATCTTCATCTAGATCATGATCATGCCCTTCGTCTTGATCTTCCTCATCATCATGTCTGGCATCTTCTACATGATGACTGTGTACATCATCACCGTCGTGATCATGTCCTGGAGATTCTTCGTCTTCTCACCCGCCCTCGCCGCGGTGGTTTTCTTGCTGCCCTTCCTCATTTCTTGCCCGGCCATGGACGACTTCATAATCATCTTCATCACCTTGCCACCGTTAGCCATCCATGAAACCACGCAAGAGCAGGTGGTCCCGTACCTGCCCGAAATCCGGGTCCACCATAAGGCTCTTCAGCTTGCATCTTCGACACGGACATCTTATCTCCGTCTCATTCTTTTGAAGCATCACGGCCTTCGCGAAGATCAAAAACCTATTCACGATGCGTACGGTCATCGTGCGAACCATGGTCGCCTGCAGGGTAGACCAAAACGATATTTTAGAACCTAGAAAACATTTGGCATGACTTTCCCTAAAAATAGGACCAAAAAGAATGCATAGTGCCAAAATTCTCGCCGAAACGGAAATGAATCAACATTTCGGCAACATATTGGCAACTATCACATTTCAAGTACTAGTACCTGCAAACACAAACATATATGCAACACCAGAAACATATGCAACACCACAAACATACATAGATCTAGCTAGGCCATAAAAACGGCATGTGCACGGTTGTTGGAGCTCGAGGGAGAAAAAATAATCTACAACATAAAGATAGCTTTCCCCTTTACATACCTATCAAAAAAAGGTAATTTAACCACTTAATTTTGATGAATCTATGGTGCAAATGAGGTGAGGAGGAGGAGGCAACCGACACAAGCTTGGAGGAGGAGGTGGAGAGAATGAAGTGGGGAAAGTGAGTGTGTAGGTGTGGCTGTCCAAAATATCTAGCTGGTCCCACTTTACTAATGGCACACCATCTCATCAATGCGCCATTAGGCGCATTGATGGCTGGTGCGCCATTAGTAGTTTTGCAAAAAAAAAAATAGTACTGGCGCACTGAGTTGGAGTTGCGCCATTACTAGTTAAACTAGTAATGGCGCACTGTGCCACCGTGCGCCATTAGTATGTCTGTAAAAATAAAAATAAAAAGAAGTTGTTTACTAATGGCGCACCGAATATCTGGTGCGCCATTAGTATTTGTACACTAATGGTGCACCGACACATGGTGCGCCATTAGTATATACTAATGGCGCACCACATGTCTGGTGCGCCATTAGTGGCTATATCATCTATAGCCCTTTTCCTATTAGTGCAAAATTCATGAAACTTGGCATGCTATCATGGAGCGGCATCAACATGCCGTGGTAAATTTTTTGTCCCATTTGGGGCAGGTTTGGGTGTAAGCTTCACGCAAACCAGACCTTTTCACAACAAGCGTGATGATTTTCGGTAGGGAACGTGCCACCTTTGGGGACAAAACGATATCCGTTACCTCTTATTGCTTTCAAGAAAATACTTGTGTCAACATAGAGCAACAGGAGTGTTGTGTTTAATTTTAGAATTTTCCGTGGTTCGTTTGGCCTTTTTTATATGTTAATTGGGGTTTCTAGGCATTTTATGTGCATAATTGAAATTTGGACTACAAGCACATGCTCCAATGCATCAAAGTTGGTTGAAAAATCACATGTGTGTCCTTGGGTGAATTTCTAGGTTCCATGCATGTCACACCCTGCATTTTGTAACATGTTATTTCCATCAATGAAGCATGAAAATTTGGACCAGCAAAATTTTTTGGCATCATTTGGCTCTGATTTGGAATTGAGTTTTTCTTCATGTGCTTTTATGTGCTCATTAAAGTCAACTATTACCTCTTGTAGAATTCATCTCCATACCCAAAACTTCTGCCCAATGATCATGCCAAGTGTTATATAATAGTATAGTATTTTTTTACAAAATTAATTTGGCCAAAATGTATTTTATAAATTTAGTATTCCTAAAACCGCTGAATTGAGGTTTGCACTGCAAGTGCTTGATTTAGGGTGAGAAAATTATTTCAAAAAGTATATTTGAGACCTAGTAGTCATAGGACTCCCAGAAACCACAAAAGTATAGTTTTAAAAGTTATTTTCCTATTTTATTTAAAAGCTTTTTCTTAAGGCCAGAAATGGTCTTTAATAGGGAAAAATTATTTAAGTATTTCAAAAATATTTGCCAAAATTCAGGGAGACTCATAGGACATATATTGTCCGTATATAAGAGTTTCAACACTTGGTCATGTTCAAAATAATGGGCTAATCCCTCCAAAACCCTTTCTGGATATTTCAAGCTTTTGAAATATTTACAAAGGAAATAATCTCCAAAAATTCCAGGGAAATTATATCATGTCATATATGACATATTTGATGATCTTGCCAAGTCCCATGCCTTGGGAAGCAAGAAAACATCCTCAAAACCCTTCATAACCATTCTGTCCATATTTGAAGTTTGAGCAACTTTACATTGCCAAACTTGTCCAAATGATCTCAAACTTGGTGCACATGCTAGAATGGCCTAATAAGGCATCTAGACCAAGTGACACAAGATTTGGAATAGGGTAACTTGATCAGAATACCCCAAACCCCTTTCTGTTCAAATGCAAATTTGAACAACTTTACATTACCAACTTTTTACCTGGAGCTTCAAACTTTGTGGGCATGATCAATAACCCAAATGATGAAACTACACCAAGTGGTGCATCAAGGGGAGATGATTAGCTTGACTTAAACAAGATGAAGCCATTTCTGTTGTTTTCTAGGGTTCACCAAAGTTACATTGGCTAGTTTCTTCAAATGAGCCCAAATTTGGTGAAACACCCTATTTTCATATAACATTCAATCATGTTAAGTGTCATGGCAAGTGGAGATCATTTTCTTGATCAAACACCTTCTGCCAAATTACCAAAACTACCATCTTGACCACTTTTACTATTTACCTTGGCCTCAACTTTTTACCATAGCTTCATCTGGTTACTATCTACCTCCAGTAACTCCCCCATGTCCCCAGCTCCATGATTGAGGGGTAAAAACCCTAGTTCACCTTGCTGGAAATCCATTTTCTACCAAGTCACCAGCTTCCCCTCTCTCTCCTTGACTCTCCAGAGCATCCAAGGCCTCATCCGTGTTGCTTGCATCACCCTGGACCCCCCAGACACGGCGGACGTGCCCAGAGGGCCAATGTCATGCCATGGCATGCGATAAGGCCGCTTCAGAGCGCGCTACAGTGCGCCCCCGCACTGTAGCTTCGCCTAATCGCCTGCCCCCGACAGCCTCGAGCTCTTCCCTCGCGCCAGTCGATGCCCCTCGACGTCCGCGACCTCCCCCGGCGCTGCCCCCCTCCTCCTCCGCCCTCTAGTGGCCGTGTTCACACGTGCGCTGGCCGCCCGCAGCCTCCACTCTTCGGCCTCGCACGCGCGCGCTGTCTAGAGCTCTCCCCGCTCCCCCTCTCCCCTCTACTAGGCGTAGAACACGTCCACGATCCTCCCCGACTCGAACACAGGCACCAGAACGGCATGTGGCCTCGTCTGCAACCTCGTCAGCGCACGAGTCCACGGTGGACCATGGGCTCGGCTATATAAGCGCACCCGAGCCTCTCCAACGGCACCAACAGCCTCCCCTCACCCCCAGCAACACTCCAGCACCACTCACTCCTCCCCAGAAAGCCCCTGTGCTCGGGATCGACCGGAGTTCCGCCGCGTCGGGCTGCCGGAGATCTCGAGGTACAAGCCCTCTCCGCCCTTTTTCTCGCCCGATTTGGAACCGCCGTGCACCACTGATACTTTCCCCTCGCTTTTCCATCTCTGTAGCTGTCGGAATCGGCCGGAGCAGCGACCTCCCGAAGCTCCTCCGCCGTCCCACCTCGCCGCCGGCGAACCAGACCTCCCTGGCGAGCCGCACCACCATCCCTGCATCCGCGACTCGTTGCTGAGCCCGTCCCTGCCCTCCGTTGGCTCCACCGTGCCCGGATTCGCCGCCGGTGAGCTCACCGTCGCCGTGGCCGAGGGGTTGAAGATGATAGGCGGGCCCCGCCTGTCATCCTCACCGCCCTCTCTCTCCCCTCGTAGTCGCTGACAGCCAGGCCCCGCCCGTCAGGTTTAAAATCCTATCGTGCGCGCGCTGGCGCCCGAGCGACTGGGCCCTTCGCCCTGGGGCGTGCACTGTGGCCACTCTGGCCCAGTTGCACAGGGCCTTTTCTTCTTTTTCTTTTCTATAAAACTTCAAATAATTTTACAGAAATGAATATTTGCCCAAATAAATTAATTCCAACTCCTAAAATCTTGTAATATTCCAACCTATTTAATGGTGTCACTTTTACACATATCCATGAAACTTTTCTGTTATGTTCAAATTTAAATTCTAATTTGAGCATTAAAACTTCTATTCAAAAATCCTTAGATTCCATTCTGTCACTCCAAAGCTCCAACTAAGAATTTTTGCCATATTAGTTTTCCCTCTAGTATTTAGCGAAAATAAGTTGACATTTTTCTGAGCACTTTGATTTTTCTGTTTTTATTATGATCTTATTTTTCCGTTGTTATTATGCGACGTATAGATACCGTATTTGACGAAGTTGCTGAAGAAGGAGAAGGAGAAGGATTTGAAGACTTTGAAGACCAGGCCAATCCAGGCAAGCAGCCCTTTGACCATGAAACACTTGTTCTTCGGAACCCGTTTGTTTCCGATGCATGATGATAGGGTTACGGTGGTGACCTGGATGAACCACCACATGATGCATGCCTTGCTCATGATCTTGCTATGTGCTAGGTGTCATGCAAATAAGTTAGTAGTGATGCTTAGTGATGCATATGTGACATGAACCTTCGAGGTTGAAATCTTTTCATAAACCCCATCAGGTGCCCCTAAAGCCCGAGGGTGATGTGCCGGTAAAATCTTGTGCATGGGTGAAATAATGGATTAGATTTATGTGTGACTACCGTCCCAACCAAACATGTGCAACCACTCTACCCCTTATGGGACGGGGCTTTATTGATTACTTAGGTCGATACTAGCATGGTGCCCGCATTACTAGTGACGGGGAGACTTGAGGTCTTTCCCGGGACGGGGTCGTGCTTGGATAGACGACCATGACTGTTTTTACAGGGCACCGGACACACCGTTGGTCCCTTCGGGTATGCGTGACATTGAAATTAGGGCAAGTCCCATGATTTATTGTTTGTACCCGAGGGCCGTGTACCAACGAGTGGACTCTATGTTAGTGACATCTAAGGAAAGATAATGACCGGGTGCTTCCCCCGAGTACTTGAGGTACTGCGGGATCGTGGGTGACACGAAAGCTTCCCGGATCTTGTCCGTAAAGTGCGCAACCTCTGCAGAGTGTAAAACTATTCGAATAGCCATGTCCACGGTCATGGACAGTTGGGTGGTGCTACTTAAACTATGTCCATAATTTTACATCATCGGTGAAAGTATGTGTGTGATGAGTCAAGGTGGTGACTTTACTCGATGAGTTGAATCATATTCATGTTGATATCGGTAACCTGTTTTCGAGGTTACGTGAACTCGTTGATGCATACACTGGATGGTAGAATATTTATTCTAGCCCATTGCTAGATTGCTCATTGTTGTTCTATTGCATTGTTACTTTGAACCACATCATGGGTTGCTTGCGAGTACATTCAAAGTACTCATTGGCTTGCCACTGGTTTTTTAATTGGCCAGGCATGGAGGAACAAGAATATGAAGAAGAGTTCTTTGGAGACGAACATGCGAACTAGGACGCTATCCCAGTCAGAATTCCTGTAGGGTTAAGGCAGATGGCATGGGTTCTACCTATCATCGAAGACTTCCGCTATTTGAGTTATTTGCTATTCAGCCCTTGAGGCTTTATCTATGTAAGACTTGGCCATAATGGATGTAAGACTCTTGTTATTCAGCTTCTGTGTGTTTAGTGAGCATTGATCTCTGGGATCACTGTACACGTGCATTCGGTGATCTCGACTTCTAAGTCGGGGTCCCCACAGAGCTGGTATCAGAGCCATCTTGACTGTAGGAAGCCTTAGTTAGCATGGGCGTTAGTTAGTTGAGACCCCTTTTCAAAAACCTTCTGAACCTCTCTTCTTTTCTAAACCTGATATTTCATCAGCTAATTAACCTCTCCTATTCCACCTTTGTAGATGGCCGTCGTACCCGAAGAGCACCTGACCACTAGGTTTCCCTTGCTTCTCGAGGATAGCCTCCAGGAGTGTCAGTTCCACCGAGAGCCCATCCTCACCTACCTTGAGCATTGGGTTAGCGACGCTGAGGTGGAGTACCATGTGGAAGTGATCGTAAAGGCAAACGATCCTCCCACAAGTTGGTTCTTCGAGGGACCCCAGATGGCAACACTACCTCTCGCTGTAGAGGCTGCTGCACTCAAGGCACTAACCCGTCTCCGCGAGCTTCTTCCGGAGATGGCAGCCAAGATGACAACCCGCTTCGTACCTTACCGGAAGGAAGGTGAAGATGAAAGCAGCGCACTAGCCCCTCCACTGAAGGAAGGACTCTCGCTTCGGTTCCAGACCTACTTTAGTCTATGTGCCGACAGCTTGGCACAAGACTTGGCCTCGGAATCAATGAAGCTTCGAGAATAACTTCACAAGACCAAGGCACTTCTTCGTCGAGCTCAAGAGAAGACAAATAGGATCAAGAAGGAAGGAGCACCTTCCGAACAGTCCGCTATCGCATACCGAGGTGGAAGGCCCTCCGAAGATGTATCTTCCAATAATGAAGAACCACCTCGGCGACGCCGGATGACGGCAAGGGAATATCGCAAGCTTTTCCCTGCACCACCGATGAAGCACCGTCGTATCCAACTCCTCCACTCCCCCACACCCTCAAGTGACAAGGGGTCCCAGACAGATGAAGACAAGGAGGAAGACCTAGAAGAGCTGGAGTACGCGACCGAGCATTCCGCCGCTTAGGCACTATTCGCTACTCGGATATGCCAGTTGTGACCTCTACGGTAGGATAGGTCGTGTAACCCCTATGCGCAGTCGAGTCCTTGTATGGTTCATATGAAACCATCTAGTGTTTGCTTTTGTTGTGTTTGGATGTATGTCGTATTCTTCCTTTGGGAATATGTAAACAACTGCATCACCCATTTGGATTTTAATGAATGTGTTTTGGCCTTTTGGCCCTTGCATGATTTGATTAGTGTCACACCCACCCCCTTACTAGGCACCCATCTATCTTGCTTTCCTTCTTCCGAGTCATGAGACCTTTTACCGCTCCAACAGGATGCCTGTTGTAACTCGTACTGGTACCTCTACCCAGCAGCCTGAAGCCGGAGCATCCGCTCAGTCAGAGGTAGGCCACGACCAAACCAACAACCAAGCTCCACCACCACCACCTCCTCCGAACATGGACATGTCTCAGCTTCTCTAAGCTTTCCGAGAGGAACGCCAAGCCAACACTGCAGCCCTCCAGTTGATTGCTCAAGCTGTCACCAACAACCGCCAGCCGGCGGGGAATGGCAATGGACGTTCCACGTTGGCAGAGTTCAAGAAGCATGCACCACCAACTTTCATCGAGACTGCTGAACCCCTGGATGCAGACGACTGGGTCCGCACCATTGAGGACTTGCTGGAACTAGTCGGATGCACCGAAGACCGCGAGAAGGTGGCTTATGCAGCCCACTGCCTCGGGGGGACTGCTAGAGCTTGGTGGGATGGATTCAAGGTCATGCATGCTGAACAAGACATCACTTGGGTCAACTTCAAGGCAGAATTCCGCAAAGCCCACATTCCTGCCGGAATTATGGCTATCAAAAAGCGTGAGTTCCGAGCTCTGAAGCAAGGAAGTGGCACTGTCAAGGAGTACATGCAGAAGTTCAGTGTTCTGTCAAGGTATGCCCCTGAAGATGTCAGCACTGATGCTGCAAAAAGGGAGCGCTTCATGGAAGGCCTCAATCAGACTCTGCAATACTCGCTTGTCGTGTGCGACTGCCCAACCTTCCCTGACCTGGTGAACAAAGCACTTATGCTTGAAGACAAGAGGCGTGCTTTCGAAGACACCCGCAAGCGCAAGATGGTCAGCAAGGGAAGTTCCAGCAACCAGAAGCCTCGTCCGTGGCAGTCAGCCCTGGCCAAGGGAACCTATCAGCAACCAAGAGCTCCTGCACCCCGCACCAACTTTCAGCCTCAGCAGTATGCCAACCCAAGGCCAGCTTTCAACCCCAATAACAGTGGTGGCAAAAAGATCAATAATCCAAGCCAAGTCACTTGCTTTGGATGTGGTCAGTCAGGACACATCTCAAGGGTGTGCCCTAACAAGAAGCCTGATGCCCCGCGCCCCAATGCGCAAAACCAAGGACAAGGCCGCGGGATGCCACCAAGGAACCCAGCTCCTCGCAACCCGCCTAACCATGGGAAGGGGCGTGTGAATCACGTCACTACTCAAGAAGCCCAGGAAGACCCGGACGTCGTGCTGGGTACGTTCCTTGTCAACTCAGCACCTGCAACTGTCTTGTTTGATTCTGGAGCAACACATTCATTTGTCACTCAAAGATTTGGATTAAAAAGTGGCATGACCCCTACACCCCTGAATAACCCTATGGTGGTACAAACCCCCGGAGCAGAGATGAGAGCCAAGATAGGCTGTAAGGGAGTCAGTATTACCATTACCAGTGTAGATTTCCTAGCAGACCTCATCGTCCTGAGATCACAAGGCTTGGATGTGATCCTAGGCATGAATTGGCTCAGCAAGCACCAAGGCTTGTTAGACTGTGCCAATCGGGCAGTCACTGTGACCAATGACCAAGGAGTCGATGTCAAGTTTGCTTCCAACTCCTCTTCCGCTCAAGCCGCTCAAGTCAACTGTCTCTTTGAAGTTGGGCTAGAGCAAGTACCGGTGGTATGCGAGTATCCTGATGTCTTTCCGGATGAACTACCGGGAATGCCCCCTGACCGTGACATTGAGTTCATCATCGAGCTCGTGCCCGGAGCAGGACCCATCTATAAGAATCCTTATAGAATGGGGACGGAAGAATTAGCCGAGTTGAAGAAGCAACTGGAAGAGCAGCTGAGGAAGGGATTTGTCCGCCCAAGTGCCTCCCCTTGGGGATCACCTGTTCTGTTTGTGGCAAAGAGGGACGGTATCATCCGCTTATGCATTGACTATCGTTCCCTCAATGAGGTTACAATCAAGAACAAATATCCACTTCCTAAGATTGAAGATCAGTTTGATCAGCTCAGCGGAGCCAAGGTGTTCTCCAAGATCGACCTCAGATCTGGGTACTACCAGCTGAAGATCAGACCCCAAGATATTCCGAAGACGGCATTTGTAACCAGATATGGCCAGTACGAGTGCACGGTCATGTCCTTTGGGTTAACCAATGCCCCAGCTTACTTCATGTATCTCATGAATAAAGTCTTCAAGGAATATCTGGACAAGTTCGTTGTTGTCTTCATCGGTTACATTCTTGTCTTCTCGAAGACGGAGGAAGAGCACGAGCAACATTTGGGGATGATCCTAGACAAGCTTCGGGAGCACCAACTGTATGCCAAATTCAGCAAGTGTGAGTTCTGGCTGCATAAGGTTGGATTCTTAGGTCATGTCTTGACCGAAGAAGGATTGTCAGTTGATCCCGCGAAGATCGAAGCTGTGACCCAATGGCAATCTCCAACGACCGTCAAGGAAGTCATAAGCTTCCTCGGACTTGCGGGCTATTACCGCAAATTAGTGGAAGGATTCTCTAGCATTGCCCGACCAATGACTCAGCTCCTCAAGAAGGACAAGAAGTTCGAGTGGACGCCAAAATGCGAAGAGAGCTTCCAAGAGCTCAAGAAGAGATTGACCACCGCCCTAGTTCTGGCAACACCTGATATTCACAAGGAGTTCGTGATATATTGTGATGCCTCTCGAACCGGATTGGGAAGCGTTCTGATGCAAGAAGGCCGAGTCAGAGCCTACCTCTCCAGGCAGCTACGACCTCATGAGGAGAACTACGCTACTCACGATCTTGAGTTAGCAGCAGTGGTTCATGCCTTGAAGACATGGAGGCATTACCTCCTAGGGAAACGCTGAGATATACACAGACCACAAAAGTCTGAAGTACATTTTCACCCAAAACGAATTGAACATGAGGCAACGAAGATGGTTGGAACTCATCAAAGACTATGACCTCAGTGTCCAATATCACCCTGGGAAGGCTAACGTGGTGGCCGATGCCTTAAGAAGGAAGGCTTGCTCTTTGAATGTCGTTATTCAAAAGAGGCAGCCAGCCTTGTTTAAGTAACTCGAACAATTCAGTTTGGAATTGGTCACCCCTGGATTTCTGGATCATTTGGAAGTCAGACCGACCCTGATGGACGAAGTCAAGAAGACGCAAGGTGGACACGCAAGCATCGAAGGCATCAAGAAGAAGATGAAGCTAGGCAAGGCCCCAGGATTCTTCGAAGACGAGCACGGGATTGTTTGGTACAAAGGCCGCATCTGCGTACCAAACGAGATGGAGCCCACGATACTCCGTACTCCATCCACCCCGGAGGAACCTGATCCTGCAAGAAGCCCACGATACTCCGTACTCCATCCACCCCGGAGGAACCAAGATGTACCAATACTTGAAGGAAAGATTCTGGTGGTACGGCATGAAAAGAGAGATTGCAACCTATGTTGCAAAGTGTGATGTGTGCCAAAGGGTCAAGGCTGAATATCAGCGACCTGCTGGATTGCTCCAACCACTCAAGGTTCTCGAGTGGAAGTGGGATAAAGTCGGAATGGACTTCATCACCGGACTACCAAGGTCGAATAGAGGACATGACTCCATCTGGGTCATAGTCGACCATTTGACCAAGGTGGCCCATTTCATTCCTGTCAAGACTACATATTCCGGCAACCAGTTGGCAACTCTCTATATCAACCGAATCGTGAGCCTCCATGGTGTTCCACAAGAAATTGTGTCAGATCGAGGCACCCAGTTTACTTCAAGGTTCTGGAAAAGATTCCAAGAAGCCTTGGGAACCAAATTTTCTTTCAGCACAGCTTTCCACCCACAGACCAGAGGTCAGACAGAACGAGTAAATCAAATTCTCGAAGACATGCTCCGAGCCTGTGTCTTGGCGTATGGAGCCAAGTGGGAAGATTGTCTCCCTTTTGCCGAGTTCTCCTATAACAACAGTTACCAGTCGAGCCTTCAGATGGCACCATTTGAGGTGTTGTACGGACGCAGATGTCGCACACCCCTCAACTGGTCAGAGACTGGAGAAGGGCTAGTCTTTGGACCGGATATTCTCCGCGAAGCTGAAGAGCAAGTCCAACTAGTCAGAGAGCGTTTGAAAGAAGCCAAGTAAAGGCGGAAGAGTTATGCTGACACTCGACGCTGAGACATGAGTTTCCGTGTCGGAGACCATGTGTACCTGCGAGTAACCCCTCTAAAGAGAACCAAGCGTTTCCATGTTAAAGGGAAACTTGCACCAAGATTCATTGGCCCTTTCAAGATCACCGACCGACGAGGAGAAGTGGCTTACCAATTGGAACTACCACCGGAGCTATCTGATGTGCACAACGTATTCCACGTGTCACAACTCCGGAAATGTCTCCAAGTTCCACACAAGCCTAATCTCTACAAGGATGTTGATCTCCAAGCCATTGATCTGCAGCCTGATTTGACCTACCGCGAGAAGCCCATTCGCGGATGAAGCAGAACGACGGACACGAAGCCGCACCATCCAGTACTTCAAGGTCCAGTGGAGCAACCACACCGAAGCAGAAGCAACCTGGGAACGTGAAGACTATCTTAGATCCAAGTTTCCCGATCTCTTTTAAGACCTAGTTGAGGAATCTCGGGGACGAGATTCTTGAAAGGGGGGTAGGTCTGTCACACCCTGCATTTTGTAACATGTTATTTGCATCAATGAAGCATGAAAATTTGGACCAGCAAATTTTTTTGGCATCATTTGGCTTTTATTTGGAATTGAGTTTTTCTTCATGTGCTTTTATGTGCTCATTAAAGTCAACTATTACCTCTTGTAGAATTCATCTCCATACCCAAAACTTCTGCCCAATGATCATGCCAAGTGTTATATAACAGTATAGTATTTTCTTACAAAATTAATTTGGCCAAAATGTATTTTATAAATTTAGTATTCCTAAAACGCCTGAAATGAGGTTTGCACTTCAAGTGCTTGTTTTAGGGTGAGAAAATTATTTCAAAAAGTATATTTGAGACCTAGTAGTCATAGGACTCCCAAAAACCACAAAAGTATAGTTTTAAAAGTTATTTTCCTATTTTATTTAAAAGCTTTTTCTTAAGGCCAGAAATGGTCTTTAATAGGGAAAAATTATTTAAGTATTTCAAAAATATTTGCCAAAATTCAGGGAGACTCATAGGACATATATTGTCCATATATAAGAGTTTCAACACTTGGTCATGTTCAAAATAATGGGCTAATCCCTCCAAAACCCTTTCTGGATATTTCAAGCTTTTGAAATATTTACAAAGGAAATAATCTCCAAAAATTCCAGGGAAATTCTATCATGTCATATATGACATATTTGATGATCTTGCCAAGTCCCATGCCTTGGGAAGCAGTAAAACATCCTCAAAACCGTTCATAACCATTCTGTCCATATTTGAAGTTTGAGCAACTTTACTTTGCCAAACTTGTCCAAATGCTCTCAAACTTGGTGCACATGCTAGAATGGCCTAATAAGGCATCTAGACCAAGTGACAAAAGATTTGTAATAGGGTAACTTGATCAGAATACCCCAAAACCCTTTCTGTTCAAATGCAAATTTGAACAACTTTACATTACCAACTTTTTACCTGGAGCTTCAAACTTTGTGGGCATGATCAATACCCCAAATGATGAAACTACACCAAGTGGTGCATCAAGGGGAGATGATTAGCTTGACTTAAACAAGATGAAGCCATTTCTATTGTTTTCTAGGGTTCACCAAAGTTACATTGGCTAGTTTCTTAAATGAGCCCAAATTTGGTGAAACACCCTATTTTCATATAACATTCAATCCTGTTAAGTGTCATGGCAAGTGGAGATCATTTTCTTGGTCAAAACTTGATCAAACACCTTCTGCCAAATTCCCAAAACTACCATCTTGACCACTTTTACTATTTACCTTGGCCTCAACTTTTTACCACAGCTTCATCTGGTTACTATCTACCTCTAGTAACTCCCCCATGTCCCCAGCTCCATGATTGAGGGGTAAAAACCCTAGTTCACCTTGCTGAACAACCATTTTCTACCATGTCACCAGCTTCCCCTCTCTCTCCTTGACTCTCCAGAGCATCCAAGGCCTCATCCATGTTGCTTGCATCACCCTGGACCCCGCACACACGGCGGACGCGCCCAGAGGGCCAATGGCATGCCATGGCATGCGATAAGGCCGCTCCAGAGCGAGCTATAGTGCGCCCCCGCACTGTAGCTTCGCCCAATCGCCTGCCCCCGACAGCCTCGAGCTCTTCCCTCGCGCCAGTCGATGCCCCTCGACGTCCGCGACCTCCCCCGGCGCTGTCCCCCTCCTCCTCCGCCCTCAAGTGGCCGTCTTCACACGCGCGCTGGCCACCCGCTGCCTCCACTCTTCGGCCTCGCACGCGCGCGCTGTCTGGAGCTCTCCCCGCTCCCCCTCTCCCCTCTACTAGGCGTAGAACACGTCCACGATCCTCCCCGACTCGAACACAGGCACCAGAACGGCCTGTGGCCTCGTCTGCAACCTCGCCGGCACACGAGTCCACGGTGGACCGTGGGCTCGGCTATATAAGCGCACCCGAGCCTCTCCAACGGCACCAACAGCCTCCCCTCACCCCTAGCAACACTCCAGCACCACTCACTCCTCCCCAGAAAGCCCCTGTGCTCGGGATCGACCGGAGCTCCGCCGCGTCGGGCTGCCGGAGATCTCGAGGTACAGGCCCTCTCCGCCCTTTTTCTCGCCCGATTTGGAACCGCCGTGCACCACTGATACTTTCCCCTCGCTTTTCCCTCTCTGTAGCTGTTGGAATCGGCCAGAGCAGCGACCTCCCGAAGCTCCTCCGCCGTCCCACCTCGCCGCCGGCGAACCAGACCTCCCTGGCGAGCCACACCACCACCCCTGCATCGGCGACTCGTTGCTGAGCCAGTCCCTGCCCTCCGTTGGCTCCACCGTGTCCGGATTCGCCGCCGGTGAGCTCGCCGTCGCCGTGGCCGAGAGGTTGAAGATGACACGCGGGCCCCGCCTGTCATCCTCACCGCCCTCTCTCTCCCCTCGCAGGCGCTGACAGCCAGGCCCCGCCCGTCAGGTTTAAAATCCTGACGTGCGCGCGCTGGCGCCCGAGCGGCTGGGCCCTTCGCCCTGGGCCGTGCACTGTGGCCACTCTGGCCCAGTTGCATAGGGCCTTTTCTTCTTTTTCTTTTCTGTAAAACTTCAAATAATTTTACAGAAATGAATATTTGCCCAAATAAATTAATTCCAACTCCTAAAATCTTGTAATATTCCAACCTATTTAATGGTGTCACTTTCACACATATCCATGAAACTTTTCTGTTCTGTTCAAATTCAAATTCAATATTGAGCATTAAAACTCCTATTCAAAAATCCTTATATTCCATTCTGTCACTCCAAAACTCCAACTAAGGATTTCTGCCATATTAGTTTTCCCTCTAGTATTTAGCAAAAATAAGTTGACATTTTTCCGAGCACTTTGATTTTTCTGTTTTTATTATGATCTTATTTTTCCGTTGTTATTATGCGACGTATAGATACCGTATTTGACGAATTTGCTGAAGAAGGAGAAGGAGAAGGATTTGAAGACTTTGAAGACCAAGCCAATCCAGGCAAGCAGCCCTTTGACCATGAAACACTTGTTCTTCACAACCCGTTTGTTTCCGATGCATGATGATAGGGTTACGGTGGTGACCTAGATGAACCACCACATGATGCATGCCTTGCTCATGATCTTGCTATGTGCTAGCTGTCATGCAAATAAGTTAGTAGTGATGCTTAGTGATGCATATGTGACATGAACCTTCGAGGTTGAAATCTTTTCATAAACCCCATCGGGTGCCCCTAATGCCCGAGGGTGATGTTGAGTTAGGTCATCACTTGAGGAAGAAGTGATGTGCCGGTAAAATCTTGTGCATGGGTGAAATAATGGATTAGATTTATGTGTGACTACCGTCCCAACCAAACATGTGCAAACACTCTACCCCTTATGGGACGGGGCGTTATTGATTACTAGTGACGGGAAGACTTGAGGTCTTTCCCGGGACGGGGTCGTGCTTGGATAGACGACCATGACTGTTTTTACAGGGCACCGGACACACCGTTGGTCCCTTCGGGTACGCGTGACATTGAAATTAGGGCAAGTCCCATGATCTATTGCTTGTACCCGAGGGCCGTGTACCAACGAGTGGACTCTATGTTAGTGTCGTCTAAGGAAAGATAATGACCGGGTGCTTCACCCGAGTACTTGAGGTACTGCGGGATCGTGGGTGACACGAAAGCTTCCCGGATCTTGTGGGTAAAGTGCGCAACCTCTGCAGAGTGTAAAACTATTCGAATAGCCGTTTCCACGGTCATGGACAGTTGGGTGGTGCTACTTAAAATATGTCCATAATTTTACTTCATCGGTGAAAGTATGTGTGTGATGAGTCAAGGTGGTGACTTGACTCAATGAGTTGAATCATATTCATGTTGATATTGGTAAACTATTTTCGAGGTTACGTGAACTCGTTGATGCATACATTGGATGGTAGAATATTTATTCTAGCCCATTGCTAGATTGCTCATTGTTGTTCTATTGCATTGTTACTTTGAACCACATCATGGGTGGCTTGCGAGTACATTCAAAGTACTCATTGGCTGGTTATTTAATTGGCCAGGCATGGAGGAATAGGAATATGAAGAAGAGTTCTTTGGAGACGAACATGCGAACTAGGACGCTATCCCAGTCATAATGCCTGTAGGGTTAAGGCAGATGGCATGGGTTCTACCAATCATCGAAGACTTCCGCTATTTGAGTTATTTGCTATTCAGCCCTTGAGGCTTTATCTATGTAAGACTTGGCCATAATGGCCATAATTTGTGTAAGACGATATGTATGGATGTAAGACTCTTGTTATTCAGCTTCTGTGTGTCCAGTGAGCATTGATCTCTGGGATCACTGTACACGTGCATTCGGTGATCTCGACTTCTAAGTTGGGGTCCCCACAATGCAGGAAATGAGAAGGAAATTCAAACACCACGGCACTATTGATTGCCGGAAAAATGTTGAGATGCATGGTTTCTAAATTCTAGTAAATACAAAACTCGTCTGAAATTCATGAAACTTGGCATGCTATCATGGAGCAGCATCAACATTCTATGGTAAATTTTGTGTCCCATTTGGGGCAGGTTTGGGTATAAGCTTCTCACAAACAAGGGCTTCTCATAGCAAGCGTGATGGTTTCGGTAGGGAACGTGCCACCTTTGGGGACGGAACAATATCCATTGCATCTTATTGCTTTCATATAATTTCTAGTGTCAACATAGAATAACAACAATGTTGTGTTTAATTTTGGAATATTTCGTGGTCCGTTCGGCCTTTCTTATACGTTAATTGGGTTTTCTAGGCATTTTATGTGCATAATTGAAATTTGCACTACAAGCACATGCTCCAGTGCACCAAAGTAGGTTGAAAAATCACATGTGTGTCCTTGGATGAATTTCTAGGTCCCATGCAAGAAATGGGAATGAAATTCAAACACCAGGGCACTATTGATTGCCAGCAAAACGTTCAGATGCCTAGTTTTTTTAAATTATAGTAAATCCAAAAGTCATCTGAAATTCATGAAACTTGGCATGCTATCATGGAGCAGCATCAACACGTCGTGGTAAATTTTTTGTCCCATTTGGGGATGGTTTGGGTATAAGCTTCTCACAACGAGCGTGATGGCTTTGGTAGGGAACGTGCCACCTTTGGAGACGAAACAATTTCCGTTGCCTCTTATCGGTTTCAAAAAAATTCTAGTGTCAACATAGAACAACAGTAGTGTTGTTTTTAATTTCGGAATTTTTCGTGGTTCGTTTGTCCTTTTTATACGTTAATTTGGTTTTCTAGGCATTTCATGTGCATAATTCAAATTTGAACTACAAGCACATGCTCGAGTGCACCAAATTGGTTGAAAAATAACATGTGTGTCCTTGGGTGAATTTCTAGGCCCCATGCAAGAAATGGGAATGAAATTCAAACGCCAGGGCATTGTTGATTGCCGGCAAAATGTTGAGATGTCTGGTTTTAAAATCTAGTAAATCCAAAAGTCGTTTGAAATTCATGGAACTTGGCATACTATCATGGAGCGGCGTCAACATGCTTTGGTAATTTTTTTTGTCCTATCTGGGGCAGGTTTGGGTATAAGCTTCTCACAAACCAGAGCTTCTCACAACAAGCATGATTGTTTCGGTAGGGAACGTGCCACCTTTGGGGACGGAACGATATCCGTTGCCTCTTATTTATTTTGAAAAAATTCTAGTGTTAACATAGAATAACAGGAGTGTTGTGATTAATTTTGGAATTTTTGGTGGTTTGTTCGACCTATTTTATACATTAATTGGGTTTTCTAGGCATTTTATGTGCATAATTCCACTTTGAACAACAAGCACATGCTCGAGTGCACCGAATTGCTTGAAAATTCACATGTGTGTCCTTGGGTGAATTTCTAGGCCCCATGCAAGAAATGGGAATGAAATTCAAACACCAGGGCATTGTTGATTGCCTGCAAAATGTTGAGATTCCTACTTTTAAAATTCCAGTAAATCCAAAACTCGTCTGAAATTCATGGAACTTGGCATGCTATCATGGAGCAGCATCAACATGCTGTGGTAATTTTTTTGTCCTATTTGGGGCAGGTTTGGGGTATAAGCTTCACACAGACCAGAGCTTCTCACAACAAGCATGATGGTTGCGTTAGGGAACGTGCCACCTATGGGGACGGAACAATATCTGTTGCCTCTTATTGCTTTCAAAAAATTTCTAGTGTCAACATAGAATAACAAGAGTGTTTTGTTTAATTTTGGAATTTTTCGTGGTTCGGTCGGCCTTTTTTACATGTTAATTGGGTTTTCTAGGCATTTTATGTGCATAAGTCAAATTTGAACTCCAAGCCCATGATCCAGTGCACCAAAGTTGGCTGAAAAATCACATGTGTGTCCTTGGGTGAATTTCTAGGTCCCATGCAAGAAATGGGAATGAAATTCAAACACTAGGGCACTTTCGATTGCTGGAAAAATGTTGAGATGCCTGGTTTTAAAATATTGTAAATCCAAAACTCGTCTGAAATTCATGGAACTTGGCATGCTATCATGGAGCGGCATCAACATGTTGTGGTAATTTTTTCGTCCCATTTGGGGCAGGTTTGGGTATAAGCTTTCTGAGCATTTTATGTGTGTCGGTGTACTAAGGAAGGGGTACCTCAGCACCCCAACTTGTGCACGGACAGTAGCAACAGGGCCTACCACGCGCTCGCCGGAGACCTACCACGCGGCAGGGCCTACCACGCGCTCGCCGGAGACCTTCCTGCTCCATATAAAACCATTCAAAAACAAAGTATGCAAGACAGAAGATCAAGACCCCGGCAAGTGGAGCTTGCCGGGAAGGCCGTTCCAGGCTCAAGATTACCTCACTCACGCAAGGCCCTGGCAAGAGGAGCTTGCCAGGAAGACTAGAAGAATTACATCACAAAAGGCATGCCTCGGCGCTATATGCGCCCCGGCAGGGCCCGGGGAGCGACAAGCTTCAGAGCCCGACAAGCTCCCGGGCCCGGCAAGGTCAAGCCCCCGGCAAGGTGCTTGCCGGGGAGAGTTGTGCTGTGTGCCCGCGCTCCAGCTCATCGAACCACGCGTCGCCCTGGGGCCATTTCAGGGACACGTGGCGGGTGGCTGTGCAGCCTGGGGGACACGGTGGCACTCCACGGTGGTGAAGCCATCGCCGTGGCAAACGGAGACGCAAGGGCGGGCGCTTTTGGGGTCGACGGTGACGGGCATTAAATGCTCTTGTCCCCCACTGTCAAAGTAGGTGATGGCCACTGTTCACGCACTGTAGCTCCACTATTCCCGCACTGTTACAACTACCACCACTATTACGATTTTACCCCTTTCTCCTACGTTGACACCTGTCGGTGACCCCTTGCACTATAAAAGGAGGCCCATGCACAACGTGGAGGGGGTTCGGAACCTAGTTCACTCATTCGCTCGGTGTAGCTAGTTCTTCAAGCTCCCGAGCTCTCCAACTCAATACAATCAAGCAGGAGTAGGGTTTTACGCATCCATTGCGGCCCGAACCTGGGTAAACTGCCTGCGTGTTCGCTACGATCTGCTCTTTGTGCTCCCTCCGCTCCCTTACCGCACGAACAAGGGGCTCCGGTCCCATAGGTGCTCGTGGTGGACAGTTTCCCCCGACATCTTTGGCGCGCCAGGTAGGGGGCGTCGAGGTTGTGCGAACCTGATCCGGCGCTCACGTGGGCGCATTCTTCATCAACCTCTCCGAATTCATCAGCAACTGCGCCATGGCCCCGAAGAAGAAGGCTTCGGAGGTCGCAGGCCCGTCTGCGTCTCACCCGCCGCCACCGGAGCCAACGGTGGGCGGGGGAGACGCCGTCGGAAGGGTGGTCGCCGGCGAGGACACTCGCGGCGTCACCAAATCCAAGGATAGAACGGACGACCGAGCTTCGGTCTCCGTGGACGCGCCATGTCCGTCTCAGCAAACGACGACCCAGCAACGCCATGTCACAGGAGGTGGCATCCGCTTGCTGGGCCAAGGGCAAACCGGAGGCTCGCGGGATGCTCCGGACCACCGTCCGGGCACAAGCAAGGCACGGACGCCGGGGCGGGACCCTGCTCCTTCTAACACTGTTAGGAGTCCGAGCATATCCCGCTCCTCGCACCGCTCGCCCCCGCTCCCCTCCACTCCAGCAGAAGTGCTCGCAAGGGCGCAACTGCTCCTCGACTTCCCTCCACCGGCAGACAAGGCCGAAGACTGGAGGGCAACCATCCAGAGCCTGATCGCCTTCGCCAACAACGATACGCCGCAGCAGCCGGCGACCTCGCGGCCGCGGCAAGTCGAAAAGACGAAGGCCGACGGCGACAAGACCGACGGGGGTGCAACCACCGTGCACTCCCCGCCGCAGAATCAGAAGACGCCGCCCCGCCGGAACAACGCCGACGACGGCTCCACGGCATCGTCGGACCCGCGGGCTCGTCGGGACCAGCGCCGGGTCCTTGACGACCGGCGACAAGAAGACGCTCGAACGACGATCGAGCGCCGCCGAGAAGCTCGGCGACAATCAGACCAGCGAGCTGGGGACGCTGTCGACGCGTGCGCGCCCGGTGAACCAGGCGACTTGCCGTACGCGGCAGGTTGCCCTGCATTTACCCGCGAGCTGCGGCGCGTCCAGTGGCCCAGCATGAAGAATTTCAAGCCCGACGTACCGGAGAAGTACGACGGCAAGACACACCCCTCAGAATTCCTCAGCATTTACACCATCGCGGTGCAGGCTGCCGGGGGGCGCGACGAGAAGATACTAGCGAACTACTTCCCGCTAGTGCTTAAGCCAAACGTCCGTTCTTGGCTTATGCACTTGCCGGAAGGTTCCATTTCTTCTTGGGCGGACCTTTGCCATCAGTTTGTTGGCGCCTTCACGGGCAGCCACAAACCCCACGGCCAGGAGAGCGATCTCCACATTCTGGCCCAAAAGGAAGGAGAGTCCATGCGTAAGTACATCCAACGCTTCAGTCGAGTGCAGCACAACATCCCCGACGTCCACCCTGCCGTGGTTATCAGCGCGTTCCACCAGAACGTGCGTAACCGCCGCATGCGTGAAGAGATGGCCATGACCAAGATACGGGATGTCAGCGAGCTTTATGCTCTAGCTGATAAGTGCGCGCGCGCAGAAGAGGGGAGGAAACTCCCCGGGGAGGATGCTGGCGCAGGGGGAAGCGACAGCGACGACGCCGCCCCGGCAAAGAAGAGCCGGCGGTGGAACAACAGAAGGAAAAACAAGAAGGAAGTGCTTGCCGTCGAGAAGTCCGGCAAGGAGGCTCCCGCCAAGCAAATACAGGCTGGCGGCTCTGGCAAGGAGCCTGCCCCTGTAGCGGCAGCCGACAAGCAGGACGGCTCCGACAAGCAATACTGCAAGATCCACCGCACCAAAGGCCACAACCTCTCCAACTGCAAACGCGTCGAGTACCTCGTCGAGCAGCAGAAAGCTGAGTACGAGAGGCGCGACAAGGAGAAGGCCCAAGGTGGCGGAGGAGAACCAAGCAAGAAGCGGCCATTCAATGGCCGGGGAGGACGCCGCGGCAAGGCCAAGCAGCGGCAAGGTGACCGACCTCCCCGGGGCCGCGACAAGGACGAAGAAGACGACGACGACGACATGGAGGATGAGGATAACAGCGAGCAGGAGTTCCAGAAGGCCACGGAGGTCCTGTGCGTCGACGGCGGCGCCTCTCTGCACACCTCCCACTGCCAACTCAAGCAGTGGGTGCGCGAGGTGAACGCAGCAGAGCCGCCCGTGGAGTCGCGCAGGCTCCTCAAATGGTCCAGCACGCCCATCATTTTTGATCTTGAGGATCACCCTGACCGCACCACTGCGGTCGGGTGCTTGCCGATGCTGGTCTCACCCACCATCCGCAACCTCAAGGTCACCAAAATGTTGGTTGACGGCGGGGCCGGGCTGAACTTGATCTCCTCTGCTGTGATCAAGAAACTCCAAATCCGAGATGGCGAGCTCGAAGAGACCGGTTCTTTCCAAGGAATCAACCCGGGAAGGAGCAAGCCCAAGGGGAAGATAACTCTGCCGATGACCTTTGGCGGGGAGCTCAAATTCAGAACTGAGCGCATCACATTCGACGTCGCCGATATCCCATTACCATATAATGGGATACTCGGCCGTCCCGCCCTCGCCAAGTTCATGGCAGCTTCCCACCATGCTTACAACGTACTCAAGATGCCGGGGCCGATAAGCGTCATCACTGTCCATGGCGACAAGAAAGATGCGCTTGTCTGCGCCGACAAGATCTACCGGGATGCAGCAGCCGCAGCGGAGAAGGATGCACTTGCCGCTGAAGCTCCCGGGGGGAAGAAGACCAAGACCAAGTCCGGCAAGTGCTCTGGGGCCCACTCCGGCAACCGCACCTCTTTGGAGTGCTGCGCTGCCGTCGAGGACGTTCCATCGAGCTCCACCGGCAAGTGTAAGAAGGGGATGGCCGCTCCTCCGGCAACCAAGAAGGTGTCCGCCAAGGAGGACGGCACTGGTGGTACCTTCACCATCAGTGCCATACTTGACAGCAAATAGGAAAGCGCGCTCGTTGCCTTCCTGCGGGCGAATGTCGATGTGTTTGCCTGGCAACCATCTGACATCCCCGGCGTTCCCAGGAAGGTGATTGAGCACAAGCTTGATGTTTGTCCTCATGCGCGGCCCATCAAGCAGAAGGTGAGGAAGCAAGCCGTGGAGCGCCAAGAATTCATCAACGAAGAAATCAAGAAACTAGAGGCAGCAGGCCTAGTTAGAGGTGTGATCCATCCGACGTGGTTGGCAAACCGATGTGAATAAAGCGTGTCCCAAGGATCCATTTCCCTTGCCGCGCATTGACCAGATCGTTGACTCCAATGCCGGATGTGAGCTACTCTCTTTTCTCGATGCATATTCAGGCTACCACCAGATTTTCATGGCCAAGGAAGATGAAGAGAAGACTGCATTTATCACTCCATGTGGCACTTATTGCTTCATACGCATGCCATTTGGATTGAAGAATGCAGGCTCAACCTTTGCAAGGGTAGTATATACTGCTTTTGAGCCACAGATTCATAGAAATGTAGAGGCTTACATGGATGATATCGTGGTGAAGAGCAAGAGCAAGGATACCTTGGTCCAAGATTTGGAAGAGACATTTCAGAACCTGCGCAGGATCCAGCTTAAGTTGAACCCCGAGAAGTGCGTCTTTGGAGTCCCCTCCGACAAGCTTCTCGGGTTCTTTGTGTCACAGAGGGGGATTGAAGCTAACCCCGACAAGATTAAAGCCATCGAGCAGATCGAAGCCCCGAAGCGCGTCAAGGATGTCAGAAGGCTTGCAGGATGTGTGGCTGCCCTCAGTAGGTTCATTTCGAAGTCTGCGGAACGCGCCCTACCTTTCTTCAAAATCTTGAAGAAGGCAGGTCCCATGAAGTGGACTCCGGAAGCGGAGGCGGCGCTGCAAGATTTGAAACGGTACCTATCCTCCACTCCAATACTTGTCGCACCTAGGCCACAGGAAAAGTTGTTGCTATACCTAGCGTCAACCAACCAGGTGGTTAGTGCTGCGTTAGTAGTGGAGAGGGAGGCCGACGAGGAGTCCGCACCACCGGCAAGCGAATCCAGCGACAAGCAGGGGGCTGCTCCGACAAGCTCTGGCCCCGACAAGGACAACTCTGCGCGGGAACAGGGAGAAGTGCGGAAGAAGATGGTGCAGCGCCCAGTGTATTTTGTAAGCTCCCTTCTCCAGGGGGCTAGATCAAGATACTCTGGTGTGCAAAAGTTGCTTTTCGGCCTCCTCATGGCCTCGAGAAAGCTGCGCCATTACTTCCAAGCACATGAGATAACAGTGGTCACTCGCTTTCCGCTGAAGAGGATATTGCACAATCCAGAAGCAACAGGCAGGATCGTTGAGTGGGCACTGGAGCTGTCGAGCTTTGGACTCAAGTTTGAAAGTACTTCAACCATACAGAGCCGAGCTTTGGCAGAGTTCATAGCTGAGTGGACCCCAACGCCCGATGAAGAAGTTCCGGAGACAAGTGTACCCGTAAAAGAAGCAACAAGTGAATGGGTGATGTACTTTGATGGTGCCTTCTCGCTGCAAGGCGCCGGTGCCGGCGTGGTACTCATCGCACCCACCGGAGAGCACCTCAAGTACGTTATCCAAATGCACTTTCCCAGGGA
Source organism: Secale cereale (assembly GCA_902687465.1). Classification (NCBI taxonomy): domain Eukaryota; kingdom Viridiplantae; phylum Streptophyta; class Magnoliopsida; order Poales; family Poaceae; genus Secale; species Secale cereale. Next base: position 387,486,735 of record LR738715.1, on the reverse strand, counting down.
GCAAGCGACAAACAACACTGCTGAATATGAAGGTTTGCTCGCCGGCCTCAGGATTGCGGCCGAACTTGGGATCAGAAAGCTGATTGTGCGGGGAGATTCTCAGTTGGTGGTCCGGCAAGTTAATAAGAGTTACCAGAGTCCTTTGATGGAAGCTTATGTGGATGAAGTGAGGAAGCTTGAGGAGCACTTTGAAGGTCTGCAAATGCAGCACGTCCGGAGAGCTCAGAATGAAATAGCAGATGGCCTTTCAAAGTGTGCTTCGATGAAGTTACCTGTGGAACCAGGGACCTTCTTGCTCAAGCTAACTCAACCATCCGTTATACCATCAGTTGGGCAGTCCAAGAAGAGAAAGTTGGTCTCTGGCGACTACTTGCCGGCGGATCTTCCTGAGACCGCCGCCAAGGTCCCCAAGATCAATGAGCAGAACGCTGAGGAATAGTTTGCTCCTGCAGATCCCCCTATCTGTACAGTTGAAGCAAGTGTTCTCGACAAGCCTCGTCCCGGCGAGCTTGCCGGGGAAACATCGGCTCCGGCAGAACCAGATGTCCTTGCCGTGGAAGCTGAGGTTCCCGCAGCGGCCCTCGAGCCTTTAATCCTTGCCGTCGAGCCCCAGGCTCCGGCATGGGCGCAGCAGATCGTCCATTTTCTGCAAACTGGAGAACTTCCCGACGACCCTCAAGAAATAGAGAAGATAACCAGGCAGTCAAGTATGTACCAGTTCGTGGATAACGAGCTGTACAGAAGAAGGCTCAATGGCGTCAGATTGAAATGCATCTCCAGGGAAGATGGACAGAAGCTGTTGGCGGAAATACATGGAGGCATATGTGGCCACCACATTGGCGAAAGGGCGCTTGCCGGGAAAGCTTTCCGGCAAGGGTTCTTTTGGCAAGAAGCCCTCCAAGATGCAACTGCACTAGTAACCAAGTGTGAAGCGTGCCAGTTCCATGCGAAGCAAATTCATCAGCCAGCTCAAGCTCTCCAAACAATCCCTTTGTCCTGGCCCTTCTCGGTCTGGGGGCTCGATATCCTCGGCCCCTTCCCCCGAGCCGTCGGGGGCTTTGAGTACTTGTACGTTGCAATCGACAAGTTCACAAAGTGGCCAGAAGTGGAACCGGTGAGAAAGGTGACAGCACAGTCAGCGGTCAGGTTCTTCAGGTCGATTGTTTGCCGTTTCGGAATCCCTAATAGGATCATCACCGACAACGGTACGCAATTTACTAGTCACACCTTCATGCAGTACGTCCAAGACCTTGGCGCCAAGGTCTGTTTCGCTTCTGTTGCTCACCCGAGGAGCAACGGTCAAGCGGAGAGGGCAAATGCTGAAGTGCTGCGCGGACTCAAGACGAGGACCTTTGACAGGCTGCGCAAGTGCGGAAGAAATTGGATAGAGGAGCTACCGGCGGCTCTTTGGTCAATCAGAACGACACCAAGTCGAGCCACCGGACAGACACCCTTTGCTATAGTCTATGGAGCAGAGGCAGTTCTCCCCACGGAACTCGTATACGGATCTCCTCGAGTGCTCGCTTATGATGAGCTCGAGCAAGAGCAACTGCGACAAGATGATGCATTGCTCCTCGAGGAGGAACGTCTCCAGGCTGCTGTACGAGCTGCTCGATACCAGCAAGCCTTGCGTCGCTACCATAGCCGCAAGGTCAAGGCCAGGAGTCTCGAGGAAGGCGACCTTGTTCTTCGGCGTGTTCAGTCCGCCAAGAATTCCAACAAGTTGACGCCGAAGTGGGAAGGCCCTTATCGGGTGAGACAAGTCACAAGGCACGGCGCTGTCCGCCTTGAGACCGAAGAAGGCTTACCGGTGAGCAACTCCTGGAACATAGAGCATCTTCGCAAGTTTCACCCGTAAGGCGCGGTTGCCGTGATCCGCTCCGGCAACCACCTTTTGTACAAGCTTTGCCGCTGTTGCATGTAACCCTTTGTACAAAGCCGGGCGCAGACCCCGTGCATCAGTAAAGCTTTGTGTTTTGCGCTATTTGCCTTTTGCATGCTCTTATTTGCTATTTGCATGTGTTATTTGGCATCTTGTACAATACACACATCCGGTAAGCATTGGCACGCCGAAAGGCCATATACTTGTTTCCCTCTTCTTTTTCCTTGCCTCTTAAGCAGAAGGAACGTTCTTCGCGCACAAGTTTGCCGGGGGGGAAGGAGATGGAAGAGGAACCAAGTGCTGTTCAAGAAAGAGAAGCCTTACCGAGAAGCAAGCAATATATGAAAGCTAAGTTATTAGAGTTTGATCGGTTCAAATTTTTAATTTTAAGTTGTCTTCCTTGAACAATCACACTTTGTATGGAAAACCTGTGCGCGGAGGAACCTACCCGTAGCTAGCCGCACCCTTATCTTGTTTTCGAGTACGCTCAACGACTTAAGTGAGCTGCGACAAGTGTCGCGCCCTTGCTTCGTTTCCGAGTTCACTCAGCAAGCTAAGTGCGTTGCGACTAGTTGCGGCAAGGTTGCTTGCCGGTAAGATCTTGGCCGGCAGGCTGCTCAGAGTTCAGTACTCAGCGCTCGCGGCAAAGACCCCTTGCCGGCAAGCTCCCCAGGAGCGTAGGGTTAAAAGCATACAAAGTAAAGGACTAAGACAAGGAAGATAACATTGCACTGATTGATTAAAATAAGATAAATATCTTACAAAGGATAACTTGTCGCAATTATTAATGAGTTCATAACACCCTATGCAGCAACAAAAAGAGATAAAGATAAAGGAGGCCTAATCTACGCGGTCGCCCTCGACCCTGGAGATCTTGTTCACTTTGGCAATGATGTGAGCGACCTGCGCCTTCAGCGCCTCCATGTTCGCGTCGGCCGGCAAGCTGCGGAGAACGTTGGTGAGGTTTATGCCGGGATTGCGGTATACAATCTTCGTCAGTACGCGCTCCAAGGTTCCCGTGCAGAGCTGGCGCGACTCCTCGGCCAGTTGCGCGGGAATCTTCTTCCGAAGATCTGCAAGAGCCGGCGCGATTCCCCTGAAGAAGAGGCTGAGCTTGGCGCTGTGAGGGAGGTTTGGGTCTGGAGAGTAGATGAGATGCTCTAGCTTCAGCGCCAGCAGCTCCTGGTCGATGTTGGATGCAGAAGACACCAGATCGTCGGTCCACACCTCGACGGTCAGGCGGAAGTTCTCGGCAGCTATGTTAGCGCTCTCCACCAAGCCCCGCTCTTTGCGGAGCTCCTCCTTCAGCTTGGTTTCCCGGTCTCGGACGGCGTCGAGCGAGTCCTTCAGCGTGGAAACCTTCAGCTCCAGATCCTCAATGGAGTCCTTGGCGGCCTTCAGCTCGTCGCCCTTCTTGGAGAGACGCACCTGGAGTTCGGAGTTGGTGTGGGCGTCCTTCTCGCGCTCTGTGTTGAGCGCGGTGATCCTCTCCACGCTCGCCTTCAACGACTCCTCCAGCTGCGCAACCTTGGCGGCAAGCTCCTCCTTGGCGGTCTCCGTGGCAGCCGCGGCGGCTTTCGCCTCCTTCAGCTCTCCGCCAAGGGCCTGTTCCCGAGCGGCAAGGTCTTCCTCGTGGGAGTCGAGGTTGACCTTCCGCTGGGTCAGCTCTCCTTCTCGCCGGGACAGCTCCTCCCCGGCGAGTCGCTGCTGCTCTTCGGCCTCGGCCTTCTCCAGCAACCATTCCTGGTATTCCCCGGCGAGCCTCTCGTGCTCCTCCGCCACGTCGCGGAGGACAGCCTGGTTGGCGGCGCGGAGCTCCGCCGCGCGTTTCTCCATCTCGACGGCGGCCTTGGCGGCAAGGGCCTCCCGAGAAGCAAGCTTCGCCTGCCTGGCCCGGTAAAGGGCCAGGAGCTGATGAAGCAGCTTCTCCTCCTCGGGCCCGTCGCTTCCGTCGGGCGCCTCGACGATCTTTAAACACGCGGAGGCGAGGACCTCTCCATTAAAGGCCTCGCCCTCCGCGGGGGCTCGCGAAGAAGAACCCCACGGCACCTGGATGAAGACGCCGTTGGGAGCTTCAAGATAGTAGCCCGCCTGCTCCTTTTCGGCGGAGGGGTCGGCGGCCGGTGCAGCACTTGATGCTCCTGCCGCCTCCGGGCCGGCAGTGCGGTCGCCGTCCCCCTCCCCGGCCGCTGCGTCCGCAGCCGGAACGGTCTCCTCCGCAGCCGGCTCGGCGGCTCCCGCCGTGTCCTCAGCGACAGGGGCGTCGCCGCCGCCACCCTGCACGCCCTCCTCCTCGACGTCGATGACCTCCGTCTCCATCCGCTCGGGGGGAGGAGGATCTAGAAGAAGAAGAAAAAGAAGAAGAAGTTCAAGCAAATATCCAAAAAGAGATGAATCCAAGAAGACAAATTACAAGACTTACCTTGCCGGACGCCGTCAGCGGCGGGCTCCCTCTCCTGGGAGCTCTGCCTTGGCGGAGTGGCCGCCCTCGCCGGGCTACTCTCCCTTGGCGGGGTACTCGCCCTTGGCAGAGTACCCGCCCTTGGCGGAGTGCTCTCCCTTGCCGGGGAGTTCGGCCTTGGCGGGGACGGCGGGGCCTGCGGCTCCTCAGGAGCGGCCTCCGGACGCTCCTGTGGTTGTGGCTCCACCGCTGCACAAGACAATCAAGACAAGACAAAAACATCAAGATATCAGCACTAGACGAAATCCTCAAGCGCACCCGATAAGCGGAAGTATGAAACCCAGACTTACGCTGGGGGCTGCGCTGGGGGCTGCTCCTCGGAGCAGCGCTTGGGTCCGGCAGGCTCGCCTCCGGCACGTCTCCAGTTGCCGCGACGGGCGGGTCGTCCGCGACCTCGACCACAGGAACCTTGGCCTTCTTCGCCACTCGCTCCGCCAAGGTCCTGAAGTTAAAACAAGAAACAAGATCAGCAACAACAAGAATCAAGATGAAGCTAAAGAAGATACAAAGCCTCAAGCTCTTACTCCTGTTCCTCGTCGTCGTCGTCGTCGCTCAGGGCGGAGAAGTCGAACGCCACCTGAGGCGCGTCCGCGCGAGGAGCAGGAGGTGAAGACTCCCTGCGGCGCTTGGCGGTCCCCGGGGCTGGGGGCTGCGAGTCCCCGACCCCTGTGGGCGCCGAGGCCCGAGGAGCGGGCGGAGCAGACGCTCCGCTTTGCGAAGACCCTCCTCCGCTTGGCGCTGACGTGCGGGGCGCCTCCGCCGTGGCCTGCGTGCGGGTCGCTCCCGCCATGGTTGGTTTGCCGGGCGCCCCCGTCGCAGCTTGACTCCCCTGGGTAGCTCGCGCCGCCCGGCGAGTTGGTTATTGTCAGGGCGCCTGCGCCCTCGTCCCCGTCGTCGTCTTGCGGAGACGCTTCAGCGGAGAGCGCCTAGGACTTGCTCGAGGCGGGGAGGTCTCCGATGATGAAGAAAGGTCGTCGGCGTAGAGCCCCAGGGATCCGTCGGAGTCTTCGTCGGCCCCGGCGCCCTCCTCCTCCTCCTCCTCCCCGGCAGGCTTGCTGGGCCCAGCGCCCTGCACTGTGGACGCCCTCCCTCCGGCGCCTCCGCCCCCTCCGGCGCCTCCGCTCCCTGCGGCGCCTCTGTTTCCTCCGGCGGCGCCGCCTCTTTCCGCGGCCTCGGACATGATTCCGGGGATGCCGGAGTGCCTCAGGGAAGGGACCCCGGCGAGCTCGTCGGGAGGAAGCTTCAGCAGCCTGCGGATCTCCGCCTCCTCTGCTTGGCAGGACGTTTCCGCAGCCTCTGCCTCCTCGGGCGTAAAGCCAAATTCTCCTGCCGCCGCGGCTGCAGCGGCCTCTTCAACCCGAGAAGCTATGTACGCAATCTCCTGGTCGGTGGTGTCCCGTGTGAGCCCCTTGATCTCGTCCTTGTTCTTCGCCACCTCCACAAGGTTGTCGAAGAAACTGAGGATGTCTGATGGCTTGGGCGGAATCCATGTGCGGTCCACGCCGTGCGAATCACACGCGGGCATCATGGCGCGAAGAGGATCCCGGGCTGTGCTGTTGCAGAGGGGCACCACTCCCCGGGGACCTCTAAACCACTCTGGGTGGGCCGGGTCATGCTTAAATAGTTCCCGGACCATCCCCTTCAGCTCCAGCGACGTGAAGTTAAAGTTGAGCCCGGGGCGCAGCCTCATTATGTCCGCTGCGTTGCCGTACTCCCAGGCTGGCCTCTTTCTATCTTGAAGAGGGGCGATGCGGCGGCGGAGGAAGTCTGTGCCTACTTCTGAGACAGACAACCTTGCTACCCAGAGACGAAGAATTCTGATGAGGGCGACGTCGAGCTTGCTGTCGTCCGAATCCAGCTCGCTCCAGTCCCTGCCGCGCACGATAGGTGTTGTGCGCGGCGCGGTGAAGGGTTGCGGCTCGTCCTCAACTATCCAACACCAGTCAGCACGCCACTCCTCCCACTTGCCGCGGAGCTCCCCCGGCAAGTACGACTCCTTCTTGTTCAGACAAAAAACCCAAGATATTCCTCCGGAGAGGGGGGCGCCGGCCTCTGCTCTAGGGGTGAAGAAGTGCCTAAACAGCGCTACGTTTGGGTATATCCCAATATAGTTTTCGCACATGTGTGCGAAAACCGCCATCGTGAGGATGGCGTTGGGGGTGAAGTCAAGAAGGTGGAGGCCGTAGGTGTGCATTATATCGCAGAAAAATTCGGAAAAAGGGGGACAGAGGCCGCAGTGGAAGAAAACTGCGAAGAAGAAGTACCCGCCGGGGTAGTTGTCCTTGGCGGCGGCCGGATAGGCTCGGGTGCGGGGGTGCGCCTTGGTCTTCTTGGCCCAGAACAAGTAGTACTTGTTCCAGAGCTCCCGCGCGCTGAGCCTCGGCGAGAAGACGACGTTCCGCTTCCGCAACGCGGCGAGCCTCGCCGCTTGCTCCGACTTCTCCTTCTTGGTCTTCTCCGCCTTCGCCTTCTCGGTCTTCGGGGCCATGGCGGAGGCGGCGAGGGAAGGGGAACGAAGAATCCGGCTGCGCCGGAGATGCGGAGGACGGCGGAGGAGCTGTGGAGGCGGAGCGCAAAGGGGATCTCTCGAAGTGGAAAAAGAGGCAATGAAGGCGTAGGAGGGGAACCGCTCCTGCTTCCTCTGCTTTTATGGGGAAGTGGGGGGGCGTTTTGCTCTTTCCATTAAAAGAACGTGGCCACGTCCCATCCCACGACGCCGCAATCGACGCGTGCCATTACGGGGGGACGTGGCGGATGCGGAAGTGGATTCGGCGTGCCGTTGGCCGCGCTTGTCCGTGCACTGTTTTGGGCCTGGCCCAACAGCGCTCGGCACCGTGTGTGGCCCAGGCCCGGGGCCTCCTATCGGTGTACTAAGGAAGGGGTACCTCAGCACCCCAACTTGTGCACGGACAGTAGCAGCTTCCCGCGGCAGGGCCTACCACGCGCTCGCCGGAGACCTTCCTGCTCCATATAAAACCATTCAAAAACAAAGAATGCAAGACAGAAGATCAAGACCCCGGCAAGTGGAGCTTGCCGGGAAGGCCGTTCCAGGCTCAAGATTACCTCACTCACGCAAGGCCCTGGCAAGAGGAGCTTGCCAGGAAGACTAGAAGAATTACATCACAAAAGGCATGCCTCGGCGCTATATGCGCCCCGGCAGGGCCCGGGGAGCGACAAGCTCCTGGGCCCGGCAAGGTCAAGCCCCCGGCAAGGTGCTTGCCGGGGAGAGTTGTGCTGTGTGCCCGCGCTCCAGCTCATCGAACCACGCGTCGCCCTGGGGCCATTTCAGGGACGCGTGGCGGATGGCGTGCAGCCTAGGGGACACGGTGGCACTCCACGGTGGTGAAGCCATCGCCGTGGCAAACGGAGACGCAAGGGCGGGCGCTTTTGGGGTCGACGGCGACGGGCATTAAATGCTCTTGTCCCCCACTGTCAAAGTAGGTGATGGCCACTGTTCACGCACTGTAGCTCCACTATTCCCGCACTGTTACAACTACCACCACTATTACGTTTTTACCCCTTTCTCCTACGTTGACACCTGTCGGTGACCCCTTGCACTATAAAAGGAGGCCCATGCACAACGTGGAGGGGGTTCGGAACCTAGTTCACTCATTCGCTCGGTGTAGCTAGTTCTTCAAGCTCCCGAGCTCTCCAACTCAATACAATCAAGCAGGAGTAGGGTTTTACGCATCCATTGCGGCCCGAACCTGGGTAAACTGCCTGCGTGTTCGCTACGATCTGCTCTTTGTGCTCCCTCCGCTCCCTTACCGCACAAACAAGGGGCTCCGGTCCCATAGGTGCTCGTGGTGGACAGTTTCCCCCGACAATGTGCATATTTCAAATTTGAACTACAGTGTTGTGTTTAATTTTGAACGTTAATTGGGCTTTCGAGGCATTTTATGTGCATAATTCAAATTTGAACTACAAGCACATGCTGCAGTGCACCAAATTTGGTTGAAAAATCACATGTGTGTCCTTGGATGAATTTCTAGGTCCCATGCAAGAAATGGGAATGAAATTCAAACACCAGGGCACTATTGATTGCCAGCAAAACGTTCAGATGCCTAGTTTATAAATTCTAGTAAATCCAAAACTCATCTGAAATTCATGAAACTTGGCATGATATCATGGAGCGTCATCAACACGTCGTGGTAATTTTTTTTGTCCCATTTGGGGATGGTTTGGGTATAAGCTTCTCACAACAAGCGTGATGCTTTCGGTAGGGAACGTCCCACCTTTGGAGACGAAACGATTTCCGTTGCGTATTTTTGTTTTCAAAAAATTTCTAGTGTCAACATATTACAATAGGAGTGGTGTGTTTAATTTCGGAATTTTTCATAGTTCGTTTGGCCTTTTTATACATTAGTTGGGTTTTCTAGGCATTTTATGTGCATAATTCAAAATTGAACTACAAGCCCATGCTCCAGTGCACCAAAGTTGGCTAAAAACCACATGTGTGTCCTTGGTTGAATTTCTAGGTTCCAGGCAAGAAATGGGAATGAAATTCCGACACCAGGGCACTGTTAATTGCTGGCAAAACGTTGAGATGCCTGGTTTTAAAATCTTGTAAATACAAAACTCGTTTTAAATTCATGGAACTTAGCATGCTATCATGGAGCGGCGTCAACATGTTGTGGTAAATTTTTTGTCCCATTTGGGGCAGGTTTGGGTATAAGCTTCTCACAAACCAGAGCTTCTCACAACAAGCGTGATGGTTTCGTTAGGGAACGTGCCACCTTTGGGGAGGGAACGATATATGTTGCCTTTTATTGCTTTCAAAAAAATTCTAGTGTCAACATGGAATAACAGGAGTGTTGTGTTTAATTTTAGAATTTTTTGTGGTTCATTCAGCCTTTTTATATGTTAATTGGGTTTTCTAGGCATTTTATGTGCATAATTCAAATTTGAACTACAAGCACATGCTAAAGAGCATCAATGTTGGTTGAAAAATCACATGTGTGTCCTTCGATGAATTTCTAGGTCCCATGTAAGAAATGGGAATGAAATTCAAACACCAGGGCACTGTTGATTGCCAGCAAAACGTTCATATGCATAGTTTTTAAATTCTAGTAAATCCAAATCTCATCTGAAATTAATGAAACGTGGCATACTATCATGGAGCGGCATCAAAACATCTTGGTAATTTTTTTGTTCCATTTGGGGATGGTTTGGGTATAAGCTTCTCACAACAAGCGTGATGGTTTCGGTAGGGAACGTGCCACCTTTGGAGATGAAACGATTTCCGTTGCGTCTTATTGGTTTCAAAAAACTTCTAGTGTCAACATAGAACAACAGGAGTGTTGTTTTTAATTTTAGAATTTTTCGTGGTTCTTTTGTTCTTTTTATACGTTAATTGGGTTTTCGAGGCATTTTATGTGCATAATTCAAATTTGAACAACAAACACATGCTCCAGTGCACCAAAGTTGGACGAAAAATCACATGTGTGTCCTTGCGTGAATTTCTATGTCCCATGCAAGAAATGGCAATGAAATTCAAACACCAGGGCACTGTTGATTGCAAGCAAAATGTTGAGATGCCTGTTTTTTAAATTCTAGTAAATCCAAAACTCGTATGCTGTGGCAAATTTTTTGTCCTATTTGGGGCAGGTTTCGGTATAAGCTTCTCACAAACCAGAGCTTCTCACAACAAGCGTGATGGTCTCGGTCAGGAACGTGCCACCTTTGGGGACAGAACGATTTCCGTTGCTTCTTATTGTTTAAAAAAATCTAGTGTCAACGTAGAATAAAAGGAGTGTTGTGTTTGATTTCGGAATTTTTCGTGGTTCGTTTGGCGTTTTTATACATTAATTGGGTTTTCTAGGAATTTTATGTGCGTAATTCAAATTTGAACTACAAGCCCATGCTCCAGTGCACCAATGTTGGCTGAAAAATCACATGCGTGTCCTTGGGTGAATTTCAAGGTCCCATGCAAGAAATTGGAATGAAATTTAAACACTAGGGCACTGTTGATTGCTGGCAAAATGTTGAGATGCCTGGTTTTAAAATCTTGTAAATCCAAAACTCATCTGAAATTCATGGAACATAGCAGGCTATCATGGAGCGGCATCAACATGCCGTGGTAATTTTTTTGTCCCATTTGTGGAAGGTTTGGGTATAAGCTTCTGACAAACCAGAGCTTCTCACAACAAGCGTGATGATTTCGGTAGGGAACGTGCCACCTCTGGGGAAGGAACGATATCTGTTGCCTCTTATTTCTTTCAAAATTATTCTAGTGTTAACATTGAATAACAGGAGTGTTGTGTTTAATTTTGGAATTTTTCGTGGTTCGATCAGCCTTTTCTATGCGTTATTTTTGTTTTCTAGGCGTTTTATGTGCATAATTCCAATTTGAACTACAAGCACATGCTCCAGAGCACCAAATTGGTTGAAAAATCACATGTGTGTCCTTGGGTGAATATCTATGTCCCATGCAAGAAATGTGAATGAAATTCAAACACTAGGGCACTGTTGATTGCCAGCAAAATGTTGAGATGCCTGGTTTTAAATTGAAGTAAATCCAAAACTCGGCTGAAATTCATGGAACATGGCATGCTATCATGGAATGGCATCAACATGTTGTGTTAATTTTTTTTGTCCCATTTGGGGCAGGTTTGGGTATAAGCTTCTCACAAACCAGACCTTCTCACAACAAGCATGATGGTTTTCGGTAGGGAACGTGCCACCTTTGGGGACGAAACGATATCCGTTGCCTCTTATTGCTTAAAAAAAATACTAGTGTCAACATTGAAAAACGGGAGTGTTGTGTTTAATTTTACAATTTTCCATGGTTCGTTTGGCCCTTTTTATATGTTAATTGGGTTTTATAGGCATTTGATGTGCATAATTGAAATTTGAACTACAAGCACATGCTCTCGTGCACCAAAGTTGGTTGAAAAATCACATGTGTACCCTTGGGTGAAATTCTAGGTTCCATGCAGGAAATGAGAAGGAAATTCAAACACCACGGCACTGTTGATTGTCGGCAAAACGTTGAGATGCATGGTTTCTAAATTCTAGTAAATACAAAACTCGTCTGAAATTCATGAAACTTGGCATGCTATCATGGAGCAGCATCAACATGTTATGGTAAATTTTTTGTCCCATTTGGGGCAGGTTTGGGTATAAGCCTCTCACAAACAAGAGCTTCTCACAGCAAGCGTGATGGTTTCGATAGGGAATGCGCCACCTTTGAGGACGGAACGATATCCATTGCATCTTATTGCTTTCAAATAATTTCTAATGTCAACATAGGGAATGCGCCACCTTCGAGGACGGAACGATATCCATTGCATCTTATTGCTTTCAAATAATTTCTAATGTCAACATAGAATAACAACAGTGTTGTGTTTAATTTTGGAATTTTTCGTGGTTCGTTCGGCCTTTCTTATACGTTAATTGGGTTTTCTAGGCATTTTATGTGCATAATTGAAATTTGAACTACAAGCACATGCTCTAGTGCACCAAAGTTGGTTGAAAAATCACATGTGTGTCCCTGGATGAATTTCTAGGTCCCATGCAAGAAATGGGAATGAAATTGAGACACCAGGGCACTGTTGATTGTCGGCAAAATGTTGAGATGCCTGGTTTGGGTATAAGCTTCTCACAACAAGCGTGATCTCCCACAACAATCATTATGGTCTCGGAAGGGAACGTGCCACCTTTAGGGATGGAACGATATCTGTTGCCTCTTATTGTTTAAAAAAAATTTCTAGTGGCAACATAGAATAACAGTAGTGTTGTGTTTAATTTCGGAATTTTTCGTGGTTCGTTTGGCCTTTTTATACGTTAATTGGGTTTTCTGGGCATTTTATGTGCATAATTCAAATTTGAACTACAAGCCCATGCTCCAGTGCACCAAAGTTGGCTGAAAAATCACATGTGTGTCCTTGGATGAATTTCAAGGTCCCATGCAAGAAATGGGAATGAAATTCAGACACTAGGGCACTGTTGATTGCCGGCAAAACGTTGAGATGCCTGGTTTTAAAATCCTGTAAATCCAAAACTCGTCTGAAATTCATGGAACTTGGCATGCTATCATGGACCGGCATCAACATGTTGTGGTTAATTTTTTGTTCCATTTGGGGCAGGTTTGGGTATAAGCTTCTCACAAACCAGAGCTTCTCACAACAAGCGTGATGGTTTCAGTAGGGAATGTGCCACCTTTGGGGACGGCACGATATTTGTTGCCTCTTATTGCTTTCAAGAAATTTCTAGTGTCAACATAGAATCACAGGAGTATTGTGTTTAATTTTGGAATTTGTCGTGGTTCGTTCGGCATTTTTTATGCGTTAGTTGGGTTTTCTAGGCATTTTATCTCCATAATTCAAATTTGAACTACAAGCAGATGCTCTAGGCACCAAAGTTTGTTGAAAAATCACATGTGTGTCCTTGGGTGAATTTCTAGGTCCCTTGCAAGAAATGGGAATGAAATTCAAACCCCAAGGCACTTTTGATTGCCTGCAAAATGTTGAGATGCCTGGTTTCTAAATTCTAGTAAATCCAAAACTCGTCTGAAATTCATGGAACTTGGCATGCTATCATGGAGCGGCATCAACATGTTGTAGTAAATTTTTTTATCCTATTTGGGGCAGGTTTGGGTATAAGCTTCTCACAAACCAGAGCTTCTCACAACAAGCGTGATTGTTTCGGTAGGGAACGTGCCACCTTTGAGGACAGAACGATTTCTATTGCCTCTTATTGCTTTCAAAAAATTTCGAGTGTCAACATAGAATAACAGGAGTGTTGTGTTTAATTTTGGAATGTTTCGTGGTTCGTTCGGCCTTTTTATACGTTAATTGGGTTTTCTAGGCATTTTATCTCCATAATTCAAATTTGAACTACAAGCAGATGCTCTAGGAACCAAAGTTGGTTGAAAAATCACATGTGTGTCCTTGGGTGAATTTCTAGGTCCCATGAAAGACATGGTAATGAAATTCAAACACCAGGGCAGTATTGATTGCCAGCAAAATATTGAGAATCCTAGTTTATAAATTCTAGTAAATCCAAAACTCATCTGAAATTCATGAAACTTGGCATGCTATCATGGAGTGGCATCAACACGTCGTGGTAAATGTTTTGACCCATTTGGGGATGGTTTGGGTATAAGCTTCTCACAACAAGCGTGATCTCCCACAACAAGCGTTATGGTCTCGGAAGGGAACGTGCCACCTTTAGGGATGGAACGATATCCGTTGCCTCTTATTGTTTTAAAAAAATTTCTGGTGGCAACATATAATAACAGTACTGTTGTGTTTAATTTCGGAATTTTTCGTGGTTCGTTTGGCCTTTTTATACGTTAATTGGGTTTTCCAGGCATTTCATGTGCATAATTCAAATTTGAACTACAAGCCCATGCTCCAGTGCACCAAAGTTGGCTGGAAAATCACATGTGTGTCCTTGGGTGAATTGCTATGTACCATGCAAGAAATGGGAATGAAATTCAAACACCAGGGCACTGTTGATTGCCTGCAAAATGTTGAGCTGCCTGGTTTTTAAATTCTAGTAAATCCAAAACTCGTATGAAATTCATGGAACTTGGCATGCTATCATGGAGCGGCATCAACATGCTGTGGTAAATTTTTTGTCCTATTTGGGGCAGGTTTGGGTATAAGCTTCTCACAAACCAGAGCTTCTCACAACAAGCGTGATGGTCTCGGTCGGGAACGTGCCACCTTTGGGGACAGAACGATATCCGTTGCATCTTATTGTTTTCAAAAAAATTCTAGTGTCAACGTAGAATAACATGAGTGTTGTGTTTAATTTCCGAATTTTTCGTGGTTCGTTTGGCCTTTTTATACATTAATTGGGTTTTCTAGGCATTTTATGTGCATAATTCAAATTTGAACTACAAGCCCATGCTCCAGTGCACCAAAGTTGGCTGAAAAATCACATGTGTGTCCTTGGATGAATTTCTAGGTCCCATGCAAGAAATGGGAATGAAATTCAGACACCAGGGCACTGTTGATTGCCGGCAAAACGTTGAGATGCCTGGTTTTAAAATCTTGTAAATCCAAAACTCATCTGAAATTCATGGAACTTGGCATGCTATCATGGAGCGGCATCAACATGTTGTGGTTAGTTTTTTGTTCCATTTGGGGCAGGTTTGGGTATAAGCTTCTCACAAACCAGAGCTTCTCACAACAAGCGTGATGGTTTCGGTAGGGAATGTGCCACCTTTGGGGACGAAACGATATTTGTTGCCTCTTATTGCTTTCAAGAAATTTCTAGTGTCAACATAGAATAACAGGAGTATTGTGTTTAATTTTGGAATTTGTCGTGGTTCGTTCGGCCTTTTTTATACGTTAGTTGGGTTTTCTAGGCATTTTATCTCCATAATTCAAATTTGAACTACAAGCAGATGCTCTAGGCACCAAAGTTTGTTGAAAAATCACATGTGTGTCCTTGGGTGAATTTCTAGGTCCCAATGCAAGAAATGGGAATGAAATTCAAACACCAAGGCACTTTTGATTGCCTGCAAAATGTTGAGATGCCTGGTTTTTAAATTCTAGTAAATCCAAAACTCGTCTGAAATTCATGGAACTTGGCATGCTATCATGGAGCGGCATCAACATGCTGTGGAAATTTTTTTTATCCTATTTGGGGCAGGTTTGGGTATAAGCTTCTCACAAACCAGAGCTTCTCACAACAAGCGTGATTGTTTCGGTAGGGAACGTGCCACCTTTGAGGACGGAACGATTTCTATTGCCTCTTATTGCTTTCAAAAAAATTCGAGTGTCAACATAGAATAACAGGAGTGTTGTGTTTAATTTTGGAATGTTTCATGGTTCGTTCGGCCTTTTTATACGTTAATTGGGTTTTCTAGGCATTTTATCTCCATAATTCAAATTTGAACTACAAGCAGATGCTCTAGGAACCAAAGTTGGTTGAAAAATCACATGTGTGTCCTTGGGTGAATTTCTAGGTCCCATGAAAGAAATGGGAATGAAATTCAAACACCAGGGCACTATTGATTGCCAGCAAAATATTGAGATGCCTAGTTTATAAATTCTAGTAAATCCAAAACTCATCTGAAATTCATGAAACTTGGCATGCTATCATGGAGTGGCATCAACACGTCGTGGTAAATGTTTTGTCCCATTTGGGGATGGTTTTGGTATAAGCTTCTCACAACAAGCTTGATCTCCCACAACAAGCGTTATGGTCTCGGAAGGGAACGTGCCACCTTTAGGGATGGAACGATATCCGTTGCCTCTTATTGTTTAAAAAAAATTCTAGTGGCAACATAGAATAACAGTAGTGTTGTGTTTAATTTCGGAATTTTTCGTGGTTCGTTTGGCCTTGTTATACGTTAAATGGGTTTTCCAAGCATTTTATGTGCATAATTCAATTCGAACTACAAGCCCATGCTCCAGTGCACCAAAGTTGGCTGGAAAATCACATGTGTGTCCTTGGGTGAATTTCTATGTACCATGCAAGAAATGGGGATGAAATTCAAACACCAGGGCACTGTTGATTGCCTGCAAAATGTTGAGATGCCTGGTTTTTAAATTCTAATAAATCCAAAACTTGTATGAAATTCATGGAACTTGGCATGCTATCATGGAGCGGCATCAACATGCTGTGGTAAATTTTTTGTCCTATTTGGGGCAGGTTTGGGTATAAGCTTCTCACAACAAGCGTGATGGTCTCGGTCGGGAACGTGCCACCTTTGGGGACGGAACGATATCTGTTGCCTCTTATTGTTTTCCAAAAAATTCTAGTGTCAACGTAGAATAACATGAGTGTTGTGTTTAATTACAGAATTTTTCGTGGTTCGTTTGGCCTTTTTATACATTAATTGGGTTTTCTAGGCATTTTATGTGCATAATTCAAATTTGAACTACAAGCCCATGCTCCAGTGCACCAAAGTTGGGTGAAAAATCACATGTGTGTCCTTGGATGAATTTCTAGGTCCCATGCAAGAAATGGGAATGAAATTCAGACGCCAGGGCACTGTTGATTCCCGGCAAAACGTTGAGATGCCTGGTTTTAAAATCTTGTAAATCCAAAACTCGTCTGAAATTCATGGAACTTGGCATGCTATCATGGAGCGGCATCAACATGTTGTGGTTAAATTTTTGTTCCATTTGGGGCAGGTTTGGGTATAAGCTTCTCACAAACCAGAGCTTCTCACAACAAGCGTGATGGTTTCGGTAGGGAATGTGCCACCTTTGGGGACGGAACGATATTTGTTGCCTCTTTGCTTTCAAGAAATTTCTAGTGTCAACATAGAATAACAGGAGTATTGTGTTTAATTTTGGAATTTGTTGTGGTTCGTTCGGCCTTTTTTATACGTTAGTTGGGTTTTCTAGGCATTTTATCTCCATAATTCAAATTTGAACTACAAGCAGATGCTCTAGGCACCAAAGTTTGTTGAAAAATCACATGTGTGTCCTTGGGTGAATTTCTAGGTCCCATGCAAGAAATGGGAATGAAATTCAAACACCAAGGCACTTTTGATTGCCTGCAAAATGTTGAGATGCCTGGTTTTTAAATTCTAGTAAATCCAAAACTCGTCTGAAATTCATGGAACTTGGCATGCTATCATGGAGCGGCGTCAACACGCTGTGGTAATTTCTTTAATCCTATTTGGGGCAGGTTTGGGTATAAGCTTCTCACAAACCAGAGCTTCTCACAACAAGCGTGATTGTTTCGGTAGGGAACGTGCCATCTTTGAGGACGGAACGATTTCTATTGCCTCTTATTGCTTTAAAAAATTTTTGAGTGTCAACATAGAATAACAGGAGTGTTTTGTTTAATTTTGGAATGTTTCGTGGTTCGTTCGGCCTTTTTATACGTTAATTGGGATTTCTAGGCATTTTATCTCCATAATTGAAATTTGAACTACAAGCAGATGCTCTAGGAACCAAAGTTGGTTGAAAAATCACATGTGTGTCCTTGGGTGAATTTCTAGGTCCCATGAAAGAAATGGGAATGAAATTCAAACACCAGGGCACTATTGATTGCCAGCAAAATATTGAGATGGCTAGTTTATAAATTCTAGTAAATCCAAAACTCATCTGAAATTCATGAAACTTGGCATGCTATCATGGAGTGGCATCAACACGTCGTGGTAAATGTTTTGTCCCATTTGGGGATGGTTTGGGTATAAGCTTCTCACAACAAGCGTGATCTCCCACAACAAGCGTTATGGTCTCGGAAGGGAACGTGCCACCTTTAGGGATGGAACGATATCCGTTGCCTCTTATTGTTTAAAGAAAATTTCTAGTGGTAACATAGAATAACAGTAGTGTTGTGTTTAATTTCGGAATTTTTCGTGGTTCGTTTGGCCTTTTTATAAGTTAATTGGGTTTTCCAGGCATTTTATGTGCATAATTCAAATTTGAACTACAAGCCCATGCTTCAGTGCACCAAAGTTGGCTGGAAAATCACATGTGTGTCCTTGGGTGAATTTCTATGTACCATGCAAGAAATGGGGATGAAATTCAAACACCAGTTGTCGGTGTACTAAGGTAGGGGTACCTCAGTACCCCAACTTGTGCACGGACAGTAGCAGCTTCCCGCGGCAGGGTTTACCACGTGCTCGCCGGAGACCTTCCTGCTCCCTGTAAAACCATTCAAAAACAAAGTATACAAGACAGAAGATCGAGACCCCGGCAAGTGGAGCTTGCCGGGAAGGCCGTTCCAAGGCTCAAGATTACCTCACCCACGCAAGGCCCTGGCAAGAGGAGCTTGCCAGGAAGACTAAGATTCCATTACAAAAGACATGCCTCGGCGCAACGTGCGCCCCGGCGGGGTCCGGGGAGCGACAAGCTTCAGAGCCCGGCAAGCTCCCGGGCCCGGCAAGGTCAAGACCCCGGCAAGGTGCTTGCCGGGAGAGTTGTGCTGTGTGCCCACGCTCCAGCTCATCGAACCACGCGTCGCACTGGGGCCATTCCGGGGACGCGTGGCGGATGGCTGTGCAGCCTGGGGGACACGGTGGCACTCCACGGTGGTGAAGCCATCGCCGTGGCAAACGGAGACGCAAGGGCGGGCGCTTTTGGGGTCGACGGCGACGGGCATTAAATGCTCTTGTCCCCCACTGTCTAAGTAGGTAACGACCACTGTTCATGCACTGTAGCTCCACTATTCCCGCACTGTTACAACTACCACCTCTTTTACATTTTTACCCTTTCTCCTACGTTGACACCTGTCGGTGACCCCTTGCACTATAAAAGGAGGCCCATGCACAACGTGGAGGTGGTTCGGAAGCTAGATCGCTCATACGCTCGGTGTAGCTAGTTCTTCAAGCTCCCGAGCTCTCCAACTCAATACAAACCAAGCAGGAGTAGGTTATTACGCGTCCGTCGCGGCCCGAACCTGGGTAAACTGCCCGCGTGTTCACTACGATCTGCTCTTTGTGCTCCCTCCGCCCTCTTACCGCACAAGCAAGGGGCTCCGGTGTCACACCCTGCATTTTGTAACATGTTATTTGTAACTTTGAAGCATGAAAATTTGGACCAGCAAAAATTTTTAGCATCATTTGGCTTTTATTTGGAATTGAGTTTTCTTCAATTGCTTTTCATGTGCTCATTAAAGTCAACTATGACCTCTTGTAGATTTCATCTCCTTATCCAAAACTTCTGCCCAATGATCATGCCAAGTGTTATATAGCAGTATAGTATTTTCTTATAAAATTAATTTGGCCAAAAAGTATTTTATAAATTTAGTTTTCCAAAAACCCCTGAATTGAGATTTGCACTGCAAGTACTTGATTAAGGGTGTGAAAACTTTTTCAAAAGGTTTATTTGAGACCTAGTAGTCATAGGACTCCCATAAAACACAAAGGTATAATTTTAAAAGTTATTTTCCTATTTTATTTAAAAGGCTTTTCTTAAGGCCAGAAATGGTCTTTAATAGGGGAAAATTATTTAACTGCTTCAAAAATATTTGCCAAAATTCAGAGAGACTCAGAGGACATATATTGTCCATATATAAGAGTTTCAACACTTGGTCATGTTCAAAATATTGGGCTAAACCCTCTAAAACCCTTTCTGGATACTTCAAGCTTTTGAAATATTTACAAAGGAATTTTTCTCCAAAAATTCCAGGGAAATTCTATCATGTCACATATGACATATGTGATGATATTGCAAAGCCTCATGCATTGGAGATCAAGGGAACCTCCTCAAACCCCTTCATAACCATTCTGTCCATATTTGAAGTTTGAGCAACTCTACATTGCCAAACTTGTCCAAATGCTCTCAAACTTGGTGCACATGCTAGGATAGCCTAATAAGGCACTTAGACCAAATGGCACAAGATTTGGAATAGAGCAACTTGATCAGATCACCTCAAAACCCTTTCTGTTCAAATGCAAATTTGAACAACTTTACATTACCAACTTTTTATCTGGAGCCTCAAACTTTGGGAGCATGATCAATACCCCAAATGATGATGCTACACCAAGTGGTGCATCAAGGGGAGATGATTAGCTTGACTCAATCAAGATGAAACTATTTCTGTTGATTTCTAGGGTTCACCAAAGTTGTATTGGCTAGTTTCTTCAAATGAGCCCAAATTTGGTGAAGCACCCTATTTTCTCATGCCTTTCAACCCTGTCAAGTGCCATGTCAATTGGATCTCATTTACTTGATCAAACCATGATCAAACACCTTCTGCAGAAATCTTAAAACCTCTACTTTTACCACTTTCACCTTTCTCCATGGCCTCAGCTCTTTACCACAGACTCATGGGGTTACTAGCAAACCCAAGTAACTCCCCAAGCACCTCATCTCCATGATTGGGGGGTGAAACCTCAACTTTACCCTGCTGGACATCCCACTTTCACCATTTTTACCAGCACCCTCCCTCTCTCTCTACACCACAAAGCATCCAAGGCCTTAGGGCAATTCTTTACTACTCCCTCTACTCACCTGACACTGTTGGGCACGCTGGAATGGACCAAGCCGGCGAGAGCGTGCTGATGCCAGCCATACGCGCGCTCCAGAGCGCGTGAACAGTGCGGCTCACACGCTGGCTCGGGCCAATCGTTGGTCCCCGACCACCTCGAGCCTCCCCCTCGCGCCAGTCGAGGCGCCTCGACGTCCGCAACGTCACCGACGCTGTCCCCCCTCCTCCTGCGCCCTCCAGTGAGCGTCGCCGCACGCGCACCGGCCGCCCGCTTCGGCCAATCTTCTGCTCCACACGCGCACGCCTCCCTGCTACTCCCCCGCTCCTCCTCTTGCCTCAGCTGGGCGTGGGACTCGTCCAGCAACACCCCTGGCTCACTCCCGCAGCCTCCCGTGCGCTGTAGCGACGAGCCGGAGCTCGTCGGCGCACTGGACCACGGGTCCTCGTCGGGGCCCTATAAATAGGCCTCCCCGAGCCCTTCCAACACCATCACCAGCCTCACCACTCTTCCCTAGTCCCTCCTGCACCATCAGTTCAGCCCCGGAGCGCCCCTGCGCTCGGGATCGACCGGAGCTCCGCCGCGTCGGGCCGCCGGCGATCTCGAGGTACAGGCCACCCCGGCCCCTCCTTTCGCCCGTTTTGGAACCGCAGCACGCCACTGACTCTTTCCCCTCTCTTTCCCCCTCAGTCCGCAGTCGGAAACGGCCGCCGCAGCTGACCTCCGACGAGCCTCCGCCGTCGCATCTCGTCGCCGGTGAACCAGGGCTCCCCGCCGAGCCACACCACCACCGTTGCAACCGCAACACGACGCTGAACCCGACCCTGCCCTCCGTTGCCATCGCCGTGGCCGGAGTCGACGCCGGTGAGCTCGCCGCCGCCGTGACCGCGGGGTTAGGGATGACAGGCGGGCCCCGCCTGTCATCCTCCCACCTCTCTCCCCTCCTCTGAGCCACTGACCCACGGGCCTCGCCCGTCAGGTTTGAAACCTGACGTGCGCGCGCGCTGGCTCCGTGCGGCCAGGCCGAGCCGTTTGGGCCGTGCACTGTGGCCACTTCTGGCCCAGTGCACAGGAACCCTTTTTCTTTTTCTTTTCTGTTAATGTTTCAAACATTTATGCAGAAAAGAATATTGATCCAAATTAATTATTTCCAACTCCAAAAATCTTGTAATATTCCAACCTATTTAATGGTACTACTTTCATTCAAATCCATGAAACTTTTATGTACTGTACAAATTTAAATTCAAATTTGAGCAGTATAACTCCTGTTCAAAAATCAATATGTCCTATTCTGCAACTCCAAAACTTCAACTTTTAACACACAATGCATCCCTACAACTTAACTAATATTGAAACCATCAGTCTTCATCATAATGAATAGGAACAACATCATCATCACCATTATAGTATACTTGCGACACACCCATAGAATCATCCATTTATCTTTTGAATCTGCAAACAAAAAAAACAAAATTAACTTTTAACACACAATGCACTGGCATGATGCAAGTAGTCACTTACAAAAGGATGACATGCAAAAACAAATCTACATTACCAAGAGTATTGCAGTTTTTGCGACACCATACCCAATCTTCAGTTTTCACAAGTGTCATATCGACATGCACTACACATAATTCATTAGTAATTCAGCAACATCAAATTCAAATTTAGGATCACAACTAACAAATGTAGCAAGAGCTACTTCTCTGTTATGATTTTTTAAGATTGTTAAAAATACATTTGTTTCCTTCCTGTTAGAGAAAATCAAAGTTACAATTGGCAGAATGATGTCAAGCAAAATAATTAATAGAAACATGAGATATAACAGAAAAGGTTGAGAGGCCAAGACATGTCGTGTTTGCATCTTAACCTCTACTATATAGTTATGAATACATTCTTCTACATGTTAAGCTCATGATGTGCAACATCTATGAAATTCTATGAAGCCTTTTACTACAAACAAAGTAGTTTTGGTGATGAATGTTTAAAATAATTAAACTTCATTTGATAGCTTCAGTGTGGAACACAAAGGTTGACATTTTTGTTTAAGTAGCAGTAAGGTATGATCAACTTCATAATTCTAAGGCACCTATTGGAAGATACTGAAGCAGTATGTTTGACCATTAATCAAATAACAAAATATAACTATATCAATACCTGGGACATATTAAGCCCAAAGATAAATTAAATGTACCAAATTAGTACAAATAAACTGTCAGGACCCCGATCCTAAGTCACACAGGTCTAGCCGGTAACACATCATATCACTTTGCGGCCTCACGCACGGTATCCCCACGGGTGCCACCTTACCTGGCCCGGGACCGTTTGCGCATTTTGGCACACGTATATGATAGTGTCGCTAGCATCCATATGACAGAGAACCCGGGCCGACATGACTAGTTATAAACCAAAAGTGGCACTAAATTACAGGGACAGGCATACATGACCCAGCAACGAACGTGTCGGTCATCAACGTATGAACCCAAGTCGTAGCAAGCTACAAGGACTTAAAGGAACAAGGCGTGACATTTCCCCTAAGGGACAGACACAGGAACGAAGAAGGACACATGCCGGCCAGCCTAAGTGTTCCGGAGCAGTAGCAAGCTACCAAGGCTCGGTGGAAGCACTAGGAGACATTTCCCTATAAGATAGGCTACCAAAGGTAAACAACTAGGTGTCAGATCCCACACATAGCAATACACATTACACGTACGCATAACATGTAAGTATGTGCTGAACAACAAGGCATCACAACATAACTCAACAACTCATATAGATAAAGGCCCAGAAGAGCCATCATAGCATTTATTACAATCAGAGGTCACATGACCCAACATACAGAGCATACAGGCAACGGAAGCATTACATGTCTGAGTATAGACATCTACAAATGGAAAAGACTAAGAAGCCTGACTATCTACAAGACCCTCCCAAGGGCACAAGATCGTAGCTGAGGTAACAAGCTAAACGTCGAAGTCCACGCGGAACCACTAGCGAGACTAAAGTCTCTCTGCAAAAACATAAATTAAGCAAACGTGAGTACAAAGGTACTCAGCAAGACTTACATCAGATCTATCTACATATGCATCAGTATCAACAAAGGGGTGGTGGAGTTTGACTGCAGCAAGCCAGCTTTGACTCGGTGGCTATCCTGAACTACGACTGCAAGTAACTCTTTGAGGTGGCGCACACGAGTCCACATATTCACCAATCAATACACCACTATGGATCCGCTCCCGTCTCCCTACGAGAAGGCCATCCATAGCACTCACGCTTATCTTGTGTGTTTTTAGAGTATCCACTTTCACTTGTCTATGAACTGTAGAGGCAACCCAGAAGTCCATTACCGCGGACACGGCTATTCGAATAGATTATATATAACCCTGCAGGGGTGTACTTCTTCACACACGCTCTCACCACTTACCGCCGTCTACACGACATGTACTCGGCAACCTTCAAGCGGAGGCCCAGCGAGGGTGTCGCCCACGACCTGACTAACCACACAAGTCTCTCGTCCAGGTTTATCGCCTATTTGGGTTCCATCCGTGGGGAGATCCGGCCGGGGTGTCGCTCACGGCCCCAAACGATGTGTACAGGGTTCCCGCATCACCAAACGGGCAATCGGTACACCGTGCCACGTACCTGCCGCGTCACAGCCCACCCCGAGGGTCAGCGCTGGGCACGACCTCCAGTAAACTACAAACACCAGAAACTAGTTGCAACTCCTGGACAGAGATCATGTTGATTAATAAGTCGAGAGAGTCAATTAAGGATCCCAATGTGTGGTAGTAGCTGTTTCATGGACCAACCAACACAGAACTCAGTTCCTGAGGACGGCTGCAATGAGACAACCCACCATGTACTCCTACATGGCCTCTCATCGCTACCTTTACCAAATCGTGTTCACACCCTTAGCTCACACACAGTAGGACATGTTCATCACATTCCAATTCATCCCCGATGAATCAGACCTGACACAACTCTAAGCAATAGGAGGCATAACCAGAAAGCATCAATGAGTAGGCACAACATGGCTCAACGAACTCCTACTCATACTAGTGGGTTTCAACTATTTACTGTGGCAATGACGGGTCATGTAGTGGAAAGGGGTTCAACTACCGCAGCAGGTAACAGTTGAAGCGTTGTTGTCCTAATGCATTAAAAGAGAGCATGAGCGAGAGAGTGGGATTGTATCGGAATGCTCAATGGGGTTTGCTTGTCTGGAACTTCTGAAGATAACATTGAGTCTTCATCGGTGTCATCGAACTCATCGTCGGAACGTCGTCTACTGAGAGGGGACAAAACCGACAAACAGAGGAAGAACACAATCAATGCAATGCGACAATATGATGCATGATCATGACATGGCAATATGCCGTTTATTGAGCTAATGCAACTAGCAACATAATGTAATGCCCCGGATGTAATACATTCCCTTTTGGGTATATAATGTATCTCCGGCTTCATCTATTTCCATTCCAGGTTCTTTGTCTTTCGGGTTTTCGTTGTGTGTTGTGTGAGTGTGTGGCATTCATTCATATCATGTAGACATGTGCATCGCATTGCTTTTCTGTTGTCGGTTGCATCCGGTTCGTCGTGTTTCTTCCCGTTGTCCGTTTCGCGTTCCGGAGCTCCCTCACGTGTTCGTGACGTCCCGTAGGCCTACTTTGTTGTTCGGGCGTGTAACGTTACCGGTGTGCCGCGAGGTTGTTTCGTGTGTTGTTGTTTTGTTGTGTGCAACCCGCCTCTCAAATCTCGTCTCGTTTGGACTCCGTTGGCTTTTCCATCCATTGTTCATGTGGGTCCAAAGTGCCTTCACTTCGTGTCCCGGAAACACCCCTACTGCAGTCTACTGTCTTCTCCTAGGCCTTTTTAATCTACCCCCGCGATCGGATCCGTCGGATCGCGATCGGAGGGCTCCTAGCACCCCCAAATCTCCAAACCCTAGCAAAACTGCTATATTTAGGCCCCCCTATGTCCATTTTGGGCATCCCTATCCTCTAGATCCTACCCCCTCCTCTTTTTCCGTGGTCATCCAGTCCCCTCTTCCAAAATTCGCACCGGCCGGTCGAAGGGAGCCGACCGCCGCCGCAAACCCCGCTGGGTCGAAGCCCCGTCGCCAGATCCTCGATCTGCGCCAAGTCAACGGCGAGGCCGCCTCCCTATACGCAGCCGGTCGTCGCTCATTCGATCCGCACCGCCAGCCGCTCGAGCAGGGCACCAGATCCCTCGGCCGATCCAGATCGAGGCTCGCCCCGCCTGGGCCGAACCGGAGGCCCAAGCCACCGAACCCTAGGCGGCCCCGACTCCCGCGTCGCCAGCCGGGCGCCCCGCCAGATCGCCTCCATCGACCGGGCCGCGTCCCGATCGCCTCCTCCGAGCCGCCGTTGACCGCACCGCTGGGCCGGTCCTTCTGCCTCAGCCCAAGGCCGTCTCCCTCCGCTCCAGGCGCTCGCCGAGCCGGGCCTCCTTCCGGGCTGCCGCACCGCACCGCCTCGCCGGGCCCGCACCGCGCGCCCCCACGGGCTCCCTCCGCACCACTGGGCCGCCGCCGCTGCAGATCCGCCGGACCGAGACCAATTCTCCAGATCTGAGAGAGGTTGCTCCTAGATTCTTCTAAGTCCCAGAATATTTGTGTGCTGATGCTGTTTTAGATCTGCTCTAACTTTTTGTCTGTTGCTCCGATTCGCGCGTGTAGCATGTCCAGACGTTCGTGGAGACGTGCTCTACGTTTTATTTGTTGTTGTCATGCATGTTAGAGATCATCTAGGTGCTTGTTTTGCTGTTGCAAGAGTGCATCATGATATAAACTGCTGCTATGTGATGTTTTTATGACATCTTTGCCATGTGATATCTTTTAGCTCGTTTGTCCGAATGATGCAAATGACATGTCCACGTGTTCGTCCTGCCATGATCTACATGTTGTATATGATAGGTTGCATGGTAGATTTATTACTGCCTTGTTATCATCATTGCAAAGTGCCATGTGGCTGTGATGTGTTTTCACTTGTTATGAAATGCCATCTTGTTGAGCTCGTTGCAATCGTTGTGTTTACCTAGATGAAGCATGCTTTTGTGTTTCGGGATCACCTTCATGTGTACTTTGATGAGGTGCTTACCTCTTGCCATGTTTAGTTTCGAGGTGACTTAAACATGCTCTTTTAGATGTTATGATGTTATTGCTGTTTTAGGACTTAGTGGGTTTTCACTAAGTCTGAAATCTGTAACGTTCCGATGCTATGTTCGTGTGATGTTCTAGGACAAAGCATGATAGTTTTGGAGTGAATTTTGATTGTTCCTTGTAGTATATATTGTTGTCTTTCCATTAATGTCCTCACATGTCCATTTAAGTAGCTGTAGCATGTTTATCTTTTGCTCCAAAGTTTCAATAAAAATCTGCTGCCAGAATTTTATTGTCAAGTTCAATATGTCTAAGATCATTGCTATTGATCCGTGACTCCGTTGGGGGTGCACCTTGGACATAGTTGCTGTAGTATATGTCTAGTTTGTGTTCATGTCCTTTGCCATGTTATTTGAGTGCTGTAGCTCAATTATTTTAAGCTCCGAAGTTGCTATGTTGCTGTAATTTTCAGCTTTCGCTCAAATCTTGTTTCGCGCATAACTTTTAGCCCGTAACTCCGATTTCAGCGAATCTTATATCAAACTTGATTGTTTTTCTGTGTAGATTAATAATATCAGTTTGTTATCATGTTTTGAGGTGATTTGCTTGAGTGATATTTTCCGTGCTCCGTGTGCATCCTTAGTGCATCCATCATGCATCCATCTTTTTTGAGTGCGCATTGCATCTTGTTGATTTGTGCTTGGTGTGATTGTTTTGTTTAGAGCCGGGAGCTGAGTCTGAGTTCGAGGTTGAGCACGAGGTTTCCAACGAGGTTGAGCACGAGGACCCTTCTTACGATCCGAACAACTTCTCTTCAGGCAAGATGACCGAACCCCGATAACATTACTATCTTTGCCTATTGCTAGTAGTCTCGATCTATAGTTTTTCCTCGATGCCCATGATCTTCTTGTCAGCCTCCTACTTGTAGCCAATTGCCATGTTTAACCAACCTACCTATGCAAACCGTTGCTTGGCTAAGTACGCTTCGCTCAGCCCTTCTTATAGCATTGCTAGTTGCAGGTGAAGATCGAAGATGCTTGCTTCATGTTGAAGTTTGGTTGGGTTATATCACACTATATAAATGCTTTAATGAAATCATCTATATATTAGCAAGGGTAGAAGGCTAAGCCTTTTGCTTGGTGATTTGTTCCACTCATGCCGTTAGGATCCGTATAAGCCGGTGTTATGTTCCTTGATTATGCGTTCCTAACACGGTTGGGGTGTATGGGACCCCCTCGATAAACCGCTAAGTGCTAAGTCTTTTCCAGCAAGTCCCAACATTGGTACTATTTGCCTAATAAGGAACTAAACTTGCATAGGGAGTTATAAACAATTTTTCTTAATTCAACAACCCGGGGCAGTGCTCCACATGAGTGTTGGTCCAAACTGGGGGTTACGCGGGGCCACCTCGAGGAAACTCAAGGTCTGGTAAAAACCTATGGGATCGCCCATCCGGTCGTGGCCTGAGACGAGATACGCGCGGCTACTATCAGGGTGTCGGCACGCCGGGAGGATTTGCTGGATTAGCCTTACCTTAGATCGGTATATCTTGAGCACGGGATCCCGAGGATACTCGGGTCTTCCCACTTTGGAGTTGCGACTCCGCGGATCGTGGGCTTGTAATGGGTCAAGTTGGAACACCCCTGAAGGGTTTGAACTTTCGAAAGCCGTGCCCGCGGTTATGTGGCAGATGGGAGCTTGTTAATTCCGGTTGTAGATAACTTGACACAATGTTTCTAATACACTACCAGTGTGTGTTCCGTGACTGTCAATTTCCGAATAGGGATTCGGGAGTTGAACACGGAGGGGTTATGTTTGTTGAGCTTGTAGCTAGGATCACTTCGTGATCACTTCTCGCCGAGGCTTTCTCTTCTCGCTCTCACTCACGTAAGCTAGTTGCTAGTTGCTGCTGCAGACACTTATTCTTTTCTTCAGCCTTATCCTCACCCAAAGGCTTAAATAGTCTTGTTACCCGGGAACGGGATTGCTGAGTCCTCTGTGGCTCACAGTTACTTCTCACACCAGATGCAGGTCCAGCTGTGAGCTATCCAGGTGATGGCACCGAGCTGGATTGGGAGTACGACGAGGAGCGTAGTCGGTACTATGTGCGATACCCGGATGATCAGTAGTGGAGACTCTTACTAGGATTCGATCCGCCTGTGGTTTATTTATCTAAGTTTGGTACTTTGACATTTGGATTTTTCCCTTAGAGGGTTGTGATGTTCTTAATGTATGATGTCTGAGACTTGTACTGTAATTCTGTGATGTGGCGAGTGTAAGCCAACTATTTTCTGTTTACTATCCCCTCTTTTACATGAGTTGTGCAAAGATTACCAAACTTGAGATCATTCTAGGATGAATTTATGCCTTTAAGTCGTGCCTCGACACGTAGGAGGTATAACTCCATCCTGGGCATTACAAGTTGGTATTCAGAGCCTTCTCCGACCTAGGAGCCCCCACTGTTTGATCGAATCGTTGACGGTCGAGTCTAGGCACACACTGAAAACTTTTTGAGTCCTATATTATATTGGAGAGTAGGATTTCTTTGCTTCTCATCCCCTTTCTCTCTGGTGAGGACTCCTGACGACTACTCTTGTCTCTCCTATCTTCAAAAATTGCACAAATTTTTTTTAGGAATCCCGCGAGTATTCTGGGATTGTTTCGATGTTCTTGTGACAAGGATATTGTTCTCGATGCCTCCTGTTACCGAGGAGTTGAGCTTCGGGGTATCATTGACACAAGCATATCGCGGCAGTACTAAATACTTAAGACGGCCGACATCGAAAATCTCCCCTATACGGCCAGTGGCAAGATAACCCCGACATCACCCAGTACTGGGGAGGTAGTTCGGGAGTATTGCCATAGCTTGTTATAGTGGATGCTTTTCGAAGGTCTGAGGTACACAGTTTCCGAGAAAGACTGGTTATGTGTTGAAGGATGGATACACCTGGATGTAGGTTTAGAGTTGATTGCGCGGTGCTTCCCGTGTATCCCCAACACCTGATTGCATAACTGGAATCTTTCGGAAATCTATAGGTGGGTTTTATCCAGTAGATCGTAGGCATTCTTCCAACGAATGCAGGTTAGTGAGTTCGGGGTTCGACATTGAGTGAAGAGGTTATATGACCGATGTTACTATCAGGAGTTGCATCTTAAAGGGTCCTTGGCTATGCTGATCCGGGGATTGCAAAACCTTTTCGTAACGCGTTCATATGCTTTCAGCACAAAGATGTTAGAACGAAACTCCTCTCTTGTGTTTGTTCCCTTCCGTACCTTGTTGTTTTCTTATTTTCAATTTTGTCCCCTATGTGGCTTCTCGTGAAGACTGATGTTATCACTTAACTGAGAATTTCATTCGTTCCTCTTGTTCGGATGATTTCATTCGTTCTATTGTTCGAATGATTATTGTGAAGACTTGTTGCAATTCATTCCATTGATTCAGCTTGTACCTTTTGTCAATCAATTGCTGATTCGAGGTCATCTCTTACAGGATGGCTCCGAAAAAGGTTCCCAACGCTAACCCAGAGGTGGAAGAGGTCCCAGATCATCCTCCTTCCCCTCCTCCTCCGTCTGAGGCTTGGAGAGCAATTATGCAGACTACAGCTCAGAATACCCAGTTTATGATGCAGATGATGCAGCAGATGCAAGCTAATCAAGCTAATCAGGGTATTCCAGGGAACCAAGGCAACTTCTTCAACCAGCTGCACCATGCTACTCTCAACCAGTTCCTGGCTAACAATCCTAAAGCTTTCAGTTACTGTGTCGACCCTCTTGATGCTGAGGATTGGTTGACCGACATAAAGAAGCATTTTGAGTGCAGTAACGTGAAGGAAGATGATTATGTGAAGTTTGCAGCCTTCCAACTGAAAGATCAAGCAGCTGACTGGTGGCAGCAGTACAAAGACTCCAGGCCGGGTCAAGTGATCTCTTGGGAGAATTTCTGCAAGGATTTCCGCTCGCACCACATTCCTACAAGTGTCATCGAGGGTATGCGTGAGCAATTCCGCAACCTGAAGCAGGGCTCCATGACAGTCTATCAGTATAATGTGAAGTTCCAAAACCTCGCTCGTTATGCTAAGCAAGACATTCCTGATGCCAAGAGCAAAATCTATCAGTTCCGTGGAGGTCTCAAAGATGAACTTCAGCTTGCTCTCACTTTGTTCGAGCCCGATGAATTCGACAAGTTCTATAACATGGCTTTGAAACAAGAAGCAGCTCGGCTTAAGATGGAGGCTTCTAAGAAGAGAATTCGAGATGCCGTTCACTCTTCCTCATCGTCTCAGTTGGCTGCGAAACAACAGAAATTCTGGCTTCCTCCTCCTCCAGTAATTCGAGCTCCATACAACAACTCCAACAACTCCAACTACAAGAACTCTAGTGGTCGTGGTTTCTCCCACCCACCCAACCCGAGCAACCAGTCAAAGAAGCAGTTTTAGTCTCAAGGCTCCAAGTCAAGTGGCTCTCATTTCCATCCTCTCTCGGAAGTGACTTGCAACAAATGCACTCAGAAAGGTCACTATGCCAACAGATGTCCGAACCCGAAGCGTCTTCCTCCTCCTCCACCTATGAGTTCAGCTATTGTCAGGCATGATCCAAAGTCTGCAAGGGTCAATCTGATGAATGCAGCACAAGCAGAGAATTCTTCTGATGTCATTTTGGGTAACCTTCCAGTTAACTCTTTTCCAGCTAAAGTGTTATTTGATTCGGGTGCTACATGCTCTTTCATGTCATATCCATTTGCATCCAAGCACAACATTGTCACCAGAAGTTTGCCAAGGGAATTGTCAGTTCTTTCTCCAGGCAAACTATTGCATTCAAAGATATATGCTCCGGATGTTTCTATTCGCATGGGTGATTATCGTTTTATGGCTAAACCGGTGATTCTTGGTAATTCTGACATCGACCTCATCCTCGGAATGGATTGGCTTTCTCAGCATGATGCTCACATTGATTGTGCACAGAAGGAAGTCAAGTTAACTCATTCTGATGAAGATGTGATTATCTTCGCCTCAAGGGATAACACTATCCGGCTTTTCTCTCTAAACGATACGGGCGAAATTAATGCCATATCTCAAATTCCGGTGGTGAACGAATATCAAGACGTCTTTCCTGAAGAACTTCCAGGCATGCCTCCACACCGTCAGGTGGAGTTTGTCATTGAACTCGAGCCGGGCACTGAGCCAGCATGCCGGCGTCCGTACAAGCTCTCTCCGGATGAATTGAAGGAATTGAAGAAGCAGCTTGATAAGCACGAGAGTATGGGTCTCATCACACCTAGTACGTCTCCGTTGGGCTGTGGTGTCTTATTTGTCAAGAAGAAAGATGGCACGGAGCGTCTCTGTGTTGACTACCGGCCATTGAACAAGAAGACGATTAAGAACAAGTATCCGCTCCCCAACATCAACGAACTCTTCGAGCAGCTCAAAGGAGCTAAAGTGTTCTCTAAGCTTGACCTCCGAATGGGCTATCATCAAATTCGCATTCGCGAGGAAGACATTCCCAAGACGGCCTTCAGAACGAGCTACGGTTCATACGAGTATACCGTCATGTCCTTCGGTCTCGCCAATGCTCCTCCTACCTTTTCAAGGATGATGCATTACATCTTCAACCCCTATACTGGCGAGTTTGTGCATGTGTATCTGGATGATATTCTGGTGTTTTCCCAGAATGAAGAAGATCACGAAAGGCACTTGCGTCTGGTTCTTGATCGACTCCGAGAGCATAAATTCTATGCCAAGTTCTCCAAGTGCGAGTTTTGGCTCGATAAGGTTTTGTACCTGGGCCACATCATCTCAACTGACGGTATTGCGGTTAATCCCGAGAAAGTTGAAGCAATTGTCAACTGGGAAGCTCCTCAGAACGTCAAGCAGCTCCGCAGTTTTCTGGGTCTTGCCAGCTATTGCAGAAGGTTTGTTGAGAACTTCTCCAAGATTGCCAAGCCTCTTTCCAACTTGCTTCAGAAGAATGTCAAATACTTTTGGTCTCCAGAGTGTGAAGTGGCATTCAAAACCCTCAAAGAGAAGCTTGTCTCTGCTCCAGTTCTGACTCCTCCGGATGAATCCAAGCCCTATGAAGTATTCTGTGATGCTTCTCTTCAAGGCCTTTGTGGTGTGCTTATGCAAGATAAGAGAATTGTGGCATACACTTCTCGTCAGCTAAAGCCAAGTGAGAAGAATTATCCCACACATGATCTCGAGCTAGCAGCTGTGGTACATGCTCTGATTACGTGGAGACATCTGTTGTTGGGCAGAAAGGTCGACATCTTCACTGATCACAAGAGCTTGAAGTACATCTTCACACAGCCGCATCTGAACCTCCGCCAGACTCGTTGGGTTGAAATGATCCAAGAGTACAATCCCAGCATCGAATACACTCCTGGCAAGGCGAATGTGATTGCAGATGCTTTGAGCAAGAAGGCATATTGCAACAGCCTTCTTATCAAGACGTACCAGCCTGAGCTTTGTGAAGCATTCAGGAAGCTCAACCTCCAAGTTGTTCCGCAGGGTTTTCTTGCAAATCTCCAAATTGCTGTGACCTTGGAAGATCAAGTCCGTGAGGCCCAGCTCAGTGATACCATGGTGAAGAAAGTGAAACATGGGATTGCAAAGGGCACTCCAAAATACAAGTGCTTCTGTGTTGATGAGAGAGATACCTTGTTCTTCGAGGACAGACTCGTTGTTCCCAAAGGTGATCTCAGGAAGCTCATAATGGAAGAAGCTCATGATTCTCTCCTTTCTATTCATCCTGGCAGTTCCAAGATGTATCAAGACCTCAAGCAGTCTTACTGGTGGACACGCATGAAAAGGGAGATTGCCCAATTCGTGAATGAATGTGATGTATGCAGAAGAGTGAAAGCAGAACATCAACGTCCAGCCGGTCTTCTCCAACCTCTTCCTATTCCCGAGTGGAAGTTCGACCACATTGAAATGGACTTCGTCACTGGTTTTCCTAAATCCAAGCGAGGAAATGATGCTATCTTTGTGGTGATTGACAAGCTTACCAAAGTTGCTCACTTTCTTCCAGTCAAAGAATCAATCAATGCAGCTCAATTGGCAGAGCTGTACACTTCTAGAATTGTGTCCCTACATGGCATTCCTCAAGTTATATCCTCAGACCGTGGAAGCTTGTTCACATCAAGGTTCTGGGACTCCTTTCAGTCCGCCATGGGCACGAAGATCAGGTTCAGCACTGCATTTCACCCTCAGACTAGTGGTCAAGTCGAGCGTGTGAATCAGATTCTAGAAGACATGCTCAGAGCCTGTGTCATCTCCTTCGGCATGAAATGGGAAGACTGCCTTCCATTTGCCGAGTTCTCTTACAACAACAGCTTTCAAGCAAGTGCAGGCAAAGCACCATTTGAAATTCTCTATGGCAGAAAGTGCCGTACCCCTCTCAACTGGTCTGAAACAGGCGAACGTCAACTCCTTGGCAATGACTTGATCTCAGAAGCCGAAGAAATGTGCAAAGTCATACGTGAGAATCTCAAGGCCGCTCAGTCGCGTCAGAAGAGCTACTATGACGGCAAGCATCGTGATTTGGCTTTCGACATCGGTATTCATGTCTATCTCCGAGTTTCTCCGATGAAAGGAACCCAAAGATTCGGTATCAAAGGAAAACTTGCTCCTAGATACGTCGGGCCTTTCAAGATTCTTGGCAAAAGAGGCGACCTAGCCTATCAACTTGAGCTCCCTCCCAACTTCGCAAATGTTCATGATGTCTTCCATGTGTCTCAACTTCGCAAATGCTTCAAGGCACCTGAGCGCATGATTCCGTTTGAGGAGATTGATCTTCAACAAGACCTGTCCTACCGAGAGCACCCAGTTGCAATTCTCGAAGAAACCGAACGCAAGACCCGCAACAAGTCCATCAAATTTCTGAATGTCAAGTGGTCACATCACACAGACCGAGAAGCTACCTGGGAATGAGAAGATCATCTTCGTTCCGAGTACCCTTCCTTTTTCCAGTCCTAGATCTCGGGACGAGATCTTTTTGTAGTAGAGGAGAGTTTGTAATGCCCCGGATGTAATACTTTCCCTTTTGGGTATATAATATATCTCCGGCTTCATCTATTTCCATTCCGGGTTCTTTGTCTTTCGGGTTTTCGTCGTGTGTTGTGTGAGTGTGTGGCATTCATTCATATCATGTAGACATGTGCATCGCATTGCTTTTGTGTTGTCGGTTGCATCCGGTTCGTCGTGTTTCTTCCCGTTGTCCGTTTCGCGTTCCGGAGCTCCCTCATGTGTCCGTGACGTCCCGTAGGCCTACTTTGTTGTTCGGGCGTGTAACGTTACCGGTGTGCCGCGAGGTTGTTTTGTGTGTTGTTGTTTTGTTGTGTGCAACCCGCCTCTCAAATCTCGTCTCGTTTGGACTCCGTTGGCTTTTCCATCCGTTGTTCATGTGGGTCCAAAGTGCCTTCACTTCGTGTCCCGGAAACACCCCTACTGCAGTCTACTGTCTTCTCCTAGGCCTTTTTAATCTACCCCCGCGATCGGATCCGTCGGATCGCGATCGGAGGGCTCCTAGCACCCCCAAATCTCCAAACCCTAGCAAAACTGCTATATTTAGGCCCCCCTATGTCCATTTTGGGCATCCCTATCCTCTAGATCCTACCCCCTCCTCTTTTTCCGTGCTCATCCAGTCCCCTCTTCCGAAAATCGCGCCGGCCGGTCGAAGGGAGCCGACCGCCGCCGCAAACCCCGCTGGGTCGAAGCCCCGTCGCCAGATCCTCGATCTGCGCCAAGTCAACGTCGAGGCCGCCTCCCTATCCGCAGCCGGTCGTCGCTCGTTCGATCCGTGCCGCCAGGCGCTCGAGCAGGGCGCCAGATCCCTTGGCCGATCGAGATCGAGGCTCGCCCCGCCTGGGCCGAACCGGAGGCCCAAGCCGCCGAACCCTAGGCGGCCCCGACTCCCGCGTCGCCAGCCGGGCGCCCCGCAAGATCGCCTCCATCGACCGGGCCGCGTCCCGATCGCCTCCTCCGAGCCGCCGTTGACCGCACCACTGGGCCGGTCCTTCCGCCTCGGCCCAAGGCCGTCTCCCTCCGCTCCAGGCGCTCGCCGAGCCGGGCCTCCTTCCGGGCCGCCGCACCGCACCGCCTCGCTGGGCCCGCACCGCGCGCCCTCGCGGGCTCCCTCCGCACCACTGGGCCGCCGCCGCTGCAGATCCGCCGGCCCGAGCTCAATTCTCCAGATCTGAGAGAGGTTGCTCCTAGATTCTTCTAAGTCCCAGAATATTTGTGTGTTGATGCTAATTTAGATCTGCTCTAACTTTTTGTCTGTTGCTCCGATTCGCGCGTGTAGCATGTCCAGACGTTCGTGGAGACGTGCTCTACGTTTTATCTGTTGTTGTCATGCATGTTAGAGATCATCTAGGTGCTTGTTTTGCTGTTGCAAGAGTGCATCATGATATAAACTGCTGCTATGTGATGTTTTTATGACATCTTTGCCATGTGATATCTTTTAGCTCGTTTGTCCGAATGATGCAAATGACATGTCCACGTGTTCGTCTTGCCATGATCTACATGTTGTATGTGATAGGTTGCATGGTAGATTTATTATTGCCTTGTTATCATCGTTGCAAAGTGCCATGTGGCTGTGATGTGTTTTCACTTGTTATGAAATGCCATCTTGTTGAGCTCGTTGCAATCGTTGTGTTTACCTACATGAAGCATGCTTGTGTGTTTCGGGATCACCTTCATGTGTACTTTGATGAGGTGCTTACCTCTTGCCATGTTTAGTTTCGAGGTGACTTAAACATGCTCTTTTAGATGCTATTATGTTATTGCTGTTTTAGGACTTAGTGGTTTTTCACTAAGTCTGAAATCTGTAATGTTCCGATGCCATGTTCGTGTGATGTTCTAGGACAAAGCATGATAGTTTTGGAGTGGATTTTGACTGTTCCTTGTAGTATATATTGTTGTCTTTCCATTCATGTCCTCACATGTCCATTTAAGTAGCTGTAGCATGTTTATCTTTTGCTCCAAAGTTTCAATAAACTTCTGCTGCCAGAATTTTATTGTCAAGTTCAATATGTCCAAGATCATTGCTATTGATCCGTGACTCCGTTGGGGGTGCACCTTGGACATAGTTTCTGTAGTATATGTATAGTTTGTGTTCATGTCCTTTGCCATGTTATTTGAGTGCTGTAGCTCAATTATTTTGAGCTCCGAAGTTGCTATGTTGCTGTAATTTTCAGCTTTCGCTCAAATCTTGTTTCGGGCATAACTTTTAGCCCGTAACTCCGATTTCAGCGAATCTTATATCAAACTTGATTTTTTTTCTGTGTAGATTAATAATATCAATTTGTTATCATGTTTTGAGGTGATTTGCTTGAGTGATATTTTCCGTGCTCCGTGTGCATCCTTAGTGCATCCATCATGCATCCATCTTTTTCGAGTGCGCATTGCATCTTGTTGATTTGTGCTTGGTGAGATTGTTTTGTTTAGAGCCGGGAGCTGAGTCTGAGTTCGAGGTTGAGCACGAGGTTTCCAACGAGGTTGAGCACGAGGACCCTTCTTACGATCCGAACGACTTCTCTTCAGGCAACATGACCGAACCCCGATAACATTACTATCTTTGCCTATTGCTAGTAGTCTCGATCTATAGTTTTGCCTCGATGCCCATGATCTTCTTGTCAGCCTCCTACTTGTAGCCAATTGCCATGTTTAACCAACCTACCTATGCAAAACGTTGCTTGGCTAAGTACGCTTCGCTCATCCCTTCTTATAGCATTGCTAGTTGCAGGTGAAGATCGAAGATGCTTGCTTCATGTTGAAGTTTGGGTGGGTTCTATCACACTATATAAATGCTTTAATGAAATCATCTATATATTGGCAAGGGTGGAAGGCTAAGCCTTTTGCTTGGTGATTTGTTCCACTCATGCCGTTAGGATCCGTATAAGACGGTGTTATGTTCCTTGATTATGCGTTCCTAACACGGTTGGGGTGTATGGGACCCCCTCGATAAACCGCTAAGTGCTAAGTCTTTTCCAGCAAGTCCCAACATTGGTACTATTTGCCTAATAACAAACTAAACTTGCATAGGGAGTTATAAACCCTTTTTCTTAATTCAACAACCCGGGCCAGTGCTCCACATGAGTGTTGGTCCAAACTGGGGGTTACGCGGGGCCACCTCGAGCAAACTCAAGGTCTGGTAAAAACCTGTGGGATCGCCCATCCGGTCGTGGCCTGAGACGAGATACGCGCGGCTACAATCAGGGTGTCGGCACGCCGGGAGGATTTGCTGGATTAGCCTTACCTAAGATCGGTATATCTTGAGCACGGGATTCCGAGGACACTCGGGTCTTCCCACTTTGGAGTTGCGACTCCGCGGATTGTGGGCTTGTAATGGGTCAAGTTGGAACACCCCTGCAGGGTTTGAACTTTCGAAAGCCGTGCCCGCGGTTATGTGGCAGATGGGAGCTTGTTAATTCCGGTTGTAGATAACTTGACACAATGTTTCTAATACACTACCAGCGTGTGTTCCGTGACTGTCAATTTCCGAATAGGGATTCGGGAGTTGAACACGGAGGGGTTATGTTTGTTGAGCTTGTAGCTAGGATCACTTCGTGATCACTTCTCGCCGAGGCTTTCTCTTCTCGCTCTCACTCACGTAAGCTAGTTGCTAGTTGCTGCTGCAGACACTTATTCTTTTCTTCAGCCTTATCCTCACCCAAAGGCTTAAATAGTCTTGTTACCCGGGAACGGGATTGCTGAGTCCTCTGTGGCTCACAGTTACTTCTCACACCAGATGCAGGTCCAGCTGTGAGCTATCGAGGTGATGGCACCGAGCTGGATTGGGAGTACGACGAGGAGCGTAGTCGGTACTATGTGCGATACCCGGATGATCAGTAGTGGAGACTCTTACTAGGATTCGATCCGCCTGTGGTTTATTTATCTAAGTTTGGTACTTTGACATTTGGATTTTGCCCTTAGAGGGTTGTGATGTTCTTAATGTATGATCTTTGAGACTTGTACTGTAATTCTGTGACGTGGCGAGTGTAAGCCAACTATTTTCTGTTTGCTATCCCCTCTTTTACATGAGTTGTGCAAAGATTACCAAACTTGAGATCATTCTAGGATGGATTTATGCCTTTAAGTCGTGCCTCGACACGTAGGAGGTATAACTCCATCCTGGGCATTACACATAATTAAATGAAGTTGGTTTGAACCAAAGGTTCAAATTCAAACTTCATATGTGATTATTTAAATGCCATTTAATTGATTTGACCTGAGCAGCAGGTTTAACTTCTTCAAACATATTCCTTGGATTTTTCTGATCATTTTTCATATATAAATTATTTTCATCTGAGCGGTTGATTTTGTATGATTTTTACAAGTTTTGGCTATTTTCTGAAATAAATAAATCAATTCTGATTTATTTAAAATTCCAGAAAATACTTACTGCGTCGGCACTACGTCATCATGACGTCAGCAGGTCAACGGGCTGGTCCAGGTCAAACCTGACCAGTGGGTCCCACTGGTCAGTCTCTCAGCACTTAACTAAAAGTTTAAACTAAACTAAACAGACACGGGGCCCACATGTCAGTGTCTAATGAGATTAATGACAGCAATTAACACTTAATTAAAACCCTAAACTAAAATTAGTCAGGGCTGGCCCCACATGTCATTGACCCACAAGGGTCAAATATGTTCAACGGCTGAGGTCAAAACCTGCCGGCGACTCGCCGCCGGCGAGATCGAACACGGCGGAGGCTCGGAAACGAGCCACCGAACATCGTATTGGCCGCGGTTTGTTCCGTTCAAACGCACGCAGTGACGCCCGTCGAGTGGTGGCGGTGAGGGGTGCTGGGGTGATCTGTAGTGACGGCGGCAACCTCAATGGCGGCGGCCGGAGCTCGGGTGTGTGCGGGTTTGGGGTTGTGGTGCACTAGGAGGGGAGAGGGTGCGTGCGTTCGGCTCCTGGGAACACGGTGAGCACGTTGGGACGCTCATCCGGGTGCTGTGGCCACTATGGCCACGGCGGGGCGAAGTTCTCGGGCGCGGTGGCTAGGCTAGCTGGGTGAGGTAAGCAAGTAAGGGGAGGGGAAAATCCGAAGCGGGGGCTCACAGTGATCGTAGAGACGTTGACGTGGGCTCGGGGAAGGCTCGGAGCAGAGCAGGGCGTCGAGGGGGATCTCCGGCGCCGGCGGTCGGGAACAAGCCCAGTGAGGGTGGTGCAGGGCAGACGAGCGCTTGCGGCTCGGGCTTCTCGATGAAGCAGTCGACGGCGGAGCTCTCGGGCATGGCGCTGCAGCGAGAGGGCGATGGTGGCCGCGGTGGTGACGAGCGGCGGCGACGGCTTCGTTCGTTCGAGCTCGAAAGCGATCGGGGAGAAAGGGGATGAGGCCAGAGAAGGAGGGAATCGCTGCGGGGGCTCCGTCCATGTCTCTTGGCGCCTGGCTTGGGTCGAAGGGGGGGCTCGACACGGCGAAGCAGGAGGTGGCGCGGTCGACGCGCGCGCTGGCACACAGCTGCTTTGGGGCGAGGGGAGGAAGACGACGGAGTGGCTGGCGGGAGCTGGGCCGTGCAGGTAAAGGCCAGGTGGGCTTCCTCTCTCTCTGTCTTTTCTGATTTAGTTTCTGTTTTCTATTATCTATTTCGTTTGTAGCTTTGTGGCTTTTCTAAAAATGCTTAGGCACTTTCAAAACTCACCAAACTGCCCATGCCCATTGTTTAGCATTTAACCAACATGGAACATTTCAGTTTGGGATTATTTGAGCATTTAAAATAATATATAAAATTTAAATGCCCAAATGCAAATAAGATATGATTTAATCCAAAAATCCAGAATGGTCTTAGAAATATGTGCAGCATTTTTTGGCAGAGGTTTTTAATCAATCCAAAAATGATGAACTTTTCCAGAGGGCATTTTGGGCTCATTGAAAAAGATTTAAATTGACCCTAGTTGAATTGCTTTACTGCTAGGGTTTAGGCCATCCCCATTTCAAGTTTCTTTCAAGATTAAACATGATGCACACATGAGGCTAGCCTAGGGCATTACCAGAAGCTAGGGATGTGACAACTCACCCCTACTAAACAAGAATCTCGTCCCGAGATTCAGGACGTGAGATAAGAAATCAGAGGGGACACTATCTAACACAATCTTCTCGATCCCGGTTCCCTCCTCGAAAATGTTGATTCATTGCATCCTGTAGATCTTGGCATCCTTGATTTCAAAGCTTCATGCAACACGATAACAAAAGAACGTGAGTTCTACAGGATTTGATCATCTCAAAGATCGAGCAATTCAAGATCAACTCATGGATTGAGACGTCGAAACATCTCTTGAGCTGAGACACGGGACACACATCCAAAGGAATGGGGTGAAACAAACGATGAAGATTCACTTGACGGCAATAATTCCACACCTAAGGTGATGGTAACAATACCACAAGACGGGGCACCTTTAGAGAAGGTGACTCGTAGAGTTATTCCCTTAAGTGGCAAAAATAATTACTTTTGATATAGAGATCATTGAAACTCTCTATACCAGCCGGAGGCAAATCACAATCGATCATTTGACGGAGTCCGAATAATGACATTCTCCATCTAGAATGGATGATGTGGACTACCTTGTAAAAGACAATGCCAAGGTTGATTTTGCTTATCATCGGAAATGGATGGAACCTATGGTAGGACCACTTTTGAAGATAATCCTGAACAGCAGTGATTGAGAATGGAGAATTGGCACATTGGCGGTGCAAGCTGGGAACAAAATGCAAATGCTGGGAATGATTCTGGTAACTGGGAAGAATCCCAACAGTAGAGAGTAAATCTACTCTTGAGGGTGTATAATATAATCAAGAACACTGGAAGCAATCCCGGTTAGTGTTGAGGATAACACCTAGTGCTGGTGCGTGCTCTCAAGAACTTGAGTATTCCCATATTCACCAAGGTTTTACCAATATCCGTGTCAAGGATACCGGCAACATCACATACTACCATGATGAATAATGATGGATGATGCAGATGCAAAGGAAGATAACATTTCTCAAATTTCACCTTGGCGAGGCCAAGGGGACGAAATCTGGATGATCGACCGAGAGACATTTAGCACTCCGCTTCTAATGTTCTCCTTGATATGTTAGCGTAAGCCATTCATAGATATGTTTGGCATCTCGAACATCAAATAAAGGTCGGACTTCGGGAGCACAAGAATCCATAAGGAACAACTACGGAGTAAATCCTACGAAATCCTTATGGGGAGGTGGCCAACTTCTTCAATCAAGATTCTGCAACAATAGGTCTTTCGGCTAGGTGTGTTGGCCACGACATCCACTTTATCGGTTATCGAGAGACCAATATTATAGCTCTTGGGAAATGCACAACCATCATATCTGTCTGAGCTTCAGTTCTGGTTGGTGTCAGGATATTCCAGACTCATCTAGTCTAGAAGGAAAAATGAAAGTTTGCAACACAATTCGTCGAGACGACGTTGCGAGATTCTCGGGAATAAACTACGATAGCAAGCTCCAAAACATGAGCTGGTTATGCTACAAACCTATGAACACGTTGTCCAAGACAAGCATGACCACATAGCAGTCTTATGATAAAACACTACCGAGTTCTGGTTGGGAACCATCGTCTAGGATATCGAAGTCCTTACATAAGTCATATGATTAGCTCTTATGATGGAACTTTTCTCCTTGAACAAATCAATCAGTGGCTTGGTGTGCTAGGGACACATATAGAGTGAAGGGTGTAAATCTTCAAACCACAGAATACTTCGCACGTATGCATGACTGACTTGGGATGATTCCACAGGAAGCAAAACTAACTTTCTCGAATTCACGGCGGCAACTTGCATCAAATGCACATGAATTAGAGGAAGTCACTTCTTTCTTCCGTACCTATGCTTCACGAACGGGTCATGAAGATAATGCTTATGAAAGTTTCCAATACTCACTGGATGTTCAACATAGATCATGGAGAAGATAACAATGTTGCCGATGGGCTCAACAACAATTCATCCAGGTTTCCATGGAGACGGAATTCCATAATTATGTGAACAAGTGATAGTATTGGTCAGACCCAGAAGATATAATGGTGTATGCTCGAGGGATCAACCACGAGTAAGACAACATTATGAATTTCGTTGGTTCTGATTTGATTTGATAATAGCCCACACTCAAATCAAAGTTTTGACAAGACAATAGATCCACAAATGATCACGGGGATCAATTGGAGAAGATATCATCTATCTTCAGTTCACATACAAGATATCCCTTTGGAGTGGGCTATGTGGGTTAGGCTTTTATCTTCCAACTCTCCAAGTTGTTGTTTAGCTTAGCC
This sequence comes from Secale cereale, assembly GCA_902687465.1. Lineage (NCBI taxonomy): Eukaryota > Viridiplantae > Streptophyta > Magnoliopsida > Poales > Poaceae > Secale > Secale cereale. The sequence continues at coordinate 387,444,132 of LR738715.1, read as the reverse complement.
ATCCAGTTTAGGGTATCCAACACATATTCTTGGAGAAGTGGTGGTTTATAAGGAACCAACTTGATCACGAGCTCAACATAGCGGTCAGGGGACAACCTGGAAATACTTCCGAGAAGATATTCGGAAAATCACGAACCATCGATATGTTACCAAGCTCAAGAACAATCTTGCTTTTCAGGGCAAGACGATATAATCAAATGAGCGAGGGATTGACACAATCCTAACTCATTGATCGGAGAGTGCACCACGTAAGATGGACTAGGTAACACGATCAATCTTAGAATGGTGATTCAGTAGTCAACTAAGTTGCTAGTAGAATTGATTTCACACATCACAATTTACTTGTCAGCATTCCGGTTACAATAACACGGAAACCGAGGGATGGACGATAATGGCGAGAAGTATCACCTTATCAAAAGTTCATAAGAGGTGGTGCAATTCTCATGACATTCTTGACATAAAGATGGTAATACTCCAGGATAGAACAGTTTAGAAGCTGGATTAGCATTCTTTATCTGCGAAGTACAACTTCTTTGACCCAATCCTGGATATGGATAGGGTACTGGAGTTTATTTCTCCTAGTCATTCTAGAATAGAATGGCTTGACAGACCACAAGAGTAAAAGTCATCGATGAACACGAGTGCACAACTACTCCTGACTATCAATTGATAGACGAGGGTCATAATACAACTAAAAGGAGACAACTCAAGGAACATATAACTTCTGAGTTGTGGATGCATAGGTTAACATGTCGAACGAGTTCAACATATGTCTTCCGGATAACCCATGCGGAAAGTAGAATTGGCAGAGTCACAATATGAATGGAGTACTACTCAAGAGCACTCGGGTTGTGATCTTTTGGTTCAGAAGAACTTCTGCCATGATGGTTCATGGTATTTGGAAGAAGGATATACCACGGACCTTGAGGACTATCACAAGGTTACTAATATCCTAAAGGGACGAGCAAATACTATCAACATGAAGTAAGTAGGGTGAAGCTCGGGTTCAAGAACCCATGAGTAGAATGCCTACTAACTAAATGGCATCACGGGATGCTTTTCGAGAACAATGGCCAGAATCATCACACTGGGAATATAAAACATTGCTAGATTACTGGGTGATCCTCTAAGATACTTAGGGTCATAATAATAAGTCCAACATATTTGTTGAGGTAACAGAGTACCTCAACACACTGACTAGTGTGATTAATCTGGCCTAAAAGGACATCGGAAACAGGGAGGAAAGGTTTGCAAATGCATCAGACTATTTAGAAACCTGGGATGACTCGGACAGCATAACGGCTGCAAATGCTCGAAAATACTTTTGAGATCCAAGCAAAAGGTAGCATATCCACTTAACATCATAATGTCAAGGTTCTGAGACCAACAGTTGAACAGACAGAAGTAGTAGAAACTGAACTGAGGGTTGAATCCACAATAACGTGATCCTAATAAATAGAATGAGAATCCTAGTTCTTAATCCCCGTAGAGAAGGAGAAGATGACTCAGATCAGAAGGTCATGGGGTAAAGGAGTAAAAAGAGCCTTACGTTCCCTTCCACAATCAATTCCGTTACATAACTAAAGAATTTCTAGACACGACTTCGACCAGTTTGGCTTACTAATCCTACAGGCAGTCAGGCTCTGATACCAAAGCTGTCAGGACCCCGATCCTAAGTCACACAGGTCTAACCGGTAACACATCATATCACTTTGCGGCCTCACGCACGGTATCCCCACGGGTGCCACCTTACCTGGCCCGGGACCGTTTGCGCATTTTGGCACACGTATATGATAGTGTCGCTAGCATCCATATGAGAGAGAACCCGGGCTGACATGACTAGTTATAAACCAAAAGTGGCACTAAATTACAGGGACAGGCATACATGACCCAGCAACGAACGTGTCGGTCATCAACGTATGAACCCAAGTCGTAGCAAGCAACAAGGACTTAAAGGAACAACGCGTGACATTTCCCCTAAGGGACAGACACAGGAACGAAGAAGGACACATGTCGGCCAGCCTAAGTGTTCTGGAGCAGTAGCAAGCTACCAAGGCTCAGTGGAAGCACTAGGAGACATTTCCCAATAAGATAGGCTACCAAAGGTAAACAACTAGGTGTCGGATCCCACACATAGCAATACACATTACAGGTACGCATAACATGTAATTATGTGCTGAACAACAAGGCATCACAACATAACTCAACAACTCATATAGATAAAGGCCCAGAAGAGCCATCATAGCATTTATTACAATCAGAGGTCACATGACCCAACATACAGAGCATACAGGCAACGGAAGCATTACATGTCTGAGTACAGACATCTACAAATGGGAAAGTCTAAGAAGCCTGACTATCTACAAGACCCTCCCAAGGGCACAAGATCGTAGCTGAGGTAACAAGCTAAACGTCGAAGTCCACGCGGAACCACTAGCGAGACTGAAGTCTCTCTGCAAAAACATAAATTAAGCAAACGTGAGTACAAAGGTACTCAGCAAGACTTACATCAGATCTATCTACATATGCATCAGTATCAACAAAGGGGTGGTGGAGTTTGACTGCAGCAAGCCAGCTTTGACTCGGTGGCTATCCTGAACTACGATTGGAAGTAACTCTTTGAGGTGGCGCACACGAGTCCACATATTCACCAATCAATACACCACTATGGATCCGCTCCCGTCTCACTACGAGAAGGCCATCCATAGCACTCACGCTTATCTTGTGTGTTTTTAGAGTATCCACTTTCACTTGTCTATGAACCGTAGAGGCAACCCAGAAGTCCATTACCGCGGACACGGCTATTCGAATAGATTATATATAACCCTGCAGGGGTGTACTTCTTCACACACGCTCTCACCACTTACCGCCGTCTACACGACATGTACTCGGCAACCTTCAAGCGGAGGCCCAACGAGGGTGTCGGCCACGACCTGACTAACCACACAAGTCTCTCGTCCAGGTTTATCGCCTATTTGGGTTCCATCCGTGGGGAGATCCGGCCGGGGTGTCGCTCACGGCCCCAACCGATGTGTACAGGGTTCCAGCATCACCAAACGGGCAATCGGTACACCGTGCCACGTACCTGCCGCGTCACAGCCCACCCCGAGGGTCAGCGCTGCGCACGACCTCCAGTAAACTACAAACACCAGAAACTAGTTGCAACTCCTGGACAGAGATCATGTTGATTAATAAGTCGAGAGAGTCAATTAAGAATCCCAATGTGTGGTAGTAGCTGTTTCATGGACCAACCAACACAGAACTCAGTTCCTGAGGACGGCTGCAATGAGACAACCCACCATGTACTCCTACATGGCCTCTCATCGCTACCTTTACCAAATCGTGTTCACACCCTTAGATCACACACAGTAGGACATGTTCATCACATTCCAATTCATCCCCGATGAATCAGACCTGACACAACTCTGAGCAATAGCAGGCATAACTAGAAAGCATCAATGAGTAGGCACAACATGGCTCAACCAACTCCTACTCATACTAGTGGGTTTCAACTATTTACTGTGGCAATGACGGGTCATGTAGTGGAAAGGGGTTCAACTACCGCAGCAGGTAACAGTTGAAGCGTTGTTGTCCTAATGCAGTAAAAGAGAGCAAGAGCGAGAGAGTTGGATTGTATCGGAATGCTCAATGGGCTTTGCTTGCCTGACACTTCTGAAGATAACATTGAGTCTTCATCGGTGTCATCGAACTCATCGTCGGAACGTCGTCTACTAAGAGGGGACAAAACCGACAAACAGAGGAAGAACACAATCAATGCAATGCGACAATATGATGCATGATCATGACATGGCAATATGCCGTTTATTGAGCTAATGCAACTAGCAACATAATTAAATGAAGTTTGTTTGAACCAAAGGTTCAAATTCAAACTTCATATGTGATTATTTAAATGCCATTTAATTGATTTGACCTGATCAGCAGGTTTAACTTCTTCAAAGATGCATGAAAATGTCATAAACAGATTCCTTGGATTTTTCTGATCATTTTTCATATATAAATTATTTTCATCTGAGCTACGGTTGATTTTATATGATTTTTAAAAGTTTTGGCTATTTTCTGAAATAAATAAATCATTTCTGATTTATTTAAAATTCCAAAAAATACTTACTGCGTCAGCACTGCGTCATCATGACGTCAGCAGGTCAACGGGCTGGTCCAGGTCAAACCTGACCAGTGGGTCCCACTGGTCAGTCTCTCAGCACTTAACTAAAAGTTTAAACTAAACTAAACAGACACGGGGCCCACATGTCAGTGTCTAATTAGATTAATGACAGCAATTAACACTTAATTAAAACCCTAAACTAAAATTAGTCAGGGCTGGCCCCACATGTCATTGACCCACAAGGGTCAAATCTGTTCAACGGCTGAGGTCAAAACCCGCCGGCGACTCGCCGCCGGCGAGATCGAACGCGGCGGAGGCTCGGAAACGAGCCACCGAGCATCGTTTTGGCCGCGGTTTGTTCCGTTCGAACGCACGCAGTGACGCGCGTCGAGTGGTGGCGGTGAGGGGTGCTGGGATGGTCTGCAGTGACGGCGGCAACCTCAACGGCGGCGGCCGGAGCTCGGGTGTGTGCGGGTTTGGGGTTGTGGTGCACTAGGAGGGGAGAGGGTGCGTGCGTTCGGCTCCTGGGAGCACGGTGAGCACGTTGGGACGCTCATCCGGGTGCTGTGACCACTATGGCCACGGCGGCGCCATGGCCGGCGGGGCGAAGTTCTCGGGCGCGTTGGCTAGGCTAGCTGGGGGAGGTAAGCAAGTAAGGGGAGGGGAAAATCCGAAGCGGGGGCTCACGGTGATCGTAGAGACGTCGACGTGGGCTCGGGGAAGGCTCGGAGCAGAGCAGGGCGTCGAGGGGGATCTCCGGCGACGGCGGTCGGGAACAAGCCCAGTGAGGGTGGTGCAGGGCAGACGAGCGCTTGCGGCTCAGGCTTCTCGATGAAGCAGTCGACGGCGGAGCTCTCGGGCATGGCGCTGCAGCGAGAGGGCGACGGTGGCCGCGGTGGTGACGAGCGGCGGCGACGGCTTCGTTCGGTCAAGCTCGAAAGCGAGCGGGGAGAAAGGGGATGAGGCCAGAGAAGGAGGGAATCGCTGCGGGGGCTTCGTCCACGTCTCTTGGCGCCTGGCTTGGGTCGAAGGGGGGGCTCAACACGGCGAAGCAGGAGGTGGCGCGGTCGACGCGTGCGCTGGCACACAGCTGCTTTTGGGCGAGGGGAGGAAGACGACGGAGTGGCTGGCGGGCTGGGCCAACGGGAGCTGGGCCGTGCAGGTAAAGGCCAGGTGGGCTTCCTCTCTCTCTGTCTTTTCTGATTTAGTTTCTGTTTTCTATTATCTATTTCTTTTGTAGCTTTGTGGCTTTTCTAAAAATGCTTAGGCACTTTCAAAACTCACCAAACTGCCCATGCCCATTGTTTAGCATATAACCAACATGGAACATTTCAGTTTGGGATTATTTGAGCATTTAAAATAATATATAAAATTTAAATGCCCAAATGCAAATAAGATATGATTTAATCCAAAAATCCAGAATGGTCTTAGAAATATGTGCAGCATTTTTTGGCAGAGGTTTTTAATCAATCCAAAAATGATGAACTTTTCTAGAGGGCATTTTGGGCTCATTGAAAAAGATTTAAATTGACCCTAGTTGAATTGCTTTACTGCTAGGGTTTAGGCCATCCCCATTTCAAGTTTCTTTCAAGATTAAACATGATGCACACATGAGGCTAGCCTAGGGCATTACCAGAAGCTAGGGATGTGACATAAACATATTAGACAACAAAAAGAAGCTTTGAAGCATAAGATCCATCATAAATGAGGTAGTCCCGATACTGATCCAATGATTTTTCATGAAGTGCAGCAAGGAAAGCAGGGCGAATCAACCATTAGTTCATCTTTAACACCAACTTCTAATAAAATAGCTAGTATATATCCAGATCAAACTCTAAATAGAACATGTGAGCAGATAAATCAAAAGCAGTGACACTATAAAGAAAAGGAGAAGACATAGCAGAGAAAATAAGACTGTAGTATGTTCGAACAAATAATTATGATGTCTTGTTTGTGGACTACAAATACAAATCGGATATAGATATGGTGATATATTTAGTTGGAAAGTTGCAGGCATCGAAAAATTAATATTGAATGTGGTCTAATAATTGAAGGACACTACAGATGGACCATGCCTATTAAAGTGATATAGAAACTATTGACATTGTTTGTTCTTTTTCTTTTTGCAGTCCATCAGTACATAACCTCATGATGAATCAGAAACATGGAAGTATTTATAAAGTTGCCATATGCTACAAATTTACTTCTCGTTTCCCCGTGGTGTGTATTCTTCCTTGTAAAGGAAAAGCACATCAAATGAATAAAGGAGTGACAATATAGATGTAGGCAAGCATAGTATAAAGAGGAAGCACGAACCACAAGAGAAGTGTCTAGAATTTGGCAAACAAGTAGACATAATCGTGTAGGTATATGTTGTTAATAATAGGAGAAGCGGACATCGATAAATATCCAAAAGACGAGTGAATAAATGGAAAACAGCCATGCTTTTGTATTTCTGGAACATAATCTAGTTCATCTATCATTAAAAATACAGAAGTCAGATAAGTTGTAATAGGTGTGGAATTTTATCTAACATGTCACTTGACTAAACAAGTACTACTTGTCTCAGCGTAGTTTTATAAAATTTGTTTCTCTTCTACTGTATTTAGGGGTTACGTTGTAAACAATTTCTGTTCATAAATCGTAAGATCTGCATGCATAACAAAATTTGATATGACATGCACCTCACATAAACATCTTTTTAATGGCAAGCATAGCTCGTGGTAGATGTACTCAATAATATTTTTCAGAGTTCTGTGACAAGCAACATTGATTGATCACGAGATTACCTGCCTTGCGCTCTTGAACTCCAACTGTAGTTGGGAGAATGCCTTATGCGGTGGAATACTATTGTCACCAGATGTTGATGCATGATCATGCGGAAAACTGTGGATCAGAAGCCCTCAGATCAAACAAGTACTTTGCTATGCCATTGTCGGTGTACTAAAGTAGGGGTACCTTAGTATCCCGACTTGTGCATGGGCAGTAGCAGCGTCCCGTGATCAGGCTCACCACGTGCCCGCCAAAGCCCACTCTAGTTCCCTTGAATCCATTCAAGAACAAAGTATTCTAGTTAAGAAACAAGACCCCGGCAAGAGGAGCTTGCCGGGAAGGCCGCTCCAGACTCGAGATCATCCCTTCTGCACAAGACCCTGGCAAGAGGACCTTGCCAGGAAGGCCAGAGAACAGCATTCCAGAAGACATGCCGTGGCACATCGCGCGCCCCGGCAAGACCCGGAGAGCGGCAAGCTTCCGGGCCCGGCAAGGTAGCGACTGCGGCAAGGTGCTTGCCGCGGCAAGCTTTCACTGTGTGCCTGCGCTCCAGCTCACCTGACCACGCATCGCCCTGGGGCCCTTACTGGGGCACGTGGCGGATGGCTACGCATCCTGGGGTACACGGTGGCAAGCCACGATGACGAGGCCTCCGTCGTGGCGAACGGAGACACCCGGACGGACACTTTTGGGGTGACGGCGACGGGCATTCAATGCCCTTGTCCCCCACCGTCAGGGTTAGGTATAGACCACTTTACATACACTGTACATACACTGTACATGCACTGTTACAACTACCACCAATTTTACGCTTTTACCCCCATCTACGTTGACACCTGTTGGTGACCCCTTTGAACTATAAAAGGAGGCCCATGCACAACGTAGGGGGGGGGTTGGGTTCCGAAACTTGATCATTCCCACGCTCGGTGTAGCTAGTACTGTAGATCTTCTTGCTCCCGAGCCAAGAACTCAATACAACCAAGGCAGGAGTAAACTGCGCGCGTGTGCCCCTCGATCTGCTCTTTGTGCTCCCTCCGCTCCCTTGCCGTACCGAAAAGGGGCTCCGGTCCCATAGGTGTTCGTGGGCGATCAGTTTCCCCGACATATTTGGGGGGGAAGGAGACAGTGGTGTGGACAAAGACAGTGGTGTGGACCAACTGCTGTTCAAGGAAAGAAAGCCTTGCCGGGAAGCAAACGGAACACAAAAGCTAAGTTGCCAAAGTTTGAGCATTCAAAATTTTAAAATTCTTAGTTATCTTCCTTGAACGACCACACTTTGTATGGAAAACCTGTGCGCGGAGGAATCTACCCGTGGCTAGCCGCGCCCTTACTTTGTTTCGAGCACGCTCAACGGCTTAAGTGAGCTGCGACAAGTTACGCGCCCTTATTTCGTTTTCGAGTTCGCTCAACAACCTAAGTTTGCTGCGACTAGCTGCGGCAAGGTTTCTTGCCGGCGAGGGCATTGCTAGCAGGCCGCTGAAGTCCCGCACTCAGCGCTTGCGGCAAGGGTCCCTTTGCCGGCAAGCTCCCTAGGAGCGTAGGGTGAGAAGCATACAAAGTAAAGGGACCAAGCAAGGGAGATAACACTGCATTGACTATCCAAAATAAAGTTATATTATAAGATAACTTGCCGCTGTTCTAACCAACTACTATCGATGACTTAATCGACAGCGGCAAGGGAAAGCAGAAAGAAGGGAGCCTAGTCTACACGGTCTCCGTCAACCCTCTTGATCTTGCCCACCTTGGCCACGATGTGGGCAACTTGTGCCTTCAACGCTTCCTGGTCAGCTTCGGGCGGCAAGGTCCGGAGGACATTCTCAACATTAATCCCGGGGTTGCGGTAGACGACCTTCGTCAACACTCGCTCCATAGTACCCATGCAAAGCGGGTGTGCCTCGTTGGCCAGCTGCGTGGGGAGCTTCTCCCGTAGCTGCGCGAGGGCCGGCGCCACTCCTCTGAAGAACAAACTCAGCTTGGCGCTATGGGGGAGGCTCTCGTCGGGGGAGTACATGAGGTGCTCCGTCCTCAGTGCCACCATCTCCTTGTCGATGTTGGCGACGGAGGCGACGAGCTCCTCGGTCCACTGCTCCACCGTCCGCTGGAAGTTGTTCTGCGTCAGGGCGGCACTGTCCAGCAGCGCCCTTTCAGCCCGGAGATCTTCCTTCAACTTAGACTCCCTGTTCCGGGCCCCGTCGAGCGACTCAGTGAGGGTGGACAGTTTTAGCTCCAAGTCTGCGATGGAGTCCTTGGCATCGTTGAGCTCTTTGCCCTTCTCAGAGAGTTGGACCTGCAGCTCCGAGTGGCTGTGGGCGTCCTTCTCCCTTTCAAGTTTGAGCGCGACAACTTTCTCCTCGCTCGTCTTCAGATTGAGCTCCAACTGCGCTACCGTCGCCTACAGGTCCCTCTTGGCGGTCTCTGCGGCAGCAGTGGCGTCCCTCGCCTCCTGTAGAGCCCCGCCAATGGACTGCTCGCGCGCGGCAAGGTCGTCCTCGTGGCTATCGAGGTCGACGTTCCGCTGGTTCAGCACTCCTTCCTGCCGAGACAGATCCTCGACGGCCAATCACTGCTGTTCCTCGACCTCGGCCTTCTCGAGGATGAACGCTTGATGCTCTCCGGCGAGCCCCTCCCGCTCCTCCGCCAAGTTCCGGAGGGCCGCTTGGTTGGCGGCGCGGAGATCGGCGGCGCGCTTCTCCAAGTCGATGCTAGCCTTGGCAGCCAGAGCCTCTCGGGACTCCAGCTTGGCCTGCCTAGCTCGGTACAAGGCCTGAAGCCGGCGCAGGAGCTGCTCCTCTTCGGGCTCACTGCTGCTGCAGGGCGCGTCAACAACCCTTAGCCCGGCGGAGGCGAGGACTTCTCCATCAAAGCTCTCCCCCTCCGCGGGTTCCCTTGATGAGGACGCCCACGGGACTTGGATGAAGACCCCGTTGGCGGCCTCCAGATAGATACCCGGCCCAGTCGCGGCAGCGGAGGGATCGGCGGCCGGTGCAGCGTCCGGCGCTCCTGCGGCATCAGGGCCGTCAGTGCGGTCGCCGGTCTCCTCCCCAGCTGCCGCGTCAGTGGCCGCGGGGGTCTCGTCGGCGACGGGCTCGTCAGCAGTGGCGACGTCGCCAGCATTACCGTGCACGTCCTCCTCGGCGATGGTCTCCGTATCCATCGGCTCCGGGGCGGGCGGATCTGACAACAGAAAAAGAAAGAAAGAATTGTCAAGCAAATATCCAAAAAGAAGAATTCAAGAAAAGAAGAGTACAAGGGTTACCTGCGCGGGCCTCTTCAGTAACGGGGTCCCTCGCCGGGGAGTTTTCCCTTGGCGGCGTACCAGTGACCCCCGCCGGCGGACGGCCGCTGGCGCCTTCCCTTGGCGGGGTGCCCTCCCTTGTCGGGGTGCTTGCCCTTGGCGGGGTACTCGCCCTTGGCGGCGTACCCGTCCTTGGCGGAGCGCTCTCCCTCGCCAGGGAGCTCCTCCTTGGCGGGGAAGGCGGGGCAAGCGGCTCGTCGGGAGCAGTCTCTTGACGCTCCTGCGGCTGCGGCTCCACTTCTGCGCAAGTCAACAAGCAAACAAGACATCAATAAGGATAAGAAGCTCAAGCGCGCCAAATAAGCAGAGAAGTGAACAAGGAACTTATACTGGGGGCTGCCCTGCGGAGCAGCCGGCTGGTCCGGCAAGCCTGTCGCGGGCGCATCTCCTGCCGCGGCGACGGGCTCGTTGTCCTCAAGTTCAACCACCGGGATCTTGGCCCTCTTCGCCATCCTCTGGGTGAGGGTCCTGGAAGCCAAACAAGATCAGAACCAAGCAAGAGAATTCAAGACAAGAGCAATAAGAATCAGAAGAAATAAAAGTTGCAAATACTTACTCTTCCTCCTCCTCGTCGGAGCTAAGGGCGGAGAAGTCGAAGTCTGCCTCATGTGTCCCAGCGCGAGGAGCTGGAGGAGAAGGCTCCCTCGGGCGCTTGGCGGGCTCCGGAGCCGTGGGTTGTGAAGACCCCGCTCCGGTCGTCGCCGAGGACCGAGGGGCAGAAGGAGCACCAGAACCGGTTCGGGAAGATCCCCCTCCGCTTGCCGCTGAGGCGCGAGGCACCTCCTTAACGACCTTGCTCGTCGTGGTGGCACGCGTCGCGTGACGCTTCGGCTGCTGTCGGGGCGCCGGCTGCTTCACCGTCTCAGTGGTCTTGCGGAGGCGCTTCTTCGGCTGTGGCGGAGGACTTGGCGGTGGCGGAGAGTTCTCCGAGGATGAGGAAACGTCGTCGAGGTTCAGTGACCCGCCCGAGTCTTCGTCGGAATCGCCCGATTCGGCGTCCTCCTCGGCGGGCTCACTGGACTCAGTGCCTTGCCCGGCAGCCTCGCTCGTCCCGGCAGGCTCCCCGGCAGGCTTCCCGGCGGGCCTCAGCAGTTTGAGGATCTCCTCCTCCTCGGCCCAGCTCACTGCATCCGCTGCTTCTGCTTCATCCACGGTGTACCCAAACTCACCCGCGGCTGCAGCTGCGGCAGCCTCCTCCATCCTGCTAGCAATGTATGCCACGTCCTAGTCGGTGGTCGCGCGGGTGAGACCCTTCTTATCTTCGGGGTTGCGCGGCCGTTCAACCAGGTTGTCGAAGAAAGTCTGCCCGGTCTCTTCTGAAGGCATCAGCCAAGTGGGATCAACCCCGTGGGAGTCGCACTGAGGCATTGCCGCACAAATGGCACTAAGGGCAGAGTTGTTGCATAGTGGAACTACTCCGTTCGACGGGGTGAACCACTCCGTGTGCTTGGGGTCATGCTTAAACAGCGAGCGGACCATTCCCTAGAGCTCCAAGATGGTGAAGTTGTAATTCAGCCCGGGGCGCAGCCTCATGCAGTCTGCCGCATTGCCGAACTCCCAAGCAGGCCTCTTCCTGTCCTGCAAGGGGGCAATGCGGCGGCGAAGGAAATCCGCCCCGACCTCACCTACAGTAAGGTTGGCGGCCCGGAGGCGAAGGATCCTAGTAAGGGCAATCTACAGCTTATCATCCTCCGGGGCCAAGTCACTCCAATCCTTGCCGCGCACTATTGCCGCTCGGCGCGGGGAGGTAAACTGCTGGGGTTCCTCTTCCATAATCCAGCACCAATCAGCCCTCCACTCATCCCACTTGCCGCGGAGCTCTCCAATCAAGTACGCCTCTTTCTTGTTGAGCCTGAAGATCCACGAGATGCCACCGGAGAGTGGGGATCCAGACTCTACTCTAGGTGTGAAAAAGTGGCGGAAGAGAGCTATGTTGGGGTGGACCCCGACAAAGTTTTCGCACAAATGTGCGAAAACGGCCAAGGACAAGACTGCATTCGGGGTGAAATCTAGGAGGTGGAATCCGTATGTGTTCATCACATCACAGAAAAACTCAGAGTACGGAGGACAAAGACCACAGTGGAAGAACAGAGCGAAGAAATGGTAACCCTCCCGGATACATATCGCAGGCTTCGGCGGGGAGGACCCTGGTGCGCGGGTGAGCCTTCGTCTCCCTCGCCCAGAACAAGTAATACTTGTCCCTCAGCTCCCTCGCGCCGAGCCTCGGCGGGAAGACCACCGTCCTCTTCCGCATGGCTGCCAGCTTCGCCGCCTTATCGGACTTCGCTTTCTTCGCCTTGTCGCTCTTCGCCTTGTCGCTCTTCGGGGCCATGGCGGGGACGGCGAGAGGGGTCGGCGGCACTGGGGAGGCGGGCGGCGGTGGAAGAGGGTTAGAGCTCGGCTCTCTGTCAACCTTTGGGGAGGCGGAGAGCGGCGGGGGTTTTTGGAGATTGAAGACGCAATGAAGCAATGGGGGGAAACTGCCCCTGCTTCCTCTGCTTTTAAGGGGGAAGTGTGGGACGTTCCGCATTTTCCCATTAAATAAACAGGCCACGATCTCTCCCACGACGCCGCAATCGACGTGTGCCGTTAGGGAGAGATGCGGCGGATACGGAGCGGGATACGGCGCGCCGTGGGCCGCGTGTGCCCGTGCACTGTTTTGGGCCTGGCCCAACCGCGCTCGGCACCGTGTGTGGCCCAGGCCCGGGGGCTCCTGTCGGTGTACTAAAGTAGGGGTACCTTAGTATCCCAACTTGTGCACGGGCAGTAGCAGCGTCCCGTGGTCAGGCTCACCACGTGCCCGCGAAAGCCCACTCTGGTTCCCTTGAAGCCATTCAAGAACAAAGTATTCAAGTTAAGAAACAAGACCCCGGCAGGAGGAGCTTGCCGGGAAGGCTGCTCCAGGATCGAGATCATCCCTTCTGCACAAGACCCTGGGAAGAGGAGCTTGCCAGGAAGGCCAGAGAACAGCATTCCAGAAGACATGTCGTGGCACATCGCGCGCCCCGGCAAGACCCGGAGAGCGGCAAGCTTCCGGGCCCGGCAAGGTAGCGACCGCGGCAAGGTGCTTGCCGCGGCAAGCTTTCACTGTGTGCCTGCGCTCCAGCTCACCTGGCCACGCGTCGCCCTGGGGCCCTTCCTGGTGCACGTGGCGGATGGTTGCGCAGCCTGGGGCCCTTCCTGGTGCACGAGGCCTCCGTCGTGGCGAACGGAGACGCCCGGACGGACACTTTTGGGGTGACGGCGACGGGCATTCAATGCCCTTGTCCCCCACCGTCAGGGTTAGGTATAGACCACTGTACATACACTGTACATACACTGTACATGCACTGTTACAACTACCACCAATTTTACGCTTTTACCCCCATCTACGTTGACACCTGTCGGTGACCCCTTTGAACTATAAAAGGAGGCCCATGCACAACGTAGGGGGGGTTGGGTTCCGAAACTTGATCACTCCCACGCTCGGTGTAGCTAGTACAGTAGATCTTCTTGCTCCCGAGCCAAGAACTCAATACAACCAAGGCAGGAGTAGGGTTTTACGCATCCGTGCGGCCCGAACCTGGGTAAACTGCTCGCGTGTGCCCCTCGATCTGCTCTTTGTGCTCTCTCCGCTCCCTTGCCGTACAGAAAAGGGGCTCCGGTCCCATAGGTGTTCGTGGGCGATCAGTTTCCCCGACAGCCATGTTGTGCATTGATGTCCTTCTCCCCCAGCGTCGCAGCGGCCTAGTCGACCGAGCTGCGTAAAGCTGTCAAGCTTTAGTTTGTAGTAACAGAGAACATAGAGATATAAATGGTCTTTTTAGCGAATCGAATATGTAAAAAAAAGTTACTGGATTGTGACTCAAATAAGAGGGATAAAGTTTTGGTGTCATGTCCATTGCAACTTATTCGGTGCTTTAGTGTGATTGCATTTCTCTACACTGAGTGGAGGTAATTATTACTTAGTAGAGAAGTTTGATATTGTAACCTGCTCTAAAGTCTCGGAAAGAAATATGACCATATGACAGAGTGAATGATCAGGCCTACAACATAAGAAAGTGGCATCGTAAGTAGAAAGTGGAACTTTGATTCAGCAACATCAACCACGAGAATGAATACAATCAGTCAATCACATAATCAACGACAACAACCAATGACTACAGAATCAAGTTTCACTTCCATAGACTGGTGACAAGCTCCTAAGCCATAACTAGAATCAATTCAATCATAGAAAGAGGCTTTAGCTCGAAGCTACCGTCCACACAAACCGGCTGTAATTCAGTCTGTCGTTCATTACCAGGGATTGGCAACTCGTAAGTAGCAATTCCCAACTAGACTGAAGTGAAGCAGTACTGACAAAAAAAATAAAAACTGAAGTGAACCAGAGTATGATCTGGGAAACAAAATTGGGAGAAGAGAAGCGGCCCAACTCACGGCGGCGGCGTGATCGCGAGGGTGGTTGTACCTGCAGCTCTTCCTGTAGTCGCAGGCTCCTGTGCGGAGGTAGTACACGCAGTTGGTTCCTGTGGAGCGATGACGAGGGGCGGCGCGCCGGGATACAGTGTATCAGGTGAGTGGTGACGAGGGACTATGGGCCGGGACCGGGATGGAGGGTCGTAGGGGAGTGGTGACTGGTGAGGGGCGGCGTGCGGGGACGATGGATCTCAGGCGAGTGGTGAGGGGCGCGCTCCGGGATGCAGGTAGGTCGAGGGGAGGCAGCCGGCGTGGGAGCCTATAGGTTGGAGAGGAATAGGGGACGCTAGGGACAGGAAATGATCTAGGTTAATCGTGACAACTAACTTGGGCCGGGCTGCATAAGAGGCTGGTTTGGTGTGTTGGGCTTATATGCGTATAGGGTACATCCTCCAAGCCCGCAACACATAAGGTACAATGCTTATATGCGTATCTACCATGAATTTTGCAACCTACAGTCAAAACGTTCTAGACTATGTGTTGCTTTATAGGGGGTATCCTTGTAGTGTGGTTTCGGTAGGGGACGTGCCCCCTTTGGGGACGGAACGATATCTGTTGCCTCTTATTGCTTTCAAAAAATTTCTAGTGTCAACATAGAATAACAGGAGTGTTGTGTTTAATTTTGGAATTTTTCGTGGTTCGTTCGGCCATTTTTATACGTTTATTGTATTTTCAAGGCATTTTATCTGCATAATTCAAATGTGAACTACAAGCAGATGCTCTAGTGCACCAAAGTTAGTTGAAAAATCACATGTGTGTCCTTCGGTGAATTTCTATGTCCCATGCAAGAAATGAGAATGAATTTCAAACACCAGGGCACTGTTGATTGCCTGCAAAATGTTGAGATGCCTGGTTTTTAAATTTTAGTAAATCCAAAACTCGTCTGAAATTCATGGAACTTGGCATGCTATCATGGAGCGGCATCAACATGATGTGGTAATTTTTTTGTCCTATTTGGGGCAGGTTTGGGTATAAGCTTCTCCCAAACCAGAGCTTCTCACAACAAGCGTGATGGTCTCGGTAGGGAACGTGCCACCTTAGCGACTGAACGATCTCCGCTACCTCTTATTGTTTTAAAAAAATTTCTAGCGCCTACATAGAATAACAGGAGTGTTGTGTTTAATTTCGGAATTTTTCATGGTTTGTTTGCCCTTTTATACGTTAATTGGGTTTTATAGGCATTTTATGGCCATAATTCAAATTTGAACTACAAGCCCATGCTCCAGTGCACCAAAGTTGGCTGAAAAATCATAGTTGTGTCCTTGGTTTAATTTCTAGGTCCCATGCAAGAAATGGGAATGAAATTCAGACACCAGGGCACTGTTGATTGCCGGCAAAACGTTGAGATGCCTGGTTTTAAAATCTTGTAAATCCAAAACTCGTCTGAAATAAATGGAACTTGGGGTGCTATCATGGAGCGGTGACAACATGTTGTGGTAAATATTTTGTCCCATTTGGGGCAGGTTTGGGTATAAGCTTCTCACAAACCAGAGTTTCTCACAACAAGCGTGATGGTTTCGGTAGAGAAGGTGCCACCAATGGGGACGGAACGATATCTGTTGCCTCTTATTCCTTTTAAAAAATTCTAGTGTCAACATGGAATAACAGGAGTGTTGTGTTTAATTTTGGAATTTTTCGTGGTTCGTTCGGCCTTTTTTATACGTTAATTGGGTTTTCTAGGCGTTTTATGTGCATAAGTCAAAGTTGAACTACAGGCACATGCTCTAGTGCACCAAAGTTGGTTGAAAAATCACATGTGTGTCCTTGGGTGAATTTCTAGGTCCCATGTAAGAAATGGGAATGAAATTCAAACACCAGGGCACTGTTGATTGCCGGCAAAATGTTGAGATGCCTGGTTTTAAAATCTAGTAAATCAAAAACTCGTCTGAAATTCATGGAACTTGGCATGCTATCATGGAGCGGCATCAACATGCTTTGGTAGTCTTTTTTTGTCCCATTTGGTGCAGGTTTGGGTATAAGCTTCTCACAAACCAGAGCTTCTCACAACAAGCGTGATAGTTTCGGTAGGGAATGTGCCACCTTTGGGGACGGAACGATATCCATTGCCTCTTATTTCTTTCAAAAAAATTCTAGTGGTAACATAGAATAGCAGGAGTGTTTTGTTTAATTGTGGTAGTTTTTGTGGTTCGTTCGGCCTTTTTTGTGCGTTAATTTTGTTTTCAAGGCATTTTAGGTGCATAATTCCAATTTGAGCAACAAGCACATGCTCGAGTGCACCAAATTGGTTGAAATATCACATGTGTGTCCTTGGGTGAATTTCTAGGTCCCATGCAAGAAATGGGAATGAAATTCAAACACCAGGGCACTGTTGATTGCCGGCAAAATGTTGAGATGTCTGGTTTTAAAATCTAGTAAATCAAAAACTCGTCTGAAATTCATGGAACTTGGCATGCTATCATGGAACGGCCTCAACATGCTTTGGTAAAAAAAAATGTCCTATTTGGGGCAGGTTTGGGTATAAGCTTCTCACAAACCAGAGCTTCTCACAACAAGCGTGATTGTTTCGGTAGGGAACGTGCCACCTTTGGGGACGGAACGATATCCGTTGCCTCTTATTTCTTTCAAAAAATATCTAGTGTTAACATAGAATAAGAGGAGTGTTGTTTATAATTATGGAATTTTTCGTGGTTCGTTCGGCCTTTTTATGCGTTAATTGGGTTTTCTAGGAATTTTACGTGCATAATTCCAATTTGAACTACAAGCACATGCTCGAGTGCACCAAATTGGTTGAAAAATCACATGTGTCTCCTTGGGTGAATTTCTAGGTCCTATGCTGGAAATGGGAATGAAATTCAAACACCAGGGCACTGTGGATTGCCTGCAAAATGTTGAGATGCCTGGTTTTTAAATTCTAGTAAATCCAAAACTCGTCTGAAATTCATGGAATTTGGCATGCTATCATGGAGGGCGTCAACATGTTGTGGTAATTTTTTTGTCCTATTTGGGCCAGGTTTGGGTATAAGCTTCTCACAACAAGCGTGATGGTTTCGGTAGGGAACGTGCCACCTGTGGGTATAGAACGATATCTGTTGCCTCTTATTGCTTTCAAAAAAATTCTAGTGTTAACATAGAATAACAAGAGTGTTGTGTTTAATTTTGGCATTTTTCGTGGTTCGTTCCGCCTTTTTTATACGTTAATTGGGTTTTCTAAGCATTTTATGTGCATAAGTCAAATTGGAACTACAAGCCCATGCTCCAGTGCACCAAAGTTGCGTGAAAAATCACATGGTGTCCATGGGTGAATTTCTAGGTCCCATGCAAGAAATGGGAATGAAATTCAAACACTAGGGCACTGTTGATTGCTGGAAAAATGTTGAGATGCCTCGTTTTAAAATCTTGGATATCCAAAACTCGTCTGAAATTCATGGAACTACGCATGCTATAATGGAGCGGCATCAACATGCTGTGGTAATTTTTTTTGTCCCATTTGGGGCAGGTTTGGGTATAAGCTTCTCACAACAAGCGTGATGATTTCGGAAGGGAACGTGCCACCTTTGGGAACGGAATGATATCCGTTGCCTCTTATTTCTTTCAAAAATATTCTAGTGTTAACATAGAATAACAGGAGTGTTGTGTTTAATTTTGGAATTTTTCGTGGTTCGTTCAGCCTATTTTATACATTAATTGGGTTTTCTAGGCATTTTATGTGCATAATTCCACTTTGAACAACAAGCACATGCTCGAGTGCACCAAATTGGTTGAAAAATCACATGGTGTCCATGGGTGAATATCTAGGTCCCATGCAAGAAATGGGAACAGAATTCAAACACTAGGGCACTGTTGATTGCCGGCAAAATGTTGAGATGCATGGTTTTAAATTCAAGTAAATCCAACACTACTAGGAAAAGGCATGCCCAGCGTAAACGCAAGTCTATTTCCTCGCCGCTCCTTGTACGCGGGCGTCTTCGGGGTTCAGTTTCACCATCGAACAGATCCTTGTGTTTCCTCCACGGGTCATGTTCAGGAGGCCACCTTCGATGTCCCATGAACACGGTTTTCGAAGACTCGGGATCTCTATCTAGCTGGCGATACATTGTGTCATCCATGCACCTGACGCATCCAGAAAATCCGTGGACCACCTGCCCCGTGACATATCCGTAACCGAGATAGTCGTGCACCGTCGTGAGCATTGCGGCTCTCATAGGGAAATATTCTTTCTCTGCAGCGTCCCACATATTGGCTGGCGTTTTCCACAGCGTGTCTAGCTCCTCTTTCAGCAGCCCCAGATACAGATTGATGACGTTCCCTGGTTGTTTCGGCCCTTCAATTAGCATACTCATGTGAATGTACTTCCTCTTCATGCACAACCGGGGGGGGGGGG
The DNA here is from genome assembly GCA_902687465.1 of Secale cereale. Lineage (NCBI taxonomy): Eukaryota > Viridiplantae > Streptophyta > Magnoliopsida > Poales > Poaceae > Secale > Secale cereale. The sequence continues at coordinate 387,425,145 of LR738715.1, read as the reverse complement.
GGAGG
>LR738715.1:387334957-387425065 GCA_902687465.1 Secale cereale | reverse complement strand
GGGAAGGTTGTACATCCACACAAACATAGGCCAGGTGCTATGTGTGCTTCTCTGGCTGCCAAACAGACTGACTTCATCGGTGCTCGCACCTAGCACGATGTTCCTTGGATCGTTCCCAAATTCTAGTTCTTCGAAGTTCAACGCTTGCCACTGGCTCGCATCCTTAGGGTGACTCAGCATCTTGTCTTTTTTATTTATCTCCGGATCATTTCCGTCATCTTCTCGCTTCTTCACCTCCCTATCCGCGTGCCAATGCAGGAGCTTTGCTACCTTAGGGTCCGCGAAATACCGCTGCAGACGAGGAGTGATCGGAAAGTACCACACCACTTTTCGAGGAGCTTTCTTCCGCTTCTTGTATCGAGTGACGCCGCACAGCGGACATATGGTAGACTCCGCGTGCTCGTCCCAATAAATGATGCAATTGTTCATGCACACATGGTATTTCACGTGCGGTAAATCCAGGGACACACGATTTTCTTCGCCTCCTCGAAACTGGTCGGGCACTTGTTCCCCTTGGGAAGACATTCGTGCCAGAATGACATGTTCTCGTCGAACCACGCGTCGGTCATTTTGTGATTTACCTTCATCTCCAGAGCCATGAGCGTTACTTTCAGGCGGGTATCCTCGGGCCTGCATCCTTCATACAATGGAGTAACCGCGTCAATCTCCAGTTGATACAGCTTGGCTTTCTCTCGGGCGGTAGCTCTTGCGTTATCCGTCTAGTTGAGAAGCAGCTCTTGAATATGAGGTTCCTGCACCTAGCCTCCATCGTCGTCTTCTCCGGCATCTTCATCTAGATCATGATCATGCCCTTCGTCTTGATCTTCCTCATCATCATGTCTGGCATCTTCTACATGATGATTGTGTACAGCATCACTGTTGTGATCATGTCCTGGAGATTCTTCGTCTTCTCACCCGCCCTCGCCGCGGTGGTTTTCTTGCTGCCCTTCCTCATTTCTTGCCCGGCCATGGACGACTTCATAGTCATCTTCATCACCTTGCCACCGATAGCCATCCATGAAACCACGCAAGAGCAGATGGTCCCGCACCTTCCTGGAATCCGGGTCCACAATAAGGCTCTTCAGCTTGCATCTTCGACACGGACATCTTATCTCCGTCTCGTTCTTTCGAAGCATCACGGCCTTCGCGAAGCTCAAAAAACTTATTCACGATGCCTACGGTCATCGTGCGAACCATGGTCGCCTGCAGGGTAGAGCAAAACGATATTTTAGAACCAAGAAAAAAATTGGCATGACTTTCCCTAAAAATAGGACTAAAAAGAATGCATAGTGCCAAAATTCTCGCCGAAACGGAAATGAATCAACATTTCGGCAACATATTGGCAACTATCACATTTCAAATACTGGTACCTACAAACACAAACATATATGCAACACCAGAAACATATGCAACACCAAAAACATACATAGATCTGGCTAGGCCATAAAAACTGCATGTGCACGGTTGTTGGAGCTCGAGGGAGAAAAAATGATGTACAACATAAAGATAGCTTTCCCCCCTTACTTACCTATCAAAAAAAGGTAATTTAACCACTTAATTTTGATGAATCTATGGTGCAAATGAGGTGACGAGGAGGAGGCAGCCGACACAAGCTTGGAGGAGGAGGTCGAGAGAATAACATGGGGAAAGTGAGTGTGTAGGTGTGGCTGTCCAAAATATCTAGCTGGTCCCACTTTACTAATGGCACACCAGTCATCAATGTGCCTTTAGGCGCATTGATGGCTGATGCGCCATTAATAGTTTTGCAAAAATAATAGTACTGGCACACTGAGTTGGAGTTGCGCCATTACTAGTTAAACTAGTAATGGCGCATTGTGCCACCGTGCGCCATTAGTATGTCTGTAAAAATAAAAATAAAAAGAAGTTGTTACTAATGGTGCACCGAATATCCGGTGTGCCATTAGTATTTGTACACTAATGGTGCACCGACACATGGTGCGCCGTTAGTATATACTAATGGCGCACCACATGTCTGGTGCACCATTAGTGTCTATATCATCTATAGCCATTTTCCTAGTAGTGCAAAACTCGTCTGAAATTCATGAAACTTGGCATTCTATCATGGAGCGGCATCAACATGCCGTGGTAAATTTTTTGTCCCATTTGGGGCAGGTTTGGGTATAAACTTCTCACAAACCAGACCTTCTCACAACAAGTGTGATGGTTTTCGGTCGGGAATGTGCCACCTTTGGGGACGAAACGATATCCGTTGCCTCTTATTGCTTTCAAGAAAATACTAGTGTGAACGTAGAACAATAGGAGTGTTGTGTTAAATTTTAGAATTTTCCGTGGTTCGTTTGGCCTTTTTTATATGTTAATTGGGTTTTCTAGGCATTTTATGTGGATAATTGAAATTTGGACGACAAGCACATGCTCCAGTGCATCAAAGTTGGTTGAAAAATCACATGTGTGTCCTTGGGTGAATTTCTAGGTTCCATGCAGGAAATGAGAAGAAAATTTAAACACCACGACACTGTTGATTTCCGGCAAAATGTTGAGATGCATGGTTTCTAAATTCTAGTAAATACAAAACTCGTCTGAAATTCATGAAACTTGGCATGCTATCATGGAGTAGCATCAACATGCTATGGTAAATTTTTTGTCCCATTTCCGGCAGGTTTGGGTATAAGCTTCTCACAAACAAGGGCTTCTCACAGCAAGCGTGATGGTTTCGGTAGGGAACGTGCCACCTTTGGGGACGGAACGATATCCATTGCATCTTATTGCTTTCAAATAATTTCTAGTGTCAACATAGAATAACAACAATGTTGTGTTTAATTTTGGAATTTTTCGTGGTCCATTCGGCCTTTCTTATACGTTAATTGGGTTTTCTAGGCATTTTATGTGCATAATTCAAATTTGAACTACAAGCATATGCTCAAGTGCACCAAAGTAGGTTGAAAAATCACATGTGTGTCCTTGGATGAATTTCTAGGTCCCATGCAAGAAATGGGAATGAAATTCACACACCAGGGCACTATTGATTGCCAGCAGAACGTTCAGATGCCTAGTTTTTTAAATTATAGTAAATCCAAAACTCATCTGAAATTCATGAAACTTGGCATGCTATCATAGAACGGCATCAACACGTCGTGGTAAATTTTTTGTCCCATTTGGGGGTGGTTTGGGTATAAGCTTCTCACAACGTGCGTGATGGTTTTGGTAGGGAATGTGCCACCTTTGGAGACGAAACGATTTCCGTTGCCTCTTATTGGTTTCAAAAAAATTCTAGTGTCAACATAGAACAACAGGAGTGTTGTTTTTAATTTAAGAATTTTTCGTGGTTCGTTTGTCCTTTTTATATGTTAATTGGGTTTTCTAGGCATTTTATGTGCATAATTCAAAATTGAACTAGAAGGACATGCTCCAGTGGACCAAAGTTGTATGAAAAATCTCATGTGTGTCCATGGGTGAATTTCTAGGCCCCATGCAAGAAATGGGAATAAAATTCAAACACCAGGGCATTGTTGATTGCCGGCAAAATGTTGAGATGTCTGGTTTTAAAATCTAGTAAATCCAAAACTCGTCTGAAATTCATGGAACTTGGCATGCTATCATGGAGTGGCATCAACATGCTTTGGTAAAAAAATTGTCCTATTTGGGGCAGGTTTGGGTATAAGCTTCTCACAAACCAGAGCTTCTCACAACAAGCGTGATTGTTTCGGTAGGGAACGTGCCACCTTTGGGGACGGAACGATATCCGTTGCCTCTTATTTCTTTCGAAAAAATTATAGTGTTAACATAGAATAACAGGAGTGTTGTGATTAATTTTGGAATTTTTCGTGGTTCGTTCAGCCTATTTTATACATTAATTGGGTTTTCTAGGCATTTTATGTGCATAATTCCACTTTGAACAACAAGCACATGCTCGAGTGCACCAAATTGGTTGAAAAATCACATGTGTGTCCTTGGGTGATGTCGGGGGAAACTGTCCGCCACGAACACCTATGGGACCGGAGCCCCTTGTCTGTGCGGTACGAGGGCGGAGGGAGCACAAAGAGCAGATCGGAGCAAACACGCGGGCAGTTTTACCCAGGTTCGGGCCGCACGGATGCGTAAAACCCTACTCCTGCTTGGTTGTGTATTGAGTTGAGTGCTCGGGAGCTTGAAGAAGCAGCTACACTGAGCGTGAGAGTGATCTAGGTTCCGAACCCCCTCCACGTTGTGCATGGGCCTCCTTTTATAGTGTAAAGGGGTCACCGACAGGTGTCAACGTAGGAGAAAGGGGTAAAAATGTAAAAGAGGTGGTAGTTGTAACAGTGCGGGAACAGTGGAGCTACAGTACAGAACAGTGGTCTATACCTACCCTAACAGTGGGGGACAAGGGCATTTAATGCCCGTCGCCGTCGACCCCAAAAGCTCCCGCCTCAGCGTCTCCGTCTGCCACGGCGATGGATCCATCACCGTGGAGTGCCACCGTGTACCCCAGGCTGCACAGCCATCCGCCACGCGTCCCTGGATAGGCCCCAGGGCGACGCGTGGGCCGATGAGCTGGAGCGCGGGCACACAGCGCAACCTCCCCGGCAAGTACCTTGCCGGGGCCTCGATCTTGCCGGGCCCGGGAGCTTGCCGCTCCCCGGGCCCCTTGCCGGGGCGCATGTAGCGCCGAGGCTTTGTCTCCTAGTCTTCCTGGCAAGCTCCTCTTGCCAGGGCCTTGTGCTAGTGGGGCGGTCTTGAGCCTGGTACGGCCTTCCCGGCAAGCTCCTCTTGCCGGGGTCTTGGTCTTCTTCCTTTTATACTTTGTTTTTGAATGGTTTAATAAGGAGCAGGGAGGTCTCCGGCGAGCCCGCAGTAAACCTTGCCGCGGGAAGCTGCAACTGCCCGTGCACAAGTTGGGGTACTGGGGTACCCCTACCTTAGTACACCGACAGGAGCCCCCGGGCCTGGGCCACACACGGTGCCGAGCGCTGTTGGGCCAGGCCCAAAACAGTGCACGGGCACCCGCGGCCCGCGGCGCGCCGAATCCACTTCCATATCCGCCGCACCCCACGGTAACGGCACGCGTCGATCGCGGCGTCGTGGGATGGGACGTGCCCACGATCTCATAATGGAAAGGGGGAAAACGCCCCCCACTCCCCCATAAAAGCAGAGGAAGCGGGCGCGGTTCCCCTCCTTGCGCCATCACTGCATCGTCTTCCTTGTCCAAAAGATTCCTTCTTGCGCTCTGCCTCCACATCTTCGCCGCCGCCGAGCTCTTCGTTCCCCTCCTTCCGCCGCGTCCGCCATGGCCCCAAAGACCGACAAGGCGAAGGCGGAGAAGGCCAAGAAGGAGAAATCGGAGCAAGCGGCCAAGCTCATCGCGTACCGGAAGCGGCATGTCGTCTTCCCGCCGAAGCTCGGCGTGCGGGAGCTCTGGAACAAGTACTACTTGTTCTGGTCCAAGGAAACCGACGCGCATCCCCGCACGCGAGCATATCCGGCCGCCGCCAAGGACAGCTATCCCGGCGGGTACCATTTCTTCGCTGCCTTCTTTCATTGTGGCCTCTGTCCTCCTTTCTCAAACTTCTTTTGCGATGTCATGAACACATATGGCTTCCATTTGCTTGACTTCACCCCCAACGCCATTCTCACCATGGCCGTTTTCGCACACATGTGCGAAAACTTCATAGGAGTCCACCCCAACGTAGCCCTCTTTAGACACTTCTTCACTCCTAGAGCCGAGGCCGATGCCCCCCTCTCCGGAGGAATTTCTTGGATCTTTCGTCTGAATAAGAAAGGGGCGTACTTGCCGGGGGAGCTCCACGGCAAGTGGGAGGAATGGCGAGCGGAGTGGTGCTGGATCATAGAAGACCAGCCGCAAGCCTTTACCGCGCCGCGCACAACGCCCATCGTGCGCGGCAGGGACTGGAGTGAGCTGGACTCGGACGACGTCAAGCTCAACATCGCCCTCGTCCGGATTCTTCGTCTTCGATTGGCTAATCTGTCAGTTGCTGAGGTGGGCGCAGATTTCCTCCGCCGGCGCATCGCCCCTCTCCAAGACCGGAAGAGGCCGGCCTGGGAGTACGGCGGCCCGGCAGACATCATGAGGCTGCGCCCCGGGCTCAACTTCAACTTCACCACGCTGGAGCTGCGGGGAATGGTACGGGAACTCTTCAAGCCCGACCCGACACACCCCGAGTGGTTCAGGACTCCCCGGGGGGTGGTGCCGCTCTGCAACAACGCCGTCAGGGATCGGATCCTCGCCATGATGCCCATGTGCGACTCGCATGGCGTGGACCGTACATGGCTTGCTCCGAAGCCCATCGACGTCCTCAACTTCTACGACAACCTTGAAGAGGTGGCGAAGAACAAGGAGGATCTCAAGCTGCACACGCGGGACACCACCGACCAGGAGATCGCCTACATAGCTTCTCGGGCTGAGGAGGCCGCCGCAGCCGCGGCGGCAGGAATTTTCGGGTACTCGCCGGAACAGGCGGAAGTTGCGGACGCGTCCACCCAAGCGGAGGAGGCGGAGATCCGCAGGTTGCTGAATCTTCCCCCCGACGCGCTTGCCGGGGTTCCCTCGTTGAGGCACTCCGGGATCAGCGGGATCGCAACCGAGGCCGCGGCAATGGAGGGCACCGCCGGAGGGAGCAGAGGCGCCGCAAGAGGCGGAGGCGCCAAGGGAAAGAAGGCCGCAGCGCTGGACGCTGGGCCCAGCGAGCCGGCCGGGGCAGAGGAGGAGGAGGAGGAGGAGGCCGAGGACTCCGGCGGATCCACGGGATTGTACGCCGACGACCTCTCCTCGTCGGAGAGCTCCCCGCCCCCGGCAAGCCCGAGGCAGTCCCCGGCGAAGCGCCTCCGCAAGGCGGCGACGGGGGAAAGAGCGCAGGCGCCCCGGCAACAGCCACCTCGCCGGGCAGCTCCCCGGGGGAGCCAAGCCGCGCCAAGGTCGTCCGGCGCACCGGCCGCAGCGGAGGCGGCCCGTGCGCGGACCACAACTGAGGCGTCACGCAGGCCGGCAGCGAACCGGCAGGGGTCTTCTCGGAGCGGAGCAGCGGCTCCGCCCGCTCCCCGGGCGCCGGCGACCACAGGGGCTGGGTCTTCGCAGCCCCCAGCCCCGGTGAACACCAAGCGCGCAAGGGAGCCTTCGTCTTCCGCTCCTCGCGCCGACGCGCCCACGGTGGAGTATGACTTCTCCGCCCTGAGCGAGGACGACGAGGAGGACCAAGAGTAAGGATTCGGGACCTCATATCTTCTTGATTTCTGTCTTGATTTTTCTGTTGATGCTGACTCTGTCTACTGTTCTGATTTCAGGACCCTGGCCCATCGCGCAGCGAAGAAGGCCAAGGCGCCCGAGGCCGAGGTCGCGGAAGGCTCAGCAGCGGCGGCAACAGGGGGTGTGCCGGAGCCGAGCCTGCCGGACTCGAGTGCTGCTCCAATGAGCAGCCCCCAGCGCAGCCCGCAGCGCAGCCCCCAGCGTAAGTCTGGGGTTTTCTCTTTTCGCTTGTCGGGGAACGCCTGAGGATTTGATTTTGTCTTCACGTCTTGACATCTCTTGTCTTGTTCTGTGCAGAGGTGGAGCCCCAGCGGGAAGAGCGCCCGGAGACCACTGCTGAGGAGACGCAGGCCCCGCCATCCCCGCCAAGGCAGAACTCTCCGGCAAGGGAGAGTGCTCCGCCCAGGGTGGGTACTCCGCCGAGGCAGAGTACCCCGCCTGGGGCGAGCAGCCCGGCGAGGGCGGCCACCCCGCCAAGGCCAAGCTCCCCGGCAAGGGTGACTACTCCGACAAGGCCGAGCTCCCCGGCGAGGGAGCCCGCCGCTGAGGATGTCCGCCAAGGTAAGCTTTGTGGCTTGTCTTCTTGGCTTGTCTCTTTTTTGGATATTTGCTTGAGTTTTGAACTTCTTTTTCTTCTTCTTCCTTTTAGATCTTCCTCCTCCTGCGCCCATGGAGACGGAGGTCATCGATCTTGAGGAGGAGGGCGCGCAGGGCGGCGGCGGCGACGCCCCTGTCGTCGAGGAGACAGCCGAGGCCGCCGAGCCGGCCGCGCAAGAGACTGCTCCGGCCGCAGACGCAGCGGCCGGGGAGAGGGACGGTGACCGCACCGCCAACCCGGAGGCGGCGGGAGCATCAGATGCTGCACCGGTCACCGGCCCCTCCGCCGGCGAGGAGCAGAGGTACTATCTCGAGGCCCCCAACGGCGTCTTCATCCAGATGCCTTGGGGGTCTTCATCGCGAGCTCCTGCGGAGGGCGAGGCGTTCGACGGAGAATTCCTCGCCTCCGCAGGCTTGAAAATCGTCGAGGCGCCCGGCGGAAGCGAGGGGCCTGAGGAGGAGAGGTTGCTGCACCAGCTCCTGGCCCTTTACCGGGCCAGGCAGGCGAAGCTGGCCTCCCGGGAAGCCCTTGCCGCCAAGGCCGCGGTAGAAATGGAGAAGCGTGCGGCGGAGCTCAGCGCCGCCAATCAGGCTGCCCTCCGCCAGGTGGCGGAGGAGCGGGAGCGTCTCGCCGGCGAGTACCAGGAGTGGGTACTCGAGAAGGCTGAAACTGAGGAGCAGCAGCGGCTCGCCGGGGTGGAAATGTCCCGGCGAGAGGGAGAGCTCGCGCAGCGGAAGGTCGAGCTCGAATCCCACGAGGAGGACCTTGCCGCTCGCGAGGCTGCCCTTGGCGGGGAGCTGAAGGAGGCGAAAGCCGCCGCGGTTGCCGCGGAAGGCGCCAAGAAAGAGCTCGCCGCCAAGGTTGAACAGTTGGAGAAGGCGATGAAGGTGAGCGCCGAGAAGGTTGCCGCGCTCATCTTGGAGCGCGAGAAGGACGCTCACACAAACTCTGAGCTTCAGGTGAGTCTCTCCAAGAGGGGCGACGAGTTAAAGGCCGCCAAGGACTCCATTGAGGACTTGGAGCCGAAGGTCACCACTCTGAAGGAATCGCTCGACGCTGCCCGAGCTCAGGAGACCAAGTTGAAGGATGAGCTCCGCAAGGAGCGGACCTTGGTGGAGAACGGCAACAAGGCGTCCGAGCTCTTCCGGCAGACTATTGAAGTGTGGACCGAAGAGCTGGTTTCTTCTGCGTCCAATATTGACCAGGAATTGCTGGCGTTGAAGGTCGAACATCTCATCTACTCGCCGGATCCGGATCTCACGCACAGCGCCAGGCTCAGCCTCTTCTTCAGAGGGGTCGCGCCGGCTCTTGCAAGTCTCCGGAACCGCATCCCCGCGCAGCTGGCCGAGGAGTCGCGCCGGCTCTGCGCGGGAACTCTGGAGCGGGTGCTGACGAAGATCGTGTACCGCAACCCGGGAATCAACCTCACGAACGTTCTTCGCAGCTTGCCGGCTGATGCAGACACGGAGGCCCTGAAGGAGCAGGTCGGCCACATCATCGCCAAGGTGGCAAAGCTTGGCAGGAAGGAGGGCGACCGCGTAGACTAGGGCTCCATTTATCTTTATCTTTTTGTTGCTGCACATTATGTCATGAACCTATTAGTCCATTGCGACATGTTATCCTTGTAAGATATTTACTCTATTTTGATCAATCAGTGCAATGTTATCTTCCTTGTTTCAATCTTGACTTTGTATGTTTTTCACCCTACGCTCCCGGGGAGCTTGCCGGCAAGGGGCCCTTGCCGCGAGCGCTGAGTGCTGGACTCTGAGCAGCCTGCTGGCCAAGGTTCTCGCCGGCAAGCAACCTTGCCGCAGCTAGTCGCAAACGCACTTAGCTTGCTGAGCGTACTCGGAAACGAAGCAAGGGCGCGACACTTGTCGCAGCTCACTTAAATCGTTGAGTGAACTCGAAAGCAAGATAAGGGTGCGGCAAGCTACGGGTAGGTTCCTCCGCGCACAGGTTTTCCATACAAAATGTGATCGTTCAAGGAAGACAAATAAATTTTAAAATTTGAACTGGTCAAATTCTAACGACTTATCTTTCATATGCTGCTTGCTTATATTGCTAGCTTTTCGGTAAGACTTCTCTTTCTTGAACAGCACTTGGTTCCTCCTCCACCTCCTTCCCCCCGGCAAACTTGTGCGCGAGGAACGTTCCTTCTGCTTAAGAGGAAAGAAAAGGGAGAGGGAAACAAGTATATGGCCTTTTGGCGTGCTAATGCTTACCGTATGCTTGAGTGTTGCACCAAATGCCAAACAGAACATGCAAATAGCAAAGAGAAGCATGCAAAAGGCAATCGATGCGAGAAACACGAAAACTTTACTGATGCGCGGGGTCTGCGCCCGGCTTTGTACAAAGGGTTACATGCAACAGCGGCAAAGCTTGTACAAAAGGTGGTTGCCGGAGCGGATCACGGCAACCGCACCTTAAGGGTGAAACTTGCGAAGATGCTCTATGTTCCAGGAGTTGCTCACCGGTAAGCCTTCTTCGGTCTCGAGGCGGACAGCGCCGGGCCTCGTAACTTGTCTCACCCGATAAGGGCCTTCCCACTTCGGCGTCAACTTGTTGGAATTCTTGGCGGAGTGAACACGCCGAAGAACAAGGTCGCCTTCCTCGAGACTCCTGGCCTTGACTTTGCGGCTATGATAGCGGCGCAAAGCTTGCTGGTATCGAGCAGCTCGTACAGCAGCCTGGAGACGTCCCTCCTCAAGGAGCAGTGCGTCATCTTGCCGCAGTTGCTCTTGCTCGAGCTCATCATAAGCGAGCACTCGAGGAGATCCGTATACGTGTTCCGTGGGGAGAACTGCTTCTGCTCCATAGACTAGAGCAAAAGGTGTCTGTCCGGTGGCTCGACTTGGTGTCGTTCTGATTGACCAAAGAGCCGCCGGGAGCTCCTCTATCCAATTTCTTCCGCACTTGCGCAGCCTGTCAAAGGTCCTTGTCTTGAGCCCACGCAGCACTTCAGCGTTTGCCCTCTCCGCTTGACCGTTGCTCCTCGGGTGAGCAACAGAAGCGAAACAGACCTTGGCGCCAAGGTCTTGGACGTACTGCATGAAGGTGCGACTAGTGAATTGCGTACCGTTGTCGGTGATGATCCTGTTAGGGATCCCGAAACGGCAAACAATCGACCTGAAGAACCTGACTGCTGACTGTGCTGTCACCTTCCTCACTGGCTCCACTTCTGGCCACTTTGTGAACTTGTCGATTGCAACGTACAAGTACTCAAAGCCCCCGACAGCGCGAGGGAAAGGGCCGAGGATATCGAGCCCCCAGACCGAGAAGGGCCATGACAAAGGGATTGTTTGGAGAGCTTGAGCTGGCTGATGGATCTGCTTCGCATGGAACTGGCACGCTTCACACTTGGTTACTAGTGCAGTTGCATCTTGGAGGGCTTCTTGCCAAAAGAACCCTTGCCGGAAAGCTTTCCCGGCAAGCGCCCTTGCGCCAATGTGGTGGCCGCATATGCCTCCGTGTATTTCCGCCAACAGCTTCTGTCCATCTTCTCTGGAGATGCACTTCAACCTGACACCGTTGAGTCTTCTTCTGTATAGCTCGTTATCCACGAACTGATACATACTTGACTGCCTGGTTATCTTCTCTATCTCTTGAGGGTCGTCGGGAAGTTCTCCAGTTTGCAGAAAACGGACGATCTGCTGCGCCCATGCCGGAGCCCGAGGCTCGACGACAAGGACTAAAGGCTCGAGGGCCGCTGCGGGAACCTCAGCTTCTACGGCAAGGACCTCTGATTCTGCCGGAGCTGACGGTCCCCCGGCAAGCTCGCCGGGGCGAGGCTTGCCGGGAACGCTTGCTTCAACTGTACAAGCCCGAGGACTTGCAGGAGCAAACTGTTCCTCAGCGTTCTGGTTGTTGATCTTGGGGACCTTGGCGGCGGTTTCAGGAAGATCCGCCGGCAAGTAGTCGCCGGAGACCAACTTTCTCTTCTTGGACTGTCCAGTTGATGGTGTAACGGATGGCTGAGTCAGCTTGAGTAAGAAGGTCCCTGGTTCCACAGGTAACTTCATCGCGGCGCACTTTGAAAGGCCATCTGCAATTTCATTTTGAGCTCTCGGGACGTGCTCCATCTGCAAACCTTCAAAGTGCTCTTCAAGCTTTCTCACTTCATCAACATAAGCTTCCATCAAAGGGCTCTGATAGCTCTTATTAACTTGCCGGACCACCAACTGAGAATCGCCCCGCACAATCAGCTTTCTGATCCCAAGTTCGGCCGCAATCCTGAGGCCGGCGAGCAAGCCTTCATATTCTGCAGTGTTGTTTGTCGCTTGCTCCCTGGGAAAGTGCATCTGGATAACATATTTGAGGTGCTCCCCGGTGGGCGCGATGAGTACCACGCCAGCACCGGCGCCTTGCAGCGAGAAGGCACCGTCAAAATACATTACCCATTCACTTGTCGCTTCTTGTACGGGTGCACTTGTTTCTTGAACTTCTTCTTCTGGTGTCGGGGTCCACTCAGCTATGAATTCTGCCAAAGCTCGGCTCTGTATGGTTGAAGTACTTTCAAACTTGAGTCCAAAGCTTGACAGTTCCAGCGCCCACTCGACGATCCTGCCTGTTGCTTCTGGATTGTGCAATATCCTCTTCAACGGAAAGCGAGTGACCACTGTTATCTCATGGGCTTGGAAGTAATGGCGCAGCTTTCTCGAGGCCATGAGGAGGCCGAAAAGCAATTTTTGCACACCAGAGTATCTTGATCTAGCCCCCTGGAGAAGGGAACTTACAAAATACACTGGGCGCTGCACCATCTTCTTCCGCACCTCTCCTTGTTCCTGCGCAGAGTCTTCCTTGTCGGGACCAGAGCTTGTCGGGACAGCCCCCTGCTTGTCGCTGGATTCGCTTGGCGGTGATGCTGATTCCTCGTCGGACTCCCTCTCTGCTACTAACGCAGCACTAACCACCTGGTTGGTTGCCGCTAAGTATAGCAACAACTTTTCCTGTGGTCTAGGTGCGACAAGTATAGGAGTGGAGGACAGGTACCGTTTCAAGTCCTGCAACGCCGCCTCCGCTTCCGGAGTCCACTTCATGGGACCTGCCTTCTTCAAGATTTTGAAGAAAGGTAGGGCGCGTTCTGCAGACTTTGAAATGAACCTACTGAGGGCAGCAACACAACCTGCAAGCCTTCTGACATCCTTGACGCGCTTCGGGGCCTCTATCTGCTCAATGGCTTTGATCTTGTCGGGATTGGCTTCAATCCCCCTCTGTGATACAAAGAACCCGAGAAGCTTGCCGGAGGGGACTCCAAAGACGCACTTCTCGGGGTTCAACTTGAGCTGTATCCTGCGCAGGTTCTGAAACGTTTCTTCCAAGTCTTGAATCAGGGTTTCTTTGATCTTGCTCTTCACCACGATGTCATCCATGTAAGCTTCCACATTCCTGTGGATTTGTGGCTCAAAAGCAGTGTACATTACCCTTGCAAAGGTTGAGCCTGCATTCTTCAATCCAAATGGCATGCGGATAAAGCAATAAGTGCCACATGGAGTGATAAATGCAGTCTTCTCTTCATCTTCCTTGGCCATGAAAATCTGATGATAACCTGAGTATGCATCAAGGAAACAGAGTAGCTCGCATCCGGCAGTGGAATCAACGATCTGGTCAATGCGCGGCAAAGGGAAGGGATCCTTGGGACATGCTTTATTGACATCGGTGAAGTCTATACACAGCCTCCACTTCCCGTTGGCCTTGCGCACGACGACTGGGTTTGCCAACCACGTCGGATGGATCACACCTCTAACTAGGCCTGCTGCCTCTAGCTTCTTGATTTCCTCGTTGATGAACTCTTGGCGCTCCACGGCTTGCTTCCTCACTTTCTGCTTGATGGGCCGCGCATGAGGACAGACAGCAAGCTTGTGCTCAATCACCTTCCTGGGAACACCGGGGATGTCAGATGGTTGCCAAGCAAACACATCAACATTCGCCCGCAGGAAGGCGACGAGCGCGCTTTCCTATTTGCTGTCAAGGGTGGCACTGATGGTGAAGGTACCACCAGTGCCGTCCTCCTTTGCGGACACTTTCTTGGTTGCCGGAGGAGCTGCCATTCCTTTCTTACTCTTGCCGGTGGAGCTCGATGGAACGTCCTCAACGGCAGCGCAGCACTCCGAGGAGGTGCGGTTGCCGGAGTGGGTCCCAGAGCACTTGCCGGACTTGGTCTTCGTCTTCTTCCCCCCGGGAGCTTCAGCGGCAAGAGTATCCTTTTCGGCCGCAGCTGCCGCATCCCGGCAAATAAGCGCATCCTTCTTGTCGCTGTGGACAGTGATGACGCTTATCGGCCCCGGCATCTTCAGCACGTTGTAGGCATAGTGGGAAGCTGCCATGAACTTGGCGAGGGCGGGACGGCCAAGTATTCCATTGTAGGGCAATGGAATATCGGCGACGTCAAAGGTGATGCGCTCAGTCCTGAAGTTGAGCTCCCCGCCAAAGGTCACCGGCAGAGTGATCTTTCCCTTAGGCTTGCTCCTTCCCGGGTTGATTCCTTGGAATGAACCGGTCTCTTCGAGCTCGCCATCTTGAATCTGGAGTTTCTTGATCACAGCAGAGGAGATCAAGTTCAGCCCGGCCCCGCCGTCAACCAACATTTTGGTGACCTTGAGGTTGCGGATGGTGGGAGAAACCAGCATCGGCAAGCACCCGACCGCCGTGGTGCGGTCAGGGTGATCCTCAAGGTCAAAAACGATGGGCGTGCTGGACCATTTGAGGAGCCTGCGCGACTCCACGGGCGGCTCCGCTGCGTTCACCTCACGCACCCACTGTTTTAGCTGGCGGTGGGAGGTGTGCAGGGAGGCGCCACCGTCGACGCACAGGACCTCCGTGGCCTTCTGGAACTCCTGCTCGCTGTTCTCGTCGTCCTCCATGTCTTCATCGTCGTCTTCGTCGTTGTCGCGGCCCCGGGGAGGTCGATCCCCTTGCCGCTGCTTAGCCTTGCCGCGGCGTCCTCCCCGGCCGTTGAACGGCCGCTTCTTGCTGGGCTCTTCTCCGCCACCTTGGGCCTTCTCCTTGTCGCGCCTCTCGTACTCAGCTTTTTGCTGCTCGACGAGGTACTCGACGCGCTTGCAATTGGAGAGATCATGACCCTTGGTGCGGTGGATCTTACAGTATTGCTTGTCGGAGCTACCCGGCTTGTCATCCGCCGCTGCAGGGGCAGGCTCCTTGCCGGAGCCGCCTGCCTGTGCTTGCTTGGCGGGGGCCTCCTTGCCGGACTTCTCGACGGCAAGCACCTCCTTCTTGCCCTTCTTTCTGTTGTTCCGCCGCCGGCTCTTCTTTGCCGGGGCGGTGTCGTCGCTGTCGCTTCCTCCTGCGCCAGCATCCTCCCCGGGGAGTTTCCTCCCCTCTTCTGCACGTGCGCACTTGTCAGCAAGAGCGTAGAGCTCGCTGACGTCCCTAATCTTGGTCATCGCCATTTCCTCACGCATGCGGCGGTTACGCACGTTCTGATGGAACGCGCTGATAACCGCGGCAGGGTGAACGTCAGGGATGTTGTGCTGCACCCGGCTGAAGCGTTGGATATACTTGCGCAGGGGCTCGCCTTCCTTCTGGGCCAAAATATGGAGATCGCTCTCCTGGCCATGGGGTTTGTGGCCGCCGGTGAAGGCGCCAACAAACTGGTGGCAAAGATCGGCCCAAGAAGAGATGGATCCTTCCGGCAAGTGCATGAGCCACGAACGGACGTTCGGCTTTAGCACGAGCGGGAAGTAATTCGCCAAGATCTTCTCGTCGCGCCCCCCGGCAGCTTGTACTGCGATGGTGTAGACGCTGAGAAACTCCGAGGGGTGCGTCTTGCCGTCGTACTTCTCCGGTACGTCGGGCTTGAAATTCTTCATGCTGGGCCACTGGACGCGCCGCAGCTCGCGGGTGAACGCAGGGCAGCCTGCCGCGTACGGCAAGTCGCCTGGTTCACCGGGCGCGTGCGCGCCGACAGTGTTCCCAGCTCTCTTGTCAGATTGTCGCCGAGCTTCTCGGCGGCGCTCGATTGTGGTCCGAGCGTCTTCATCTCGCCGGTCGTCGAGGACCTGGCGCTGGTCCCGACGGGCCCGCGGGTCCGACGAGGCTGTGGAGCCGTCGTCGGGGTTGTTCCGGCGGGGCGGCGTCTTCTGCTTCTGCGGCGGGGAGTGCACGCTTGTCGCAGCCCCGGCGGTCTTGTCGCCGATAGCCTTCGTCTTCTCAGCTTGCCACGGCCGTGAGGTCGACGGCTGCTGTGGAGAGTCGTTGTTGGCGAAGTCTATCAGGCTCCGGATGGTGGCCCTCCATTCTTCGGCCTTGTCGGCCGCTGGAGGAAAGTCGAGGACCAGTTGCGCTCTTGCGAGCGCTTCTGCTGGAGTGGAGGGAAACGCGGGCGAGCGGTGCGAGGAGCGGGATACGCTCGGACTTCTAACAACGTTAGAAGGAGCGGGGTCCCGCGCCGGCGCCTTCGCTTTGCTTGTGCCCGGACGGGGGTCCGGGGCGTCCCGCGAGCCTCCAGTTTGGCCTTGCCCCAGCAAGCGGATACCACCTCCTGTGGTATGGCGCTGCTGGGTCGTCGTGTGCTGCGATGGACGCGGCGCGTCCACGGAGACCGAGGTTCGGTCGTCCGTCCTGTTCTTGGATCTGGTGGCGCCGTGAGTGTCCTCGCCGGCAACCACCCTTCCGACGGCGTCTCCCCCGCCCACCGTTGGCTCCGGCGGTGGCGGGTGAGACGCAGACGGGCCTCCGACCTCCGAAGCCTTCTTCTTCGGGGCCATGGAGTTGTCGCTGATGAAGCTGGAGAGGTTGATGAAGAATGCGCCCGCGCGAACGCCGGATCAGGTTCGCACAACCTCGACGCCCCCTACCTGGCGCGCCAAAGATGTCGGGGGAAACTGTCCGCCACGAACACCTATGGGACCGGAGCCCCTTGTCTGTGCGGTACGAGGGCGGAGGGAGCACAAAGTGCAGATCGAAGCAAACACGCGGGCAGTTTTACCCAGGTTCGGGCCGCACGGATGCGTAAAACCCTACTCCTGCTTGGTTGTGTATTGAGTTGAGTGCTCGGGAGCTTGAAGAAGCAGCTACACTGAGCGTGAGACTGATCTAGGTTCCGAACCCCCTCCACGTTGTGCATGGGCCTCCTTTTATAGTGTAAAGGGGTCACCGACAGGTGTCAACGTAGGAGAAAGGGGTAAAAATGTAAAAGAGGTGGTAGTTGTAACAGTGCGGGAACAGTGGAGCTACAGTACAGAACAGTGGTCTATACCTACCCTAACAGTGGGGGACAAGGGCATTTAATGCCCGTCGCCGTCGACCCCAAAAGCTCCCGCCTCAGCGTCTCCGTCTGCCACGGCGATGGATCCATCACCGTGGAGTGCCACCGTGTACCCCAGGCTGCACAGCCATCCGCCACGCGTCCCTGGATAGGCCCCAGGGCGACGCGTGGGCCGATGAGCTGGAGCGCGGGCACACAGCGCAACCTCCCCGGCAAGTACCTTGCCGGGGCCTCGATCTTGCCGGGCCCGGGAGCTTGCCGCTCCCCGGGCCCCTTGCCGGGGCGCATGTTGCGCCGAGGCTTTGTCTCCTAGTCTTCCTGGCAAGCTCCTCTTGCCAGGGCCTTGTGCTAGTGGGGCGGTCTTGAGCCTGGTACGGCCTTCCCGGCAAGCTCCTCTTGCCGGGGTCTTGGTCTTCTTCCTTTTATACTTTGTTTTTGAATGGTTTAATAAGGAGCAGGGAGGTCTCCGGCGAGCCCGCAGTAAACCTTGCCGCGGGAAGCTGCAACTGCCCGTGCACAAGTTGGGGTACTGGGGTACCCCTACCTTAGTACACCGACAGGTGAATTTCTAGTTCCCATGCAAGAAATGGGAATGAAATTCAAACACCAGGGCATTGTTGATTGCCTGCAAAATGTTGAGATGCCTAGTTTTTGAAATTCTAGTAAATCCAAAACTCGTCTGAAATTCATGGAACTTGGCATACTATCATGGAGCGGCATCAACATGCTGTGGTAATTTTTCCTATTTGGGGCTGGATTGGGGTATAAGCTTCAGACAAACTAGAGCTTCTCACAACAAGCGTGATGGCTTCGGTAGGGAACGTGCCACCTATGGGGACGGAACGATATCGGTTGCCTCTTATTGCTTTCAAAAAATTTCTAGTGTCAACATAGAATAAACAGAGTGTTCTGTTTAATATTGGAATTTTTCGTGGTTCGTTCGGCCTTTTTTACATGTTAATTGGGTTTTCTAGGCATTTTATGTGCATAATTCCAATTTCAACTCCAAGCCCATGCTCTAGTGCACCAAAGTTGGCTGAAAAATCACATGGTGTCCTTGGGTGAATTTCTAGGTCCCATGCAAGAAATAGGAATGAAATTCAAACACTAGGGCACTTTTGATTGCTGGCAAAATGTTGAGATGCCTGGTTTTAAATTCAAGTAAATTCAAACTATGCATGCTATCATGGAGCGGCATTAACATGCCGTGGTATTTTTTTTGTCCCATTTGGGGCAGGTTTGGGTATAAGCTTCTCACAAACCAGACCTTCTCACAACAAGCGTGATTGTTTTCGGTTGGGAACGTGCCACCTTTGGGGACGAAACGATATCCGTTGCCTCTTATTGCTTTCAACAAAATACTAGTGTCAACAAAATACTAGTGTTTAATTTTAGAATTTTCCGTGGTCCGTTTAGCCTTTTTATATGTTAATTGGGTATTTTAGGCATTTTATGTGCATAATTGAAATTTGAACTACAAGCACATGCTCCAGTGCACCAAAGTTGGTTGAAAAATCACGTGTTTGTCCTTGGGTGAATTTGTAGGTTCCATGCAGGAAATGAGAAGGAAATTCAAACACCACAGCATTGTTGACTGCCGGTTAAATGTTGAGATGCATGGTTTATAAATTCTATTAAATACAAAACTCGTTTGAAATTCATGAAACTTGGCATGCTATCCTGGAGCAGCATCAACATGCTGTGGTAAAGTTTTTGTCCCATTTGGGGCAGGTTTGGGTATAAGCTTCTCACAAACAAGAGCTTCTCACGGCAAGCGTGATGGTTTCGGTAGTGAACGTGCCACCTTTGGGGACAGAACGATATCCATTGCATCTTATTGCTTTCAAAAAATTTCTAGCGTCAACATATAATAACAACAGTGTTGTGTTTAATTTTGGAATTTTTCGTGGTTCGTTCGACCTTTCTTATACGTTAATTGGGTTTTCTAGGCATTTTATGTGCATAATTCAAATTTGAACTACAAGCACATGCTGCAGTGCAACAAAGTTGGTTGAAAAATCACATGTGTGTCCTTGGATGAATTTCTAGGTCCCATGCAAGAAATGGGAATGAAATTCAAACACCGGGGCACTATTGATTGCCAGCAAAATGTTCAGATGCCTAGTTTATAAATTCTAGTAAATCCAAAACTCATCTGAAATTCATGAAACTTGGCATGATATCATGGAGCGGCATCAACACATCGTGGTAAATTTTTTGTCCCATTCGAGGATGGTTTGGGTATAAGCTTCTCAGAACAAGCGTGATGCTTTCGGTAGGGAACGTGCCACCTTTGGAGACGAAGCGATTTCCGTTGCCTCTTATTGTTTTCAAAAAAATTCTAGTGTCAACATAAAACAACGGGAGCGGTGTGTTTAATTTCGGAATTTTTCGTGGTTCGTTTGGCCTTTTTATACATTAGTTGGGTTTTCTAGGCATTTTATGTGCATAATTCAAAATTGAACTACAAGCCCATGCTCCGGTGCACCAAAGTTGGCTAAAAAATCACATGTGTGTCCTTGGTTGAATTTCTAGGTCCCATGCAAGAAATGGGAATGAAATTCCGACACCAGGGCACTATTGATTGCCGAAAA
The DNA here is from genome assembly GCA_902687465.1 of Secale cereale. Lineage (NCBI taxonomy): Eukaryota > Viridiplantae > Streptophyta > Magnoliopsida > Poales > Poaceae > Secale > Secale cereale. The sequence goes on along the minus strand of LR738715.1, from coordinate 387,405,428 downwards.
AACGTTGAGATGCCTGGTTTTAAAATCTTATAAATCCAAAACTCGTTTTAAATTCATGGAACTTGGCATGCTATCATGGAGCGGCGTCAACATGTTGTGGTAATTTTTTTTCCCATTTGGGGCAGGTTTGGGTATAAGCTTCTCACAAATCAGAGCTTCTCACAACAAGCGTGATGGTTTCGATAGGGAACGTGCCACCTTTGGGGACGGAACGATATATGTTGCCTTTTATTGCTTTCAAAAAAATTCTAGTGTCAACATGGAATAACAGGAGTGTTGTGTTTAATTTTGGAATTTTTCGTGGGTCATTCGGCCATTTTTCTATGTTAAAAGGGGTTTCTAGGCATTTTATGTGCATAATTCAAATTTGAACTAGAAGCACATGCTCCAGTGCACCAAAGTTGGTTAAAAAATCTCATGTGTGTCCTTGGATGAATTTATAGGTCCCATGCAAGAAATGGGAATGAAATTCAAACACCAGGGCACTGTTGATTGCCAGCAAAACGTTCAGATGCCTAGTTTTCAAATTCTAGTAAATCCAAAACTCATCTGAAGTTCATGAAACGTGGCATGTTATCATGGAGCGGCATCAAAACGTCGTGGTAATTTTTTTTGTCCCATTTGGGGATGGTTTGGGTATAAGCTTCTCACTACAAGCGTGATGGTTTCGGTAGGGAACGTGCACCTTTGGAGATGAAAAGATTTCCGTTGCGTCTTATTGGTTTCAAAAAAAATCTAGTGTCAACATAGAACAACAGGAGTGTTGTTTTTAATTTTGGAATTTTCGTGGTTCTTTTATCCTTTTTATATGTTAATTGGGTTTTCGAGGCATTTTATGTGCATAATTCAAATTTGAACTACAAGCACATGCTCGAGTGCACCAAAGTTGGATGAAAAATCACATGTGTGTCCTTGGGTGAATTTCTAGGTCCCATGCAAGAAATGGGAATGAAATTCAAATACCAGTGCACTACTGATTGCCTGCAAAATGTTGAGATGCCTGGTTTTTAAATTCTAGTAAATCCAAAACTCGTATGAAATTCATGGAACTTGGCATGCTATCATGGATCGACATTAACATGATGTGGTAAATTTTTTGTCCTATTTGGGGCAGGTTTCAGTATAAGCTTCTCACAAACCAGAGCTTCTCACAACAAGCGTGATGGTCTCGGTCAGGAACGTGCCACCTTTGGGGACGGAATGATTTCCGTTGCCTCTTATTGTTTTCAAAAATTTCTAGTGTCAACGTAGAATAACAGGAGTGTTGTGTTTAATTTCGGAATTTTTCGTGGTTCATTTGGCCTTTTTATACATTAATTGGGTTTTCTAGGAATTTTATGTGCATAATTCAAACTTGAACTACAAGCCCATGCTCCAGTGCACAAAAGTTGTTTGAAAAATCACATGTGTGTCCTTGGGTGAATTTCTAGGTCCCATGCAAGAAATGGGAATGAAATTTAAACACTAGGGTACTGTTGATTGCTGGCAAAATGTTGAGATGCCTGGTTTTAAAATATTGTAAATCCAAAACTCGTCTGAAATTCATGGAACTTGGCATGCTATCATGGAGCGGCATCAACATGATGTGGTAATTTTTTTTGTCCCATTTCTGGCACGTTTGGGTATAAGTTTCTGACAAACCAGAGCTTCTCACAACAAGCGTGCTCATTTCGGTAGGGAACGTGCCACCTCTGGGGAAGGAACGATATCTGTTGCCTCTTATTTCTTTCAAAAAAATTCTATTGTCAACATTGAATAACAGGAGTGTTGTGTTTAATTTTGGAATTTTTCGTGGTTCGTTCAGCCTTATTTATGCGTTATTTTTGTTTTCTAGGCATTTTATGTGCATAATTCCAATTTGAACTACAAGTAGATGCTCCAGAGCACCAAATTTGTTGAAAAATCGCTTGTGTGTCCTTGGGTGAATATCTAGGTCCCATGCAAGAAATGGGAATGAAATTCAAACACTAGGGCATTCTTGATTCTCGGTAAAACGTTGAGATGTCTGGTTTTTAATTCAAGTAAATCCAAAACTCGTCTGAAATTCATGAAACTTGGCATGCTATCATGGAGCGGCATCAACATACCTTGGTAAATTTTTTGTCCCATTTGGGCCAGGTTTGGGTATAAGCTTCTCAGAAACCAGACCTTCTCACAACAAGCGTGTCGGGGAAACTGATCGCCCACGAACACCTATGGGACCGGAGCCCCTTTTCGGTACGGCGGGGGGCGGAGGATGCACAAAGAGCGGATCGAGGCGAGCACACGAGCAGTTTACCCAGGTTCGGGCCACACCGATGCGTAAAATCCTACTCCTGCTTTGATTTGTATTGTGTTTTTGCTCGGGAGCGAGGAGAGCTACAGTACACTCTAACCGCTAGCTAGACCGAGGGTGGGAATGATCGTTGTTCGGAACCCCCTCTACGTTGCGCATGGGCCTCCTTTTATAGGTCAAAGGGGTCACCGACAGGTGGCAACACAGATGAGGGTAAAAATGTAAAAAGGGTGGTAGTTGGAACAGTGTTCCATACCTAACCCTGACGGCAGGGGACAAAGGCATTAAATGCCCGTCGCCATCGCCCAAACAGTGCAAAAAGTGGCCGTCAGGGGCGCCACCGTCCGCCACGACGGTAGCCTCGTCATCGCTGCTTTTCACCGTGTACCCCAGGCTACACAGCCTTCCGCCATATGCGCCCGGGATGGTCCCAGAGCGACACGTGGGTGGATGCACTGGAGCGCGGGTACTGAGTGGAAGCTTTCCGCAGCAAGTGCCTGCCGCGGTTGCTATCTTGTCGCTTCTGGGAGCTTGTCGCTCACCGGGCCTTACTGCGACGCGTAGCGCGACGCGGCAAGTTCCTTGAGATGCCTTTGATTGGCCTTCCCGGCAAGCTCCTCTTGCTAGGGTCTTGTGCCTTGAGTGGTTTTGTGCTTTGAGTGGCCATCCCGGCAAGCTCCTCTTGCCGGGGTCTTGTCTCTTTGACTTGAATACTTTGTTCTTGAATGGCCCCAAGGGGACCTCGGAGGATCTTGGCGGTCGCGCGGCAAGCCCTGCCGCGGGACGCTGCAGCTGCCCGTGCACAAGTTCGGGATACTAAGGTACCCCTACTTTAGTACACCGACAGGAGCCCCCGGGCCTGGGCCAGACACGGTGCCGAGCGCTGTTGGGCCAGGCCCAAAACAGTGCACGGGCACGCGCGGCCTGCGGCACACCTTATCCCATTCCATATCCACCGCGCCCTCCCTTAACGACACGCGTTTAATGCGGCGTCGTGGGGGAGATCGTGGACTGTTTCTTTAATTGGAAATGCGGAACGTCCGCCCCCTTCCCCCTTATAAGCAGGGGAAACAGGGGCAGTTCGTCCATCTGCCCGTTGCTTCTTCAATCCTCAGAAACCTCCGCCGCTCTCCTCCTTCCCGAAGGCCGAAAGAGAGCAGCGCTCCGCCCTCCGTCGCCAACAGCACCACCAGCACCATCAACCTCCTTCACCGCTTCCGCCATGGCTCTAAAAGGCGAGAAGGGGAAGACTAAGAAGTCGGTCGAAGCGCTGCGGCTCGCGGCGATGCGGAAGAAGAAGGCGGTCTTCCGGCCAAAGCTTGACGCGGAGGAGCTGAGGGATTCCTTCTACCTTTTCTGGTCGAGGGAGACGAAGGCGCATCCGCGCACCAAGGTACTCCCGGCCATCGCCTGCAAGATGTTCCCGAATGGCTACGCATTCTTCGCTCTGTTCTTCTACTACAGGCTCTGCCCGCCCTATTCTGAGTTCTTCTGCGACATCATGAACACCTACGGGTTCCACCTCCTTGACTTCACCCCCAACGCCGTTCTCACTATAGCCGTTTTCGCACATCTGTGCGAAAACTTTGTCGGAGTCTTCCCCAATGTAGCTCTTTTCCGCCATTACTTCACGCCTCGAGTTGAGAGGGGAGAGCCTCTGTCTCGCGGAATCTCTTGGATCTCTAGGACCCATAAGAAGGAACCTTACTTATTGGGAGAGCTCCGCGGCAAGTGGGGTGAGTGGAGAGCCAATTGGTGTTGGATCGTAGAGAATAACCCGTAGCACTTTACCGCCCGGCGCCAAACCCCAGTAGTACGCGGCAACGACTGGAGCGACTTGGCCCGGGAAGACAGCAGACTGAAGATTGCCACTACCCGGATCCTTCGCCTCAGGCACGCCAAGCTCACTGTAGGCGTAGTTGGAGCAGACTTTCTCCGCCGCCGCATCGTCCCCTTGCAGGAGAGGAAGAGGCCCGCCTGGGAGTTCGAGAACGCGGAACATATCATGAGGCTGCGCCCGGGCCTCAATTATAACTTCACTGTCCTGGAGCTCAACGTGATGCTCCAGGCGTTGTTCAAGTACGACTCCGACCATCCAGAGTGGTTTACGTTGCCGACGGGCGTAGTTCCGCTGTGCAACAACTCGTCGCTCAGTGCCATCCATGCAGCGATGCCGCTGTGCGACTCCCACGCGATCGACCCCACTTGGCAAGAGCCTACCGACAAAGTTGTGCAGGCGTTCTTCGACAACTTGGTGGAATTGCCAATCGACTCCGATGAGAAGAAAGGCCTCACCCGCGACACCACTGACCAGGAGATGGCATATATTGCCACCAGACTGGAAGAGGCAGCGGTAGCCGCGGCCGTGGGCGAGTTTGGGTACACAGTGGAGGAGGCGGAGGCAGCGAAGGCGACAAGCCTTGCCGAGCAGGAAGAGTTCCTCAAAGCGGGAAAGCTTGCCGGGAAGGTCGCTAAGACAAATGAGCCCACCGAGCAGGGCGTCGAATCGAGCGGGCCTGCCGAGCAGGGCGCCGAGTCGAGCGGGCCCGTTGGGGACACGAGCAGCTCACTGGAGATCGGCGACTCCTCTTCCTCGTCCTCAGGCAGCTCGCCGCCACCAGCAGAGCCCCCGGCTCCACGAAGGCGCCTCCGCAAGGCCGAGGATGTGACGGAGCGGCAGAAGGGCCAACAACCGCAGCGCCATGCGACACGCGCCACCGCGGCAAGCAGGGCGGCCATGGGGGCACCTCGTGCTTCCACGGCAACTGGAGCGGGATCTTCCCGGACTGGCGCCTCTGCTCCCGCCGCCCCTCGTGCTTCGGCGGCAACCGGAGCGGGGTCTTCTCAGACCACCGTCCCTGTTCCCGCCAAGCGGCCAAGGGAGCCCACTCCTCCGCCTCCTCGCGCCGGGACGCGCGAGCCAGATTTTGACTTCTCCGCGCTCAGCTCCGATGAGGAGGAAGAAGAGTAAGTCTTTGCAGTTCTAGTGTTCCTTCAATTTTTTGGTGTTTCTTGTCTTGTATCTCTTTTGCCTAACTCTGAACCTGTCCTTTTTCATAACTCTGGCCCAGAGGCCAGTGAAGAGGGCCAAGGTCCCGGTGATCGTCATCGAGGATGAGCCCGCCGCGACAGCAGGGGGCGCGCCTGAAACAAGCTTGCCGGACCCGGCAACTGTTCTTCAGAGCAGCCCCCAGCGCAGCCCCCAGCGTAAGTGTGGTTCACTTTCCGCTCGTCGGGCGGCCGTGGGTCTTCCATCCTTGCTAATATCTTGTTTGTTGACTTGTGTAGAAGCAGAGCAGCAGCATCAGGAGCGCCAGGAGACCGCCCCCGACGTGCCGCACGCTTCGACCACACCGCCAAGGGGAGGTTCTCCGGTAAGGGCGAGACCTCCGCCAAGGACGGATTCTCCGCCAAGGGCGAACACTCCGCCAAGTGTGAGCTCTCCGGTGAGGGATAGCGCCAGCGGTCCTCCGCCGGCGGGAGCTACAACCACGCCGCCGAGGGAGAGCTCCCCGGCAAGGAACTTCACCGAGGAGCCGGCCCGCGCAGGTAACCCCTTTGCCTCGCTCTTCCCTTGGACTTTTCTTGTTCTGAGTTGCTTTCTTCTTTTCTTTTTGGATATTCGCTTGACTATTTGTCTTTTCTTTTCCTCCGTCAGACCCGTCCGTAGTTGAGCCAATGGAGATGGAGGTCGTTGCTGACGACCTCCACCGTTGCCGAAGAAACGGTCGGCGCAGACGAACCCGCCGGTGCAGAGGCCGCCGAGGCTGCCGCCGCTGCAGCTGGCGAAGGGGCTGGTGGTCGTACTGACGACCCTGAGGCCGCAGGAGCGCCAGGCGCTACACCGGCCGCCGAGCCCTCCGCCGCTACCGCAGCCCCCAGCTCCGACGAGCCCGAGCCAGGCGCCTACATAAAGGCCGGCTACGACGTCTTCATCCAGCTCCCTTGGGCGTCCACGTCCAGGGCGCCGGTCGAGGGAGAGATCTTTGACGGGGAGGTGCTTGCCTCCGCCGGGCTAAAACTTTTAGACGCGCCAAGCAGCAGCAGCGAGCCTGAGGAGGAGCGGCTTCTGCGCAAGTTGCTATCGCTTACCGCGCCCGGCAGGCCAAGCTGGAGTCCCACGAGGCTCTTGCCGCGAAGGCGGGAGCCGATATCGAGAAGCGCACGGAGGAGCTCCGGGCCATCAACCAAGCGGCTCTCCGGTCCTTGGCGGAGGAGCGGGAGCAGCTTGCCGAGGCGCAGCAGGCCTTCATCCTCGAGAAGGCCGAAGTGGAGGAGCAGCAGCGGCTCGCCGCCGAGAAGCTGTCCACGCTGTAGGGCGAGCTGGCGCAGCGGAAGGTCAACCTTGATGGCCACGAGGATGAACTTGCCGCGTGCGAGCAGTCGCTTGGCGGAGCTCTCCAAGAAGCGAAGGATGCTGCCGCGGCTGCCGAGACCGCGAAGAGGGAGTTGGAGACGAGGGTGGCGCAGCTGGAGGCCAATCTCAGGACGAGCGGCGAGGAGTTTGCCGCACTCAAGCTCGAGCGAGAGAAGGACGCCCATAGCCACTCCGAGCTGCAGGTCCGCCTCTCCGAGAAGGGCAAAGAGCTCGCCGTCGCCAAGGACTCCATCGCCGACCTCGAGCTGAAGCTGGCCACCCTAACCCAGACGCTGGATGGCGCCAAGGAGCGGGAGGCGACCCTGAAGGAGGAGATCAGGGCCGAGAAAGCGCTGCTGGAGAGCGCTGCCATCACCCAAAACTTCTTCAAGGAAACCGTGGAGCATTGGACAGAAGGTCTTGTCAATGCTGCCGTGGATATCGACAAGGAGCTGGCGCAGCTGGGGGCGGAATATCTCAGGTACTCCACCGACGAGAACCTCCACCCCAGCGCCAAGCTCACTTTGTTCTTCAGAGGCGTGGCGACGGCCCTCCAGCAACTCCGGGAGAAGATCCCAAAGCAGCTGGCGGACGAGTCGCGCAGGCTCTGCACGGTGGCCATGCAGAAGGTGTTGGTGAAGGTGGCCTTCCACAATCCAGGCCTCAACCTCACCAACGTCCTTAGGAGTTTGCCGCCGGACGCCGACCAAGAAGCGCTCAAGGCCCTTGTCGCACCCATTGTGGACAAGGTGGGTGGCATCAAGAGGGTCGAGGGCGACCGCGCGGACTAGTCTTGTCCACTTTCTTCTTTTCCTTGTCGTTGTTATCCATGTTATGAAAAACAGTCTATTAGAGCTGCGACAAGTTGCTTTGCAATATAACTTTATTTTGGGTGGTTATTGCAACGTTATTTCCTTTACTTGATTCCCTTTGCTTTGTATGTTTTTACCCTACGCTTTTAGGGAACTTGCCGGCGTAGGCACCTTTGCCGCGAGCGCCGAGTGCGGGACTTCAGCAGCCTGCTGGCGGTGCCATTGCCGACAAGAAACCATGTCGCAACTAGTCGCAGCACACTTAGGTTGTTGAGCGAACTCGAAAACGAAGTAAGGGCGCGACACTAGTCGCAACACACTTAAGTCGTTGAGCGAGCTCGAAACAAAGTAAGGGTGCGGCTAGCCACGAGTTGGTTCCTCCGCGCACAGGTTTTCCATACAAAGTACGGTCGTTCAAGGAAGATAACTTAGAAAATTTAAAAATTTGATTGCTCAAACTTTGGCCACTTAGCTTTTGTGCTGTCTGCTTGCCGGCAAGGCAGGGCTTCCTTGAACGGCGCTTGGTCCATACCACTATCTTCCTCCCCCCCAGGCAAAATTGTGCGCGAGGGAACCTTCTTCTCCTTAAGAGAAAAGATAGAAGAGAAAATACAGATATGGAGCCTTTGGGCCCGTTATTGCTTACCGGGGGTAGGTGCTGCACAAGGTGTCAGATAGTACATGCAAGAAAATAAAAAAGCATGAAATGACAAGTTGTGCGGGGCACATGAGCTTTACTGATGCACGGGGTCTGCGCCCGGCTTTGTACAAAGGATTACATGCAACAGCGGCAAGACTTGTACAAAAGGTGGTTGCCGGAGCGGGTCACGGCAACCGCGCCTTATGGGTAAAACTTGCGAAGATGCTCAATGTTCCAGGAATTGCTCACCGGATAGCCATCTTTGGTCTCAAGGTGGACAGCGCCGGGCCTAGTGACTCGTTTCACCCGATAAGGGCCTTCCCACTTCGGCGTCAACTTGTTGGAATTCTTGGCGGACTGAACGCACCGAAGAACAAGGTCGCCTTCCTCGAGACTTCTGGCGTTAAATTTGCAGCTATGGTAGCTTCGCAAAGCTTGCTGGTAGCGAGCAGCTCGAACAGCAGCCTGAAGACGGTCTTCCTCAAGGAGCAGCGCGTCATCTTGTCGCAGCTGCTCTTGCTCGAGCTCATCATAAGCGAGCACTCGAGGTGACCCGTATACGAGTTCCGTTGGGAGAACTGCCTCTGCTCCATAAACTAGAGCAAAGGGTGTCTGTCCAGTGGCTCGATTTGGCGTCGTCCTGGTCGACCAAAGAACCACTGGCAGCTCCTCGATCCAGTTTCTTCCGCACTTGTGCAGCCTATCGAAAGTTCTTGTCTTGAGCCCGCGCAGCACTTCAGCGTTTGCTCTCTCCGCTTGACCGTTGCTCCTCGGGTGAGCAACAGAAGCGAAGCAGACCTTGGCGCCAAGGTCTTGGACATACTGGATGAAGGTGAGACTTGTGAATTGTGTGCCATTGTCGGTGATGATCCTGTTAGGGATCCTGAAACGGCAAACAATCGATCTGAAGAACTTGACTGCAGACTGCGCGGTCACCTTTCTCACTGGCTCCACTTCCGGCCACTTTGTGAACTTGTCGATTGCAACGTACAAGTACTCAAAGCCCCCGGCTGCGCGGGGAAAAGGGCCGAGGATGTCGAGCCCCCAGACCGAGAATGGCCAGGATAAAGGGATCGTCTGGAGAGCTTGAGCTGGCTGGTGTATCTGCTTGGAATGGAACTGGCACGCATCACACTTGGTTACTTGTGCAGTTGCATCCTGGAGGGCTTCAGGCCAAAAGAAACCTTGCCGGAACGCCTTGCCGGCAAGTGCTCTTGCGCCAATGTGGTGGCAACATGTGCCTCCATGTATTTCAGCCAACAGTTTCTGTCCATCTTCCCGGGGAATACACTTCAATTTCACACCGTTGAGTCTCCTTCTGTATAGTGTGCTGTCGACAAACTGGTACATGCTTGACTGCTGGGCTACTCTTTCTGCTTCTTCTTGATCTTCGGGAAGTTCTCCTGTCTGGAGGAAACGGACAATCTACTGCGCCCATGCTGGAGCTTGCGGCTCGACAGCAAGGACTAAAGGCATATCTACTGCTGCGGGAACGTCCGCTTCTACGGCAAGAACCTGCGGCTCAGCCGGAGCTTGACTTTCCCCGGCAAGCTTGCCGGAGCAAAACTTGTCGGGAGCGTCTGCTTCAACTGTACAAACCCTAGGGCTTGCAGGAGCAGACTGCTCCTCAGCATTGTTTGTGTTGATTTTGGGGACCTTCTTGGCGGCGGCTTCGGGAAGCTCTGCCGGAGAAGAGTCACCGGAAATCAACTTCCTCCTCTTGGTCTGCCCAGTTGATGGTGTTACGGACGGTTGAGTTAGCTTGAGCACAAAAATCCCTGGTTCCACAGGTAACTTGAGCGCAGCGCACTTTGACAGGCCGTCGGCGATGTCGTTCTGTGCTCTTGGAACATGCTCCATCTGTAGGCCGTCAAAGTGTTCTTCAAGCTTTCTCACTTCGTCGACGTAAGCTTCCATCAACGGACTCTGGTAGTTCTTGTTGACTTGGCGGATGACAAGCTGCGAGTCACCCCTTACAATCAGCTTCTTAATCCCAATGTCTGCCGCGATCCTGAGACCAGCAAGCAAACCTTCATACTCTGCAGTATTGTTTGTTGCTTGCTCCTTGGGAAAGTGCATCTGGACGACGTACTTGAGGTGCTCTCCGGTGGGTGCGACAAGCAGCACGCGCGGCTTCGGCGCCGTGCAGCGAGAAGGCACCATCAAAGTACATTATCCACTCTTTGCTTGCCTCCTTGACGGGGATGCTCGTCTCTGGGATTTCTTCATCTGGTGTTGGCGTCCACTCTGCTATGAACTCTGCCAATGCTCTGCTCTGGATAGTTGAAGTGCTCTCAAACTTGAGGCCAAAGCTTAACAGCTCCAGTGCCCACTCAACAATCCTGCCTGTCGCTTCTGGATTCTGAAGTATCCTCTTCAACGGAAAGCGAGTGACCACTGTTATCTCATGTGCTTGGAAGTAATGGCGTAGCTTTCTCGAGGCCATGAGAAGGCCGAAAAGCAACTTCTGCACACCAGAGTACCTTGACCTAGCCCCCTGGAGAAGGGAGCTGACTAAGTAAACTGGGCGCTGCACCATCTTCTTCCGTATCTCCCCTTGCTTCTGCGCAGACCCATCCTTGTCGGGACCAGAACTTGTCGGGGAAGCCTCCTGCTTGTCGCTGGTGTCAGGCTCATTTCTGGGAAATAAATCACAGAATAGCCTTAAGTCACACTGGCTCCCAAGAACAACCAGTGGACAACCTTGATATAGATAACCAGTACAATATAATATTACACAGGGTTGAGTCAGGGTGACTCAACAAATTATTACAACAACTCAACGCACTAAGGTGGCGGAATGTGACAGTGGATGGTGGAACTCAACACTGATATACTAGCATAGAGTCAAGCGTCAGTGTGAGGCTTGACTATTTTATTGGTGTGGCGGAAGCTTGACGGATGATACAAGTGATAGACTCCATGACACAGGTGTGTTGACTGAGAACCTTCTAAGCGTCGGCCTCGCTAGCGCGATTCTCCTCCAAAAGCTCGTCCTCCTCCAAGTCTGGCCAAGTAAATAGCCAGGGACAAGCCAGTGAGTACTTTTGAATGTACTCGCAAACATTATGGACATAAGATATACCAAATGCGAATGCCATGGTAGATGAACTACATGCATGCAACAATTATCACAACTTGGTATGGTAAAACATGGTTAGTACAGAAATAAATATTAGTGTCAACAATAAATATAAATAAGAGAAAAGCCGATCGGGTGTCAAGCGACACCACGATAGGACTTGAAAATAAATGCCAGTCGGGTGTCCACAAGAGTAGTGGCGTGATAAACCGCCTGACACTCGAGGGACGCCACAAAAAGGACTTAAAAGAAATGCCAGTCGGGTATCCACAAGAGTTGTGGCGTGATAAACCGCCTGACACTCGAGGGACGCCACAAAAAGGACTTAAAAGAAATGCCAGTCGGGTATCCACAAGAGTAGTGGCGTGATAAACCGCCTGACACTCGAGGGACGCCACAAAAGGACTTAAAAATAAATGCGAGTGTCCGGGGTAGTCTAGCTAGCCCCTGAGACACTCTGGAAGTAAAAATAAAATCATAGGATTAGTCCATAGGCATAATTTTTATCATAAATAAATTCATGATATTACTAACTGCGACAAAAATTTTATGCAAACATAAACATGCTCAAGTATATTATTTTTCCTCCAGAGACTGACACCGGGACCGATACTTGACCCACCCACCCAACCAAGTCCTTGACCGTGGACGCGGCTATTCGAATAGATATAACTCTGCAGAGGGTGTACTCTTTACCCACGCGTATGGGATTTCCTTAGTCAGCATCGTGCACTGGCTAATACCCAATACGGACTTTGGATTGAAAACACGCCTGACGCGTACACACCGACCGGATGCCAGGACTCACCCAAAGCATCGCTCCAGAAACCTTAAGTCAGGGAGGCTACAACCTCCGAAAAGCATGGGATCACTATTACACGCGCGGATTACAAGGGGTGCCCCCCTCTCGGCTACAATCGGAAACACCCATGCCCCTGACCCGATGACAGGCTACAACCTTCATCGTAGTTATCTGGGTGGCGTGCACCCGTACAGGGGTTATCAACTTACTAGGCCGTACCCTCCTTTCGAAAGGACCCCTGGCAGCACGGTGTACAGCTAGGTGTATAGAGCAAGACTCGATCTAGGCAGACTCAGGAGGTATTATAAAATATCACCAGTATCCTCTATCACTATCACACGACACCGCTGTGTCAACAAAGGACCGTGCCTACCAGCACCACGTCCAAACCAGCAGCAAAACTTCTGCCATCAAACAGCCATATATATGTCAGAGAGCTGCTAGTGTGGTATGCAAGCAAGGAAAAAGGTTGACATGACCATACACACACAAGTGATGTAACATGCAACATATGCATTGCAAAACCAAACTATGTAACCATGCAAAAATGCAAACACCATATCCCAGGTTCAATAATGCTTGCCTTGTCCAAAATAATCAGGAGAAAACCCCTCTGAATTTCCAGCAAAAGATCCTTCTTCCTTTTCTGAAAATTCAAATTTGAATTCGAATAAGAATTCCCATAGAGAACAGAAAAATGTTCTCAAAATATTTTTAAATAAATCTTAAAAAAACTAGAGAGGAAAAGAAAATTTTTGCAAAAAGAATCAACTCATTTGGATTAATAGTTTAAAAGCTATTAACTTTTTAAAACCAGGGGTCTTTCTGCAAAACAGAAGCCCCTAGGCTGTTTTAAAAGAAAACGGTTCGGCAGCGAATACGCCTTCCAGTGGAGAAGGCGTAAAGCGTAGAGTACGCCTTCGCTAAATACAGAGAATAGAGAGAGAGAGCTGACGGGTGGGGGCCACCCGTCAGGTTTGAATTTGAGCGCGCTCGCGCGCGTGTACAGAGGGGAGGCGGCGATCGCCGGCGACGATCGCCGGGGTTTTAGAGCCTGGCGCTGGTCGTAGTGTGACCAGCGTGGATTTCCGCATCCGTGGGTGGTGGTGGTGGCCACCGGCGATCACCTGAACGGCGGTGAGGTCGACGCCGGCGGACGGTGGTGTCGGTGTACTAAGGTAGGGGTACCTCAGTACCCCAACTTGTGCACGGGCAGTTGCAGCTTCCCGCGGCAGGGTTTACTGCGTGCTCGCCGGAGACCTTCCTGCTCCCTATTAAACCATTCAAAAACAAAGTATACAAGACATAAGACCGAGACCCCGGCAAGAGGAGCTTGCCGGGAAGGCCGTACCAGGCTCAAGACTGCCCCGCTAACACAAGACCCTGGCAAGAGGAGCTTGCCAGGAAGACTAGAAGACAACGCCTCGGCGCTATATGCGCCCCGGCAAGGGCCCGGGGAGCGGCAAGCTCCCGGGCCCGGCAAGATCAAGACCCCGGCAAGGTGCTTGTCGGGAAGGCTGCGCTGTGTGCCCACGCTCCAGCTCATCGGCCCACGCGTCCCCCTGGGGCCTATCCAGGGACGCGTGGCGGATGGCTGTGCAGCCTGGGGTACACGGTGGCACTCCACGGTGATGGATCCATCGCCGTGGCAGACGGAGACGCTAAGGCGGGAGCTTTTGGGGTCGACGGCGACGGGCATTAAATGCCCTTGTCCCCCACTGTTAAAGTAGGTATAGACCACTGTACTGTACTGTAGCTCCACTGTTCCCGCACTGTTACAACTACCACCTCTTTTACATTTTTACCCCTTTCTCCTACGTTGACACCTGTCGGTGACCCCTTACACTATAAAAGGAGGCCCATGCACAACGTGGAGGGGGTTCGGAACCTAGATCACTCTCGCGCTTGGTGTAGCTGCTTCTTCAAGCTCCCGAGCGCTCAAACTCAATACACAACCAAGCAGGAGTAGGGTTTTACGCGTCTACCGCGGCCCGAACCTGGGTAAAACTGCCCGCGTGCTCGCCACGATCTGCTCTTTGTGCTCCCTCCGCCCTCGTACCGCACAGACAAGGGGCTCCGGTCCCATAGGTGTTCGTGGCGGACAGTTTCCCCCGACATCTTTGGCGCGCCAGGTAGGGGGCGTCGAGGTTGTGCGAACCTGATCCGGCGTTCGCGCGGGCGCATTCTTCATCAACCTCTCCAGCTTCATCAGCAACTTCATCAGCGACAACTCCATGGCCCCGAAGAAGAAGGCTTCGGAGGTCGGAGGCCCGTCTGCGTCTCACCCGCCGCCACCAGAGCCAACGGTGGGCGGGGGAGATGCCGTCGGAAGGGTGGCCGCCGGTGAGGACACTCACGGCGCCACAAGATCCAAGAACAGGACGGACGACCGAACCTCGGTCTCCGTGGACGCACCGCGTCCATCTCAGCACACGACGACCCAGCAGCGCCATACCACGGGAGGTGGTATCCGCTTGCTGGGGCAAGGCCAAACCGGAGGCTCGCGGGACGCCCCGGACCCCCGTCCGGGCACAAGCAAAGCGAAGGCGCCGGCGCGGGACCCCGCTCCTTCTAACGTTGTTAGAAGTCCGAGCGTATCCCGCTCCTCGCACCGCTCGCCTGCGTTCCCCTCCACTCCAGCAGAAGCGCTCGCAAGGGCGCAACTGCTCCTCGACTTTCCTCCAGCGGCCGACAAGGCCGAAGAATGGAGGGCCACCATCCGGAGCCTGATAGACTTCGCCAACAACGATTCTCCGCAGCAGCCGTCGACCTCACGGCCGCGGCAAGCTGAGAAGACGAAGGCTGTCGGTGACAAGACTGCCGGGGGCGCGACAAGCGTGCATTCCCCGCCGCAGAAGCAGAAGACGCCGCCCCGCCGGAACAACGCCGACGACGGCTCCACAGCCTCGTCGGACCCGCGGGCCCGTCGGGACCAGCGCCAGGTCCTCGACGACCGGCGAGAAAAAGACACTCGGACCACAATCGAGCGCCGCCGAGAAGCTCGGCGACAATCAGACAAGAGAGCCGGGAACACTGTCGACGCGCACGCGCCCGGTGAGCCAGGCGACTTGCCGTACGCGGCAGGATGCCCTGCGTTCACCCGCGAGCTGCGGCGCGTCCAGTGGCCCAGCATGAAGAATTTTAAGCCCGACGTACCGGAGAAGTACGACGGCAAGACGCACCCCTCGGAGTTTCTCAGCGTCTATACCATCGCAGTGCAAGCTGCCGGGGGGCGCGACGAGAAGATCTTGGCTAATTACTTCCCGCTCGTGCTAAAGCCGAACGTCCGTTCGTGGCTCATGCACTTACCGGAAGGTTCCATCTCTTCTTGGGCCGACCTCTGCCATCAGTTTGTTGGCGCCTTCACCGGCGGCCACAAACCCCATGGCCAGGAGAGCGATATCCACATCTTGGCCCAGAAGGAAGGCGAAACCCTGCGCAAGTATATCCAACGGTTCAGCCGTGTGCAGCACAACATCCCTGATGTCCACCCTGCCGCGGTTATCAGCGCGTTCCATCAGAACGTGCGTAACCGCCGCATGCGTGAGGAAATGGCGATGACGAAGATTCGGGACGTCAGCGAGCTCTATGCTCTTGCTGACAAGTGCGCACGCGCAGAAGAGGGGAGGAGACTCCCCGGGGAGGATACTGGCGCGGGAGGAAGCGACAGCGACGACGCCGCCCCGGCAAAGAAGAGCCGGCGGCGGAACAACAGAAAGAAGGGCAAGAAAGAGGTGCTTGCCGTCGAGAAGTCCGGCAAGGAGGCCCCCGCCAAGCAAGCGCAGGCTGGCGGCTCCGGCAAGGAGCCTGCCCCTGCGGCGGCGGCCGACAAGCCGGGTAGCTCCGACAAGCAATACTGTAAGATCCACCGCACCAAGGGTCACGATCTCTCCAACTGCAAGCGCGTCGAGTACCTCGTCGAGCAGCAGAAGGCTGAGTACGAGAGGCGCGACAAGGAGAAGGCTCAAGGTGGCGGGGAAGAGCCCAGCAAGAAGCGGCCGTTCAACGGCCGGGGAGGACGCCGCGGCAAGGCTAAGCAGCGGCAAGGAGATCGACCTCCCCGGGGCCGCGACAATGACGAAGAAGATGACGACGAAGACATGGAGGACGATGAGAACAGCGAGCAGGAGTTCCAGAAGGCCACGGAGGTCCTGTGCGTCGACGGTGGCGCCTCCCTGCATACCTCCCACCGCCAACTCAAGCAGTGGGTGCGTGACGTAAATGCAGCGGAGCCGCCCGTGGAGTCGCGCAGGCTCCTCAAATGGTCCAGCACGCCCATCATTTTTGATCTTGAGGATCATCCTGACCGCACCACCGCGGTCGGGTGCTTGCCGATGCTGGTTTCTCCCACCATCCGCAACCTCAAGGTCACCAAAATGTTGGTTGACGGCGGGGCCGGGCTGAACTTGATCTCCTCTGCCGTGATCAAGAAACTCCAGATCCAAGATGGCGAGCTCGAAGAAACCCGTTCATTCCAAGGAATTAACCCGGGAAGGAGTAAGCCCAAGGGAAAGATCACTCTGCCGGTGACCTTTGGCGGGGAGCTCAACTTCAGGACTGAGCGCATCACTTTCGACGTCGCCGATATTCTATTGCCCTACAATGGAATACTTGGCCGTCCTGCCCTCGCCAAGTTCATGGCGGCTTCCCATTATGCCTACAACGTATTGAAGATGCCGGGGCCGATAAGCGTCATCACTGTCCATAGCGACAAGAAGGATGCGCTTATTTGCGCCGACAAGATCTACCGGGATGCGGCAGCTGTGGCCGAGAAGGATACTCTTGCCGCTGAAGCTCCCGGGGGGAAGAAGACGAAGACCAAGTCCGGCAAGTGCTCTGGGACCCACTCCGGCAACCGCACCTCCTCGGAGTGCTGCGCTGCCGTCGAGGACGTTCCATCGAGCTCCACCGGCAAGAGTAAGAAAGGAATGGCGGCTCCTCCGGCAACCAAGAAAGTGTCCGCAAAGGAGGATGGCACTGGTGGTACCTTCACCATCAGTGCAACCCTTGACAGCAAATAGGAAAGCGCGCTCGTTGCCTTCCTGCGGGCGAATGTCGATGTGTTTGCCTGGCAGCCATCTGACATCCCCGGTGTTCCCAGGAAGGTGATTGAGCACAAGCTTGCTGTCTGTCCTCATGCGCGGCCCATCAAGCAGAAAGTGAGGAAGCAAGCCGTGGAGCGCCAAGAGTTCATCAACGAGGAAATCAAGAAGCTAGAAGCAGCAGGCCTAGTTAGAGGTGTGATCCATCCGACGTGGCTGGCAAACCCAGTCGTCGTGCGCAAGGCCAACGGGAAGTGGAGACTGTGTATAGACTTCACCGATGTCAATAAAGCATGTCCCAAGGATCCATTCCCTTTGCCGCGCATTGACCAGATCGTTGACTCCACTGCCGGATGTGAGCTACTCTGTTTTCTTGATGCATACTCAGGCTATCATCAGATTTTTATGGCCAAGGAAGATGAAGAGAAGACTGCATTTATCACTCCATGCGGCACCTATTGCTTTATTCGCATGCCGTTTGGATTGAAGAATGCAGGTTCAACCTTTGCAAGGGTAGTGTACACTGCTTTCGAGCCACAGATCCACAGAAATGTAGAAGCTTACATGGATGACATCGTGGTGAAGAGCAAGAGCAAGGAAACCCTGATTCAAGACTTGGAAGAAACGTTTCAGAACCTGCGCAGGATACAGCTCAAGTTGAACCCCGAGAAGTGCGTCTTTGGAGTCCCCTCCGGCAAGCTTCTCGGGTTCTTTGTATCACAGAGGGGGATTGAAGCCAATCCCGACAAGATTAAAGCCATTGAGCAGATAGAGGCCCCAAAGCGCGTCAAGGATGTCAGGAGGCTTGCAGGTTGTGTGGCTGCCCTCAGTAGGTTCATTTCAAAGTCTGCAGAACGCGCCCTACCTTTCTTCAAAATCTTGAAGAAGGCAGGTCCCATGAAGTGGACTCCGGAAGCGGAGGCGGCGCTGCAGGATTTGAAACGGTACCTGTCCTCCACTCCAATACTTGTCGCACCTAGACCACAGGAAAAGTTGTTGCTATACTTAGCAGCAACCAACCAGGTGGTTAGTGCTGCGTTAGTAGCGGAGAGGGAGTCCGACGAGGAGTCAGCACCACCGGTAAGCGAATCCAGCGACAAGCAGGGGGCTGTCCCGACAAGCTCTGGTCCCGACAAGGAAGACTCTGCGCAGGAACAGGATGAGGTACGGAAGAAGATGGTGCAGCGCCCAGTGTATTTTGTAAGCTCCCTTCTCCAGGGGGCTAGATCAAGATACTCTGGTGTGCAAAAATTGCTTTTCGGCCTCCTCATGGCCTCGAGAAAGCTGCGCCATTACTTCCAAGCCCATGAGATAACAGTGGTCACTCGCTTTCCGCTGAAGAGGATATTGCATAACCCAGAAGCAACAGGCAGGATCGTCGAGTGGGCACTGGAGCTGTCGAGCTTTGGACTCAAGTTTGAAAGTACTTCAACCATACAGAGCCGAGCTTTGGCAGAATTCATAGCTGAGTGGACCCCAACGCCAGATGAGGAAGTCCAAGAAACAAGTGCACCCGTGCAAGAAGCGACAAGTGAATGGGTAATGTATTTTGACGGTGCCTTCTCGCTGCAAGGCACCGGTGCTGGCGTGGTACTCATCGCGCCCACCGGAGAGCACCTCAAATATGTTATCCAGATGCACTTTCCCAGGGAGCAAGCGACAAACAACACTGCAGAATACG
Organism: Secale cereale; assembly: GCA_902687465.1. Lineage (NCBI taxonomy): Eukaryota > Viridiplantae > Streptophyta > Magnoliopsida > Poales > Poaceae > Secale > Secale cereale. Next base: position 387,386,737 of record LR738715.1, on the reverse strand, counting down.
AAGGCTTGCTTGCCGGCCTCAGGATTGCGGCCGAACTTGGGATCAGAAAGCTGATTGTGCGGGGCGATTCTCAGTTGGTGGTCCGGCAAGTGAACAAGAGCTATCAGAGCCCTTTGATGGAAGCCTATGTCGATGAAGTGAGAAAGCTTGAAGAGCACTTTGAAGGTTTGCAGATGGAGCACGTCCCGAGAGCTCAAAATGAAATTGCAGACGGCCTTTCAAAGTGCGCTTCGATGAAGTTACCTGTGGAACCAGGGACCTTCTTGCTCAAGCTGACTCAACCATCCGTTACACCATCAATTGGCCAGTCCAAGAAGAGAAAGTTGGTATCCGGCGACTACTTGCCGGCGGATCTCCCTGAAACCGCCGCCAAGGTCCCCAAGATCAACAACCAGAACGCTGAGGAACAGTTTGCTCCTGCAAGTCCTCGGGCTTGTACAGTTGAAGCAAGCGTTCCCGGCAAGCCTCGCCCCGGCGAGCTTGCCGGGGGACCGTCAGCTCCGGCAGAACCAGAGGTCCTTGCCGTAGAAGCTGAGGTTCCCGCAGCGGCCCTCGAGCCTTTAGTCCTTGCCGCCGAGCCTCGAGCTCCGGCATGGGCGCAGCAGATCGTCCGCTTCCTTCAAACTGGAGAACTTCCCGACGATCCTCAAGAGATAGAGAAGATAACCAGGCAGTCAAGTATGTATCAGTTCGTGGATAACGAGCTGTACAGAAGAAGACTCAATGATGTCAGGTTGAAATGCATCTCCAGGGAAGATGGGCAGAAGCTGTTGGCGGAAATACACGGAGGCATATGCGGCCACCACATTGGCGCAAGGGCGCTTGCCGGGAAGGCTTTCCGGCAAGGGTTCTTTTGGCAAGAAGCCCTCCAAGATGCAACTGCACTAGTAACCAAGTGTGAAGCGTGCCAGTTCCATGCAAAGCAAATCCATCAGCCAGCTCAAGCTCTCCAAACAATCCCTTTGTCATGGCCCTTCTCGGTCTGGGGGCTCGATATCCTCGGCCCTTTCCCTCGTGCTGTCGGGGGCTTTGAGTACTTGTACGTTGCAATCGACAAGTTCACAAAGTGGCCAGAAGTGGAGCCGGTGAGGAAGGTGACATCACAGTCAGCAGTCAGGTTCTTCAGGTCGATTGTTTGCCGTTTCGGGATCCCTAACAGGATCATCACCGACAACGGTACGCAATTCACTAGTCGCACCTTCATGCAGTACGTCCAAGACCTTGGCGCCAAGGTCTGTTTCGCTTCTGTTGCTCACCCGAGGAGCAACGGTCAAGCGGAGAGGGCAAATGCTGAAGTGCTGCGCGGACTCAAGACGAGGACCTTTGACAGGCTGCGCAAGTGTGGAAGAAATTGGATAGAGGAGCTACCGGCGGCTCTTTGGTCAATCAGAACGACACCAAGTCGAGCCACCGGACAGACACCTTTTGCTCTAGTCTATGGAGCAGAGGCAGTTCTCCCCACGGAACTCGTATACGGATCTCCTCGAGTGCTCGCTTATGATGAGCTCGAGCAAGAGCAACTGCGGCAAGATGACGCATTGCTCCTCGAGGAGGGACGTCTCCAGGCTGCTGTACGAGCTGCTCGATACCAGCAAGCCTTGCGTCGCTACCATAGCCGCAAGGTCAAGGCCAGGAGTCTCGAGGAAGGCGACCTTGTTCTTCGGCGTGTTCAGTCCGCCAAGAATTCCAACAAGTTGACGCCGAAGTGGGAAGGCCCTTATCGGGTGAGACAAGTTACGAGGCCCGACGCTGTCCGCCTCGAGACCGAAGAAGGCTTACCGGTGAGCAACTCCTGGAACATAGAGCATCTTCGCAAGTTTCACCCCTAAGGCGCGGTTGCCGTGATCCGCTCCGGCAACCACCTTTTGTACAAGCTTTGCCGCTGTTGCATGTAACCCTTTGTACAAAGCCGGGCGCAGACCCCGTGCATCAGTAAAGTTTTTGTGTTTCTCGCACCGATCGCCTTTTGCATGCTTTTCTTTGCTATTTGCATGTTCTGTTTGGCATTTGGTGCAACACTCAGATATACGGTAAGCACTATTACGCCGAAAGGCCATATGCTTGTTTCCCTCTCCCTTTTCTTTCCTCTTAAACAGATGGAACGTTCCTCGCGCACAAGTTTGCCGGGGGGGAAGGAGGTGGAGGAGGAACCAAGTGCTGTTCAAGAAAGAGAAGCCTTACCGGAAAGCGAACAATATAAGCAAGCAACATATGAAAGATAAGTTGTTAGAATTTGACCAGTTCAAATTTTAAATTTTAGTTGTCTTCCTTGAACGATCACATTTTGTATGGAAAACCTGTGCGCGGAGGAACCTACCCGTAGCTTGCCGCACCCTTATCTTGTTTTCGAGTTCACTCAACGATTTAAGTGAGCTGCGACAAGTGTCGCGCCCTTGCTTCGTTTCCGAGTACGCTCAGCAAGCTAAGTGCGTTGCGACTAGCTGCGGCGAGGTTGCTTGCCGGCGAAGACCTTGGCCAGCAGGCTGCTCAGAGTCCAGCACTCAGCGCTCGCGGCAAAGGCCCCTTGCCGGCAAGCTCCCCGGGAGCGTAGGGTGAAAAACATACAAAGTCAAAGATTGAGACAACGAAGATAACATTGCACTGATTGATCAAAATAAAGTAAATATCTTACAAAGGATAACTTGTCGCAATGGACTAATAAGTTCATGACATAATGTGCAGCAATAAAAAGATAAAGATAATGGAGCCCTAATCTACGCGGTCGCCCTCCTTCCTGCCGAGCCTAGCCACCTTGGCGATGATGTGGCCGACCTGCTCCTTCAGGGCCTCCGTGTCTGCATCAGCCGGCAAGCTGCGAAGAACGTTGGTGAGATTGATCCCCGGGTTGCGGTACACGATCTTCGTCAGCACCCGCTCCAGAGTTCCCGCGCAGAGCAGGCGCGACTCCTCGGCCAGCTGCGCGGGGATGCGGTTCCGGAGACCTGCAAGGGCCGGCGCGATCCCTCTGAAGAAGAGGCTGAGCTTGGCGCTGTGTGGGAGATCCGGATCAGGCGAGTAGATGAGGTGTTCGACCTTCAGCGCCAGCAGCTCCTGGTCAATGTTGGACGCAGAAGAAACCAAGTCTTCGGTCCATACCTCGATGGTCTGGCGGAAGAGCTCGGATGCCTTGTTGACGCTGTCCACCAAGGTCCGCTCCTTGCGGAGCTCCTCCTTCAGCTTGTTCTCCTGAGCCCGGGCAGCGTCGAGCGAATCCTTCAGAGTGGTGACCTTCAGTTCCAAGTCCTCAATGGAGTCCTTGGCGGCCTTCAACTCGTCGCCCCTCTTGGAGAGACTCACCTGAAGCTCGGAGTTTGTGTGAGCGTCCTTCTCGCGCTCCAAGATGAGCGCGGCAACCTTCTCTGCGCTCACCTTCAGCGCCTTCTCCAACTGCTCAACCTTGGCGGCAAGCTCCTTCTTGGCGTCTTCCGCGGCAACCGCGGCGGCTTTCGCCTCCTTCAGCTCCCCGCCAAGGGCAGCCTCGCGAGCGGCAAGGTCCTCCTCATGGGAGTCCAGCTCGACCTTCCGCTGCGCGAGCTCTCCCTCTCGCCGGGACATCTCCACCCCGGCGAGACGCTGCTGTTCGTCAGCTTCAGCCTTTTCGAGCACCCACTCCTGGTACTCGCCGGCGAGACGCTCACGCTCCTCCGTCACCTCGCGGAGGGCCGCCTGGTTGGCGGCGCTGAGCTCCGCCGCGCGCTTCTCCATTTCTGCGGCGGCCTTGGCGGCAAGGGCCTCCCGGGAGGCGAGCTTCGCCTGCCTGGCCCGGTAAAGGGCCAGGAGCTGGTGGAGCAACCTCTCCTCCTCGGGCCCCTCACTCCCGCCGGGCGCCTCGACGATCTTCAGGCCTGCGGAGGCGAGGACTTCTCCGTCGAACGCCTCGCCCTCCGCGGGAGCTCGTGATGAAGACCCCCAAGGCATCTGGATGAAGACGCCGTTGGGGGCCTCAAGATAATACCCCTGCTCCTTGCTGGCGGAGGGGCCGGTGGCCGGTGCAGCATCTGATGCTCCCGCCGCCTCCGGGCCGGCGGTGCGGTCGCCGTCCCCCTCCCCAGCCGCTGTGTCCGCAGCCGGGGCAGTCTCCTGCGCGGCCGGCTCGGCGGCCTCGGCTATCTCCTCGACGACAGGAGCGTCGCCGCCGCCGCCCTGCGCGCCCTCCTCCTCAAGGTTGATAACCTCCGTCTCCATGGGCTCAGGGGGAGGAAGATCTAAAAAGAAGAAGAAGAAAAAGAAGTTCAAGACTCAAGCAAATATCCAAAAAGAGGCAAGGCCAAGAAAGCAAATCACAAAACTTACCTTGGCGGACGTCCTCAGCGGCGGGCTCCCTCGCCGGGGAGCTCGGCCTTGTCGGAGTAGTCACCCTCGCCGGGCTGCTCGCCCTCGGCGGGGTACTCTGCCGTGGCGGAGTACCCGCCCTTGGCGGAGTGCTCTCCCTTGCCGGAGAGTTCTGCCTTGGCGGGGACGGCGGGGACTGCGGCTCCTCGACGACGGTCTCCGGGCGCTCTTCCCGCTGTGGCTCCACCTCTGCACAAAACAAGACAAGAAACATCAAGACATGAAAACAAAACCAAATCCTCAGGCGTACCCCGACAGGCGAAAAGAGTAAACCCCAGACTTACGCTGGGGGCTGCACTGCGGGCTGCGCTGGGGGCTGCTCCTCGGAGCAGCGCTCGGGTCCGGCAGGCTCGGCTCCGGCACACCCCCTGTTGCCGCAGCTGCTGAGTCTTCCGTGACCTCGACCTCGGGCGCCTTGGCCTTCTTCGCCGCACGATGGGCCAGGGTCCTGAAATCAGAACAATGAACAGAGTCAGCATTAACAAAAAACCAAGACAGAAATCGAGAAGATGTAAGGTCCTGGATCCTTACTCCTGGTCCTCCTCGTCGTCCTCGCTCAGGGCGGAGAAATCATACTCCACCGTGGGCGCGTCGGCGCGAGGAGCGGAAGACGAAGACTCCCTCGCGGGCATGGTGTTCACCGGGGCTGGGGGCTGCGAAGACCCAGCCCCTGTGGTAGCCGGCGCCCGAGGAGCGGGCGGAGCCGCTGCTCCGCTCCGAGAAGACCCTTGCCGGCTCGGCGCCGGCCTGCGAGGCGCCTCCGTCGTGGTCCGCGCGCGGGCTGCCTCCGCTGTGGCTGGTGCGCCGGAAGGCCTTGGTGCGGCTTGACTCCCCCGGGGAGCCGCCCGGCGAGCTGGCTGTTGCCGGGGCGCCTGCGCCCTCTCCCCCGTCGCCGCCTTGCGGAGGCGCTTCGCCGGGGACTGCCTCGGGCTTGCCGGGGGCGGGGAGCTCTCCGACGAGGAGAGGTCGTCGGCGTACAACTCCGTGGATCCGCCGGAGTCCTCGGCCTCCTCCTCCTCCTCCTCTTCCCCGGCCGGCTCACTGGGCCCAGCGTCCTGCGCTGCGGCCCCCTTTCCCTTGGCGCCTCCGCCCCTCGCGGCGCCTCTGCTCCCTCCGGCGGTACCCTCCATTGCCGCGGCCTCGGCCGCGATCCCGTGGATCCCGGAGTGCCTCAGCGAGGGGACCCCGGCGAGCGCGTCGGGAGGAAGCTTCAGCAACCTGCGGATCTCCGCCTCCTCCGCCTGGGTGGACGCGTCCGCAGCCTCCGCCTCTTCTGGCGAGTATCCGAAAATTCCTGCCGCCGCGGCTGCGGCGGCCTCTTCAGCCCGAGAAGCTATGTAGGCGATCTCCTGGTCGGTGGTGTCCCGCGTGTGCTGCTTGAGGTCGTCCTTGTTCTTCGCCACCTCTGCGAGGTTGTCGTAGAAGTTGAGGACGTCGATGGGCTTCGGAGCGATCCACGTGCGGTCCACGCCGTGCGAGTCACACATGGGCATCATGGCGAGGATCCGATCCCTGACGATGTTGTTGCAGAGCGGCACCACTTCCCGGGGAGTCCTGAACCACTCGGGGTGTGCCGGGTCATACTTGAAGAGTTCCCGGACCATTCCCCTCAGCTCCAGCGTGGTGAAGTTGAAGTTGAGCCCGGGGCGCAGCCTCATGATGTCTGCCGGGCCGCCGTACTCCCAGGCCGGCCTCTTCTGGTCTTGGAGAGGGGCGATGCACCGGCGGAGGAAATCTGCGCCCACCTCAGCAACTGACAGCTTGGCCATCCGAAGACGAAGAATCCGGACGAGGGCGATGTCGAGCTTGATGTCGTCGGAATCTAGCTCACTCCAGTCCCTGCCGCGCACGATGGGCGTTGTGCGCGACGCGGTGAAGGCTTGCGGCTGGTCTTCGACGATCCAGCACCACTCCGCTCGCCATTCCTCCCACTTGCCGCGGAGCTCCCCCGGCAAGTACGCACCCTTTTTATTCAGACGGAAGACCCAAGAAATTCCTCCGGAGAGGGGGGCATCGGCCTCGGCTCTAGGAGTGAAGAAGTGCCTAAAGAGCGCTACATTGGGGTGGACTCCTATGAAGTTTTCGCACATGTGTGCGAAAACCGCCATGGTGAGGATGGCGTTGGGGGTGAAGTCAAGCAGATGGAGGCCGTATGTGTTCATGATGTCGCAGAAGAAGTTTGAGAAAGGAGGACAGAGACCACAATGAAAGAAGGCAGCAAAAAAGTAGTACCCGCTGGGATAGCTGTCCTTGGCGGCGGCCGGATACGCTCGCGTGCGGGGATGCGCGTCGGTCTCCTTGGCCCAAAACAAGTAATACTTGTTCCAGAGCTCCCGCACGCCGAGCTTCGGCGGGAAGACGAGATGCTGCTTCCGGTACGCGATGAGCTTGGCCGCTTGCTCCGATTTCTCCCGCTTGGACTTCTCCGCCTTCGCCTTGTCGGTCTTTGGGGCCATGGCGGACGCGGCGGAAGGAGGGGAACGAAGAGCTCGGCGGCGGCGGAGATGTGGAGGCAGAGCGCAAGAGAGAATCTTTGGAGGAGGAAGGCGATGCAATGAAAGCGCAAGGAGGGGAACCGCGCTCACTTCCTCTGCTTTTATGGGGGAGTGGGGGGCGTTTCGCCCTTTCCATTAAGAGATCGTGGGCACGTCCCATCCCACGGCGCCGCGATCGATGCGTGCCGTTACTGTGGGGTGCGGCGGATACGGAAGTGGATTCGGCGCGCCGCGGGCCGCGGGTGCCCGTGCACTGTTTTGGGCCTGGCCCAACAGCGCTCGGCACCGTGTGTGGCCCAGGCCCGGGGGCTCCTGTCGGTGTACTAAGGTAGGGGTACCTCAGTACCCCAACTTGTGCACGGGCAGTTGCAGCTTCCCGCGGCAGGGTTTACTGCGTGCTCGCCGGAGACCTTCCTGCTCCCTATTAAACCATTCAAAAACAAAGTATACAAGACATAAGACCGAGACCCCGGCAAGAGGAGCCTGCCGGGAAGGCCGTACCAGGCTCAAGACTGCCCCGCTAACACAAGACCCTGGCAAGAGGAGCTTGCCAGGAAGACTAGAAGACAACGCCTCGGCGCTATATGCGCCCCGGCAAGGGCCCGGGGAGCGGCAAGCTCCCGGGCCCGGCAAGATCAAGACCCCGGCAAGGTGCTTGTCGGGAAGGCTGCGCTGTGTGCCCACGCTCCAGCTCATCGGCCCACGCGTCCCCCTGGGGCCTATCCAGGGACGCGTGGCGGATGGCTGTGCAGCCTGGGGTACACGGTGGCACTCCACGGTGATGGATCCATCGCCGTGGCAGACGGAGACGCTAAGGCGGGAGCTTTTGGGGTCGACGGCGACGGGCATTAAATGCCCTTGTCCCCCACTGTTAAAGTAGGTATAGACCACTGTACTGTACTGTAGCTCCACTATTCCCGCACTGTTACAACTACCACCTCTTTTACATTTTTACCCCTTTCTCCTACGTTGACACCTGTCGGTGACCCCTTACACTATAAAAGGAGGCCCATGCACAACGTGGAGGGGGTTCGGAACCTAGATCACTCTCGCGCTTGGTGTAGCTGCTTCTTCAAGCTCCCAAGCGCTCAAACTCAATACACAACCAAGCAGGAGTAGGGTTTTACGCGTCTACCGCGGCCCGAACCTGGGTAAAACTGCCCGCGTGCTCGCCACGATCTGCTCTTTGTGCTCCCTCCGCCCTCGTACCGCACAGACAAGGGGCTCCGGTTCCATAGGTGTTCGTGGCGGACAGTTTCCCCCGACAGGTGGTTCGGGTGAAGTTGGGGCTCGACGGAGAGGGCTCGGGGAGTGGAATTGGCTTAGGGGTTTGGCAGAGTGGTGAAAAAGAGGTGGGTAGGCGGAATTTGGGTGGCTCTGGTGGAGTAGGGGCGAGGTTTGGCTCGTGGACAGAGGCGGCGGAGCGGTGGCCGGAGAGGGAGAAGATGACCCCCTCGTGGCCGGGTGGGTGGCTAGGAGGAAGAGTGGGTGGTGGTGGAGGTGAAAGGTGAAGCTGGAGGGGCTCGGGGGCCCTTTTTATAGGCGAGTCGAGGATGGCCGAGATGGGCGGAGGTCGCCGGAGTAAATTAGGTCGCCGGGGTTGGTTTTGGCCGGTGGTCTGGGGCGACGGGGCATTTAAGAGGCCGGTGGAGTTCGCCCGAAGCCTCCGCTTGGACGGGCTCGTGCTCGCTTGCCACGTCCGTGATGCGCTGTCCGCACGGGCGCGGCGGCGTGGCCGGCTCCGGCGACTGCCATACCGGCCCCGGGCGGCGCGGTCGGTGCGTCCGTTGTGCGGAGAAGCGAGGGGAAGCGACGCGTGGGAGGGAAGGTACGTAGGGGAGGTGCGGCGCAGTGAATGGAAGCCGATGGCCGAGGCGATCCGCTCGGCCTCGCCGTGGATGAGCTCGGGGTGGCTGCACCGGCCAGCTGCCAGCTCACCGGCGTGGAGAGGATGGGCGATGGGCCAGGGGGAGCGGCGGCATTGAAGGCGGGCGACGACGCCGTGCTGGAGGGGAAGGGGAGGAGTGCACGGCATCGCCGGCCCCTGTCGGCTGAACTAGTTCAGTTAACTGAATTAAATTCAGTTATGAACAGGATGCAAGCCAAGTGTTTGATGAAATGCTATATGATGTTAAGCATCTTAGTTGATCATGGGATTTGCTGTGGTGGTGTGTGGTTGCTCAAAAATGAATTTGCCAGAAGGCCAAGATTTTTGGTGCAGTTTGGAAATGATTTAGAGCAAAAAGTTGATTTCTGGACCAAATTTGAAATGAATAGAAATTGAAATTTTTGAACTGTGGGACCAAAAGTTTTTTGAAGAAATGGGTTAAGGGTACCATGTATATGCAGGGATAAATTTGGTGTGGCAAGAGAGTTCTGGAAAAATATAGTTCCTTTGTAAAGTCAAGAAACTATGATTATTTCAAATTCCATCTTTGGAATTAAAAATATATATAAGAAATATTTTTGTGGAGTGGAAAGGAGTTGGATAATATCATAGAAGATGTGTATGACTTGTGAGGACAGTCTTGGGGTGGCAGAAAAATATTTGGAGTGGTTTAGGGTGCTAGAGGAGGTGGAAAAAGGCTTTTGCCTTTGAAAATCAAATAACCAGAACCAAAAATTCTTTCGAAAGAAATAGTTTTGAAAACCTCCAAAATAATTAAATCAAATAAATCCACCCTTCAAACAGAACCCTCCAAGAAAATTTTAAATCCTAGCTAAAATTTTGAAAAAGTTTTTAAAACTCCAAATGAATATTTTTGGGGTGTTACAACACCTACCCCCTTAAGAAAAATCTCGTCCCCGAGATTTCAGCTGTCCCTCAAACAGGTACGGATACTCAGTCCTTAAGTGATCTTCTCTTTCCCATGTTGCTTCTTCCTCGGTGTGATTGCTCCATTGGACTTTGTAAAATTTTATTACGTTTTGTCGGGTCCTCCGTTCAGACTCCTCCAGAATCTTTATAGGACGTTCCCGATAGGTAAGATCTGGTTGAAGATCCAACTCTTGGTGCTGGATTTGCTTTTCCGGGTTGCTAACACATTTCCTCAGCTGAGATACATGGAACACATCGTGGACATCTGATAATTCTGCCGGTAATTCCAGTTGATAGGCAACCTTGCCCCTTCTTGCGGTTACTTTAAACGGTCCAATAAATCTTGGTGCTAATTTCCCCTTAACCTTAAATCTCTGTAGCCCCCTTGTCGGAGATACTCTAAGATATACGTAGTCATTGGGCTCAAAGTGGACCTGGCGGTGTTTTTGATCATAATAACTCTTCTGTCGGCTTTGAGCTGCCCTTAGTCGGTCCTGAATAAGCTTTACTTTGGTTTCTGCCTCTATTAGTATTTCTGGTCCAAAAATTCGGCTGTCTCCGGTTTCAGACCAATTTAATGGGGTCCGGCATCGTCGTCCGTATAATGCTTCGAAAGGTGACATTTTTAGGCTAGCTTGATAACTGTTGTTGTAGGAGAATTCTGCATAAGGCAAACTATCCTCCCAACTGACTCCGTAGGTAAGCACACATGCTCTCAACATGTCTTCTAATATTTGATTTACCCGCTCTGTCTGTCCTCCGGTCTGCGGGTGGTATGCTGTGCTGAAAGCCAGTTGCGTGCCTAAGGCTTGCTGTAGATGTTCCCAAAATCTAGAGACAAATTGGGTGCCTCTGTCAGAGACAATTATTTTGGGTACCCCGTGTAGACAAACAATCCTGGATAGGTACAGCCTGGCTAGCCTCTGTGTCGAGTAGGTGGTTTTTACCGGAATGAAATGTGCTACCTTGGTTAGCGAATCTGTTATTACCCATATAGCATCATTCCCATGGCGTGACCTTGGCAAACCAACAACAAAATCCATTCCAATTCTATCCCATTTCCATTCAGGCACCTTGATTGGTTGCAACAACCCTGCTGGTCTCTGGTGTTCCGCCTTCACACGTTGGCAGGTATCACAACATGTCACATATATGGCTATATCCCTTTTCATTCCGTGCCACCAGAATCTCTCCTGTAGATCCTTATACATTTTGGTCCCTCCGGGATGAATGGAATATGGAGTGGTATGCGCCTCTGCCATTATTTGCTGTTTTAAATCTTCAATGTTTGGTACGCATAATCTCTGTCCAAACCAAATAACTCCTTGGCTGTCTTCAATAAATTCGGGCGCCCTGCCCAGTTTCATCTTTTTCCTAATCCCTTCAATACTTGGGTGTCCCTTCTGGGCTTCTCTGATCTGGTCCTCTAATGTTGGTTTCCAACTGGGAAATGGTCCCCTCCGTGACTAGTGTCATGTTGAGCTTGGCAAATTCCTGGTTGCACACATGTTGCGAGAGTTGTACACTGCTACTACCGGCGCATGGATTCCTGCTGAGGGCATCTGCCACAACATTGGCTTTACCTGGGTGATAGTGAATTCCTACGTCATAATCCTTAATTAGCTCAAGCCAACGTCGTTGTCTCAAATTTAATTCTGGCTGCGTGAAAATATACTTAAGACTTTTGTGGTCCGTGTATATTTCACATCGATTCCCCAGAAGGTAGTGTCGCCACTCTTTGAGTGCGTGTATTACTGCAGCAAGTTCCAGATCATGAACGGGGTAATTTTCTTCATGTCGCCGTAGTTGTCTTGAGGTGTAAGCCACTACTTTTCCTTCCTGCATTAACACACATCCAAGGCCTTTCCCGGATGCGTCACAATATATATCAAAAATTTTGTGCACATCGGGCACAACCAGAACTGGTGATGTTGTTAACCTCTTTTTCAACTCCTGAAAACTCTTTTCACAAGCTTCAGTCCATTCAAACTTCTTATCTTTCTTGAGTAACTGGGTCATGGGTCTGGCTATAGTGGAGAACCCTTCAATAAATCTTCGATAATAGCCCGCTAGGCCAAGAAAACTTCTGACTTCCGTTACGTTTGTGGGTTGCTTCCATCCCAACACATCCTTTACTTTTCCCGGGTCCACAGCGATTCCGTCTTGGGTCAATACGTGCCCAAGGAAACCAACTTCTCTCAACCAAAATTCACATTTACTGAATTTGGCGTATAGCTGATGTTTTCTTAACTCTTCCAATACTATCCGAAGATGCTGCTCATGTTCTTCGGGCGTCTTAGAGTAAATAAGTATGTCATCGATAAATACCACCACAAATTTATCCAAATATTTCATAAAAACCTTGTTGATGAGATGCACAAAATACGCCGGGGCATTGGTTAAACCGAACGGCATCACTGTGAATTCATATAATCCGTATCTGGTAGTAAACGCCGTCTTAGGTATGTCCGTCGTCCGAATCTTTAGCTGATGATAACCTGATCTTAGGTCTATCTTCGAGAAGACTTTAGCTTCTGCTAGCTGCTCAAACAAATCGTTGATTCTGGGCGGTGGATATTTATTCTTGATAGTGACCATGTTAAGTGCCATGTAATCAATACATAGCCGTAGGGTACCATCCCTCTTTTTGGCGAATAAAACTGGCGACCCCCATGGTGACGAGCTGGGTCGCACGTAACCTTTCTCCATCAACTCCTTAATTTGCTTCTTTAATTCTGCCAATTCCGTTGGGGCCATACGGTACGGCTTCTTGTATATGGGTGTCGTTCGGGGTGCTAGTTCAATAACGAACTCAATTTCGCGGTCCGGAGGCATTCCTGGTAACTCTTCAGGGAATACATCAGGATATTCACAGACTACAGGAACCTTACTTAATTCCACCGTATCCACTTGATTTAATTTCCCTTGGGATGTGGCAATCTTCCTTGTACCCACTTTTATTGTCTTTCCTTGGCAATTGGTAAGAGTTACCGTGCGGTTATAGCAGTCTATGAAACCTTTGTTTGTGGTTAACCAATCCATTCCCAGAATAATGTCCAAATCAACTGCGTCCAATACGATGAGATTGGCTAGGAATCCCATTCCTTCAATTTCAATGTTTACATCCTTGCAGTACCATTGAGTATTTTGCTTTGATCCCGGGGACTGAATAACCATGGAATTTTTCAACGGCAAAAAGGGAAACTGATTCTTCGAGGCAAATCTTTTAGAAATGCAAGAGTGGGAAGCTCCGGAATCAAATAAAATTGTAGCATCTACTGAGTTGGCGGGGAACGTACCAAACACGATATCCGGTGCGTTCTGAGCTTCCTCAAAAGTCACGTGGTTGATATGTCCTTGCTTGTGGTTGTTATTGGGGTTGAAGTTATTGCGTCGCGGAGCGTTGGTCGCACCGCGGCCATTGTTGTTGTTGTTGGCTTTGGGAGGGTTGTTTCCTTGTTTTGGGCATTGTTTAGCATAATGCCCCTCTCCTCCACAGGAATAACAGGTGACTCCAGGATAAAAAGCTGTATCCTTGGTCCTATTGTGGAATGCACTGCGGTTCTGTGGTGGAGCTGTAGTTGTTGGTCGGGTTATTACTGGCTTTTGAACATCATTCCTGGGCCTGTTGTTGCGAACCTGTACTGACTGGTTCATGCGACGCTTGTGAGCCTCATCCATATTGCGGTGTTCATTTTCCAGAATAATAGCCTTATCCACAAGTGTCTTAAAGTCTGGAAAGGTATGAACCATCAGCTGGCACTTTAGGGATGAAATAAGTCCGTCGAGAAATTTTTCCATCTTTTTGTTCTCTGTCATATATTCGTCGTTGGCGTACCGGGCCAACTGAGTAAACTGATCCAGATATTGGGATACTGTGGAGCCCCGCTGTTTGAGATCCTCAAATTCCCTCTTCTTCAATTTCATAATGCTATTAGGGATATGTGCTCCTCGGAAATTCTCCTTGAATTGCTCCCATGTCATGTTTGCTCCGTCAGGGTGGGTGTGACATAAGTTTTCCCACCACGAAGCAGCTGTTCCAGAAAAATAGTGTGGTGTGTACAGCACCTTTTCCTGGTCAGTACACTGGGCAATGACCAATTTTCTTTCCATGTCTCGAAGCCAGTCGTCTGCCTTTAGTGGCTTGTCAGTGTGAGTAAAGACCGTCGGGCGGGTCTTTTGTAACTCAGACAGTTTGGACCTGGGTTGTTGTTGTTCATGGTGATTTCCCATGTTAATCAAATGCTGCATCATCTCCTGATGCTGTTGCTGACTCTGCTCATATAGGCGACACACTTGCGAGAAAGCTGAATCACTGCTTTGCTGACTTGTCTGCCCTTGAGTAAAATTATTTCCCATCTGTCCAGAGTTGTTCTCAGGTGGAGTTGGCATAGAACGGGTCCAGGGACGATGCATTTTCTTTCTGGGGTATTTGCATAACACCAAATAAAATAATAAAATAGCAGAAAATAAATTTCCAAATAAGTTTTTCCCCCCAGGACAAGGTAAGACAAGGCAGCCAGTTATATTACACACGTAGTTTAATTATACAAACAGGATTTAATTATACAGGATATAATTATACAGATGCATGCGGAAACTGTATCATACAAGATCACTTATTTCTACTAGCGCACTCTCCGCGCTCTCATCGACTTGCGGTCCTAACATCGCTATCTTACAAGGGATAAGTAGAACAGGAGATAAATATATTACATCCGTGTTCCCAAGCGGTCGTCTGGTGAGAAGAACTGCGTTAGCCCACACCGCTCATCCTAGGTCCTGCTGAGAGTGAGAGTCAGACACGGCACCCAGGATGCGATCTCGCCCTCCTCCTCCTCCTCGAGAATCGCCTCTAGTCGGGTAGTCGTTGATGCCGTGCCTGCTGGTGGTGGCACCGTGCTCGTCAGTGGAGAAGCTCTGGTCGGAGTGGGTGCAACCAGACGGCTAGCATCGCCAGTTGAGGTCGAGCGCTGAGCCGCGGGACTAGCCAGAGAAGTATTTGGTGGAGTGGAAGTGCGTGGAGCACGAGGCGAAGGAGAGCGGTACTCGCTCCTGCGAATAACTCTCGCACGAGACAAGTCCATCCGCGCAGTGAGGTAGTCATCTACCAGGGAGGTGAAAGCTGACTCCAAGGCCATGATGTACTGGACAAGTGGCTCGATAGCCAGATCCCTTTCCCCTATGGTGCAGGAAAAGGCATAGTGGCTAGTATATGGAACGTGGCATGGCAGGTAGTAATAGGGACGGTTCTGCATAACAGGCAGGATGTCCCTGAGACGGGCGATAGCCTCACGTGCGGCCATCTGGATAGCATGCCTCTCAGTGGGCATGGCTCTCCCCATGAAGCGATAGTTGCGGAAAGACACGGAAACACCACCCCGAATATATACCGAAGCCTGGTACATAGTCAGGGTCTCTGAGATCTTGTCCGGGTAAATGACGTACTCCGGACGCCCGAGATATCCCATCGCGTCCCTCGCGATGCTCGCGAGAAGACGGGAGAATCCCGCAGGCTCGTTGGCGAAAACCTGCGATGGGCAGCTGCCACCAGCCATCTACAACAGTAGACAAAAATCCAAGTAGCCATGTCATAAGTGTATGATGACTAAGAGAAATTTGCTACGATGCATGAGATGCATGCTGAAAAAAATGTCAGCACTGACTCGGTGACTAGCGATCGCGCCTAAAGCTCCTACAGTCAGCCTGGCTCTGATACCAAGGTCTGTCAGGCTCATTTCTGGGAAATAAATCACAGAATAGCCTTAAGTCACACTGGCTCCCAAGAACAACCAGTGGACAACCTTGATATAGATAACCAGTACAATATAATATTACACAGGGTTGAGTCAGGGTGACTCAACAAATTATTACAACAACTCAACGCACTAAGGTGGCGGAATGTGACAGTGGATGGTGGAACTCAACACTGATATACTAGCATAGAGTCAAGCGTCAGTGTGAGGCTTGACTATTTTATTGGTGTGGCGAAAGCTTGACGGATGATACAAGTGATAGACTCCATGACACAGGTGTGCTGACTGGGAACCTTCAAAGCGTCGGCCTCGCTAGCGCGATTCTCCTCCAAAAGCTCGTCCTCCTCCAAGTCTGGCCAAGTAAATAGCCAGGGACAAGCCAGTGAGTACTTTTGAATGTACTCGCAAACATTATGGACATAAGATATACCAAATGCGAATGCCATGGTAGATGAACTACATGCATGCAACAATTATCACAACTTGGTATGGTAAAACATGGTTAGTACAGAAATAAATATTAGTGTCAACAATAAATATAAATAAGAGAAAACCCGATCGGGTGTCAAGCGACACCACGATAGGACTTGAAAATAAATGCCAGTCGGGTGTCCACAAGTGTAGTGGCGTGATAAACCGCCTGACACTCGAGGGACGCCACAAAAAGGACTTAAAAGAAATGCCAGTCGGGTATCCACAAGAGTAGTGGCGTGATAAACCGCCTGACACTCGAGGGACGCCACAAAAAGGACTTAAAAGAAATGCCAGTCGGGTATCCACAAGAGTAGTGGCGTGATAAACCGCCTGACACTCGAGGGACGCCACAAAAGGACTTAAAAATAAATGCGAGTGTCCGGGGTAGTCTAGCCAGCCCCTGAGACACTCTGGAAGTAAAAATAAAATCATAGGATTAGTCCATAGGCATAATTTTTATCATAAATAAATTCATGATATTACTAACTGCGACAAAAATTTTATGCAAACATAAACATGCTCAAGTATATTATTTTTCCTCCAGAGACTGACACCGGGACCGATACTTGACCCACCCACCCAACCAAGTCCTTGACCGTGGACGCGGCTATTCGAATAGATATAACTCTGCAAAGGGTGTACTCTTTACCCACGCGTATGGGATTTCCTTAGTCAGCATCGTGCACTGGCTAATACCCAATACGGACTTTGGATTGAAAACACGCCTGACGCGTACACACCGACCGGATGCCAGGACTCACCCAAAGCATCGCTCCAGAAACCTTAAGTCAGGGAGGCTACAACCTCCGAAAAGCATGGGATCACTATTACACGCGCGGATTACAAGGGGTGCCCCCCTCTCGGCTACAACCGGAAACACCCATGCCCCTGACCCGATGACAGGCTACAACCTTCATCGTAGTTATCTGGGTGGCGTGCACCCGTACAGGGGTTATCAACTTACTAGGCCGTACCCTCCTTTCAGAAGGACCCGTGGCAGCACGGTGTACAGCTAGGTATATAGAGCAAGACTCGATCTAGGCAGACTCAGGAGGTATTATAAAATATCACCAGTATCCTCTATCACTATCACACGACACCGCTGTGTCAACAAAGGACCGTGCCTACCAGCACCACGTCCAAACCAGCAGCAAAACTTCTGCCATCAAACAGCCATATATATGTCAGAGAGCTGCTAGTGTGGTATGCAAGCAAGGAAAAAGGTTGACATGACCATACACACACAAGTGATGTAACATGCAACATATGCATTGCAAAACCAAACTATGTAACCATGCAAAAATGCAAACACCATATCCCAGGTTCAATAATGCTTGCCTTGTCCAAAATAATCAGGAGAAAACCCCTCTGAATTTCCAGCAAAAGATCCTTCTTCCTTTTCTGAAAATTCAAATTTGAATTCGAATAAGAATTCCCATAGAGAACAGAAAAATGTTCTCAAAATATTTTTAAATAAATATTAAAAAAACTAGAGAGGAAAAGAAAATTTTTGCAAAAAGAATCAACTCATTTGGATTAATAGTTTAAAAGCTATTAACTTTTTAAAACCAGGGGTCTTTCTGCAAAACAGAAGCCCCTGGGCTGTTTTAAAAGAAAACGGTTCGGCAGCGAATACGCCTTCCAGTGGAGAAGGCGTAAAGCGTAGAGTACGCCTTCGCTAAATACAGAGAATAGAGAGAGAGAGCTGACGGGTGGGGGCCACCCGTCAGGTTTGAATTTGAGCGCGCTCGCGCGCGTGTACAGAGGGGAGGCGGCGATCGCCGGCGACGATCGCCGGGGTTTTAGAGCCTGGCGCTGGTCGTAGTGTGACCAGCGTGGATTTCCGCATCCGTGGGTGGTGGTGGTGGCCACCGGCGATCACCTGAACGGCGGTGAGCTCGACGCCGGCGGACGGTGGTTCGGGTGAAGTTGGGGCTCGACGGAGAGGGCTCGGGGAGTGGAATTGGCTTAGGGGTTTGGCATAGTGGTGAAAAAGAGGTGGGTAGGCGGAATTTGGGTGGCTCTGGTGGAGTAGGGGCGAGGTTTGGCTCGTGGACAGAGGCGGCGGAGCGGTGGCCGGAGAGGGAGAAGATGACCCCCTCGTGGCCGGGTGGGTGGCTAGGAGGAAGAGTGGGTGGTGGTGGAGGTGAAAGGTGAAGCTGGAGGGGCTCGGGGGCCCTTTTTATAGGCGAGTCGAGGATGGCCGAGACGGGCGGAGGTCGCCGGAGTAAATTAGGTCGCCGGGGTTGGTTTTGGCCGGTGGTCTGGGGCGACGGGGCATTTAAGAGGCCGGTGGAGTTCGCCCGAAACCTCCGCTTGGACGGGCTCGTGCTCGCTTGCCACGTCCGTGATGCGCTGTCCGCACGGGCGCGGCGGCGTGGCCGGCTCCGGCGACTGCCATACGGGCCCCGGGCGGCGTGGTCGGTGCGTCCGTTGTGCGGAGAAGCGAGGGGAAGCGACGCGTGGGAGGGAAGGTAGGTAGGGGAGGTGCGACGCAGTGAATGGAAGCCGATGGCCGAGGCGATCCGCTCGGCCTCGCCGTGGATGAGCTCAGGGTGGCTGCACCGGCCAGCTGCCAGCTCACCGGCGTGGAGAGGCTGGGCGATGGGCCAGGGGGAGTGGCGGCATTGAAGGCGGGCGACGACGCCGTGCGGGAGGGGAAGGGGAGGAGTGCACGGCATCGCCGGCCCCTGTCGGCTGAACTAGTTCAGTTAACTGAATTAAATTCAGTTATGAACAGGATGCAAGCCAAGTGTTTGATGAAATGCTATATGATGTTAAGCATCTTAGTTGATCATGGGATTTGCTGTGGTGGTGTGTGGTTGCTCAAAAATGAATTTCCCAGAAGGCCAAGATTTTTGGTGGAGTTTGGAAATGATTTAGAGCAAAAAGTTGATTTCTGGACCAAATTTGAAATGAATAGAAATTGAAATTTTTGAACTGTGGGACCAAAAGTTTTTTGAAGAAATGGGTTAAGGGTACCATGTATATGCAGGGATAAATTTGGTGTGGCAAGAGAGTTCTGGAAAAATATAGTTCCTTTGTAAAGTCAAGAAACTATGATTATTTCAAATTCCATCTTTGGAATTAAAAATATATATAAGAAATATTTTTGTGGAGTGGAAAGGAGTTGGATAATATCATAGAAGATGTGTATGACTTGTGAGGACAGTCTTGGGGTGGCAGAAAAATATTTGGAGTGGTTTAGGGTGCTAGAGGAGGTGGAAAAAGGCTTTTGCCTTTGAAAATCAAATAACCAGAACCAAAAATTCTTTCGAAAGAAATAGTTTTGAAAACCTCCAAAATAATTAAATCAAATAAATCCACCCTTCAAACAGAACCCTCCAAGAAAATTTTAAATCCTAGCTAAAATTTTGAAAAAGTTTTTAAAACTCCAAATGAATATTTTTGGGGTGTTACAGCTGGATACGCTTGCCGCAGTCGCTGGCTCATCATCTGCCTCCCTCTCCGCTACTAATGCAACACTAACCACTTGATTGGTTGCCGGTAGGTACAGCAGCAACTTCTCTTGTGGTTTAGGTGCGACAAGTATTGGAGTAGAGGACAAGTACCTCTTCAAGTCTTGCAGCGCAGCCTCCGCTTCCGGAGTCCACTTCATTGGGCCTGCCTTTTTCAATATTTTGAAAAAAGGCAGGGCGCGCTCTGCTGACTTAGAGATAAACCTGCTGAGAGCAGCCACGCAACCGGCAAGTCTTCGCACATCCTTGACGCGATTCGGTGCTTTGATCTGCTCAATGGCCTTGATCTTGTCGTGATTGGCTTCAATCCCCCTCTAAGACACAAAGAACCCGAGAAGCTTGCCGGAAGGGACTCCAAACACACACTTCTCGGGGTTGAGCTTGAGCTGGATCTTGCGCAGATTTGTAAAGGTCTCATCTAAATCTTGAACTAGGGTAGCCCTGTCATTGCTCTTGACCACTATGTCATCCATGTACGCGTCTACATTTCTGTGAATCTGTGGCTCAAAAGATGTATGGACCACCCTCGCAAACGTTGAACCAGCATTCTTCAAACCAAAAGGCATCCGTATGAAACAGTATGTGCAACATGGAGTGATGAATGCGGTCTTCTCTTCATCTTCTTCTGCCATGAAGATCTGATGGTATCCTGAGTATGCATCAAGAAATGAAAGCAAATAACATCCAGCCATGGAGTCAACAATCTGGTCAATGCGCGGCAAGGGAAATGGGTCTTTGGGACAAGATTTATTCACATCGGTGAAGTCGATACAAAGCCTCCATTCCCCGTTTGCCTTACGCACGACAACAGGATTGGCCAACCACGTTGGATGTAGCACTCCTCTGACAAGGCCTGCTGCTTCCAACTTCTTGATTTCTTCTGCTATGAACTCCTGGCGCTGCACTGCTTGTTTCCTAACTTTTTGCTTGACGGGCCGCGCGTGAGGACAAACGGCAAGCTTGTGCTCAATCACTTTCCTGGGAACACCGGGGATGTTGGACGTTTGCCATGCAAACACGTCGACGTTCGCCCGCAGGAAAGCAACGAGCGCACTTTCCTATTTAGGGTCAAGCGTGGCACTGAGGGTGAAAGTACCACCAGTGCCGTCCTCCTTGGCGGACACTTTCTTTGTCTCTGGTGGAGCTGCCATCGTTTTCTTACACTTGCCGGTGGAGCTCGATGGTGCGTCCTCGACGGCAGCGTAGCACTCCGAAGAGGTGCGTTTCCCGGAGTGGGGCCCAGAGCTCTTGCCGGACTTTGTCTTGTTCTTCCCCCCGGGAGCTTCAGCGGCAAGTGTCTTGCTATCTGTTGCGGCTGCTGCATCCCGGTAAATCTTGTCGGCACAGATAAGGGCATCCTTCTTGTCGAGAGGGACAGATATGACGCTTATCGGGCCTGGCATCTTGAGCATGTTGTAGGCATAGTGAGAGGCTGCCATGAACTTGGCGAGTGCTGGACGGCCAAGTATCCCATTGTAAGGTAATGGGATATCTGCAACGTCAAAAGTGATCCTCTCAGTCCTGAAGTTCAGCTCGCCGCCAAATGTCACTGGCAGCGTGATCTTTCCCTTCGGCTTGCTCCTTCCCGGGTTGATTCCTTGGAACGTGCCGGTCTCTTCGAGCTCGCTGTCAGGGATCTGGAGTTTCCGGACCACAGCGGAGGAGATCAAGTTCAAGCTGGCCCCGCCGTCAACTAACATCTTGGTGACCTTGAGGTTGCGGATAGTTGGTGAAACCAACATCGGCAAGCACCCGACCGCAGTTGTGCGATCAGGGTGATCCTCAATGTCAAAGACGATAGGCGTGCTGGACCACTTCAGAAGCTTGCGCGATTCGACAGGTGGTTCTGCTGCATTGACTTCACGCACCCACTGCTTGAGTTGGCGGTGCGAAGTGTGCAGAGAAGCACCGCCGTCAACGCACAAAACTTCTGTGTCTTTCTGAAACTCCTCCTTGCTGGTCTCTCCTTCATCCATGTCTTCGTCGTCGTCGTCGTCTTCATCCTTGTCGCGGCCGCGGGGAGGTCTGTCTCCTTGCCGCTGCTTGGCCTTGCCGCGGCGTCCTCCCCGGCCGTTGAATGGCCGCTTCTTGCCGGATCCTCCATCACCTCCTTGGGCCTTCTCCTTGTCGCGTCGCTCGTACTCAGCTTCTTGCTGCTCGACGAGGTATTCGACCCTCTTGCAGTTCTGGAGGTCGTGGCCCTTGGTGCGGTGGATCTTGCAGTACTGCTTGTCGGTGCCGTCCTGCTTGTCGGCGGCCGCCACAGCCTGGCAGTTAGTGCATGCGGCAGTCTCCTTGCCGGAGCTACCAACTTTGGCTTTCTTGGCGCCGGTCTCCTTGCTGGACAGCTCAACGACTAGCACTTCCTTGTTCTTCTTCTTCCTGTTGTTCCGCCGCCGGTTCTTCTTTGCCGGGGCGACATCCTCGCTGTCTGATCCCCCTGCTCCTGTATCCTCTCCGGGGAGTTTCCTCCCCTCTTCAGCACGTGCACACTTGTCGGCCAGGACGTACAGCTCGCTGACGTCCCTGATCTTGCACATCACCATCTCCTCCCTCATCCTGCGGTTACGCACGTTTTGGTGGAACGCGCTGATAACCGCGGCAGGGTGGACGTCTGGGATGTTGTGTTGTACGCAGCTGAACCTCTGGATATATTTGCGCAGGGGCTCTCCTTCCTTCTGGGCGAGCAGGTGAAGGTCACTCTCCTGGCCATGTGGCTTGTGGCCGCCCGTGAAGGCGCCGGCAAACTGATGGCACAGGTCAGCCCAAGAAGAAATGGAGTTGTCCGGCATGTGCATGAGCTAGGATCTGACGTTTGGCTTGAGCACCAGCGGGAAGTAATTGGCGAGTATCTTCTCGTCTCGTCCCCCAACAGCCTGCACTGCGATGGTGTAGATGCTGAGGAACTCCGACGGGTGTGTCTTGCCGTCGTACTTCTCCGGTACGTCGGGCTTGAAGTTCTTCATGCTGGGCCACTGGACTTGCCGCAACTCACGAGTGAATGCAGGACAACCTACCGCGTACGGCAAGTCGCCTGGTCCCCTTGGCGCTTGCATGTCTACAGCAGGCCCAGCGCGCCGGTCGGATTGACCCCGCGCTTCTCTTCGGCGCTCGATGCGGGTTCGAGCGTCCTCTTGTTGCCGATCATCGAGAACTTGGCGCTGATCGCGGTGAGCTCGCGGATCTGATGACGCAGTGGAGTCATCGTCGATGTTGATCCGGAGAGTCGGCGATTTTGGCCTTCGGGGCGGAGAGTGCACGGTGGTCGCACCCCCAGCGGTCTTGTCGCCATCGGCCAGCGCCTGACTGACTTGCTGCGACCGCGATGTGCTCGGCTGCTTCGGAGTGTCGCCGTTCGCAAAGGCGATGAGGCTTTGGATGGTGGCCCTCCAGTCGTCGGCCTTTTCTGCCGCTGGAGGGAAATCTAGGAGCAGTTGAGCTCGTGCTAGAGCTTCTGCTGGAGTGGCGGGTAGCGGTGGCGAGCGGTGCGAGGAGCGGGATAGGCTCGGACTTCTAACTACATTAGAAGGAGAAGCATCCCGTCCCAACGACCGTGCCTTGCTCGTGCCGGCGTGTTGATGTGCATGCTGGCCTTGAGCGTCCCTAGATCCGCCAGCTTGACCTTGGCATAGCAAGCGTATGGTCCCTTGAGCACCACGACGCCGCCGGTCCCGCGCCTCCTGAGACGGGCGCGGTGCGTGTACGAACGCCGAGTTCTTGGAGTGCACGCGATCGTCGCGGGAGCCGGCTACGCCGCCGGTAAGCAGCGCAGCTTTGTCCTTGGACTTGGCGGCACCGTGGGTTCCCTCGTCGACGTCCGTCCTTCCGCCGGCGTCTACCCCACCATCCATTGGCTCCAACGGTGGCGGGATCGACGCGGACGAGCCTGCTGCCTCCGAAGCCTTCTTCTTCGGTGGCATGTCGATGAAGATGTTGAAGATTTCGCTCGTGTGCTCGCCTCGATCAGGTTCACACTACCTCGACGCTCCCCCTACCTGGCGCGCCAAAGATGTCGGGGAAACTGATCGCCCACGAACACCTATGGGACCGGAGCCCCTTTTCGGTACGGCGGGCGGCGGAGGATGCACAAAGAGCGGATCGAGGCGAGCACATGAGCAGTTTACCCAGGTTCGGGCTGCACGGATGCGTAAAACCCTACACCTGCTTTGATTTGTATTGTGTTCTTGCTCGGGAGCGAGGAGAGCTACAGTACACTCTAACCTCTAGCTAGACGGAGCATGGGAATGATCGTTGTTCGGAACCCCCTCTAGGTTGCACATGGGCCTCCTTTTATAGGTCAAAGGGGTCACCGACAGGTGGCAACACAGATGAGGGTAAAAATGTAAAAAGGGTGGTAGTTGGAATAGTGTTCCATACCTAACCCTGACGGCAGGGGACAAAGGCATTAAATGCCCGTCGCCGTCGCCCAAACAGTGCAAAAAGTGGCCGTCAGGGGCGCCACCGTCCGCCACGATGGTAGCCTCGTCATCGCTGCTTGCCACCGTGTACCCCAGGCTACACAGCCTTCCGCCACATGCCCCCGGGATGGTCCCAGAGCGACACGTGGGTGGATGCGCTGGAGCGCGGGTACTGAGTGGAAGCTTGCCGCAGCAAGCGCCTTGCCGCGGTTGCTATCTTGTCGCTTCTGGGAGCTTGTCGCTCACCGGGCCTTGCCGCGACGCATAGCGCGACGCGGCAAGTTCCTTGAGATGCCTTTGATTGGCCTTCCCGGCAAGCTCCTCTTGCCAGGGTGTTGTTCCTTGAGTGGTTTTGTGCCTTGAGTGGCCATCCCAGCAAGCTCCTAGTGCCGGGGTCTTGTCTCTTTGACTTGAATACTTTGTTCATGAATGGCCCCAAGGGGACCTCGGAGGATCTTGGCGGTCGCGCGGCAAGCCCTGCCGCGGGACGCTGCAACTGCCCATACACCGACAAAGCGTGATGGTTTCCGGTAGGGAACGTGCCACCTTTGGGGACGAAACAATATCCGTTGCCTCTTATTTATTTCAAAAAAATACTAGTGTCAACATAGAACAACAGGAGTGTTGTGTTTAATTTTTGGAATTTTCTGTCGTTCGTTTGGCCTTTTTTATATGTTAATTGGGTTTTCTAGGCATTTTATGTGCATAATTGAAATTTGAACTACAAGCACATGCTCCGGTGCACCAAAGTTGGTTGAAAAATCACATGTGTGTCCTTGGGTGAATTTCTAGGTTCCATGCAGGAAATGAGAAGGAAATTCAAACACCACGGCTCTGTTGATTGCCGGCAAAATGTTGATATGCATGGTTTTTTAATTCTAGTAAATTCAAAACTCATCTGAAATTCATGAAACTTGGCATGCTATCATGGAGCGGCATCAACACGTCGTGGTAATTTTTTAGTCCCATTTGGGGATGGTTTGGGTATAAGCTTCTCACAACAAGCGTGATTGCTTCAGTAGGGAACGTGCCACCTTGGGAGACGAAAAAAATTTCGTTGTCTCTTATTGGTTTCAAAAAAATTCTAGTGTCAACAAAGAACAACAAGAGTGTTGTTTTTAATTTTGGAATTTTTCGTGGTTCGTTTGTCCTTTTTATACGTTAATTGGGTTTTCTAGGAATTTTATGTGCATAATTCAAATTTGAACTACAAGCACATGCTCCAGTGCACCAAAGTTGGATGGAAAATTACATGTGTGTCCTTGGGTGAATTTAAAGGTCCCATGCAAGAAATGGGAATGAAATAAAAATACTAGGGCACTTTTGATTGCCTGCAAAATGTTGAGATGCCTGGTTTATAAATTCTAGTAAATCCAAAACTCGTCTAAAATTCATGGAACTTGGCATGCTATCATGGAGCGGCATCAACATGCTGTGGTAATTTTTTTGTCCTATTTGGGGAAGCTTTGGGTATAAGCTTCTCACCAACCAGAGCTTCTCACAACAAGCATGATGGTCTCGGTAGGGAACGTCCCACCTTTGGGGATGGAACGATATCCGTTGCCTCTTATTGTTTTCAAAAAATTTCTTGTGTCAACATAGAACAACAGGAGTGTTGTGTTTAATTTTGGAATTGTTCGTGGTTCGTTCGGCCTTTTTATATGTTAATTGGGTTTTCTAGGCATTTTATGTGCATAATTCAAATTTGAACTACGAGCCCATGCTCCAGTGCACCAAAGTTGGCTGAAAAATCACATGTGTGTCCTTGGGTGAATTTCTAGGTCCCATGCAAGAAATGGGAATCAAATTCAGACACCAAGGCACTATTGATTGCCGGCAAAATGTTGGGATGACTGGTTTTAAAATCTTGTAAATCGAAAACTCGTCTGAAATTCATGGAACTTGGCATGCTATCATTGAGCTGCGACAACATGCTGTGGTAAATTTTTTGTCCAATTTGGGGCAGGTTTGCGTATAAGCTTCTCAGAAACCAGAGCTTCTCATAACAAGCGTGATGGTCTCGGTAGTGAACGTGCCACCTTTGGGGACGGAACGATATCTGTTGCCTCTTATTGCTTTATAAAATTTCTAGTGTCAACATAGAATAACAGGAGTCTTGTGTTTATTTTTGGAATTTTTCGTGGTTCGTTCGGCCTTTTTTATACGTTAATTGGGTGTTCTTGGCATTTTATCAGCATAATTCAAATTTGAACTACAAGCAGATGCTCTAGGCACCAATGTTGGTTGAAAAATCACATGTCTGTCCTTGGGTGAGTTTCTATGTCCCATGCAAGAAATGGGAATGAAATTCAAACACCAGGGCACTGTTGGTTGCCTGCAAAATTTTGAGATGCCTGGTTTTTAAATTCTAGTAAATCCAAAACTCGTCTGAAATTCATGGAACTTGGCATGCTATCAGGGAGCGGCATCAACATGATGTGGTAATTTTTTTGTCCAATTTGGGGTAGGTTTGGGTATTAGCTTCCCACAAACCAGAGCTTCTCACAACAAGCGTGATGGTCTCGGTAGGGAACGTGCCTCCTTTAGGGAAGGAACGATATCCGTTGGCTCTTATTGTTTTCAAAAAAATTCTAGTGTCAACATAGAATAACAGTAGTGTTGTGTTTTATTTCGGAATCTTTCGTGGTTCGTTAGGCCTTTTTATACGTTAACTGGGTTTTCTAGACATTTTATGTGCATAATTCAAATTTGAACTACAAGCCCATGCTCCAGTGCACCAAAGTTGGCTGAAAAATCACATGTGTGTCCTTGGGTGAATTTCTAGGTCCCATGCAAGAAATAGGAATGAAATTCAGACACCAGGGCACTGTTGACTGCTGGCAAAATTGTGAGACGCCTGGTTTTAAAATCTTGTAAATCCAAAACACGTCTAAAATTCATGGAACCTTGCATGCTATCATGGAGCGGCGTCAACAAGCTGTGGTAAATTTTTTGTCCCATTTGGGGCAGGTTTGGGTATAAGCTTCTCACAACAAGCGTGATGGATTCGGTAGGGAACGTGCCACCTTTTGGGACGGAACGATATCCGTTGCCTCTTATGGTTTTCAAAAAAATTCTAGTGTCAACATAGAATAACAGGAGTGTTGTGTTTAATTTTGGAATTTTTCGTGGTTCGTTTGGCCTATTTATATGTTAATTGGGTTTTCTAGGCATTTCATGTGCATAATTAAAATTTGAACTACAAGCACATGCTCGAGTGCACCAAAGCTGGTTGAAATATCACATGTGTGTCCTTGGGTGAATTTCTAGGTCCCATGCAGGAAATGGGAAAGAAATTCAAACACCACGTTATTGTTGATTGCCGGCAAAATGTTGAGATTCCTGGTTTCTAAATTCTAGTAAATACAAAACTCGTCTGAAATTCATGAAACTTAGCATGCTATCATGGAGCGGCATCAACATGCCGCACTACTAGGAAAAGGGCTATAGATGGAATTGTTACTAATGGCGCACCAGACACGTAGTGCGCCATTACTATATACTAATGGCGCACCATGTGTCGGTGCGCCATTAGTGTCCAAATACTAATGGTGCACCACACCCACGGTGCGCCATTAGTAACAATTTTTTTTTCATTTCTTCTTCAAAACTACTAATGGCACACCAGTGGATAGTGCGCCATTACTAGTTCAACTAGTAATTGCGCACCACATCCACGGTGCGCCATTAGTAATTTTTTTTCAAATTTTGTTTTTTTTTTCAAAACTAGTAATGGCGCACTGTTCGTGTGGATAGTTTCTATGTCCCATGCAAGAAATGGGAATGAAATTCAAACACCAGGGCACTGTTGATTGCCGTCAAAACATTGAGATGCCTTGTTTTAAAATCTTATAGATCCAAAACTTGTCTGAAATTCATGGAACTTGGCATGATATCATGGAGCGGCATCAACATGATGTGATAAAGTTTTTGTCCCATTTGGGGCAGGTTTGGGTATAAGCTTCTCACAAACCGGAGCTTCTCACAACAAGCTTGATGGTTTCGGTAGGTAACGTGCCACCTTTGGGGACAGAACGATATCCGTTGCCTCTTATTTCTTTCAAAACAATTCTAGCGTCAACATAGAATAATAGTAGTGTTGTGTTTAATTTTAGAATTTTTCGTGGTTCGTTTGGCCTTTTTATACGTTAATAGGGTTTTCTAGGCATTTTATGTGCATAATTCAAATTTGAACTACAAGCCCATGGTCCCGTGCACCAAAGTTGGCTGAAAAATCACGTGTGTCCTTGGGTGAATTGCTACGTCCCATGCAAGAAATGGGAATGAAATCCAAACACCAGGGCACTGTGGATTGCTGGCAAAACATTGAGATGGCTGGTTTTTAAATTCTAGTAAATCCAAAACTCGCCTGAAATTCATGAAACTTGGCATGCTATCATGGAGCGGCATCAACATGTTGTGGTAAATTTTTTGACCCATTTGTGACAGGTTTGGGTATAAGCTTCTCACCAACCAAAGCTTCTCACAACAAGCGTGATGGTTTCGGTAGGGAACGTGCCACCTTTGGGGACGAAATGATATCCGTTGCCTCTTATTTCTTTGAAAAAAATTCTAGCGTCAACATAGAATAATAGTAGTGTTGTGTTTAATTTTAGAATTTTTCGTGGTTCGTTTGGCCTTTTTATACGTTAATAGAGTTTTCTAGGCATTTTATGTGCATAATTAAAATTTGAACTACAAGCACATGCTCCAGAGCACCAAAGTTGGTTGAAAAATAACATGTGTGTCCTTGGGTGAATATCTAGGCCCTTGCAGGAAATGGGAAGGAAATTCAAACACCACGGCACTGTGGATTGCCGGCAAAACATTGAGATGCCTGGTTTTTAAATTCTAGTAAATACAAAACTCATCTGAAATTCATGAAACTTGGCATGCTATCATGGAGCGGCATCAACATGCCGTGGTAAATTTTTTGTCCCATTTGGGGCAGGTTTGGGTATAAGCTTCTCACAAACCAGAGTTGAGATGCCTGGTTTGGGTATAAGCTTCTCACAAACCAGAGTTTCTCACAGCAAGCGTGATGGTTTCGGCAGGGAACGTGCCACCTTTGGGGATGGAACGATATCCGTTGCCTCTTATTGCATTCCAAAATTTGCTACTGTCAGCATAGAATAACAGGAGTGTTGTGTTTAATTTTAGAATTTTTCATTGTTCGTTTCGCCTTTTTATACATTAATTGGTTTTTCTAGGCATTTTATGTGCATAATTCAAATTTGAACTACAAGCCCATGCTCCAGTGCACCAAAGTTAGCTAAAAAGTAACGTGTGTGTCATTGGGTAAATTTCTAGGTCCCATGCAAGAAATGGGAATGAAATTCAAACACCAGGGCACTATTGATTGCCTGCAAAATGTTAAGATGCCTTGTTTTTATATTCTAGTAAATCCAAAACTAGTCTGAAGTTCATGGAACTTGGCATGCTATCAAGGAGCGGCATCAACATGTTGTGGTAAATTTTTATTCCCATTTGGGGCGGGTTTGGGTATAAGCTTCTCACAAACCTGAGATTCTCACAACAAGCGTGATGGTTTCCGTAGGGAATGTGCCACCTTTAGGGACGGAACAATATCCATTGCCTCTTATGGTTTTAAAATAATTTCTAGTGTCAACATAGAATAACAGGAGTGTTGTGCTTAATTTTGCAATTTTTCGTGGTTCGTTAGGCCTTTTCATATGCTAATTGGGTTTTCTAGGCATTTTATGTGCATAATTCAAATTTGAACTAAAAGCACATGCACCAGTGCACCAAAGTTGTCTGAAAAATTACATGTGTGTCCTTGGCTGAATTTCTAGGTCCCATGCAAGAAATGGGAATGAAATTCAAACACCAGGGCACTGTTGATTGCCGTCAAAACGTTGAGATGCCTTGTTTTAAAATCTTGTAGATCCAAAACTTGTCTGAAATTCATGGAACTTGGCATACTATCATGGAGCGGCATCAACAGGATGTGATGAACTTTTGGTCCCATTTGGGGCAGGTTTGGGTATAAGCTTCTCACAAACCAGAGCTTCTCACAACAAGCTTGATGGTTGCGGTAGGGAACGTGCCACCTTTGGGGACATAACGATATCCGTTGCCTCTTATTTCTTTCAAAAAAATTCTAGCGTCAACATAGAATAATAGTAGTGTTGTGTTTAATTTTAGAATTTTTCGTGGTTCGTTTGGCCTTTTTATACGTTAATAGGGTTTTCTAGGCATTTTATGTGCATAATTCAAATTTGAACTACAAGCCCATGCTCCCGTGCACCAAAGTTGGCTGAAAAATCACGTGTGTGTCCTCGGGAGAATTTCTAGGTCCCATGCAAGAAATGGGAAAGAAATCCAAACACCAGGGCACTGTGGATTGCTGGCAAAACTTTGAGATGGTTGGTTTTTAAATTCTAGTAAATCCAAAACTCGTCTGAAATTCATGAAACTTGGCATGCTATCATGGAGCGGCATCAACATGCTGTGGTAAATTTATTGACCCATTTGTGACAGGTTTCGGTATAAGCTTCTCACAAACCAGAGCTTCTCACAACAAGCGTGATGGTATCGGTAGGGAACGTGCCACCTTTGGGGACGGAACGATATCCGTTGCCTCTTATTTCTTTCAAAAAGATTCTAGCGTCAACATAGAATAATAGTAGTCTTGTGTTTAATTTTAGAATTTTTCGTGGTTCGTTTGGCCTTTTTATACGTTAATAGGGTTTTTTAGGCATTTTATGTGCATAATTAAAATTTGAACTACAAGCACATGCTCCAGAGCACCAAAGTTGGTTGAAAAATAACATGTGTGTCCTTGGGTGAATATCTAGGCCCATGCAGGAAATGGGAAGGAAATTCAAACACCACGGCACTGTGGATTGCCGGCAAAACATTGAGATGCTTGGTTTTTAAATTGTAGTAAATACAAAACTCATCTAAAATTAATGAAACTTGGCATGCTATCATGGAGCGGCATCAACATGCCATGGTAAAAATTTTGTCCCATTTGGGGCAGGTTTGGGTATAAGCTTCTCACAAACCAGAGTTTCTCACAACAAGCGTGATGGTTTCGGCAGGGAACGTGCCACCTTTGGGGATGGAATGATATCCGTTGCCTCTTATTGCATACCCAAATTTGCTATTGTCAGCATAGAATAACAGGAGTGTTGTGTTTAATTTTGGAATTTTTCATGGTTCGTTTGTCCTTTTTATACGTTAATTGGGTTTTCTAGGCATTTTATGTGCATAATTCAAATTTGAACTACAAGCCCATGCTCGAGTGCACCAAAGTTAGCTAAAAAGTAACGTGTGTGTCATTGGGTAAATTTCTAGGTCCCATGCAAGAAATGGGAATCAAATTCAAACACCAGGGCACTATTGATTGCCTGCAAAATGTTAAGATGCCTTGTTTTTATATTCTAGTAAATCCAAAACTAGTCTGAAGTTCATGGAACTTGGCATGCTATCAAGGAACGGCATCAACATGTTGTGGTAAATTTTTATTCCCATTTGGGGCGGGTTTGGGTATAAGCTTCTCACAAACCAGAGATTCTCACAACAAGCATGATGGTTTCGGTAGGGAACGTGCCACCTTTGGGGACGGAACAATATCCATTGTCTCTTATGGTTTTAAAATAATTTCTAGTGTCAACATAGAATAACAGGAGTGTTGTGCTAATTTTGCAATTTTTCGTGGTTCGTTAGGCCTTTTCATATGCTAATTGGGTTTTTTAGGCATTTTATGTGCATAATTCAAATTTGAACTAAAAGCACATGCTCCAGTGCACCAAAGTTGTCTGAAAAATTGCATGTGTGTCCTTGGGTGAATTTCTAGGTCCCATGCAAGAAATGGGAATGAAATTCAAACACCAGGGCACTGTTGATTGCCGTCAAAACGTTGAGATGCCTTGTTTTAAAATCTTGTAGATCCAAAACTTGTCTGAAATTCATGGAACTTGGCATACTATCATGGAGCGGCATCAACAGGATGTGATAAACATTTTGTCCCATTTGGGGCAGGTTTGGGTATAAGCTTCTCACAAACCAGAGCTTCTCACAACAAGCTTGATGGTTGCGGTAGGGAACGTGCCACCTTTGGGGACATAACGATATCCGTTTCCTCTTATTTCTTTCAAAAAAAATCTAGCGTCAACATAGAATAATAGTAGTGTTGTGTTTAATTTTAGAATTTTTTGTGGTTCGTTTGGCCTTTTTATACGTTAATAGGGTTTTCTAGGCATTTTATGTGCATAATTCAAATTTGAACTACAAGCCCATGCTCCCGTGCACCAAAGTTGGCTGAAAAATCACGTGTGTGTCCTTGGGAGAATTTCTAGGTCCCATGCAAGAAATGGGAAAGAAATCCAAACACCAGGGCACTGTGGATTGCTGGCAAAACATTGATATGGCTGGTTTTTAAATTCTAGTAAATCCAAAACTCGTCTGAAATTCATGAAACTTGGCATGCTATCATGGAGCGGCATCAACATGCTGTGGTAAATTTATTGACCCATTTGTGACAGGTTTCGGTATAAGCTTCTCACAAACCAGAGCTTCTCACAACAAGCGTGATGGTATCGGTAGGGAACGTGCCACCTTTGGGGACGGAACGATATCCGTTGCCACTTATTTCTTTCAAAAAAAATCTAGCGTCAACATAGAATAATAGTAGTGTTGTGTTTAATTTTAGAATTTTTCGTGGTTCGTTTGGCCTTTTTATACGTTAATAGGGTTTTCTAGGCATTTTATGTGCATAATTAAAATTTGAACTACAAGCACATGCTCCAGAGCACCATAGTTGGTTGAAAAATAACATGTGTGTCCTTGGGTGAATATCTAGGCCCATGCAGGAAATGGGAAGGAAATTCAAACACCACGACACTGTGGATTGCCGGCAAAACATTGAGATGCTTGGTTTTTAAATTCTAGTAAATACAAAACTCATCTGAAATTCATGAAACTTGGCATGCTATCATGGAGCGGCATTGTCGGTGTACTAAGGTAGGGGTACCCTAGTACCCCAACTTGTGCACGGGCAGTTGCAGCTTCCCGCGGCAGGGTTTACTGCGTGCTCGCCGGAGGCCTTCCTGCTCCCTATTAAACCATTCAAAAACAAAGTATACAAGACATAAGACCGAGACCCCGGCAAGAGGAGCTTGCCGGGAAGGCCGTACCAGGCTCAAGACTGCCCCACTAACACAAGACCCTGGCAAGAGGAGCTTGCCAGGAAGATTAGAAGACACGCCTCGGCGCTACATGCGCCCCGGCAAGGACCCGGGGAGCGGCAAGCTCCCGGGCCCGGCAAGATCAAGGCCCCGGCAAGGTGCTTGCCGGGAAGGTTGCGCTGTGTGCCCGCGCTCCAGCTCATCGGCCCACGCGTCGCCCTGGGGCCTATCCAGGGACGCGTGGCGGATGGCTGTACAGCCTGGGGTACACGGTGGCACTCCACGGTGATGGATCCATCGCCGTGGCAGACGGAGACGCCAGGGCGGGAGCTTTTGGGGTCGACGGCGACGGGCATTAAATGCCCTTGTCCCCCACTGTTAAAGTAGGTATAGACCACTGTTCTGTACTGTAGCTCCACTGTTCCCGCACTGTTACAACCACCACCTCTTTTACATTTTTACCCCTTTCTCCTACGTTGACACCTGTCGGTGACCCCTTGCACTATAAAAGGAGGCCCATGCACAACGTGGAGGGGGTTCGGAACCTAGATCACTCTCGCGCTTGGTGTAGCTACTTCTTTAAGCTCCCGAGCGCTCAAACTCAATACACAACTAAGCAGGAGTAGGGTTTTACGCGTCTACCGCGGCCCGAACCTGGGTAAAACTGCCCGCGTGCTCGCTACGATATGCTCTTTGTGCTCCCTCCGCCCTCGTACCGCACAGACAAGGGGCTCCGGTCCCATAGGTGTTCGTGGCGGACAGTTTCCCCCGACATCTTTGGCGCGCCAGGTAGGGGGCGTCGAGGTTGTGCGAACCTGATCCGGCGTTCGCGCGGGCGCATTCTTCATCAACCTCTCCAGCTTCATCAGCAACTTCATCAGCGACAACTCCATGGCCCCGAAGAAGAAGGCTTCGGAGGTCGGAGGCCCGTCTGCGTCTCACCCGCCGCCACCAGAGCCAACGGTGGGCGGGGGAGATGCCGTCGGAAGGGTGGCCGCCGGTGAGGACACTCACGGCGCCACCAAATCCAAGAACAGGACGGACGACCGAACCTCGGTCTCCGTGGACGCGCCGCGTCCATCGCAGCACACGACGACCCAGCAGCGCCATACCACGGGAGGTGGTATCCGCTTGCTGGGGCAAGGCCAAACCAGAGGCTCGCGGGACGCCCCGGACCCCCGTCCGGGCACAAGCAAAGCGAAGGCGCCGGCGCGGGACCCCGCTCCTTCTAATGTTGTTAGAAGTCCGAGCGTATCCCGCTCCTCGCATCGCTCGCCCGCGTTCCCCTCCACTCCAGCAGAAGCGCTCGCAAGGGCGCAACTGCTCCTCGACTTTCCTCCAGCGCCCGACAAGGCCGAAGAATGGAGGGCCACCATCCGGAGCCTGATAGACTTCGCCAACAACGATTCTCCACAGCAGCCGTCGACCTCACGGCCGCGGCAAGCTGAGAAGATGAAGGCTGTCGGCGACAAGACTGCCGGGGGCGCGACAAGCGTGCATTCCCCGCCGCAGAAGCAGAAGACGCCGCCCCGCCGGAACAACGCCGACGACGGCTCCACAGCCTCGTCGGACCCGCGGGCCCGTCGGGACCAGCGCCAGGTCCTCGACGACCGGCGAGAAGAAGACGCTCGGACCACAATCGAGCGCCGCCGAGAAGCTCGGCGACAATCAGACAAGAGAGCCGGGAACACGGTCGACGCGCACGCGCCCGGTGAGCCAGGCGACTTGCCGTACGCGGCAGGCTGCCCTGCGTTCACCCGCGAGCTGCGGCGCGTCCAGTGGCCCAGCATGAAGAATTTTAAGCCCGACGTACCGGAGAAGTACGACGGCAAGACGCACCCCTCGGAGTTTCTCAGCGTCTATACCATCGCAGTGCAAGCTGCCGGGGGGCGCGACGAGAAGATCTTGGCTAATTACTTCCCGCTCGTGCTAAAGCCGAACGTCCGTTCGTGGCTCATGCACATGCCGGAAGGTTCCATCTCTTCTTGGGCCGACCTCTGCCACCAGTTTGTTGGCGCCTTCACCGGCGGCCACAAACCCCATGGCCACCAGAGCGATCTCCACATCTTGGCCCAGAAGGAAGGCGAAACCCTGCGCAAGTATATCCAACGCTTCAGCCGTGTGCAGCACAACATCCCTGATGTCCACCCTGCCGCGGTTATCAGCGCGTTCCATCAGAACGTGCGTAACCGCCGCATGCGTGAGGAAATGGCGATGACGAAGATTCGGGACGTCAGCGAGCTCTATGCTCTTGCTGACAAGTGCGCACGCGCAGAAGAGGGGAGGAGACTCCCCGGGGAGGATACTGGCGCGGGAGGAAGCGACAGCGACGACGCCGCCCCGGCAAAGAAGAGCCGGCGGCGGAACAACAGAAAGAAGGGCAAGAAAGAGGTGCTTGCCGTCGAGAAGTCCGGCAAGGAGGCCCCCGCCAAGCAAGCGCAGGCTGGCGGCTCTGGCAAGGAGCCTGCCCCTGCGGCGGCGGCCGACAAGCCGGGTAGCTCCGACAAGCAATACTGTAAGATCCACCGCACCAAGGGTCACGATCTCTCCAACTGCAAGCGCGTCGAGTACCTCGTCGAGCAGCAGAAAGCTGAGTACGAGAGGCGCGACTAGGAGAAGGCCCAAGGTGGCGGGGAAGAGCCCAGCAAGAAGCGGCCGTTCAACGGCCGGGGAGGACGCCGCGGCAAGGCTAAGCAGCGGCAAGGAGATCGACCTCCCCGGGGCCGCGACAATGACGAAGAAGATGACGACGAAGACATGGAGGACGATGAGAACAGCGAGCAGGAGTTCCAGAAGGCCACGGAGGTCCTGTGCGTCGACGGTGGCGCCTCCCTGCACACCTCCCACCGCCAACTAAAGCAGTGGGTGCGTGAGGTAAACGCAGCGCAGCCGCCCGTGGAGTCGCGCAGGCTCCTCAAATGGTCCAGCACGCCCATCGTTTTTGATCTTGAGGATCACCCTGACCGCACCACTGCGGTCGGGTGCTTGCCGATGCTGGTTTCTCCCACCATCCGCAACCTCAAGGTCACCAAAATGTTGGTTGACGGCGGGGCCGGGCTGAACTTGATCTCCTCTGCCGTGATCAAGAAACTCCAGATCCAAGATGGCGAGCTCGAAGAAACCGGTTCATTCCAAGGAATTAACCCGGGAAGGAGCAAGCCCAAGGGAAAGATCACTCTGCCGGTGACCTTTGGCGGGGAGCTCAACTTCAGGACTGAGCGCATCACTTTCGACGTCGCCGATATTCCATTGCCCTACAATGGAATACTTGGCCGTCCTGCCCTCGCCAAGTTCATGGCGGCTTCCCATTATGCCTACAACGTATTGAAGATGCCGGGGCCGATAAGCGTCATCACTGTCCATAGCGACAAGAAGGATGCGCTTATTTGCGCCGACAAGATCTACCGGGATGCGGCAGCTGCGGCCGAGAAGGATACTCTTGCCGCTGAAGCTCCCGGGGGGAAGAAGACGAAGAACAAGTCCGGCAAGTGCTCTGGGACCCACTCCGGCAACCGCACCTCTTCGGAGTGCTGCGCTGCCGTCGAGGACGTTCCATCGAGCTCCACCGGCAAGAGTAAGAAAGGAATGGCTGCTCCTCCGGCAACCAAGAAAGTGTCCGCAAAGGAGGACGGCACTGGTGGTACCTTCACCATCAGCGCCACCCTTGACAGCAAATAGGAAAGCGCGCTCGTTGCCTTCCTGCGGGCGAATGTCGATGTGTTTGCCTGGCAACCATCTGACATCCCCGGTGTTCCCAGGAAGGTGATTGAGCACAAGCTTGCTGTCTGTCCTCATGCGCGGCCCATCAAGCAGAAAGTGAGGAAGCAAGCCGTGGAGCGCCAAGAGTTCATCAACGAGGAAATCAAGAAGCTAGAAGCAGCAGGCATGGTTAGAGGTGTGATCCATCCGACGTGGTTGGCAAATCCAGTCGTCGTGCGCAAGGCCAACGGGAAGTGGAGACTGTGTATAGACTTCACGGATGTGAATAAAGCATGTCCCAAGGATCCATTCCCTTTGCCGTGCATTGACCAGATCGTTGACTCCACTGTCGGATGCGAGCTACTCTGTTTTCTTGATGCATACTCAGGCTATCATCAGATTTTCATGGCCAAGGAGGATGAAGAGAAGACTGCATTTATCACTCCATGTGGCACTTATTGCTTTATCCGCATGCCATTTGGATTGAAGAATGCAGGCTCAACCTTTGCAAGGGTAGTGTACACTGCTTTTGAGCCACAGATCCACAGAAATGTAGAAGCTTACATGGATGACATCGTGGTGAAGAGCAAGAGCAAAGAAACCCTGATTCAAGACTTGGAAGAAACGTTTCATAACCTGCGCAGAATACAGCTCAAGTTGAACCCCGAGAAGTGCGTCTTTGGAGTCCCCTCCGGCAAGCTTCTCGGGTTCTTTGTATCGCAGAGGGGGATTGAAGCCAACCCCGACAAGATTAAGGCCATTGAGCAGATAGAGGCCCCAAAGCGCGTCAAGGATGTCAGGAGACTTGCAGGTTGTGTGGCTGCCCTCAGTAGGTTCATTTCAAAGTCTGCAGAACGCGTCCTACCTTTCTTCAAAATCTTGAAGAAGGCAGGTCCCATGAAGTGGACTCCGGAAGCGGAGGCGGCGTTGCAGGATCTGAAACGGTACCTGTCCTCCACTCCTATACTTGTCGCACCTAGACCACAGGAAAAGTTGTTGCTATACTTAGCAGCAACCAACCAGGTGGTTAGTGCTGCGTTAGTAGCGGAGAGGGAGTCCGACGAGGAGTCAGCACCACCGGCAAGCGAATCCAGCGACAAGCAGGGGGCTGTCCCGACAAGCTCTGGTCCCGACAAGGGAGACTCTGCGCAGGAACAGAATGAGGTGCGGAAGAAGATGGTGCAGCGCCCAGTGTATTTTGTAAGTTCCCTTCTCCAGGGGGCTAGATCAAGATACTCTGGTGTGCAAAAATTGCTTTTCGGCCTCCTCATGGCCTCGAGAAAGCTGCGCCATTACTTCCAAGCCCATGAGATAACAGTGGTCACTCGCTTTCCGCTGAAGAGGATATTGCACAACCCAGAAGCGACAGGCACGATTGTTGAGTGGGCACTGGAGCTGTCAAGCTTTGGACTCAAGTTTGAAAGTACTTCAACCATACAGAGCCGAGCTTTGGCAGAATTCATAGCTGAGTGGACCCCAACGCCAGATGAGGAAGTTCAAGAAACAAGTGCACCCGTGCAAGAAGCGACAAGTGAATGGGTAATGTATTTTGACGGTGCCTTCTCGCTGCAAGGCGCCGGTGCTGGCGTGGTACTCATCACGCCCACCGGAGAGCACCTCAAATATGTTATCCAGATGCACTTTCCCAGGGAGCAAGCGACAAACAACACTGCAGAATATGAAGGCTTGCTTGCCGGCCTTAGAATTGCGGCCGAACTTGGGATCAGAAAGCTGATTGTGCGGGGCGATTCGCAGTTGGTGGTCCGACAAGTTAACAAGAGCTCTCAGAGCCCTTTGATGGAAGCCTATGTCGATGAAGTGAGAAAGCTTGAAGAGCACTTTGAAGGTTTGCAGATGGAGCACGTCCCGAGAGCTCAAAATGAAATTGCAGACGGCCTTTCAAAGTGCGCTTCGATGAAGTTACCTGTGGAACCAGGGACCTTCTTGCTCAAGCTGACTCAGCCATCCGTTACACCATCAATTGGGCAGTCCAAGAAGAGAAAGTTGATCTCCGGAGACTACTTGCCGGCGGATCTTCCTGAAACCGCCGCCAAGGTCCCCAAGATCAACAACCAGAACGCTAAGGAACAGTTTGCTCCTGCAAGTCCTCGGGCTTGTACAGTTGAAGCAAGCGTTCCCGGCAAGCCTCGCCCCGGCGAGCTTGCCGGGGGACCGCCAGCTCCGGCAGAACCAGAGGTCCTTGCCGTAGAAGCTGAGGTTCCCGCGGCGGCCCTCGAGCCTTTAGTCCTTGCCGTCGAGCCTCGGGATCCGGCATGGGCGCAGCAAATCGTCCGTTTCCTTCAAACTGGAGAACTTCCCGACGACCCACAAGAGATAGAGAAGATAACCAGGCAGTCAAGTATGTACCAATTCGTGGATAACGAGCTGTACAGAAGAAGACTCAATGGTGTCAGGTTTAAATGCATCTCCAGAGAAGATGGACAGAAGCTGTTGGCAGAAATACATGGAGGCATATGCGGACACCACATTGGCGCAAGGGCGCTTGCCGGGAAAGCTTTCCGGCAAGGGTTCTTTTGGCAAGAAGCCCTCCAAGATGCAACTGCACTAGTAACCAAGTGTGAAGCGTGCCAGTTCCATGCAAAGCAAATCCATCAGCCAGCTCAAGCTCTCCAAACAATCCCTTTGTCATGGCCCTTCTCGGTCTGGGGGCTCGATATCCTCGGCCCTTTCCCTCGTGCTGTCGGGGGCTTTGAGTACTTGTACGTTGCAATCGACAAGTTCACAAAGTGGCCAGAAGTGGAGCCGGTGAGGAAGGTGACAGCACAGTCAGCAGTCAGGTTCTTCAGGTCGATTGTTTGCCGTTTCGGGATCCCTAACAGGATCATCACCGACAACGGTACATAATTCACTAGTCGCACCTTCATGCAGTACGTCCAAGACCTTGGCGCCAAG
This sequence comes from Secale cereale, assembly GCA_902687465.1. Lineage (NCBI taxonomy): Eukaryota > Viridiplantae > Streptophyta > Magnoliopsida > Poales > Poaceae > Secale > Secale cereale. The sequence continues at coordinate 387,347,201 of LR738715.1, read as the reverse complement.
GTCTGTTTCGCTTCTGTTGCTCACCCAAGGAGCAACGGTCAAGCGGAGAGGGCAAATGCTGAAGTGCTGCGCGGACTCAAGACGAGGACCTTTGACAGGCTGCGCAAGTGTGGAAGAAATTGGATAGAGGAGCTACCGGCGGCTCTTTGGTCAATCAGAACGACACCAAGTCGAGCCACCGGACAGACACCTTTTGCTCTAGTCTATGGAGCAGAGGCAGTTCTCCCCACGGAACTCGTATACGGATCTTCTCGAATGCTCGCTTATGATGAGCTCGAGCAAGAGCAACTGCGGCAAGATGACGCATTGCTCCTCGAGGAGGGACGTCTCCAGGCTGCTGTACGAGCTGCTCGATACCAGCAAGCTTTGCGCCGCTACCATAGCCGCAAATTCAAGGCCAGGAGTCTCGAGGAAGGCGACCTTGTTCTTCGGCGTGTTCAGTCCGCCAAGAATTCCAACAAGTTGACGCCGAAGTGGGAAGGCCCTTATCGGGTGAGACAAGTTACGAGGCCCGGCGCTGTCCGCCTCGAGACCGAAGAAGGCTTACCGGTGAGCAACTCCTGGAACATAGAGCATCTTCGCAAGTTTCACCCCTAAGGCGCGGTTGCCGTGATCCGCTCCGGCAACCACCTTTTGTACAAGCTTTGCCGCTGTTGCATGTAACCCTTTGTACAAAGCCGGGCGCAGACCCCGTGCATCAGTAAAGTTTTTGTGTTTTTCGCACCGATTGCCTTTTGCATGCTTCTTTTTGCTATTTGCATGTTCTGTTTGGCATTTGGTGCAACACTCAGATACACGGTAAGCACTATTACGCCGAAAGGCCATATGCTTGTTTCCCTCTCCCTTTTCTTTCCTCTTAAACAGAAGGAACGTTCCTCGCGCACAAGTTTGCCGGGGGGGAAGGAGGTGGAGGAGGAACCAAGTGCTGTTCAAGAAAGAGAAGCCTTACCGGAAAGCAAACAATATAAGCAAGCAACATATATGAAAGATAAGTTGTTAGAATTTGACCAGTTCAAATTTTAAATTTTAGTTGTCTTCCTTGAACGATCACATTTTGTATGGAAAACCTGTGCGCGGAGGAACCTACCCGTAGCTTGCCGCGCCCTTATCTTGTTTTCGAGTTCACTCAACGATTTAAGTGAGCTGCGACAAGTGTCGCGCCCTTGCTTCGTTTCCGAGTACGCTCAGCAAGCTAAGTGCGTTGCGACTAGCTGCAGCAAGGTTGCTTGCCGGCGAAGACCTTGGCCAGCAGGCTGCTCAGAGTCCAGCACTCAGTGCTCGCGGCAAAGGCCCCTTGCCGGCAAGCTCCCCGGGAGCGTAGGGTGAAGAACATACAAAGTCAAAGATTGAGACAAGGAAGATAACAATGCACTGATTGATCAAAATAAAGTAAATATCTTACAAAGGATAACTTGTCGCAATGGACTAATAAGTTCATGACATAATGTGCAGCAACAAAAAGATAAAGATAATGGAGCCCTAATCTACGCGGTCGCCCTCCTTCCTGCCGAGCCTAGCCACCTTGGCGATGATGTGGCCGACCTGCTCCTTCAGGGCCTCCGTGTCTGCATCAGCTGGCAAGCTGCGAAGAACGTTGGTGAGATTGATCCCCGGGTTGCGGTACACGATCTTCGTCAGCACCCGCTCCAGAGTTCCCGCGCAGAGCAGGCGCGACTCCTCGGCCAGCTGCGCGGGGATGCGGTTCCGGAGACCTGCAAGGGCCGGCGCGATCCCTCTGAAGAAGAGGCTGAGCTTGGCGCTGTGCGGGAGATCCGAATCCGGCGAGTAGATGAGGTGTTCGACCTTCAGCGCCAGCAGCTCCTGGTCAATGTTGGACGCGGAAGAAACCAAGTCTTCGGTCCATACCTCGATGGTCTGGCGGAAGAGCTCGGATGCCTTGTTGACGCTGTCCACCAAGGTCCGCTCCTTGCGGAGCTCCTCCTTCAGCTTGTTCTCCTGAGCCCGGGCAGCGTCGAGCGAATCCTTCAGAGTGGTGACCTTCAGTTCCAAGTCCTCGATGGAGTCCTTGGCGGCCTTCAACTCGTCGCCCCTCTTGGAGAGACTCACCTGAAGCTCGGAGTTTGTGTGAGCGTCCTTCTCGCGCTCCAAGATGAGCGCGGCAACCTTCTCTGCGCTCACCTTCAGCGCCTTCTCCAACTGCTCAACCTTGGCGGCAAGCTCCTTCTTGGCGTCTTCCGCGGCAACCGCGGCGGCTTTCGCCTCCTTCAGCTCCCCGCCAAGGGCAGCCTCGCGAGCGGCAAGGTCCTCCTCATGGGAGTCCAGCTCGACCTTCCGCTGCGCGAGCTCTCCCTCTCGCCGGGACATCTCCACCCCGGCGAGACGCTGCTGTTCGTCAGCTTCAGCCTTTTCGAGCACCCACTCCTGGTACTCGCCGGCGAGACGCTCACGCTCCTCCGTCACCTCGCGGAGGGCCGCCTGGTTGGCGGCGCTGAGCTCCGCCGCGCGCTTCTCCATTTCTGCGGCGGCCTTGGCGGCAAGGGCCTCCCGGGAGGCGAGCTTCGCCTGCCTGGCCCGGTAAAGGGCCAGGAGCTGGTGGAGCAACCTCTCCTCCTCGGGCCCCTCACTCCCGCCGGGCGCCTCGACGATCTTCAGGCCTGCGGAGGCGAGGACTTCTCCGTCGAACGCCTCGCCCTCCGCAGGAGCTCGCGACGAAGACCCCCAAGGCATCTGGATGAAGACGCCGTTGGGGGCCTCAAGATAATACCCCTGCTCCCTGCTGGCGGAGGGGCCGGTGGCCGGCGCAGCATCCGATGCTCCCGCCGCCTCCGGGCCGGCGGTGCGGTCGCTGTCCCCCTCCCCAGCCGCTGCGTCCGCAGCCGGGGCAGTCTCTTGCGCGGCCGGCTCGGCGGCCTCGGCCATCTCCTCGACGACAGGAGCGTCGCCGCCGCCGCCCTGCGCGCCCTCCTCCTCGAGGTTGATAACCTCTGTCTCCATGGGCTCAGGAGGAGGAAGATCTAAAAAGGAAGAAGAAGAAAAAGAAGTTCAAGATTCAAGCAAATATCCAAAAAGAGGCAAAGCCAAGAAAGCAAGTCACAAGGCATACCTTGGCGGACGTCCTCAGCGGCGGGCTCCCTCGCCGGGGAGCTCGGCCTTGTCGGAGTAGTCACCCTCGCCGGGCTGCTCGCCCTTGGCGGGGTACTCTGCCGTGGCGGAGTACCCGCCCTTGGCGGAGCACTCTCCCTTGCCGGAGAGTTCTGCTTTGGCGGGGACGGCGGGGCCTGCGGCTCCTCTACGATGGTCTCCGGGCGCTCTTCCCGCTGTGGCTCCACCTCTGCACAGAACAAGACAAGAAACATCAAGACATGAAGACAAGACCAAATCCCCAGGCGTACCCCGACAAGCGAAAAGAGTAAACCCCAGACTTACGCTGGGGGCTGCGCTGGGGGCTGCTCCTCGGAGCAGCGCTCGGGTCCGGCAGGCTCGGCTCCGGCACACCCCCTGTTGCCGCGGCTGCCGAGTCTTCCGCGACCTCGACCTCGGGCGCCTTGGCCTTCTTCGCCGCACGATGGGCCAGGGTCCTGAAATCAGAGCAATGAACAGAGTCAGCATCAACAAAAAAACCAAGGCAAAAATCAAGAAGATGTAAGGTCTTGGATCCTTACTCCTGGTCCTCCTCGTCGTCCTCGCTCAGGGCGGAGAAATCATACTCCACCGTGGGCGCGTCGGCGCGAGGAGCGGAAGACGAAGACTCCCTCGCGCGCTTGGTGTTCACCGGGGCTGGGGGCTGCGAAGACCCAGCCCCCGTGGTAGCCGGCGCCCGAGGAGCGGGCGGAGCCGCTGCTCCGCTCCGAGAAGACCCTTGCCGGCTCGGCGGCGGCCTGCGAGGCGCCTCCGTCGTGGTCCGCACGCGGGCCGCCTCCGCTGTGGCCGGTGCGCCGGACGGCCTTGGCGCAGCTTGGCTCCCCCGGGGAGCTGCCCGGCGAGCTGGCTGTTGCCGGGGCGCCTGCGCCCTCTCCCCCGTCGCCGTCTTGCGGAGACGCTTCGCCGGGGACTGCCTTGGGCTTGCCGGGGGCGGGGAGCTCTCCGACGAGGAGAGGTCGTCGGCGTACAACTCCGTGGATCCGCCGGAGTCCCCGGCCTCCTCCTCCTCCTCCTCCTCTTCCCCGGCCGGCTCACTGGGCCCAGCGTCCTGCGCTGCGGCCCCCTTTCCCTTGGCGCCTCCGCCCCTCGCGGCGCCTCTGCTCCCTCCGGCGGTACCCTCCATTGCCGCGGCTTCGGCCGCGATCCCGTGGATCCCGGAGTGCCTCAGCGAGGGGACCCCGGCGAGCGCGTCGGGAGGGAGCTGCAGCAACCTGCGGATCTCCGCCTCCTCCGCCTGGGCGGTCGCGTCCGCAACTTCCGCCTCTTCCGGCGAGTATCCAAAAATTCCTGCCGCCGCGGCTGCGGCGGCCTCTTCAGCCCGAGAAGCCATATAGGCAATCTCCTGGTAGGTGGTGTCCCGCGTGTGCTCCTTGAGGTCGTTCTTGTTCTTCGCCACCTCTGCGAGGTTGTCGTAGAAGTTGAGAACGTCGATGGGCTTCGGAGCGATCCACGTGCGGTCCACGCCGTGCGAGTCACACATGGGCATCATGGCGAGGATCCGGTCCCGGACGATGTTGTTGCAGAGCGGCACCACTTCCCGGGGAGTCCTGAACCACTCGGGGTGTGCCGGGTCGTACTTGAAGAGTTCCCGGACCATTCCCCTCAGCTCCAGCGTGGTGAAGTTGAAGTTGAGCCCGGGGCGCAGCCTCATTATGTCTGCCGGGCCGCCGTACTCCCAGGCCGGCCTCTTCCGGTCTTGGAGAGGGGTGATGCGCCGGCGGAGGAAATCTGCGCCCACCTCAGCAACTGACAGCTTGGCCATCCGAAGACGAAGAATCCGGACGAGGGCGATGTCGAGCTTGATGTCGTCCGAATCTAGCTCACTCCAGTCCCTGCCGCGCACGATGGGCGTTGTGCGCGGCGCGGTGAAGGCTTGCGGCTGGTCTTCGACGATCCAGCACCACTCCACTCGCCATTCCTCCCACTTGCCGCGGAGCTCCCCCGGCAAGTACGCACCCTTTTTATTCAGACGGAAAACCCAAGAAATTCCTCCGGAGAGGGGGGCGTCGGCCTCGGCTCTAGGAGTGAAGAAGTGCCTAAAGAGGGCTACGTTTGGGTGTACTCCTATGAAGTTTTCGCACATGTGTGCGAAAACCGCCATGGTGAGGATGGCGTTGGGGGTGAAGTCAAGCAGATGGAGGCCGTATGTGTTCATAATGTCGCAGAAGAAGTTCGAGAAAGGAGGACAGAGACCACAATGAAAGAAGGCAGCAAAGAAGTAGTACCCGCCGGGATAGCTGTCCTTGGCGGCGGCCGGATATGCTCGCGTGCGGGGGTGCGCGTCGGTTTCCTTGGCCCAGAACAAGTAATACTTGTTCCAGAGCTCCCGCACGCCGAGCTTCGGCGGAAAGACGAGGTGCTTCTTCCGGTACGCGATGAGCTTCGCCGGTTGCTCCGATTTCTCCCTCTTGGACTTCTCCGCCTTCGCCTTGTCGGTCTTTGGGGCCATGGCGGACGCGGCGGAAGGAGGGGAACGAAGAGCTCGGCGGCGGCGGAGATGTGGAGGCAGAGCGCCAGAGAGAATCTTTGGAGGAGGAAGACGATGCAATGAAAGCGCAAGGAGGGGAACCGCGCCCGCTTCCTCTGCTTTTATGGGGGAGTGGGGGGCGTTTTGCCCTTTCCATTAAGAGATCGTGGGCACGTCCCATCCCACGGCGCCGCGATCGACGCGTGCCGTTACAGAGGGGTGCTGCGGATACGGAAGTGGATTCGGCGCGCCGCGGGCCGCGGGTGCCCGTGCACTGTTTTGGGCCTGGCCCGACAGCGCTCGGCACCGTGTGTGGCCCAAGCCCGGGGGCTCCTGTCGGTGTACTAAGGTAGGGGTACCCTAGTACCCCAACTTGTGCACGGGCAGTTGCAGCTTCCCGCGGCAGGGTTTACTGCGTGCTCGCCGGAGACCTTCCTGCTCCCTATTAAACCATTCAAAAACAAAGTATACAAGACATAAGACCGAGACCCCGGCAAGAGGAGCTTGCCGGGAAGGCCGTACCAGGCTCAAGACTGCCCCACTAACACAAGACCCTGGCAAGAGGAGCTTGCCAGGAAGATTAGAAGACACGCCTCGGCGCTACATGCGCCCCGGCAAGGACCCGGGGAGCGGCAAGCTCCCGGGCCCGGCAAGATCAAGGCCCGGCAAGGTGCTTGCCGGGAAGGTTGCGCTGTGTGCCCGCGCTCCAGCTCATCGGCCCACGCGTCGCCCTGGGGCATATCCAGGGACGCGTGGCGGATGGCTGTGCAGCCTGGGGTACACGGTGGCACTCCACGGTGATGGATCCATCGCCGTGGCAGACGGAGACGCCAGGGCGGGAGCTTTTGGGGTCGACGGCGACGGGCATTAAATGCCCTTGTCCCCCACTGTTAAAGTAGGTATAGACCACTGTTCTGTACTGTAGCTCCACTGTTCCCGCACTGTTACAACCACCACCTCTTTTACGTTTTTACCCCTTTCTCCTACGTTGACACCTGTCGGTGACCCCTTGCACTATAAAAGGAGGCCCATGCACAACGTGGAGGGGGTTCGGAACCTAGATCACTCTCGCTCTTGGTGTAGCTGCTTCTTCAAGCTCCCGAGCGCTCAAACTCAATACACAACTAAGCAGGAGGAGGGTTTTACGCGTCTACCGCGGCCCGAACCTGGGTAAAACTGCCCGCGTGCTCGCTACGATCTGCTCTTTGTGCTCCCTCCGCCCTCGTACCGCACAGACAAGGGGCTCCGGTCCCATAGGTGTTTGTGGCGGACAGTTTCCCCCGACAGGCATCAACATGCCGTGGTAAAAATTTTGTCCCATTTGGGGCAGGTTTGGGTATAAGCTTCTCACAAACCAGAGTTTCTCACAACAAGCGTTATGGTTTCGGCAGGGAATGTGCCACCTTTGGGGATGGAATGATATCTGTTGCCCCTTATTGCATTCCAAAATTTGCTATTGTCAGCATAGAATAAGAGGAGTGTTGTGTTTAATTTTGGAATTTTTCATGGTTCGTTTAGCCTTTTTATACATTAATTGGGTTTTCTAGGCATTTTATGTGCATAATTCAAATTTGAACTACAAGCCAATGCTCAAGTGCACCAAAGTTAGCTAAAAAGTCACATGTGTGTCATTGGGTAAATTTCTTGGTCCCATGCAAGAAATGGGAATGAAATTCAAACACCAGGGCACTATTGATTGCCTGCAAAATGTTAATATGCCTTGTTTTTATATTCTAGTAAATCCAAAACTAGTCTGAAGTTCATGGAACTTGGCATGCTATCAAGGAGCGGCATCAACATGTTGTGGTAAATCTTTATTCCCATTTGTGGCGGGTTTGGGTATAAGCTTCTCACAAACCAGAGATTCTCATAACAAGCGTGATGGTTTCGGTAGGGAACGTGCCACCTTTGGGGACGGAACAATATCCATTGCCTCTTATGGTTTTAAAATAATTTCTAGTGTCAACATAGAATAACAGGAGTGTTGTGCTTAATTTTGGAATTTTTCGTGGTTCGTTTGGCCTTTTTATATGCTAATTGGGTTTTCTAGGCATTTTATGTGCATAATTCAAATTTGAACTACAAGCACATGCTCCAGTGCACCAAAGTTGTCTGAAAAATCACATGTGTGTCCTTGGGTGAATTTCTAGGTCCCATGCAAGAAATGGGAATGAAATTCAAACACAAGGGCACCGTTGATTGCCGTCAAAACATTGAGATGCCTTGTTTTAAAATCTTGTAGATCCAAAACTTGTCTTAATTTCATGGAACTTGGCATGCTATCATGGAGCGGCATCAATATGATGTGATAAACTTTTTGTCCCATTTGGGGCAGGTTTGGGTATAAGCTTGATGGTTTCGGTAGGGAACGTGCCACCTTTGGGGACATAACGATATCCGTTGCCTCTTATTTCTTTCAAAAAAATTCTAGCGTCAACATAGAATAATACTAGTTTTGTGTTTAATTTTAGAATTTTTCGTGGTTCATTTGGCCTTTTTATACGTTCATAGGGTTTTCTAGGCATTTTATGTGCATAATTCAAATTTGAACTACAAGCCCATGCTCCCGTGCACCAAAGTTGGCTGAAAAATCACGTGTGTGTCCTTGGGAGAATTTCTAGGTCCCATGCAAGAAATGGGAATGAAATCCAAACACCAGGGCACTGTGGATTGCTGGCAAAACATTGAGATGGCTGGTTTTAAAATTCTAGTAAATCCAAAACTCGTCTGAAATTCATGAAACTTGGCATGCTATCATGGAGCGGCATCAACATGTTGTGGTAATTTTTTTGACCCATTTGTGACAGGTTTCGGTATAAGCTTCTCTCAAACCAGAGCTTCTCACAACAAGCGTGATGGTATCGGTAGGGAACGTGCCACCTTTGGGGACGGAATGATATCCGTTGCCTCTTATTTCTTTCAAAAAATCTAGCGTCAACATAGAATAATAGTAGTGTTGTGTTTAATTTTAGAATTTTTCGTGCTTCGTTTGGCTTTTCTATACGTTAATAGGGTTTTCTAGGCATTTTATGTGCATAATTTAAATTTGAACTACAAGTCCATGCTCCCGTGCACCAAAGTTGGCTGAAAAATCACGTGTGTGTCCTTGGGAGAATTTCTAGGTCCCATGCAAGAAATGGGAATGAAATCCAAACACCAGGGCACTGTGGATTGCTGGCAAAACATTGAGATGGCTGGTTTTTAAATTCTAGTAAATCCAAAACTCGTCTGAAATTCATGAATCTTGGCATGCTATCATGGAGCGGCATCAACATGCTGTGGTAAATTTTTTGACCCATTTGTGACAGGTTTCGGTATAAGCTTCTCACAAACCAGAGCTTCTCCCAACAAGCGTCATGGTATCGGTAGGGAACGTGCCACCTTTGGGGACGAAACAATATCCGTTGCCTCTTATTGCTTTCAAAAAAATACTAGTGTCAACATAGAACAACAGGAGTGTTGTGTTTAATTTTTGGAATTTTCCGTCTATCGTTTGGCCTTTTTTATACGTTAATTGGGTTTTCTAGGCATTTTATGTGCATAATTGAAATTTGAACTACAAGCACATGCTCCAGTGCACCAAAGTTGGTTGCAAAATCACATGTGTGTCCTTTGGTGAATTTCTAGGTTCCATGCAGGAAATGAGAAGGAAATTCAAACACCACGGCTCTGTTGATTGCCGGCAAAATGTTGATATGCATGGTTTTTTAATTCTAGTAAATCCAAAACTCATCTGAAATTCATGAAACTTGGCATGCTATCATGCAGCGGCATCAACACGTTGTGGTAAATTTTTAGTCCCATTTGGGGATGGTTTGGGTATAAGCTTCTCACAACTAGCGTGATGGTTTCGGTAGGGACCGTGCCACCTTGGGAGACGAAAAAAATTTCGTTGCCTCTTATTGGTTTCAAAAAAAGTCTAGTGTCAACAAAGAACAACAGGAGTGTTGTTTTTAATTTTGGAATTTTTCGTGGTTCGTTTGTCCTTTTTATACGTTAATTGGGTTTTCTAGGAATTTTATGTGCATAATTCAAATTTGAACTACAAGCACATGCTCCAGTGCACCAAAGTTGGATGGAAAATCACATGTGTGTCCTTGGGTGAATTTCAAGGTCCCATGCAAGAAATGGGAATGAAATTCAAACACTAGGGCACTGTTGATTGCCTGCAAAATGTTGAGATGCCTGGTTTATAAATTCTAGTAAATCCAAAACTCGTCTGAAATTCATGGAACTTGGCATGCTATCATGGAGCGGCATCAACATGCTGTGGTAATTTTTTGTCCTATTTGGGGAAGGTTTGGGTATAAGCTTCTCACCAACAAGAGCTTCTCACAACATGCGTGATGGTCTCGGTAGGGAACGTCCCACCTTTGGGGACGGAATGATATCCGTTGCCTCTTATTGTTTTCAAAAAAATTCTTGTGTCAACATAGAACAACAGGAGTGTTGTGTTTAATTTTGGAATTTTTCGTGGTTCGTTTGGCCTTTTAATACATTAAATGGGTTTTCTAGGCATTTTATGTGCATAATTCAAAATTGAACTACGAGCCCATGCTCCAGTGCACCAAAGTTGGCTGAAAAATCACATGTGTATCCTTGGGTGAATTTCTAGGTCCCATCCAAGAAATGGGAATCAAATTCAGACACCAGGGCACTATTGATTGCCGGCAAAATGTTTGGATGACTGGTTTTGAAATCTTGTAAATCGAAGACTCGTCTGAAATTCATGGAACTTGGCATGCTATCATGGAGCGGCGACAACATGTTGTGGTAAATTTTTTGTCCCATTTGGGTCACCTTTGCGTATAAGCTTCTCAGAAACCAGAGCTTCTCATAACAAGCGTGATGGTCTCGATAGTGAACGTGCCACCTTTGGGGACGGAACGATATCTATTGCCTCTTATTGCTTTATAAAATTTCTAGTGTCAACATAGAATAACAGGAGTCTTGTGTTTAATTTTGGAATTTTTCGTGGTTTGTTCGGCCTTTTTTATACGTTAATTGGGTGTTCTAGGCATTTTATCTGCATAATTCAAATTTGAACTACAAGCAGATGCTCTAGGCACCAATGTTGGTTGAAAAATCACATGTCTGTCCTTGGGTGAGTTTCTATGTCCCATGCAAGAAATGGGAATGAAATTCAAACACCAGGGCACTGTTGATTGCCTGCAAAATGTTGAGATGCCTGGTTTTAAATTCTAGTAAATCCAAAAATCGTCTGAAATTCATGGAACTTGGCATGCTATCATGGAGCGGCATCAACATGATGTGGTAATTTTTTTGTCCTATTTGGGGTAGGTTTGGGTATTAGCTTCCCACAAACCAGAGCTTCTCACAACAAGCGTGATGGTCTCGGTAGGGAACGTGCCTCCTTTAGGGACGGAACGATATCTGTTGGCTCTTATTGTTTTCAAATAAATTCTAGTGTCAACATGGAATAACAGTAGTGTTGTGTTTAATTTCGGAATCTTTCGTGGTTCGTTAGGCCTTTTTATACGTTAATTGGGGTTTCTAGACATTTTATGTGGATAATTCAAATTTGAACTACAAGCCCATGCTCCAGTGCACCAAAGTTGGCTGAAAAATCACATGTGTGTCCTTGGATGAATTTCTAGGTGCCATGCAAGAAATGGGAAAGAAATTCAGACACCAGGGCACTGTTGACTGCTGGCAAAATTGTGAGATGCCTGGTTTTAAAATCTTGTAAATCCAAAACACGTCTAAAATTCATGGAACTTGGCATGCTATCATGGAGCGGCGTCAACAAGCTGTGGTAAATTTTTTGTCCCATTTGGGGCAGGTTTGGGTATAAGCTTCTCACAACAAGCGTGATGGTTTCGGTAGGGAACGTGCCACCTTTTGGGACGGAACGATATCCGTTTCCTCTTATGGTTTTCAAAAAAATTCTAGTGTCAACATAGAATAACAGGAGTGTTGTGTTTAATTTTGGAATTTTTCGTGGTTCGTTTGGCCTTTTTATATGTTAATTGGGTTTTCTAGGCATTTCATGTGCATAATTAAAATTTGAACTACAAGCACATGCTCGAGTGCACCAAAGCTGGTTGAAAAATCACATGTGTGTCCTTGGGTGAATTTCTAGGTCCCATGCAGGAAATGGGAAAGAAATTCAAACACCACGTTATTGTTGATTGCCGGCAAAATGTTGAGATTCCTGGTTTCTAAATTCTAGTAAATACAAAACTCGTTTGAAATTCAAGAAACTTAGCATGCTATCATGGAGCGGCATCAACATGTCGCACTACTAGGAAAAGGGCTATAGATGGAATTGTTACTAATGGCGCACCAGACACGTAGTGCACCATTACTATATACTAATGGCGCACCATGTGTCGGTGCGCCATTAGTGTCCAAATACTAATGGTGCACCACACCCACGGTGCGCCATTAGTAACAATTTTTTTTTCATTTCTTCTTCAAAACTACTAATGGCGCACCAGTGGATAGTGCGCCATTACTAGTACAACTAGTAATTGCGCACCACATCCACGGTGCGCCATTAGTATTTTTTTTTTCAAATTTTGTTTTTTTTCAAAACTAGTAATGGCGCACTGTTGGTGTGGTGCGCCATTACTAGTTGACCTAATAATGGTGCACCACATCCACGGTGCGCCATTACTAACTTGGCCCAATATTTTACCAACTGCACCCCCC
>LR738715.1:387241143-387334908 GCA_902687465.1 Secale cereale | reverse complement strand
CCCGTGTACCGCCTTTTCCAATTTAAAAAAATAAAAGGAAATGATGGAAATGTCAAAATAATAAAAGAAAATAAGTTTCCCATGTGATATGTGGTCTACTTGTTGGGAAAATTTACAAATATGAATTTTGACTTTATTTGCAAAATATCTCTGGAATTTAGTAAAACGGTCATAACTTTTGCATACGAACTCGGATTAAAAAGTTTCATCTACTCGAAAAGTTACATCCGAATTTAACCGGGGGGGTACCCCGTTAAACATTTTCCAAATCCCCAAAAACCAAACAGAAAAGCACATGGGTATAAGCTTCTCACAAACTAGAGCTTCTCACAACAAGCGTGATTGTTTCGGTAGGGAAGGTGCCACCTTTGGTGACGGAACGATATACGTTGCCTCTTATTGCTTTAAAAAAAATCTAGTGTCAACATAGAATAACAAGAGTGTTGTTTAATTTTGGAATTTTTCGTGGTTCGTTCGACCTTTTTTTTATGTTAATTAAGTTTTCAAGGCATTTTATGCGCATAATTCAAATTTGAACAAAAAGAACATGGTCCAATGCACCAAAGTTGGTGAAAAATCACATGTGTGTCCTTGGGTGAATTCCTAGGTCCCATGCAAGAAATGGGAATGAAATTCAAAGACCAGTGCACTGTTAATTGTCGGCAAAACGTTGAGATGCCTGGTTTATAAATTCTAGTAAATCCAAAACTCGACAGATATTCAGGAAACTTGGCATGCTATCATGGAGCGGCATCAATGTCGTGGTAAATTTTCTATCCCATTTGGGGCAGGTGTGGGTATAAGCTTCTAACAACAAGCCCGCTGGTTTCGGTAGGGACCGTACCACCTTTGGAGACGAAACGATATCCGTTGCCTCTTATTGCTTTCAAATAAATTCTAGTGTCAACATGGAACAACAGGAGTGTTGTTTTTAATTTTGGAATTTTTCGTGGTTCTTTTGGCCTTTTTATTCGTTAATTGGGTTTTCTAGGCATTTTCTGTGGATAATTCAAATTTGAACTACAAGCACATGCTCCAGTGCACCAAAGTTGGACGGAAAATGACATGTTTGTCCTTGGGTGAATTTCTAGGTCCCATGAAAGAAATGGGAATGAAATTCAAACACCACGGCATTGTTGATTGCCTACATAACGTTGAGATGCCTGGTTTTTAAATTCTAGTAAATCCAAAACTCGTCTGAAATTCATGGAACTTGGCATGCTATCAAGGAGTGGCATCAACATGCTGTGGTATTTTTTTGTCCCATTTGGTGCAGGTTTGGGTATAAGCTTCTCACAAACCAGAGCTTCTCACAAGAAGCGTGATGGTCTCGGTAGGGAACGTGCCACCTTTGGGGACGGAACGATATCCATTGCCTCTTATTGTTTTCAATGAATTTCTAGTGTCAACATTGAATGACAGGAGTGTTGTGTTTAATTTTGGAATTTTTCATGGTTCGTTTGGCCTTTTTATACATTAATTGGGTTTTCTAGGCATTTTATGTGCATAATTCAAATTTGAACTACAAGCCCATGCTCCAGTACACCAAAGTTAGCTAAAAAGTCACGTGTGTGTCATTGGGTAAATTTCTAGGTCCCATGCAAGAAATGGGAATGAAATTCAAACACCAGGGCACTATTGATTGCCTGCAAAATGTTAAGATGCCTTGTTTTTATATTCTAGTAAATCCAAAACTATACTGAAATTCATGGAACTTGGCATGGTATCAAGGAGCGGCATCAACATGTTGTGGTAAATTTTTATTCCCATTTGGGGCGGGTTTGGGTATAAGCTTCTCACAAACCAGAGGTTCTCACAACAAGCGTGATGGTTTCGGTAGGGAACGTGCCACCTTTGGGGACGGAACAATATCCATTGCCTCTTATGGTTTTAAAATAATTTCTAGTGTCAACATAGAATAACAGGAGTGTTGTGCTTAATTTTGGAATTTTTCGTGGTTCGTTTGGCCTTTTTATATGCTAATTGGGTTTTCTAGGCATTTTATGTGCATAATTCAAATTTGAACTACAAGCACATGCTCCAGTGCACCAAAGTTGTCTGAAAAATCACATGTGTGTCCTTGGGTGAATTTCTAGGTCCCGTGCAAGAAATGGGAATGAAATTCAAACACCAGGGCACTGTTGATTGCCGTCAAAACATTGAGATGCCTTGTTTTAAAATCTTGTAGATCCAAAACTTGTCTGAAATTCATGGAACTTGGCATGCTATCATGGAGCGGCATCAACATGATGTGATAAAGTTTTTGTCCCATTTGGGGCAGGTTTGGGTATAAGCTTCTCACAAACCGGAGCTTCTCACAACAAGCTTGATGGTTTCGGTAGGTAACGTGCCACCTTTGGGGACAGAACGATATCCGTTGCCTCTTATTTCTTTCAAAAAAATTCTCGCGTCAACATAGAATAATAGTAGTGTTGTGTTTAATTTTAGAATTTTTCGTGGTTCGTTTGGCCTTTTTATACGTTAATAGGGTTTTCTAGGCATTTTATGTGCATAATTCAAATTCGAACTACAAGGCCATGGTCCCGTGCGCCAAAGTTGGCTGAAAAATCACATGTGTGTCCTTGGGTGAATTGCTACGTCCCATGCAAGAAATGGGAATGAAATCCAAACACCAGGGCACTGTGGATTGCTGGCAAAACATTGAGATGGCTGGTTTTTAAATTCTAGTAAATCCGAAACTCGCCTGAAATTCATGAAACTTGGCATGCTATCATGGAGCGGCATCAACATGTTGTGGTAACTTTTTTGACCCATTTGTGACAGGTTTCGGTATAAGCTTCTCACAAACCAGAGCTTCTCACAACAAGCGTGATGGTATCGGTAGGGAACGTGCCACCTTTGGGGACGGAACGATATCCGTTGCCTCTTATTTCTTTCAAAAAAATTCTAGCGTCAACATAGAATAATAGTAGTGTTGTGTTTAATTTTAGAATTTTTCGTGGTTCATTTGGCCTTTTTATACGTTAATAGGGTTTTCCAAGCATTTTAAGTGCATAATTAAAATTTGAACTACAAGCACATGCTCCAGAGCAGCAAAGTTGGTTGAAAAATAACATGTGTGTCCTTGGGTGAATATCTAGGCCCATGCAGGAAATGGGAAGGAAATTCAAACACCACGGCACTGTGGATTGCCGACAAAACATTGAGATGCTTGGTTTTTAAATTCTAGTAAATACAAAACTCATCTGAAATTCATGAAACTTGGCATGCTATCATGGAGCGGCATCAACATGCCGTGGTAAATTTTTTGTCCCATTTGGGGCAGGTTTGGGTATAAGCTTCTCACAAACCAGAGTTTCTCACAACAAGCGTGATGGTTTCAGCAGGGAACGTGCCACCTTTGGGGATGGAACGATATCCGTTGCCTCTTATTGCATTCCAAAATTTGCTATTGTCAGCATAGAATAACAGGAGTGTTGTGTTTAATTTCGGAATTTTTCATTGTTCATTTGGCCTTTTTATACATTAATTGGGTTTTCTAGGCATTTTATGTGCATAATTCAAATTTGAACTACAAGCCCATGCTCCAGTGCACCAAAGTTAGCTAAAAAGTAACGTGTGTGTCATTGGGTAAATTTCTAGGTCCCATGCAAGAAATGGGAATGAAATTCAAACACCAGGGCACTATTGATTGCCTGCAAAATGTTAAGATGCCTTGTTTTTAAATTCTAGTAAATCCAAAACTAGTCTGAAGTTCATGGAACTTGGCATGCTATCAAGGAGCGGCATCAACATGTTGTGGTAAATTTTTATTCCCATTTGGGGCGGGTTTGGGTATAAGCTTCTCACAAACCAGAGATTCTCACAACAAGCGTGATGGTTTCGGTAGGGAATGTGCCACCTTTGGGGACGGAACAATATCCATTGCCTCTTATGGTTTTAAAATAATTTCTAGTGTCAACATAGAATAACAGGAGTGTTGTGCTTAATTTTGGAATTTTTCGTTGTTCGTTTGGCCTTTTTATATGCTAATTGGGTTTTCTAGGCATTTTATGTTCATAATTCAAATTTGAACTAAAAGCACATGCTCCAGTGCACCAAAGTTGTCTGAAAAATCACATGCGTGTCCTTGGGTGAAATTCTAGGTCCCATGCAAGAAATGGGAATGAAATTCAAACACCAGGGCACTGTTGATTGCCGTCAAAACGTTGAGATGCCTTGTTTTAAAATCTTGTAGATCCAAAACTTGTCTGAAATTCATGGAACTTGGCATACTATCATGGAGCGGCATCAACAGGATGTGATAAACTTTTTGTCCCATTTGGGGCAGGTTTGGGTATAAGCTTCTCACAAACCAGAGCTTCTCACAACAAAGTTGATGGTTGCGGTAGGGAACGTGCCACCTTTGGGGACATAACGATATCCGTTGCCTCTTATTTCTTTCAAAAAAATTCTAGCGTCAACATAGAATAATAGTAGTGTTGTGTTTAATTTTAGAATTTTTCGTGGTTCGTTTGGCCTTTTTATACGTTAATAGGGTTTTCTAGGCATTTTATGTGCATAATTCAAATTTGAACTACAAGCCCATGCTCCCGTGCACCAAAGTTGGCTGAAAAATCACGTGTGTGTCCTTGGGAGAATTTCCAGGTCCCATGCAAGAAATGGGAAAGAAATCCAAACACCAGGGCACTGTGGATTGCTGGCAAAACATTGAGATGGCTGGTTTTTAAATTCTAGTAAATCCAAAACTCGTCTGAAATTCATGAAACTTGGCATCTTATCATGGAGCGGCATCAACATGCTGTGGTAAATTTATTGACCCATTTGTGACAGGTTTCGGTATAAGCTTCTCACAAACCAGAGCTTCTCACAACAAGCGTGTCGGTGTACTAAGGTAGGGGTACCTCAGCACCCCAACTTGTGCACGGACAGTAGCAGCTCCCCGCGGCAGGGTTTACCACATGCTCGCCGGAGACCTTCCTGCTCCCTATAAAACCATTCAAAAACAAAGTATACAAGACAGAAGATCGAGACCCCGGCAAGTGGAGCTTGCCGGGAAGGCCGTTCCAAGGCTCAAGATTACCTCAACCAAGCAAGGCCCTGGCAAGAAGAGCTTGCCAGGAAGACTAAGATTCCATTACAAAAGAAACGCCTCGGCGCAACGTGCGCCCCGGCGGGTCCCGGGGAGCGACAAGCTTCAGAGCCCGGCAAGCCCCCGGGCCCGGCAAGATCAAGCCCCCGGCAAGGTGCTTGCCGGCAGAGTTGTGCTGTGTGCCCACGCTCCAGCTCATCTGTCCACGCGTCGCACTGGGGCCATTCCGGGGACGCGTGGCGGATGGCTGTGCAGCCTGGGGGACACGGTGGCACTCCACGGTGGTGAAGCCATCGCCGTGGCAAACGGAGACGCAAGGGCAGGCGCTTTTGGGGTCGACGGCGACGGGTATTTAATGCTCTTGTCCCCCACTGTCTAAGTAGGTAGCGACCACTGTTCATGCACTGTAGCTCCACTATTCCCGCACTGTTACAACTACCACCTCTTTTACATTTTTACCCTTTCTCCTACGTTGACACCTGTCGGTGACCATTTGCACTATAAAAGGAGGCCCATGCACAACGTGGAAGGGGTTCGGAACCTAGATCGCTCATACGCTCGGTGTAGCTAGTTCTTCAAGCTCCCGAGCTCTCCAACTCAATACAAACCAAGCAGGAGTAGGGTTTTACGCGTCCGTCGCGGCCCGAACCTGGGTAAACTTCCCGCGTGTTCACTACGATCTGCTCTTCGTGCTCCCTCCGCCCTCTTACCGCAAAAGCAAGGGGCTCCGGTCCCATAGGTGTTTGTGGCGGACAGTTTCCCCCGACATCTTTGGCGCGCCAGGTAGGGGGCGTCGAGGTTGTGCGAACCTGATCCGGCGTTCGCGCGGGCGCATTCTTCATCAACCTCTCCGAATTTGGTAACTTCGTCAACAACAGCATCATGGCCCCGAAGAAGAAGGCTTCGGAGGTCGGAGGCCCGTCTGCGTCTCACCCGCCGCCACCAGAGCCAACGGTGGGCGGGGGAGACGCCGTCGGAAGGGTGGTCGTCGGCGAGGACACTCGCGGCGCCACCAAATCCAAGGACAAGACGGACGACCGAGCCTCGGTCTCCGTGGACGCGCCGCGTCCATCTCAGCGCACGACAACCCAGCAGTGCCATACCACGGGAGGTGGTATCCGCTTGCTGGGACAAGGGCAAACCGGAGGCTCGCGGGACGCCCCGGACCGCCGTCCGGGCACCAGCAAGGCGCGGTCGCCGGGGCGGGACCCTGCTCCTTCTAACCCTGTTAGAAGTCCGAGCATATCCCGCTCCTCGCGCCGCTCGCCCCCGCTCCCCTCCACTCCAGCAGAAGCGCTCGCAAGGGCGCAACTGCTCCTCGACTTTCCCTCCAGCGGCAGACAAGGCCGAAGATTGGAGGGCTACCATCCAGAGCCTGATCGCCTTCGCCAACAACGATTCTCCACAGCAGCCGGCGACCTCGCGGCTGCGGCAAGCTGAGAAGACGAAGGCAGACGGCGACAAGACCGCCGGGGGTGCAACCACCGTGCACTCCCCGCCGCGGAAGCAGAAAACGCCGCCCCGCCGGAACAACGCCGACGACGGCTCCACGGCCTCCTCGGATCCGCGGGCCCGTCGGGACCAGCGCCAGGTCCTCGACGGCCGGCGACAAGAAGACGCTCGGACGACGATCGAGCGCCGCCGAGAAGCTCGGCGATAATCAGACCAGAGAGCTGGGAACGTTGTCAATGCGCGCGCGCCCGGTGAACCAGGTGACTTGCCGTATGCGGCAGGCTGCCCTGCGTTCACCCGCGAGCTGCGGCGCGTCCAGTGGCCCAGCATGAAGAATTTCAAGCCCGACGTACCGGAGAAGTACGACGGCAAGACGCACCCCTCGGAATTCCTCAGCATCTACACCATCGCGGTGCAGGCTGCCGGGGGGCGCGACGAGAAGATTTTGGCAAACTACTTCCCGCTCGTGCTTAAGTCGAACGTTCGTTCATGGCTCATGCACTTGCCGGAAGGCTCCATTTCTTCTTGGGCAGACCTTTGCCATCAGTTTGTTGGTGCTTTCACCGGCGGCCACAAACCCCACGGCTAGGAGAGCGATCTCCACATTCTGGCCCAGAAGGAAGGAGAATCCCTGCGCAAGTACATCCAACGCTTCAGCCGTGTACAGCACAACATCCCCGACGTTCACCCTGCCGCGGTTATCAGCGCGTTCCACCAGAACGTGCGTAACCGCCGCATGCGTGAAGAAATGGCGATGACCAAGATACGGGATGTCAGCGAGCTCTACGCTCTAGCTGATAAGTGCGCACGCGCCGAGGAGGGGAGGAGACTCCCCGGGGAGGATGCTGGCGCAGGAGGAAGCGACAGCGACGACGCCGCCCCGGCAAAGAAGAGCCGGCGGGGGAACAACAGAAGGAAGAACAAGAAGGAGGTGCTTGCCGTCGAGAAGTCCGGCAAGGAGGCTCCCGCCAAGCAGACGCAGGCTGGCGACTCCGGCAAGGAGCCTGCCCCTGTAGCGGCAGCCGACAAGCAGGACGGCTCCGACAAGCAATACTGCAAGATCCACCGCACCAAGGGCCACGATCTCTCCAACTGCAAGCGCGTCGAGTACCTCGTCGAGCAGCAGAAAGCTGAGTACGAGAGGCGCAACAAGGAGAAGGCCCAAGGAGGCGGAGGAGAGCCGAGCAAGAAGCGGCCGTTCAATGGCCGGGGAGGACGCCGCGGCAAGGCCAAGCAGCGGCAAGGTGACCGACCTCCCCGGGGTCGCGACAAAGATGAAGAAGACGACGACGACGATATGGAGGAAGGTGATGACAGCGAGCAGGAGTTCCAGAAGGCCACGGAGGTCCTGTGCGTCGACGGCGGCGCCTCTCTGCACACCTCCCACCGCCAGCTCAAGCTGTGGGTGCGCGAGGTGAATGCAGCAGAGCCGCCCGTGGAGTCGCGCATGCTCCTCAAATGGTCCAGCACGCCCATCATTTTTGATCTTGAGGATCACCCAGACCGCACCACTGCGGTCGGGTGCTTGCCGATGCTGGTTTCACCCACCATCCGCAACCTCAAGGTCACCAAAATGTTGGTTGACGGCGGGGCCGGGCTGAACTTGATCTCCTCTGCTGTGATCAAGAAACTCCAAATCCCAGATGGCGAGCTCGAAGAGACCGGTTCTTTCCAAGGGATCAACCCGGGAAGGAGCAAGCCCAAGGGGAAGATAACTCTGCCGGTGACCTTTGGCGGGGAGCTCAACTTCAGGACTGAGCGCATCACTTTCGACGTCGCTGATATTCCGTTGCCATACAATGGAATACTCGGCCGTCCCGCCCTCGCCAAGTTCATGGCAGCTTCCCACTATGCCTACAACGTACTCAAGATGCCGGGGCCGATAAGCGTCATCACTGTCCACGGCGACAAGAAAGATGCGCTTGTTTGCGCCGACAAGATCTACCGGGATGCAGCAGCCGCAGCAGAGAAAGATACACTTGCCGCTGAAGCTCCCGGGGGGAAGAAGACGAAGACCAAGTCCGGCAAGTGCTCTGGGGCCCACTCCGGCAACCGCACCTCTTCGGAGTGCTGCGCTGCCGTCGAGGACGTTCCATCGAGCTCCACCGGCAAGTGTAAGAAGGGAATGGCCGCTCCTCCGGCAACCAAGAAGGTGTCCGCCAAGGAGGACGGCACTGGTGGTACCTTCACCATCAGTGCCACGCTTGACAGCAAATAGGAAAGCGCGCTCGTTGCCTTCCTGCGGGCGAATGTCGATGTGTTCGCATGGCAACCATCTGACATCCCCGGTGTTCCCAGGAAGGTAATTGAGCACAAACTTGCTGTCTGTCCTCATGCGCGGCCCATCAAGCAAAAAGTGAGGAAGCAAGCCGTGGAGCGCCAAGAGTTTATCAATGAAGAGATCAAGAAGCTAGAGGCAGCATGTCTAGTTAGAGGTGTGATCCATCCGACGTGGTTGGCAAACCCAGTCGTCGTGCGCAAGGCCAACGGGAAGTGGAGACTGTGTATAGACTTCACCGATGTGAATAAAGCATGTCCTAAGGATCCATTTCCCTTGCCGCGCATTGACCAGATTGTTGACTCCACTGCCGGATGTGAGCTGCTCTCTTTCCTTGATGCATATTCAGGCTACCATCAGATTTTCATGGCCAAAGAAGATGAAGAGAAGACTGCATTTATCACTCCATGTGGCACATATTGCTTCATTCGCATGCCATTTGGACTGAAGAATGCAGGCTCAACCTTTGCAAGAGTAGTATACACTGCTTTTGAGCCACAGATCCGCAGAAATGTAGAGGCTTACATGGATGACATCGTGGTAAAGAGCAAGAGCAAGGATACCCTGGTTCAAGATTTGGAAGAAACATTTCAGAACCTGCGCAAGATACAACTCAAGTTGAACCCCGAGAAGTGCGTCTTTGGAGTTCCCTCCGGCAAGCTTCTCGGATTCTTTGTGTCACAGAGGGGGATTGAAGCTAACCCCGACAAGATTAAAGCCATTGAGCAAATCGAGGCCCCTAAGCGCGTCAAGGATGTCAGAAGACTTGCAGGTTGTGTGGCTGCCCTCAGTAGGTTCATTTCGAAGTCCGCAGAACGCGCCCTTCCTTTCTTCAAAATCTTGAAGAAGGCAGGTCCCATGAAGTGGACTCCGGAAGCGGAGGCAGCACTGCAGGATCTGAAACGGTACCTATCCTCCACTCCAATACTTGTCGCACCTAGACCACAGGAAAAGTTGTTGCTATACCTAGCAGCAACCAACCAGGTGGTTAGTGCTGCGTTAGTTGCGGAGAGGGAGTCCGACGAGGAGTCCACACCACCGGCAAGCGAATCCAGCGACAAGCAGGGGGCTGCTCCGACAAGCTCTGGCCCCGACAAGGATAGCTCTGCGCAGGAAAAGGAAGAAGTGCGGAAGAAGATGGTGCAGCGCCCAGTGTATTTTGTAAGTTCCCTTCTCCAGGGGGCTAGATCAAGATACTCTGGTGTGCAAAAATTGCTTTTCGGCCTCCTCATGGCCTCGAGAAAGCTGCGCCATTACTTCCAGGCACACGAGATAACGGTGGTCACTCGCTTTCCGCTGAAGAGGATATTGCACAATCCAGAAGCAACAGGCAGGATCGTCGAGTGGGCACTGGAGCTGTCGAGCTTTGGACTCAAGTTTGAAAGTACTTCTACCATACAGAGCCGAGCTTTGGCAGAATTCATAGCTGAGTGGACCCCAACGCCCGATGAGGAAGTCCAAGAAACAAGTGCACCCATACAAGAAGCGACAAGTGAATGGGTAATGTACTTTGACGGTGCCTTCTCGCTGCAAGGCGCCGGTGCTGGCGTGGTACTCATCGCGCCCACCGGAGAGCACCTCAAGTATGTCATCCAGATGCACTTTCCCAGGGAGCAAGCGACAAACAATACTGCTGAGTATGAAGGTTTGCTTGCCGGCCTCAGAATTGCGGCCGAACTTGGGATAAGGAAGCTGATTGTGCGGGGAGATTCTCAGTTGGTGGTCCGACAAGTCAACAAGAGTTACCAGAGCCCTTTGATGGAAGCATACGTAGATGAAGTGAGGAAGCTTGAGGAGCACTTTGAAGGTTTGCAAATGGAGCACGTCCCGAGAGCTCAAAATGAAATTGTAGATGGCCTTTCAAAGTGCGCCGCGATGAAGTTACCTGTGGAACCAGGGACCTTCTTGCTCAAGCTGACTCAACCATCCGTTACACCATCAATTGGGCAAATGCTGAAGTGCTGCGCGGACTCAAGACGAGGACCTTTGACAGGCTGCGCAAGTGCGGAAGAAATTGGATAGAGGAGCTACCGGCGGCTCTTTGGTCAATCAGAACGACACCAAGTCGAGCCACCGGACAGACACCCTTTGCCCTAGTCTATGGGGCAGAGGCAGTTCTCCCCACGGAACTCGTATACGGATCTCCTAGAGTGCTCGCTTATGATGAGCTTGAGCAAGAGCAACTGCGACAAGATGATGCATTGCTCCTCGAGGAGGAACGTCTCTAGGCTGCTGTACGAGCTGCTCGATACCAGCAAGCCTTGCGTCGCTACCATAGCCGCAAGGTCAAGGCCAGGAGTCTCGAGGAAGGCGACCTTGTTCTTCGGCGTGTTCAGTCCG
This sequence comes from Secale cereale, assembly GCA_902687465.1. Taxonomy (NCBI): domain Eukaryota; kingdom Viridiplantae; phylum Streptophyta; class Magnoliopsida; order Poales; family Poaceae; genus Secale; species Secale cereale. Next base: position 387,323,785 of record LR738715.1, on the reverse strand, counting down.
CCAAGAATTCCAACAAGTTGACGCCGAAGTGGGAAGGCCCTTATCGGGTGAGACAAGTCACAAGGCCCGGCGCTGTCCGCCTTGAGACCGAAGAAGGCTTACCGGTGAGCAACTCCTGGAACATAGAGCATCTTCGCAAGTTTCACCCATAAGGCGCGGTTGCCGTGATCCGCTCCGGCAACCACCTTTTGTACAAGCTTTGCCGCTGTTGCATGTAACCCTTTGTACAAAGCCGGGCGCAGACCCCGTGCATCAGTAAAGTTTTCGTGTTTTGCACTGGTTGCCTATTTGCATGCTTCTCTTTGCTATTTGCATGTGTTGTTTGGCATCTTGTGCAACATATACATCCGGTAAGCATTAGCACGCCGAAAGGCCATATACTTGTTTCCCTCTTTTTCTTTTTTTTTCTTTTTTTTCCCTTGCCTCTTAAGCAGAAGAAACGTTCCTCGCCCACAATTTTGCCGGGGGGGAAGGAGATGGAAGAGGAACCAAGTGTTGTTCAAGAAAGAGAAAGCCTTACCGGGAACCAAGCAACATATGAAAGCTAAGTTGTTAAGGATTTGACCAGTTCAAATTTTTAAATTTTAGTTGTCTTCCTTGAACGATCACACTTTGTATGGAAAACCTGTGCGCGGAGGAACCTACCCGTAGCTAGCCGCACCCTTGTCTTGTTTTCGAGTACACTCAACGACTTAAGTGAGCTGCGATAAGTGCCGCGCCCTTGCTTCGTTTTCGAGTTCACTCAGCAAGCTAAGTGTGTTGCGACTAGTTGCGGCGAGGTTGCTTGCCGGTGAGACCTTGGCCAGCAGGCTGCTCAGAGTCCAGCACTCAGCGCTCGCGGCAAAGGACCCTTGCCGGCGAGCTCCCCGGGAGCGTAGGGTTAAAAGCATACAAAATAAAGGACCAAGACAAGGAAGATAACATTGCACTGATTGATCAAAATAAGATAAATATCTTACAAAGGATAACTTGTCGCAACGAATTAATGAGTTCGTGACACCCTATGCAGCAACAAAAAGAGATAAAGATAAAGGAGGCCTAATCTACGCGGTCGCCCTCAACCCTGGAGATCTTGTTCACCTTGGCGATGATGTGGGCGACCTGCTCCTTCAGCGCCTCTATGTTGGCGTCGGCCGGCAAGCTGCGAAGAACATTGGAGAGGTTTATACCAGGATTGCGGTATACAATCTTCGTCAGCACGCGCTCCAAGGTTCCCGTGCAGAGCAGGCGTGACTCCTCGGCCAGTTGCGCGGGAATCTTCTTCCGAAGATTTGCAAGGGCCGGCGTGATTCCCCTGAAGAAGAGGCTGAGCTTGGCGCTGTGAGGGAGGTTTGGGTCCGGAGAGTAGATGAGATGCTCCAACTTCAGCGCCAGCAGCTCCTGGTCGATGTTGGACGCAGAAGATACCAAGTCCTCGGTCCATACCTCAACGGTCCGGCGGAAGTTCTCGGCTGATTTGTTGGCGCTCTCCACCAAGCCTCGCTCCTTGCGGAGCTCTTCCTTCAGCTTGGTTTCCCGGGCTTGGGCGGCGTCGAGCGAGTTCTTCAGCGTGGAAACCTTCAGCTCCAGATCCTCGATGGAGTCCTTGGCGGCCTTCAGCTCGTCGCCCCTCTCAGAAAGACGCACCTGGAGTTCCGAGTTGGTGTGGGCGTCCTTCTCGCGCTCTATGTTGAGCGCAGCGACCCTCTCCACGCTCACTTTCAGCGACTCCTCCAGCTGCGCGACCTTGGCGGCAAGCTCCTCCTTGGCGGTCTCCGCGGCAGCCGCGGCGGCTTTCGCCTCCTTCAGCTCTCCGCCAAGGGCCTGCTCCCGAGCGGCAAGGTCTTCCTCGTGGGAGTCGAGGTTGACCTTCCGCTGGGCGAGCTCTCCTTCTCGCCGGGACAGCTCCACCCCGGCGAGCCGCTGCTGCTCTTCGGCCTCGACCTTCTCCAGCAACCACTCTTGATATTCGCCGGCGAGCCTCTCGCGCTCCTCCGCCACCTCGCGGAGGGCAGCCTGGTTGGCGGCGCTGAGCTCCGCCGCGCGCTTCTCCATCTCGACGGCGGCCTTGGCGGCAAGGGCCTCCCGAGAGGCAAGCTTCGCCTGCCTGGCCCGGTAAAGGGCCAGGAGCTGGTGAAGCAGCTTCTCTTCCTCGGGCCCGTCGCTTCCGCCGGGCGCCTCGACGATCTTCAAGCCCGCGGAGGCGAGGACCTCCCCATCAAAGGCCTCGCCCTCCGCGGGGGCTCGCGATGAAGAACCCCACGGCACCTGGATGAAGACGCCGTTGGGAGCTTCAAGGTAGTAGCCGGCTTGCTCCTTTCCGGCGGAGGGGTCGGCGGCAGGCGCAGCACTTGATGCTCCTGCCGCCTCCGGGCCGGCAGTGCGGTCGCCGTCCCCCTCCCTGGCCGCTGCGTCCACAGCCGGAGCGGTCTCTTGCGCGGTCGGCTCGGCGGCTCCCGTCGTGTCCTCGGCGACAGGGACGTCGCCGCCGCCGCCCTGCGCGCCCTCCTCCTCGATGACGATGACCTCCGTTTCCATCTGCTCGGGGGGAGGAGGATCTAGAAGAAGAAGAAAAAGAAGAAAGAGTTCAAGCAAATATCCAAAAAGAGACGACTCCAAGAAGACAAGGTAACAGAATTTACCTTGGCGGACGTCGTCGGCGGCGGGCTCCCTCGCCGGGGAGCTCTGCCTTGGCGGAGTAGCCGCCCTCGCCGGGCTGCTCGCCCTTGGCGGGGTACTCGCCCTTGGCGGAGTACCCGCCCTTGGCGGAGCACTCTCCCTTGCCGGAGAGTTCGGCCTTGGTGGGGACGGCGGGGCCCACGGCTCCTCGGAGGCGACCTCTCGACGCTCCTGCGGCTGTGGCTCCACCTCTGCACAAGACAATCAAGACAGGACAAAAACATCAAGATATCAGCACAAGATCGAATACTCAAGCGCATCCGGCAAGCGGAAGTATGGAACACAAACTTACGCTGGGGGCTGCTCCTCGGAGCAGTGCTCGGGTCCGGCAGGCTCGTCTCCGGCGCGTCTCCAGTCGCCGCGACGGGCGAGTCGTCCGCGACTTCGACCATGAGCGCCTTGGCCTTCTTCGCTGCTCGTTGGGCCAAGGACCTGAAATCAAAACAAGAAACGAGATCAGCATCAACAAAAATCAAGACAATGTTGAAGAAAATGCAAGGCCTCGAATACTTACTCCTGTTCCTCCTCGTCGTCGTTGTCGCTCAGGGCGGAGAAATCAAACTCCACCTGAGGTGCGTCCGCGCGAGGAGTAGAAGACGAAGACTCCCTCGGGCGCTTGGCGGTCCCCGGGGCTGGGGGCTGCGAAGACCCAGCCCCTGTGGTAGCCGGGGCCCGAGGAGCGGGCGGAGCCGCCGCTCCGCCCCGCGAAGACCTTCCTCCGCTTGGCGCTGTCGTGCGGGGCGCCTCCGTCGTGGCCTGCGTGCGGGTCGCCTCCGCCGCGGCCTGTGTACGGGTCGCCCCCGCCGTGGTTGGTGCGCCGGGCGCCCCCGTCGCAGCTTGGCTCCCCCGGGTAGCTCGCGCCGCCCGGCGAGTCGGTTGTTGTCGGGGCGCCTGCGCCCCCGCCCCCGTCGCCGTCTTCCGGAAACGCTTCAACGGAGAACGCCTAGGGCTTGCCCGGGGCGGGGAGGTCTCCGACGACGAGGAGAGGTCGTCGGCGTAGAGTCCCAGAGACCCGTCGGAGTCCTCGGCGGCCTCGGCGTCGTCCTCCTCCTCCTCCTCCCCGGCAGGCTTGCTGGGCCCAGCGCCCTGCGCTGCGGCCTCCTTTCTTCCGGCGCCTCCGCTCCCTCCGGCGCCTCCGCTCCCTGCGGCGCCCCTGTTCCCTCCGGCGGCGTTGCCTCTTGCCGCGGCCTCCGTTTGGATTCCCTGGATCCCGGAGTGCCTCAGAGATGGGACCCCGGCGAGCGCGTCGGGAGGCAGCTTCAGTAGCCTGCGGATCTCCGCCTCCTCCGCTTGGCAGGACGTTTCCGCAGCATCTGCCTCCTCGGGCGTGAAGCCGAACTCTCCCGCCGCTGCGGCTGCAGCGGCCTCTTCAACCCGAGACGCTATGTACGCTATCTCCTGGTCGGTGGTGTCCCGTGTCAGCTCCCGGACCTCGTTCTTGTTCTTCGCCACCTCCACCAAGTTGTCGAAGAAGTTCAAGACGACGTCTGGCTTGGGCGCAATCCACGTGCGGTCGACGCCGTGCGAGTCGCACGCGGGCATCATGGCGCGGAGGTTGTCCCTGGCTGTGCTGTTGCAGAGTGGCACTACTCCCCGGGGACTCCTGAACCGTTCCGGGTGGGCCGGGTCGTGCTTAAACAGTTCCCGGACCATCCCCTTCAGCTCCAGCGACGTGAAGTTAAAGTTGAGCCCGGGGCGCAGCCTCATGATATCCGCCGCGTTGCCGAACTCCCATGCCGGCCTTTTTCTGTCTTGGAGAGGGGCGATGCGGCGGCGGAGGAAGTCTGCGCCTACTTCTGCAACGGACAATCTTGCTACCCGGAGACGGATGATCCTGATGAGCGCGATGTCAAGCTTGCTGTCGTCAGAATCCAGCTCGCTCCAGTCCGTGCCGCGCACGATGGGCGTTGTGCGCGGCGCGGTGAAGGGCTGCGGCTGGTCTTCGACGATCCAGCACCAGTCGGCACGCCACTACTCCCACTTGCCGCGGAGCTCCCCCGGCAAGTAAGACTCCTTCTTGTTCAGACGAAAAACCCAAGATATTCCTCCGGAGAGGGGGGCGCCGGCCTCTGCTCTAGGGGTGAAGAAGTGCCTAAACAGAGCTACGTTTGGGTATATTCCTATATAGTTTTCGCACATGTGTGCGAAAACCGCCATCGTGAGGATGGCGTTGGGGGTGAAGTCGAGAAGGTGGAGGCCGTAGGTGTGCATTATGTCACAGAAAAATTCAGAGAAAGGAGGGCAAAGACCGCAGTGGAAGAAGGCTGCGAAAAAATAGTACCTGCCGGGGTATTCGTCCTTGGCGGCGGCCGGATAAGCTTGGGTGCGGGGGTGCGCCTTGGTCTTCTTGGACCAGAACAAGTAATACTTGTTCCAGAGCTCCCGCGCGCCGAGCCTCGGCGGGAAGACGAGGTTCCGCTTCCGGTACAAGGCGAGCCTCGCCGCTTGCTCCGACTTCTCCCTCTTGGTCTTCTCCGCCTTCGCCTTCTCGGTCTTCGGGGCCATGGCGGAGGCGGCGGAAGAAGGAGGGGGCGAAGAACCCGGCGGCGCCGGAGATGCGAAAGACGGCGGAGGAGCTGTGGAAGCGGAGCGCAAAGGGGATCTCTGGAGATGGAAGAAGATGCAATGAAGGCGTAGGAGGGGAACCGCTCCTGCTTCCTCTGCTTTTATGGGGAAGTGGGGGGGCGTTTCGCTCTTTCCATTAAAAGAACGTGGGCACGTCCCATCCCACGACGCCGAAATCGACGCCTGCCGTTACGGGGGGACGCGGCGGATACGGAAGTGGATTCGGCGCGCTGTGGGCCGCGTGTGTCCATGCACTGTTTTGGGCCTGGCCCAACAGCGCTCGGCACCGTGTGTGGCCCAGGCCCGGGGGCTCCTGTCGGTGTACTAAGGTAGGGGTACCTCAGCACCCCAACTTGTGCACGGACAGTAGCAGCTCCCCGCGGCAGGGTTTACCACATGCTCGCCGGAGACCTTCCTGCTCCCTATAAAACCATTCAAAAACAAAGTATACAAGACAGAAGATCGAGACCCCAGCAAGTGGAGCTTGCCGGGAAGGCCGTTCCAAGGCTCAAGATTACCTCAACCAAGCAAGGGCCTGGCAAGAAGAGCTTGCCAGGAAGACTAAGATTCCATTACAAAAGACACGCCTCGGCGCAACGTGCGCCCCGGCGGGGCCCGGGGAGCGACAAGCTTCAGAGCCCGGCAAGCCCCCGGGCCCGGCAAGATCAAGCCCCCGGCAAGGTGCTTGCCTGGAGAGTTGTGTTGTGTGCCCACGCTCCAGCTCATCTGTCCACGCGTCGCACTGGGGCCATTCCGGGGACGCGTGGCGGATGGCTGTGCAGCCTGGGGGACACGGTGGCACTCCACGGTGGTGAAGCCATCGCCGTGGCAAACGGAGACGCAAGGGCGGGCGCTTTTGGGGTCGACGGCAATGGGTATTAAATGCTCTTGTCCCCCACTGTCTAAGTAGGTAGCGACCACTGTTCATGCACTATAGCTCCACTATTCCCGCACTGTTACAACTACCACCTCTTTTACATTTTTACCCTTTCTCCTACGTTGACACCTGTCGGTGACCCCTTGCACTATAAAAGGAGGCCCATGCACAACGTGGAAGGGGTTCGGAACCTAGATCGCTCATACGCTCGGTGTAGCTAGTTCTTCAAGCTCCCGAGCTCTCCAACTCAATACAAACCAAGCAGGAGTAGGGTTTTACACGTCCGTCGCGGCCCGAACCTGGGTAAACTGCCCGCGTGTTCACTACGATCTGCTCTTCGTGCTCCCTCCGCCCTCTTACCGCACAAGCAAGGGGCTCCGGTCCCATAGGTGTTCGTGGCGGACAGTTTCCCCCGACAAAGCGTGATGGTATCGGTAGGGAACGTGCCACCTTTGGGGACGGAACGATATCCGTTGCCTCTTATTTCTTTCAAAAAGATTCTAGCGTCAACATAGAATAATAGTAGTGTTGTGTTTAATTTTAGAATTTTTCGTGGTTCGTTTGGCCTTTTTATACGTTAATAGGGTTTTCTAGGCATTTTATGTGCATAATTAAAATTTGAACTACAAGCACATGCTCCAGAGCACCAAAGTTGGTTGAAAAATAACATGTGTGTCCTTGGGTGAATATCTAGGCCCATGCAGGAAATGGGAAGGAAATTCAAACACCACGGCACTATGGATTGCCGGCAAAACATTGAGATACTTGGTTTTTAAATTCTAGTAAATATAAAACTCATCTGAAATTCATGAAACTTGGCATGCTATCATGGAGCGGCATCAACATGCCATGGTAAAATTTTTGTCCCATTTGGGGCAGGTTTGGGTATAAGCTTCTCACAAACCAGAGTTTCTCACAACAAGCGTGATGGTTTCGGCAGGGAACGTGCCACCTTTGGGGATGGAATGATATCCGTTGCCTCTTATTGCATACCAAAATTTGCTATTGTCAGCATAGAATAACAGGAGTGTTGTGTTTAATTTTGGAATTTTTCATGGTTCGTTTGGCCTTTTTATACGTTAATTGGGTTTTCTAGGCATTTTATGTGCATAATTCAAATTTGAACTACAAGCCCATGCTCGAGTGCACCAAAGTTAGCTAAAAAGTAACGTGTGTGTCATTGGGTAAATTTCTAGGTCCCATGCAAGAAATTGGAATGAAATTCAAACACCAGGGCACTATTGATTGCCTGCAAAATGTTAAGATGCCTTGTTTTTATATTCTTGTAAATCCAAAACTAGTCTGAAGTTCATGGAACTTGGCATGCTATCAAGGAACGGCATCAACATGTTGTGGTAAATTTTTATTCCCATTTGGGGCGGGTTTGGGTATAAGCTTTTCACAAACCAGAGATTCTCACAACAAGCGTGATGGTTTCGGTAGGGAACGTGCCACCTTTGGGGACGGAACAATATCCATTGCCTCTTATGGTTTTAAAATAATTTCTAGTGTCAACATAGAATAACAGGAGTGTTGTGCTTAATTTTGCAATTTTTCGTGGTTCGTTAGGCCTTTTCATATGCTAATTGGGTTTTCTAGGCATTTTATGTGCATAATTCAAATTTGAACTAAAAGCACTTGCTCCAGTGCACCAAAGTTGTCTGAAAAATTGCATGTGTGTCCTTGGGTGAATTTCTAGGTCCCATGCAAGAAATGGGAATGAAATTCAAACACCAGGGCACTGTTGATTGCCGTCAAAACGTTGAGATGCCTTGTTTTAAAATCTTGTAGATCCAAAACTTGTCTGAAATTCATGGAACTTGGCATACTATCATGGAGCGGCATGAACAGGATGTGATAAACTTTTTGTCCCATTTGGGGCAGGTTTGGGTATAAGCTTCTCACAAACCAGAGCTTCTCACAACAAGCTTGATGGTTGCGGTAGGGAACGTGCCACCTTTGGGGACATAACGATATCCGTTGCCTCTTATTTCTTTCAAAAAAATTCTAGCGTCAACATAGAATAATAGTAGTGTTGTGTTTAATTTTAGAATTTTTCGTGGTTCGTTTGGCCTTTTTATACGTTAATAGGGTTTTCTAGGCATTTTATGTGCATAATTCAAATTTGAACTACAAGCCCATGCTACCGTGCACCAAAGTTGGCTGAAAAATCACGTGTGTGTCCTTGGGAAAATTTCTAGGTCCCATGCTAGAAATGGGAATGAAATCCAAACACCAGGGCACTGTGGGTTGCTGGCAAAACATTGAGATGGCTGGTTTTTAAATTCTAGTAAATCCAAAACTCGCCTGAAATTCATGATACTTGGCATGCTATCATGTAGCGGCATCAACATGTTGTGGTAAATTTTTTGACCCATTTGTGACAGGTTTCGGTATAAGCTTCTCACCAACCAAAGCTTCTCACAACAAGCGTGATGGTTTCGGTAGGGAACGTGCCACCTTTGGGGACGAAATTATATCCGTTGCCTCTTATTTCTTTCAAAAAAATTCTAGCGTCAACATAGAATAATAGTAGTGTTGTGTTTAATTTTAGAATTTTTCGTGGTTCGTTTGGCTTTTTTATACGTTAATAGGGTTTTCTAGGCATTTTATGTGCATAATTAAAATTTGAACTACAAGCACATGCTCCAGAGCACCAAAGTTGGTTGAAAAATAACATGTGTGTCCTTGGGTGAATATCTAGGCCCATGCAGGAAATGGGAAGGAAATTCAAACACCACGGCACTGTGGATTGCCGGCAAAACATTGAGATGCCTGGTTTTTAAATTCTAGTAAATAAAAAACTCATATAAAATTCATGAAACTTGGCATGCTATCATGGAGCGGCATCAACATGCCGTGGTAAATTTTTTGTCCCATTTGGGGCATGTATGGGTATAAGCTTCTCACAAACCAGAGTTTCTCACAACAAGCGTGATGGTTTCGGAAGGGAACGTGCCACCTTTGGGGATGGAACGATATCCGTTGCCTCTTATTGCATTCCAAAATTTGCTACTGTCAGCATAGAATAACAGGAGTGTTGTGTTTAATTTTGGAATTTTTCATGGTTCGTTTGGCCTTTTTATACGTTAATTGGTTTTTCTAGGCATTTTATGTGCATAATTCAAATTTGAACTACAAGCCCATGCACAAGTGCACCAAAGTTAGCTAAAAAGTAACGTGTGTGTCATTGGGTAAATTTCTAGGTCCCATGCAAGAAATGGGAATGAAATTCAAACACCAGGGCACTATTGATTGCCTGCAAAATGTTAAGATGCCTTGTTTTTACATTCTAGTAAATCCAAAACTAGTCTGAAGTTCATGGAACTTGGCATGCTATCAAGGAACGGCATCAACATGTTGTGGTAAATTTTTATTCCCATTTGTGGCGGGTTTGGGTATAAGCTTCTCACAAACCAGAGATTCTCACAACAAGCGTGATGGTTTCGGTAGGGAACGTGCCACCTTTGGGGACGGAACAATATCCATTGCTTCTTATGGTTTTAAAATAATTTCTAGTGTCAACATAGAATAACAGGAGTGTTGTGCTTAATTTTGGAATTTTTCGTGGTTCGTTTGGCCTTTTATATGCTAATTGGGTTTTCTAGGCATTTTATGTGCATAATTCAAATTTGAACTACAAGCACATGCTCCAGTGCACCAAAGTTGTCTGAAAAATCATATGTGTGTCCTTGGGTGAATTTCTAGGTCCCATGCAAGAAATGGGAATGAAATTCAAACACCAGGGCACTGTTGATTGCCGTCAAAACATTGAGATGCCTTGTTTTAAAATCTTGTAGATCCAAAACTTGTCTGAAATTCATGGAACTTGGCATGCTATCATGGAGCGGCATCAACATGATGTGATAAAGTTTTTGTCCCATTTGGGGCAGGTTTGGGTATAAGCTTCTCACAAACCGGAGCTTCTCACAACAAGCTTGACGGTTTCGGTAGGTAACGTGCCACCTTTGGGGACAGAACGATATTCGTTGCCTCTTATTTCTTTCGAAAAAATTCTAGCGTCAACATAGAATAATAGTAGTGTTGTGTTTAATTTTAGAATTTTTCGTGGTTCGTTTGGCCTTTTTATACGTTAATAGGGTTTTCTAGGCATTTTATGTGCATAATTCAAATTCGAACTACAAGCCCATGGTCCCGTGCACCAAAGTTGGCTGAAAAATCACATGTGTGTCCTTGGGTGAATTGCTACGTCCCATGCAAGAAATGGGAATGAAATCCAAACACCAGGGCACTGTGGGTTGCTGGCAAAACATTGAGATGGCTGATTTTTAAATTCTAGTAAATCCAAAACTCGCCTGAAATTCATGAAACTTGGCATGCTATCATGGAGCGGCATCAACATGTTGTGGTAAATTTTTTGACCCATTTGTGACAGGTTTCGGTATAAGCTTCTCACCAACCAAAGCTTCTCACAACAAGCGTGATGGTTTCGGTAGGGAACGTGCCACCTTTGGGGACGAAACGATATCCGTTGCCTCTTATTTCTTTCAAAAAAATTCTAGTGTCAACATAGAATAATGGTAGTGTTGTGTTTAATTTTAGAATTTTTCGTGGTTCGTTTGAACTTTTTATACGTTAATAGGGTTTTCTAGGCATTTTATGTGCATAATTAAAATTTGAACTACAAGCACATGCTCCAGAGCACCAAAGTTGGTTGAAAAATAAGATGTGTGTCCTTGGGTGAATATCTAGGCCCATGCAGGAAATGGGAAGGAAATTCAAACACCACGACACTGTTGATTGCCGGCAAAACATTGAGATGCCTGGTTTTTAAATTCTAGTAAATACAAAACTCACCTGAAATTCATGAAACTTGGCATGCTATCATGGAGCTGCATCAACATGCCGTGGTAAAATTTTTGTCCCATTTGGGGCAGGTTTGGGTATAAGCTTCTCACAAACCAGAGTTTCTCACAGCAAGCGTGATGGTTCCGGCAAGGAACGTGCCACCTTTGGGGACGGAACGATATCCGTTGCCTCTTATTGCATTCCAAAATTTGCTACTGTCAGCATAGAATAACAGGAGTGTTGTGTTTAATTTTGGAATTTTTCATTGTTCGTTTGGCCTTTTTATACATTAATTGGGTTTTCTAGGCATTTTATGTGCATAATTCAAATTTGAACTACAAGCCCATGCTCCAGTGCACCAAAGTTAGCTAAAAAGTCACGTGTGTGTCATCGGGTAAATTTCTAGGTCCCATGCAAGAAATGGGAATGAAATTCAAACACCAGGGCAATATTGATTGCCTGCAAAATGTTAAGATGCCTTGTTTTTATATTCTAGTAAATCCAAAACTAGTTTTTATATTCATGGAACTTGGCATGCTATCAAGGAGCGGCATCAACATGTTGTGGTAAATTTTTATTCCCATTTGGGGCAGGTTTGGGTATAAGCTTCTCACAAACCAGAGATTCTCACAACAAGCGTGATGGTTTCGGCAGGGAATGTGCCACCTTTGGGGATGGAACGATAAACGTTGCCTCTTATTGCATTCCCAAATTTGCTATTGTCAGCATAGAATAACAGGAGTGTTGTGTTTAATTTTGGAATTTTTCATGGTTCGTTTGGCCTTTTTATACATTAATTGGGTTTTCTAGGCATTTTATGTGCAAAATTCAAATTTGAACTACAAGCCGATGCTCCAGTGCACCAAAGTTAGCTAAAAAGTCACGTGTGTGTCATTGGGTAAATTTCTAGGTCCCATGCAAGAAATGGGAATGAAATTGAAACACCAGGGCACTATTGATTGGCTGCAAAATGTTAAGATGCCTTGTTTTTATATTCTAGTAAATGCAAAACTAGTCTGAAATTCATGGAACTTGGCATGCTATCAAGGAGCGGCATCAACATGTTGTGGTACATTTTTATTCCCATATGGGGCAGGTTTGGGTATAAGCTTCTCACAAACCGGAGCTTCTCACAACAAGCTTGATGGTTTCGGTAGGGAACGTGCCACCTTTGGGGACAGAACGATATACGTTGCCTCTTATTTCTTTCAAAAAAAATTCTAGCGTCAACATAGAATAATAGTAGTGTTGTGTTTAATTTTAGAATTTTTCGTGGTTCGTTTGGCCTTTTTATACGTTAATAGGGTTTTCTAGGCATTTTATGTGCATAATTCAAATTTGAACTACAAGCCCATGGTCCCGTGCACCAAAGTAGGCTGAAATATCACGTGTGTGACCTTGGGTGAATTTCTACGTCCCATGCAAGAAATGGGAATGAAATCCAAACACCAGGGCACTGTGGATTGCTGGCAAAACATTGAGATGGCTGGTTTTTAAATTCTAGTAAATAAAAAACTCTTCTGAAATTCATGAAACTTGGCATGCTATCATGGAGCGGCATCAACATGTTGTGGTAAATTTTTTGACCCATTTGTGACAGGTTTCGGTATAAGCTTCTCACCAACCAAAGCTTCTCACAACAAGCGTGATGGTTTCGGTAGGGAACGTGCCACCTTTGGGGACGAAACGATATCCGTTGCCTCTTATTTCTTTAAAAAAAATTCTAGTGTCAACATAGAATAATGGTAGTGTTGTGTTTAATTTTAGATTTTTTCGTGGTTCGTTTGCCCTTTTTATACGTTAATAGGGTTTTCTAGGCATTTTATGTGCATAATTAAAATTCGAACTACAAGCACATGCTCCAGAGCACCAAAGTTGGTTGAAAAATAACATGTGTGTCCTTGGGTGAATATCTAGGCCCATGCAGGAAATGGGAAGGAAATTCAAACACCACGGCACTGTGGATTGCCGGCAAAACATTGAGATGCCTGGTTTTTAAATTCTAGTAAATACAAAACTCATCTGAAATATATGAAACTTGGCATGCTATCATGGAGCGGCATCAACATGCCGTGGTAAATTTTTTGTCCCATTTGGGGCAGGTTTGGGTATAAGCTTCTCACAAACCAGAGTTTCTCACAACAAGCGTGATGGTTTCGGCAGGGAACGTGCCACCTTTGGGGATGGAACGATATCCGTTGCCTTTTATTGCATTCCAAAATTTGCTACTGTCAGCATAGAATAACAGGAGTGTTGTGTTTAATTTTGGAATTTTTCATTGTTCGTTTGGCCTTTTTATACATTAATTGGGTTTTCTAGGCATTTTATGTGCATAATTCAAATTTGAACTACAAGCCCATGCTCCAGTGCACCAAAGTTAGCTAAAAAGTCACGTGTGTGTCATTGGGTAAATTTCTAGGTCCCATGCAAGCAATGGGAATGAAATTCAAACACCACGACACTATTGATTGCCTGCAAAATGTTAAGATGCCTTGTTTTTATATTCTAGTAAATCCAAAACTAGTCTGAAATTCATGGAACTTGGCATGCTATCAAGGAGCGGCATCAACATGTTGTGGTAAATTTTTATTCCCATTTGGGGCAGGTTTGGATATAAGCTTCTCACAAACCAGAGATTCTCACAACAAGCGTGATGGTTTCGGCATGGAACGTGCCACCTTTGGGGATGGAACGATATCCGTTGCCTCTTATTGCATTCCCAAATTTGCTATTGTCAGCATAGAATAACAGGAGTGTTGTGTTTAATTTTGGAATTTTTCATAGTACGTTTGGCCTTTTTATACATTAATTGGTTTTCTAGGCATTTTATGTGCAAAATTCAAATTTGAACTACAAGCCGATGCTCCAGTGCACCAAAGTTAGCTAAAAAGTCACGTGTGTGTCATTGGGTAAATTTCTAGGTCCCATGCAAGAAATGGGAATGAAATTCAAACACCAGGGCACTATTGATTGGCTGCAAAATGTTAAGATGCCTTGTTTTTATATTCTAGTAAATGCAAAACTAGTCTGAAATTCATGGAACTTGGCATGCTATCAAGGAGCGGCATCAACATGTTGTGGTAAATTTTTATTCCCATATGGGGCAGGTTTGGGTATAAGCTTCTCACAAACCGGAGCTTCTCACAACAAGCTTGATGGTTTCGGTAGGGAACGTACCACCTTTGGGGACAGAACGATATACGTTGCCTCTTATTTCTTTCAAAAAAATTCTAGCGTCAACATAGAATAATAGTAGTGTTGTGTTTAATTTTAGAATTTTTCGTGGTTCGTTTGGCCTTTTTATACGTTAATAGGGTTTTCTAGGCATTTTATGTGCATAATTCAAATTTGAACTACAAGCCCATGGTCCCGTGCACCAAAGTTGGCTGAAATATCACGTGTGTGACCTTGGGTGAATTTCTACGTCCCATGCAAGAAATGGGAATGAAATCCAAACACCAGGGCACTATGGATTGCTGGCAAAACATTGAGATGGCTGGTTTTTAAATTCTAGTAAATCCAAAACTCGTCTGAAATTCATGAAACTTGGCATGCTATCATGGAGCGGCATCAACATGTTGTGGTAAAATTTTTGACCCATTTGTGACAGGTTTCGGTATAAGCTTCTCACCAACCAAAGCTTCTCACAACAAGCGTGATGGTTTCGGTAGGGAACGTGCCACCTTTGGGGACGAAACGATATCCGTTGCCTCTTATTTCTTTCAAAAAAATTCTAGTGTCAACATAGAATAATGGTAGTGTTGTGTTTAATTTTAGAATTTTTCGTGGTTCGTTTGCCCTTTTTATACGTTAATAGGGTTTTCCAGGCATTTTATGTGCATAATTAAAATTCGAACTACAAGCACATTCTCCAGAGCACCAAAGTTGGTTGAAAAATAACATGTGTGTCCTTGGGTGAATATCTTGGCCCATGCAGGAAATGGAAAGGAAATTCAAACACCACGGCACTGTGGATTGCCGGCAAAACATTGAGATGCTTGGTTTTTAAATTCTAGTAAATACAAAACTCATCTGAAATTCATGAAACTTGGCATGCTATCATGGAGCGGCATCAACATGCCGTGGTAAATTTTTTGTCCCATTTGGGGCAGGTTTGGGTATAAGCTTCTCACAAACCAGAGTTTCTCACAACAAGCGTGATGGTTTCGGCAGGGAACGTGCCACCTTTGGGGATGGAACGATATCCGTTGCCTTTTATTGCATTCCAAAATTTGCTACTGTCAGCATAGAATAACAGGAGTGTTGTGTTTAATTTTGGAATTTTTCATTGTTCGTTTGGCCTTTTTATACATTAATTGGGTTTTCTAGGCATTTTATGTGCATAATTCAAATTTGAACTACAAGCCCATGCTCCAGTGCACCAAAGTTAGCTAAAAAGTCACGTGTGTGTCATTGGGTAAATTTCTAGGTCCCATGCAAGCAATGGGAATCAAATTCAAACACCACGACACTATTGATTGCCTGCAAAATGTTAAGATGCCTTGTTTTTATATTCTAGTAAATCCAAAACTAGTCTGAAATTCATGGAACTTGGCATGCTATCAAGGAGCGGCATCAACATGTTGTGGTAAATTTATATTCCCATTTGGGGCAGGTTTGGATATAAGCTTCTCACAAACCAGAGATTCTCACAACAAGCGTGATGGTTTCGGCAGGGAACGTGCCACCTTTGGGGATGGAACGATATCCGTTGCCTCTTATTGCATTCCCAAATTTGCTATTGTCAGCATAGAATAACAGGAGTGTTGTGTTTAATTTTGGAATTTTTCATAGTACGTTTGGCCTTTTTATACATTAATTGGTTTTCTAGGCATTTTATGTGCAAAATTCAAATTTGAACTACAAGCCGATGCTCCAGTGCACCAAAGTTAGCTAAAAAGTCACGTGTGTGTCATTGGGTAAATTTCTAGGTCCCATGCAAGAAATGGGAATGAAATTCAAACACCAGGGCACTATTGATTGGCTACAAAATGTTAAGATGCCTTGTTTTTATATTCTAGTAAATCCAAAACTAGTCTGAAATTCATGGAACTTGGCATGCTATCAAGGAGCGGCATCAACATGTTGTGGTACATTTTTATTCCCATTTGGGGCAGGTTTGGGTATAAGCTTCTCACAAACCAGAGATTCTCACAACAAGCGTGATGGTTTCGGTAGGGAACGTGCCACCTTTGGGGACGGAACAATATCCATTGCCTCTTATGGTTTTAAAATAATTTCTAGTGTCAACATAGAATAACAGGAGTGTTGTACTTAATTTTGGAATTTTTCATGGTTCGTTTGGCCTTTTTATATGCTAATTGGGTTTTCTAGGCATTTTATGTGCATAATTCAAATTTGAACTACAAGCACATGCTCCAGTGCACCAAAGTTGTCTGAAAAATCACATGTGTGTCCTTGGGTGAATTTCTAGGTCCCATGCAAGAAATGGGAATGAAATTCAAACACCAGGGCACTGTTGATTGCCGTCAAAACATTGAGACGCCTTGTTTTAAAATCTTGTAGATCCAAAACTTCTCTGAAATTCATGGAACTTGGCATGCTATCATGGAGCGGCATCAACATGATGTGATAAACTTTTTGTCCCATTTGGGGCAGGTTTGGGTATAAGCTTCTCACAAACCAGAGCTTCTCACAACAAGCTTGATGGTTTCGGTAGGGAACGTGCCACGTTTGGGGACAGAACGATATCCGTTGCGTCTTATTTCTTCAAAAAAAATGTAGCGTCAACATAGAATAATAGTAGTGTTGTGTTTAATTTTAAAAAAATTCGTGGTTTCTTTGGCCTTTTTATACGTTAATAGGGTTTTCTAGGCATTTTGTGTGCATAATTCAAATTTGAACTACAAGCCCATGCTCCCGTGCTCCAAAGTTGGCTGAAAAATCACGTGTGTGTCCTTGGGTGAATTTCTAGGTCCCATGCAAGAAATGGGAATGAAATCCTAACACCAGGGCACTGTGGATTGCTGGCAAAACATTGAGATGGCTGGTTTTTAAATTCTAGTAAATCCAAAACTCTTCTGAAATTCATGAAACTTGGCATGCTATCATGGAGCGGCATCAACATGCTGTGGTCAATTTTTTGACCCATTTGTGACAGGTTTCGGTATAAGCTTCTCACAAATCAGAGCTTCTCACAACAAGCGTGATGGTATTGGTAGGGAACGTGCCACCTTTGGGGACGGAACAATATCCACTGCCTCTTATGGTTTTAAAATAATTTCTAGTGTCAACATAGAATAACAGGAGTGTTGTAATTAATTTTGGAATTTTTCATGGTTCGTTTGGCCTTTTTATATGCTAATTGGGTTTTCTAGGCATTTTATGTGCATAATTCAAATTTGAACTATAAGCACATGCTCCAGTGCACCAAAGTTGTCTGAAAAATCACATGGGTGTCCTTGGGTGAATATCTTGGCCCATGCATGAAATGGGATGGAAATTCAAACACCACGGCACTGTGGATTGCCGGCAAAACATTGAGATGCTTGGTTTTTAAATTCTAGTAAATACATAATTCATCTGAAATTCTTGAAACTTGGCATGCTATCATGGAGCGGCATCAACATGCCGTGGTAAAAATTTTGTCCCATTTGGGGCAGGTTTGGGTATAAGCTTCTCACAAACCAGAGTTTCTCACAACAAGCGTGATGGTTTCGGCAGGGAACGTGCCACCTTTGGAGATGGAACGATATCCGTTGCCTCTTATTGCATACCAAAATTTGCTATTGTCAGCATACAATAACAGGAGTGTTGTGTTTAATTTTGGAATTTTTCATGGTTCATTTGGCCTTTTTATACATTAATTGGGTTTTCTAGGCATTTTATGTGCATAATTCAAATTTGAACTACAAGCCCATGCTCGAGTGCACCAAAGTTAGCTAAAAAGTAACGTGTGTGTCATTGGGTAAATTTCTAGGTCCCATGCAAGAAATGGGAATCAAATTCAAACACTAGGGCACTATTGATTGCCTGCAAAATGTTAAGATGCCTTGTTTTTGTATTCTAGTAAATCCAAAACAAGTCTGAAGTTCATGGAACTTGGCACGCAATCAAGGAGCGGCATCAATATGTTGTGGTAAATTTTTATTCCCATTTGGGGCGGGTTTGGGTATAAGCTTCTCACAAACAAGAGATTCTCACAGCAAGCGTGATGGTTTCGGTAGGGAACTTGCCACCTTTGGGGACGGAACAATATCCATTGCCTCTTATGGTTTTAAAATAATTTCTAGTGTCAACATAGAATAACAGGAGTGTTGTGCTTAATTTTGGAATTTTTCGTGGTTCGTTTGGCCTTTTTATATGCTAATTGGGTTTTCTAGGCATTTTATGTGCATAATTCAAATTTGAACTAAAAGCACATGCTCCAGTGCACCAAAGTTGTCTGAAAAATCACATGTGTGTCCTTGGGTGAATTTCTAGGTCCCATGCAAGAAATGGGAATGAAATTCAAACACCAGGGCACTGTTGATTGCCGTCAAAACGTTGAGATGCCTTGTTTTAAAATCTTGTAGACCCAAAACTTGTCTGAAATTCATGGAACTTGGCATGCTATCATGGAGCGGCATCAACAGGATGTGATAAACTTTTTGTCCCATTTGGGGCAGGTTTGGGTATAAGCTTCTCACAAACCAGAGCTTCTCACAAAAAGCTTGATGGTTTCGGTAGGGAACGTGCCACCTTTGGGAACATAACAATATCCGTTGCCTCTTATTTCTTTCAAAAAAATTATAGCGTCAACATAGAATAATAGTAGTGTTGTGTTTAATTTTAGAATTTTTCGTGGTTCGTTTGGCCTTTTTATACGTTAATAGGGTTTTCTAGGCATTTTATGTGCATAATTTAAATTTGAACTACAAGCCCATGCTCCCATGCACCAAAGTTGGCTGAAAAATCACGTGTGTGTCCTTGGGAGAATTTCTAGGTCCCATGCAAGAAATGGGAATGAAATCCAAACACCAGGGCACTGTGGATTGCTGGCAAAACATTGAGTTGGCTGGTTTTTAAATTCTAGTAAATCCAAAACTCGTCTGAAATTCATGAAACTTGGCATGCTATCATGGAGCGGCATCAACATGCTGTGGTAAATTTATTGACCCATTTGTGACAAGTTTCGGTATAAGCTTCTCACAAACCAGAGCTTCTCACAACAAGCGTGATGGTATCGGTAGGGAACTTGCCACCTTTGCGGACGGAACGATATTCGTTGCCTCTTATTTCTTTCAAAAAAATTCTAGCGTCAACATAGAATAATAGTAGTGTTGTGTTTAATTTTAGAATTTTTCGTGGTTCGTTTGGCCTTTTTATACGTTAATAGGGTTTTCTAGGCATTTTATGTGCATAATTAAAATTTGAACTACAAGCACATGCTCCAGAGCAGCAAAGTTGGTTGAAAAATAACATGTGTGTCCTTGGGTGAATATCTAGGCCCATGCAGGAAATGGGAAGGAAATTCAAACACCACGGCACTGTGGATTGCCAGCAAAACATTGAGATGCTTGGTTTTTAAATTCTAGTAAATACAAAACTCATCTGAAATTCATGAAACTTGGCATGCTATCATGGAGCGGCATCAACATGCCGTGGTAAATTTTTTGTCCCATTTGGGGCAGGTTTGGGTATAAGCTTCTCACAAACCAGAGATTCTCACAATAAGCGTGATGGTTTCAGTAGGGAACGTGCCACCTTTGGGGACGGAACAATATCCATTGCCTCTTATGGTTTTAAAATAATTTCTAGTGTCAACATAGAATAACAGGAGTGTTGTACTTAATTTTGGAATTTTTCATGGTTCGTTTGGCCTTTTTATATGCTAATTGGGTTTTCTAGGCATTTTATGTGCATAATTCAAATTTGAACTACAAGCACATGCTCCAGTGCACCAAAGTTGTCTGAAAAATCACATGTGTGTCCTTGGGTGAATTTCTAGGTCCCATGCAAGAAATGGGAATGAAATTCAAACACCAGGGCACTGTTGATTGCCGTCAAAACATTAAGACGCCTTGTTTTAAAATCTTGTAGATCCAAAACTTTTCTGAAATTCATGGAACTTGGCATGCTATCATGGAGCGGCATCAACATGATGTGATAAACTTTTTGTCCCATTTGGGGCAGGTTTGGGTATAAGCTTCTCACAAACCAGAGCTTCTCACAATAAGCTTGATGGTTTCGGTAGGGAACGTGCCACCTTTGGGGACAGAACGATATCCGTTGCCTCTTATTTCTTCAAAAAAAATCTAGCATCAACATAGAATAATAGTAGTGTTGTGTTTAATTTTAAAAAATTTCGTGGTTTGTTTGGCCTTTTTATACGTTAATAGGGTTTTCTAGGCATTTTGTGTGCATAATTCAAATTTGAACTACAAGCCCATGCTCCCGTGCACCAAAGTTGGCTGAAAAATCACGTGTGTGTCCTTGGGTGAATTTCTAGGTCCCATGCAAGAAATGGGAATGAAATCCTAACACCAGGGCACTATGGATTGCTGGCAAAACATTGAGATGGCTGGTTTTTAAATTCTAGTAAATCCAAAACTCGTCTGAAATTCATGAAACTTGGCATGCTATCATGGAGCGGCATCAACATGCTGTGGTAAATTTTTTGACCCATTTGTGACAGGTTTCGGTATAAGCTTCTCACAAACCAGAGCTTCTCACAACAAGCGTGATGGTATTTGTAGGGAACGTGCCACCTTTGGGGACGGAAAAATATCCATTGCCTCTTATGGTTTTAAAATAATTTCTAGTGTCAACATAGAATAACAGGAGTGTTGTACTTAATTTTGGAATTTTTCATGGTTCGTTTGGCCTTTTTATATGCTAATTGGGTTTTCTAGGCATTTTATGTGCATAATTCAAATTTGAACTACAAGCACATGCTCCAGTGCACCAAAGTTGTCTGAAAAATCACATGTGTGTCCTTGGGTGAATATCTAGGCCCATGCAGGAAATGGGATGGAAATTCAAACACCACGGCACTGTGGATTGACGGCAAAACATTGAGATGATTGGTTTTTAAATTCTAGTAAATACATAACTCATCTGAAATTCATGAAACTTGGCATGCTATCATGGAGCGGCATCAACATGCCGTGGTAAAATTTTTGTCCCATTTGGGGCAGGTTTGGGTATTAGCTTCTCACAAACCAGAGTTTCTCACAACAAGCGTGATGGTTTCGGCAGGGAACGTGCCACCTTTGGGGATGGAACGATATCCGTTGCCTCTTATTGCATACCAAAATTTGCTATTGTCAGCATACAATAACAGGAGTGTTGTGTTTAATTTTGGAATTTTTCATGGTTCATTTGGCCTTTTTATACATTAATTGGGTTTTCTAGGCATTTTATGTGCATAATTCAAATTTGAACTACAAGCCCATGCTCGAGTGCACCAAAGTTAGCTAAAAAGTAACGTGTGTGTCATTGCGTAAATTTCTAGGTCCCATGCAAGAAATGTGAATGAAATTCAAACACCAGGGCACTATTGATTGCCTGCAAAATGTTAAGATGCCTTGTTTTTGTATTCTAGTAAATCCAAAGCAAGTCTGAAGTTCATGGAACTTGGCACGCTATCAAGGAGCGGCATCAACATGTTGTGGTAAATTTTTATTCCCATTTGGGGCGGGTTTGGGGTATAAGGTTCTCACAAACCAGAGATTCTCACAACAAGCGTGATGGTTTCGGTAGGGAACGTGCCACCTTTGGGGATGGAACAATATCCATTGCCTCTTATGGTTTTAAAATAATTTCTAGTGTCAACATAGAATAACAGGAGTGTTGTGCTTAATTTTGGAATTATTCGTGGTTCGTTTGGCCTTTTTATATGCTAATTGGGTTTTCTAGGCATTTTATGTGCATAATTCAAATTTGAACTAAAAGCACATGCTCCAGTGCACCAAAGTTGTCTGAAAAATCACATGTGTGTCCTTGGGTGAATTTCTAGGTCCCATGCAAGAAATGGGAATGAAATTCAAAGACCAGGGCACTGTTGATTGCCGTCAAAACTTGAGATGCCTTGTTTTAAAATCTTGTAGATCCAAAACTTGTCTGAAATTCATGGAACTTGGCATGCTATCATGGAGCGGCATCAACAGGATGTGCTAAACTTTTTGTCCCATTTGCGGCAGGTTTGGGTATAAGCTTCTCACAAACCAGAGCTTCTCACAACAAGCTTGATGGTTTCGGTAGGGAACGTGCCACCTTTGGGAACATAACAACATCCGTTGCCTCTTATTTCTTTCAAAAAAATTCTAGCGTCAACATAGAATAATAGTAGTGTTGTGTTTAATTTTAGAATTTTTCGTGGTTCGTTTGGCCTTTTTATACGTTAATAGGGTTTTCTAGGCATTTTATGTGCATAATTCAAATTTGAACTACAAGCCCATGCTCCCGTGCACCAAAGTTGGCTGAAAAATCACGTGTGTGTCCTTGGGAGAATTTCTAGGTCCCATGCAAGAAATGGGAATGAAATCCAAACACCAGGGCACTGTGGATTGCTGGCAAAACATTGAGTTGGCTGGTTTTTAAATTCTAGTAAATCCAAAACTCGTCTGAAATTCATGAAACTTGGCATGCTATCATGGAGCGGCATCAACATGCTGTGGTAAATTTATTGACCCATTTGTGACAAGTTTCGGTATAAGCTTCTCACAAACCAGAGCTTCTCACAACAAGCGTGATGGTATCGGTAGGGAACGTGCCACCTTTGGGGACGGAACGATATCCGTTGCCTCTTATTTCTTTAAAAAAAATTCTAGCGTCAACATAGAATAATAGTAGTGTTGTGTTTAATTTTAGAATTTTTCGTGGTTCGTTTGGCCTTTTTATACGTTAATAGGGTTTTCTAGGCATTTTATGTAAATAATTAAAATTTGAACTACAAGCACATGCTCCAGAGCAGCAAAGTTGGTTGAAAAATAACATGTGTGTCCTTGGGTAAATATCTAGGCCCATGCAGGAAATGGGAAGGAAATTCAAGCACCACGGCACTGTGGATTGCCGGCAAAACATTGAGATGCTTGGTTTTTAAATTCTAGTAAATACAAAACTCATCTGAAATTCATGAAACTTGGCATGCTATCATGGAGCGGCATCAACATGCCGTGGTAAATTTTTTGTCCCATTTGCGGCAGGTTTGGGTATAAGCTTCTCACAAACCAGAGTTTCTCACAACAAGCGTGATGGTTTCAGCAGGGAACGTGCCACCTTTGGGGATGGAACGATATCCGTTGCCTCTTATTGCATTCCAAAATTTGCTATTGTCAGCATAGAATAACAGGAGTGTTGTGTTTACTTTCGGAATTTTTCATGGTTCGTTTGGCCTTTTTATACATTAATTGGGTTTTCTAGGCATTTTATGTGCATAATTAGAATTTGAACTACAAGCCCATGCTCCAGTGCACCAAAGTTAGCTAAAAAGTAACGTGTGTGTCATTGGGTAAATTTCTAGGTCCCATGCAAGAAATGGGAATGAAATTCAAACACCAGGGCACTATTGATTGCCTACAAAATGTTAAGATGCCTTGTTTTTATATTCTAGTAAATCCAAAACTAGTCTGAAGTTCATGGAACTTGGCACGCTATCAAGGAGCGGCATCAACATGTTGTGGTAAATTTTTATTCCCATTTGGGGCGGGTTTGGGTATAAGCTTCTCACAAACCAGAGATTCTCACAACAAGCGTGATGGTTTCGGTAGGGAATGTGCCACCTTTGGGGACGGAACAATATCCATTGCCTCTTATGGTTTTAAAATAATTTCTAGTGTCAACATAGAATAACAGGAGTGTTGTGCTTAATTTTGGAATTTTTCATTGTTCGTTTGGCCTTTTTATATGCTAATTGGGTTTTCTAGACATTTTATGTTCATAATTCCAATTTGAACTAAAAGCACATGCTCGAGTGCACCAAAGTTGTCTGAAAAATCACATGTGTGTCCTTGGGTGAATTTCTAGGTCCCATGCAAGAAATGGGAATGAAATTCAAACACCAGGGCACTGTTGATTGCCGTCAAAACGTTGAGATGCCTTGTTTTAAAATCTTGTAGATCCAAAACTTGTCTGAAATTCATGGAACTTGGCATACTATCATGGAGCGGCATCAACAGGATGTGATAAACTTTTTGTCCCATTTGGGGCAGGTTTGGGTATAAGCTTCTCACAAACCAGAGCTTCTCACAACAAGCTTGATGGTTGCGGTAGGGAACGTGCCACCTTTGGGGACATAACGATATCCGTTGCCTCTTATTTCTTTCAAAAAAATTCTAGCGTCAACATAGAATAATAGTAGTGTTGTGTTTAATTTTAGAATTTTTCATGGTTCGTTTGGCCTTTTTATACGTTAATAAGGTTTTCTAGGCATTTTATGTGCATAATTCAAATTTGAACTACAAGCCCATGCTCCCGTGCACCAAAGTTGGCTGAAAAATCACGTGTGTGTCCTTGGGAGAATTTCTAGGTCCCATGCAAGAAATGGGAAAGAAATCCAAACACCAGGGCACTGTGGATTGCTGGCAAAACATTGAGATGGCTGGTTTTTAAATTCTAGTAAATCCAAAACTCGTCTGAAATTCATGAAACTTGGCATGCTATCATGGAGCGGCATCAACATGCTGTGGTAAATTTATTGACCCATTTGTGACAGGTTTCGGTATAAGCTTCTCACAAACCAGAGCTTCTCACAGCAAGCGTGATGGTATCGGTAGGGAACGTGCCACCTTTGGGGACGGAACGATATCCGTTGCCTCTTATTTCTTTCAAAAAGATTCTAGCGTCAACATAGAATAATAGTAGTGTTGTGTTTAATTTTAGAATTTTTCGTGGTTCGTTTGGCCTTTTTATACGTTAATAGGGTTTTCTAGGCATTTTATGTGCATAATTAAAATTTGAACTACAAGCACATGCTCTAGAGCACCAAAGTTGGTTGAAAAATAACATCTGTGTCCTTGGGTGAATATCTAGGCCCATGCAGGAAATGGGAAGGAAATTGAAACACCACGGCACTGTGGATTGCCGGCAAAACATTGAGATGCTTGGTTTTTAAATTCTAGTAAATACAAAACTCATCTGAAATTCATGAAACTTGGCATGCTATCATGGAGCGGCATCAACATGCCATGGTAAAATTTTTGTCCCATTTGGGGCAGGTTTGGGTATAAGCTTCTCACAAACCAGAGTTTCTCACAACAAGCGTGATGGTTTCGGCAGGGAACGTGCCACCTTTGGGGATGGAATGATATCCGTTGCCTCTTATTGCATACCAAAATTTGCTATTGTCAGCATAGAATAACAGGAGTGTTGTGTTTAATTTTGGAATTTTTCATGGTTCGTTTGGCCTTTTTATACGTTAATTGGGTTTTCTAGGCATTTTATGTGCATAATTCAAATTTGAACTACAAGCCCATGCTCGAGTGCACCAAAGTTAGCTAAAAAGTAACGTGTGTGTCATTGGGTAAATTTCTAGGTCCCATGCAAGAAATGGGAATGAAATTCAAACACCGGGGCACTATTGATTGCCTGCAAAATGTTAAGATGCCTTGTTTTTATATTCTAGTAAATCCAAAACTAGTCTGAAGTTCATGGAACTTGGCATGCTATCAAGGAACGGCATCAACATGTTGTGGTAAATTTTTATTCCCATTTGGGGCGGGTTTGGGTATAAGCTTCTCACAAACCAGAGATTCTCACAACAAGCGTGATGGTTTCGGTAGGGAACGTGCCACCTTTGGGGACGGAACAATATCCATTGCCTCTTATGGTTTTAAAATAATTTCTAGTGTCAACATAGAATAACAGGAGTGTTGTGCTTAATTTTGCAATTTTTCGTGGTTCGTTAGGCCTTTTCATATGCTAATTGGGTTTTCTAGGCATTTTATGTGCATAATTCAAATTTGAACTAAAAGCACATGCTCCAGTGCACCAAAGTTGTCTGAAAAATTACATGTGTGTCCTTGGGTGAATTTCTAGGTTCCATGCAAGAAATGGGAATGAAATTCAAACACCAGGGCACTGTTGATTGCCGTCAAAACGTTGAGATGCCTTGTTTTAAAATCTTGTAGATCCAAAACTTGTCTGAAATTCATGGAACTTGGCATACTATCATGGAGCGGCATCAACAGGATGTGATAAACTTTTTGTCCCATTTGGGGCAGGTTTGGGTATAAGCTTCTCACAAACTAGAGCTTCTCACAACAAGCTTGATGGTTGCGGTAGGGAACGTGCCACCTTTGGGGACATAACGATATCCGTTGCCTCTTATTTCTTTCAAAAAAATTATAGCGTCAACATAGAATAATAGTAGTGTTGTGTTTAATTTTAGAATTTTTCGTGGTTCGTTTGGCCTTTTTATACGTTAATAGGGTTTTCTAGGCATTTTATGTGCATAATTCAAATTTGAACTACAAGCCCATGCTCCCGTGCACCAAAGATGGCTGAAAAATCACGTGTGTGTCCTTGGGAGAATTTCTAGGTCCCATGCAAGAAATGGGAAATAAATCCAAACACCAGGGCACTGTGGATTGCTGGCAAAACATTGAGATGGCTGGTTTTTAAATTCTAGTAAATCCCAAACTCGTCTCAAATTCATGAAACTTGGCATGCTATCATGGAGCGGTATCAACATGTTGTGGTAAATTTATTGACCCATTTGTGACAGGTTTCGGTATAAGCTTCTCACAAACCAGAGCTTCTCACAGCAAGCGTGATGGTATCGGTAGGGAACGTGCCACCTTTGGGGACGGAACGATATCCGTTGCCTCTTATTTCTTTCAAAAAGATTCTAGCGTCAACATAGAATAATAGTAGTGTTGTGTTTAATTTTAGAATTTTTCGTGGTTCGTTTGGCCTTTTTATACGTTAATAGGGTTTTCTAGGCATTTTATGTGCATAATTAAAATTTGAACTACAAGCACATGCTCTAGAGCACCAAAGTTGGTTGAAAAATAACATCTGTGTCCTTGGGTGAATATCTAGGCCCATACAGGAAATGGGAAGGAAATTCAAACACCACGGCACTATGGATTGCCGGCAAAACATTGAGATGCTTGGTTTTTAAATTCTAGTAAATACAAAACTCATCTGAAATTCATGAAACTTGGCATGCTATCATGGAGCGGCATCAACATGCCATGGTAAAAATTTTGTCCCATTTGGGGCAGGTTTGGGTATAAGCTTCTCACAAACCAGAGTTTCTCACAACAAGCGTGATGGTTTCGGCAGGGAACGTGCCACCTTTGGGGATGGAATGATATCCGTTGCCTCTTATTGCATACCAAAATTTGCTATTGTCAGCATAGAATAACAGGAGTGTTGTGTTTAATTTTGGAATTTTTCATGGTTCGTTTGGCCTTTTTATACGTTAATTGGGTTTTCTAGGCATTTTATGTGCATAATTCAAATTTGAACTACAAGCCCATGCTCGAGTGCACCAAAGTTAGCTAAAAAGTAACGTGTGTGTCATTGGGTAAATTTCTAGGACCCATGCAAGAAATGGGAATGAAATTCAAACACCAGGGCACTATTGATTGCCTGCAAAATGTTAAGATGCCTTGTTTTTATATTCTAGTAAATCCAAAACTAGTCTGAAGTTCATGGAACTTGGCATGCTATCAAGGAACGGCATCAACATGTTGTGGTAAATTTTTATTCCCATTTGGGGCGGGTTTGGGTATAAGCATCTCACAAACCAGAGATTCTCACAACAAGCGTGATGGTTTCGGTAGGTAACGTGCCACCTTTGGGGATGGAACAATATCCATTGCCTCTTATGGTTTTAAAATAATTTCTAGTGTCAACATAGAATAACAGGAGTGTTGTGCTTAATTTTGCAATTTTTTGTGGTTCGTTAGGCCTTTTCATATGCTGATTGGGTTTTCTAGGCATTTTATGTGCATAATTCAAATTTGAACTAAAAGCACATGCTCCAGTGCACCAAAGTTGTCTGAAAAATAGCATGTGTGTCCTTGGGTGAATTTCTAGGTCCCATGCAAGAAATGGGAATGAAATTCAAACACCAGGGCACTGTTGATTGCCGTCAAAACGTTGAGATGCCTTGTTTTAAAATCTTGTAGATCCAAAACTTGTCTGAAATTCATGGAACTTGGCATACTATCATGGAGCGGCATCAACAGGATGTGATAAACTTTTTGTCCCATTTGGGGCAGGTTTGGGTATAAGCTTCTCACAAACCAGAGCTTCTCACAACAAGCTTGATGGTTGCGGTAGGGAACGTGCCACCTTTGGGGACATAACGATATCCGTTGCCTCTTATTTCTTTCAAAAAAAATCTAGCGTCAACATAGAATAATAGTAGTGTTGTGTTTAATTTTAGAATTTTTCGTGGTTCGTTTGGCCTTTTTATACGTTAATAGGGTTTTCTAGGCATTTTATGTGCATAATTCAAATTTGAACTACAAGCCCATGCTCCCGTGCACCAAAGTTGGCTGAAAAATCACGTGTGTGTCCTTGGGAGAATTTCTAGGTCCCATGCAAGAAATGGGAAAGAAATCCAAACACCAGGGCACTGTGGATTGCTGGCAAAACATTGATATGGCTGGTTTTTAAATTCTAGTAAATCCAAAACTCGTCTGAAATTCATGAAACTTGGCATGCTATCATGGAGCGGCATCAACATGCTGTGGTAAATTTATTGACCCATTTGTGACAGGTTTCGGTATAAGCTTCTCACAAACCAGAGCTTCTCACAACAAGCGTGATGGTATCGGTAGGGAACGTGCCACCTTTGGCGACGGAACGATATCTGTTGCCACTTATTTCTTTCAAAAAAATTCTAGCGTCAACATAGAATAATATTAGTGTTGTGTTTAATTTTAGAATTTTTGTGGTTCGTTTGGCCTTTTTATACGTTAATAGGGTTTTCTAGGCATTTTATGTGCATAATTTAAATTTGAACTACAAGCACATGCTCCAGAGCACCATAGTTGGTTGAAAAATAACATGTGTGTCCTTGGGTGAATATCTAGGCCCATGCAGGAAATGGGAAGGAAATTCAAACACCACGGCACTGTGGATTGCCGGCAAAACATTGAGATGCTTTGTTTTTAAATTCTAGTAATTACAAAACTCATCTGAAATTCATGAAACTTGGCATGCTATCATGGAGCGGCATCAACATGCCATGGTAAAATTTTTGTCCCATTTGGGGCAGGTTTGGGTATAAGCTTCTCACAAACCAGAGTTTCTCACAACAACCGTTATCGTTTCGGCAGGGAACGTGCCACCTTTGGGGATGGAATGATATCTGTTGCCTCTTATTGCATTCCAAAATTTGATATTGTCAGCATAGAATAAGAGGAGTGTTGTGTTTAATTTTGGAATTTTTCATGGTTCGTTTAGCCTTTTTATACATTAATTGGGTTTTCTAGGCATTTTATGTGCATAATTCAAATTTGAACTACAAGCCAATGCTCGAGTGCACCAAAGTTAGCTAAAAAGTCACATGTGTGTCATTGGGTAAATTTCTTGGTCCCATGCAAGAAATGGCAATGAAATTCAAACACCAGGGCACTATTGATTGCCTGCAAAATGTTAACATGCCTTGTTTTTATATTCTAGTAAATCCAAAACTAGTCTGAAGTTCATGGAACTTGGCATGCTATCAAGGAGCGGCATCAACATGTTGTGGTAAATCTTTATTCCCATTTGGGGCGGGTTTGGGTATAAGCTTCTCACAAACCAGAGATTCTCATAACAAGCGTGATGGTTTCGGTAGGGAACGTGCCACCTTTGGGGACGGAACAATATCCATTGCCTCTTATGGTTTTAAAATAATTTCTAGTGTCAACATAGAATAACAGGAGTGTTGTGCTTAATTTTGGAATTTTTCGTGGTTCGTTTAGCCTTTTTATATGCTAATTGGGTTTTCTAGGCATTTTATGTGCATAATTCAAATTTGAACTACAAGCACATGCTCCAGTGCACCAAAGTTGTCTGAAAAATCACATGTGTGTCCTTGGGTGAATTTCTAGGTCCCATGCAAGAAATGGGAATGAAATTCAAACTCCAGGGCACTGTTGATTGCCGTCAAAACATTGAGACGCCTTGTTTTAAAATCTTGTAGATCCAAAACTTGTCTGAAATTCATGGAACTTGGCATGCTATCATGGAGCGGCATCAACATGATGTGATAAACTTTTTGGCCCATTTGGGGCAGGTTTGGGTATAAGCTTCTCACAAACCAGAGCTTCTCACAACAAGCTTGATGGTTTCGGTAGGGAACGTGCCACCTTTGGGGACAGAACGATATCCGTTGCCTCCTTGGGTGAATTTCTAGGTCCCATGCAAGAAATGGGAATGAAATCCAAACACTAGGGCACTATGGATTGCTGGCAAACCATTGAGATGGCTGGTTTTTAAATTCTAGTAAATCCAAAACTCGTCTGAAATTCATGAAACTTGGCATGCTATTATGGAGCGGCATCAACATGTTGTGGTAAAAAATTTGACCCATTTGTGACAGGTTTCGGTATAAGCTTCTCACGAACCAAAGCTTCTCACAACAAGCGTGATGGTTTTAGTAGGGAACGTGCCACCTTTGGGGACGAAACGATATCCGTTGCCTCTTATTTCTTTCAAAAAAATTCTAGCGTCAACATAGAATAATAGTAGTGTTGTGTCTAATTTTAGAATTTTTCGTGGTTCGTTTGGCCTTTTTATACGTTAATAGGGTTTTCTAGGCATTTTATGTGCATAATTAAAATTTGAACTACAAGAACATGCTCCAGAGCACCAAAGTTGGTTGAAAAATAACATGTGTGTCCTTGGGTGAATATCTAGGCCCATGCAGGAAATGGGAAGGAAATTCAAACACCACGGCACTATGGATTGCCGGCAAAACATTGAGATGCCTGGTTTTTAAATTGTAGTAAATACAAAACTCATCTGAAATTCATGAAACTTGGCATGCTATCATGGAGCGGCATCAACATGTCGTGGTAAATTTTTTGTCCCATTTGGGGCAGGTTTGGGTATAAGCTTCTCACAAACCAGAGTTTCTCACAACAAGCGTGATGGTTTCGGCAGGGAACGTGCCACCTTTGGGGATGGAACGATATCCGTTGCCTCTTATTGCATTCCAAAATTTGCTACTGTCAGCATAGGATAACAGGAGTGTTGTGTTTAATTTTGGAATTTTTCATTGTTCGTTTGGCCTTTTTATACATTAATTGGGTTTTCTAGGCATTTTATGTGCAAAATTCAAATTTGAACTACAAGCCCATGCTCCAGTGCACCAAAGTTAGCTAAAAAGTCACGTGTGTGTCATTGGGTAAATTTCTAGGTCCCATGCAAGAAATGGGAATGAAATTCAAACACCAGGGCACTATTGATTGCCTACAAAATGTTAAGATGCCTTGTTTTTATATTCTAGTAAATCCAAAACTAGTCTGAAATTCATGTGTCGGTGTACTAAGATAGGGGTACCTTAGTACCCCAACTTGTGCACGGGCAGTGGCAGCTTCCCGCGGTAGGGCTTACCACGTGCTCGCCGGAAACCTTTCTGGTCCCTATGAAGCCATTCAAGAACAAAGTATACAAGTCAGAAGATCAAGGCCCCGGCAAGAGGAACTTGCCGGGAAGGCCGCACCAGGCTCAAGGTTATCACCTTAGTACAAGACCCTGGCAAGAGGAGCTTGTCAGGAAGGCCAAGGATTACATATCTCAAGAAATGCCTCGGCGCATCATGCGCCCCGGCAGGACCAGGAGAGCGACAAGCTTCCGGGCCCGGCAAGATCACTACCCCGGCAAGGTGCTTGCCGGGGAAACCAATGCTGTGTGCCCGCGCTCCAGCTCATCGGCCCATGCGTCACCCTGGGGCCCTTCCAGGGGCACGTGGCGGATGGCTGTGCAACCTGGGGCACACGGTGGCAAGCCATGGTGACGAGGCTACCGCCGTGGCGAACGGAGAAGCATGGACGGACACTTTTGGGGTCGACGGCGACGGGCATTTAAAGCCCTTGTCCCCCACTGTCAAAGTTAGGTGAAGACCACTGTTCATCCACTGTTCATACACTATTCCCGCACTGTTACAACTACCACCAAAATTACGCTTTTGCCCTCCTCTACGTTGACACCTGTCGGTGACCCCTTTGAGCTATAAAAGGAGGCCCATGCACAACGTAGAAAGGTTCGAAACCTAGACAACTCTCTCGCTCGGTGTAGCCAGTACTGTAGCTCTTCAAGATCCCGAGCTCAAGAACTCAACACAACCAAAGGCAGGAGTAGGGTTTTACGCGTCCTCGCGGCCCGAACCTTGGTAAACTGCCCGCGTGTGCTCCTCGATCTGCTCTCCGTGCTCCCTCCGCTCCCTTACCGCAACGTAGAAGGGGCTCCGGTCCCATAGGTGCTCATGGGAGGACAGTTTCCCCCGACATCTTTGGCGCGCCAGGTGGTGGGCGTCGAGGTTGTGCGAACCTGATCCGGCGCTCACGCGGGCGCATTCTTCATCAACCTCTCCAGCTTCGTCAACTTCATCAGCTACAACGACATGCCTCCGAAGAAGAAGGCTTCGGAGCTCGGAGGCCCGTCTGCGTCGATTCCACCACCACCAGAACCAACGGTTGGTGGAGGAGACGCCGGCGGAAGGGTGGTCGCCGGCGAGGAAACTCACGGCGCCACCAAGTCCAAGGACAAGACGGACCACCGGGCCAATCCCAAGGCCTCGGTGTCCGTGGACGCGCCACGTCTCTCTCGGGAGGTGCAAGACCCGCAGCGGCGTGGTACTGGTGGTACCATACGCTTGCTGGGGCGTAGCCAAGCCGGAGGATCGCGGGATGCTCAAGGCCAACGTGCTGGCACGAGCAAGGCGCGGTCGCCGGGATGGGAACATGCTCCTTCTAACACGGTTAGAAGTCCGAGCGTATCCCGCTCCTGGCACCGCTCGCCGCCGTTCCCCTCTTCTCCAGCAGAAGCTCTAGCAAGAGCACAGCTGCTCCTCGATTTCCCTCCAGCGGCAGACAAGGCCGAAGACTGGAGGGCGACGATTCAGAGCCTCATCGCCTTCGCCAACAACGACGCGCCACAGCAGCCGGCGACCTCTCGGCCGCGGCAAGTCGATCAAGCGAAGGCCGATGGCAACAAGACCGCCGGGGGTGCAACTACCGTGCACTCCCCGCCGCGGAAGCAGAAATCGCCACCCCACCGGATCAACGTCGACGACGACTCCACGGCGTCGTCGGATCCGCGGGCTCGCCGCGATCAGCGCCAAGTCCTAGACGACAGGCGGCAAGAAGACGCTCGGACTCGCATCGAGCGTCGACGAGAAGCCCGACGACAGTCAGATCAATGCGCTGGGACCGCTGTCAACACGCACGCGCCCGGTGAACCAGGCGACTTGCTGTACGCGGCAGGTTGCGCTGCGTTCACCCGTGAGCTGCGGCAAGTCCAGTGGCCCAGCATGAAGAATTTCAAGCCCGACGTACCCGAGAAGTACGACGAAAAAACGCACCCCTCGGAGTTCCTCAGCATCTACACCATCGCGGTGCAGGCTACCGGGGGACGAGACGAGAAGATACTAGCCAATTACTTCCCGCTAGTGCTTAAGCCAAATGTCCGCTGTTGGCTTATGCACTTGCCGGAGAACTCCATTTCTTCGTGGGCAGATCTGTGCCACCAGTTTGTTGGTGCCTTCACAGGCGGCCACAAACCCCACGGCCAGGAGAGTGATCTCCACATCTTGGCCCAGAAGGAGGGAGAGTCCCTGCGCAAGTACATCCAGAGATTCAGCCGCGTGCAACACAACATTCCCGACGTCCACCATGCCGCGGTTATCAGCGCGTTCCACCAGAACGTGCGTAACCGCCGGATGAGGGAGGAGATGGCCAAGACCCAAATCCGGGATGTCAGCGAGCTCTACGCTCTGGCCGACAAGTGCGCGCACGCAGAAGAGGGGAGGAGACTCCCTGGAGAGGATACTGGCGCAGGAGGAAGCAACAGCGAGGATGCCGCCCCGGCGAAGAAGAGCCGGCGGCGTAATAACAGAAAGAGGAGAAAACAAGGAGATGTTGGTTGTCGAGCAGTGCGGCAAGGAGGCTCCCGCCAAGACGGCACAGGCTGGCGGTTCCGGCAAGGAGCCCGCCCCTGTAGCGTCAGCCAACAAGCAGGACGGCTCCGACAAGCAGTACTGCAAGATCCACCGCACCAAGGGCCACGATCTTCAGAACTGCAAACGAGTCAAGTACCTCGTAGAACAGCAGAAGGCTGAATACGAGCGTCGCGACAAAGAGAAGGCCCAAGGAGGCGGAGGAGAGCCCAGCAAGAAGCGGCCGTTCAATGGCCGGGGAGGACGCCGCGGCAAGGCCAAGCAGCGGCAAGGTGACAGACCTCCCCGGGGCCGCGACAACGATGAGGAAGAAGATGACGATGATGACATGGAAGAAGGAGACAACAGCGAGCAGGAGTTCCAGAAGGCCACAGAGGTTCTGTGTGTCGACGGAGGCGCCTCTCTGCACACTTCCCACCGCCAGCTCAAGCAGTGGGTGCGAGAAGTGAATGCAGCAGAGCCGCCCGTCGAATCACGCAGGCTACTGAAGTGGTCCGGCACGCCCATCATCTTTGACCTTGAGGACCACCCTGACCGCACCACAGCGGTCGGGTGCTTGCCGATGTTGGTCTCGCCAACTATCCGCAACCTCAAGGTCACCAAGATGTTGGTTGACGGCGGGGCTGGCCTGAACTTGATCTCCTCAGCTGTGATCAAGAAGCTACAGATCCTAGACGGCGAGCTCGAAGAAACCGGGTCATTCCAAGGGATCAACCTGGGAAGGAGCAAGCCAAAGGGCAAGATTACTCTGCCAGTGACCTTTGGCGGGGAGCTCAACTTCAGGACGGAGAGGATCACATTTGATGTTGCCGATATCCCATTACCATACAATGGGATACTTGGACGTCCTGCCCTCGCCAAGTTCATGGCAGCTTCCCATTATGCCTACAACATACTCAAGATGCCGGGGCCGATAAGCGTCATCTCTGTCCCTGGCGACAAGAAGGACGCGCTTATCTGCGCCGACAAGATCTACCGGGATGCGGCAGCCGCAGCAGAAAGCAACACACTTGCCGCTGAAGCTCCCGGGGGGAAGACCAAGACCAATTCCGCCTCTTCGGAGTGCTGCGCTGCCGTCGAGGACACACCATCGAGCTCCACCGGCAAGTGCAAGAAAGGAATGGCAGCTCCACCGGCAACCAAGAAGGTGTCCGCCAAGGAGGACAGCACTGGTGGTTCCTTCACCATCAGTGCTACGCTCGACAACAAATAGGAAAGCACGCTCGTTGCCTTCCTGCGGGCGAATGTCGATGTGTTTGCGTGGCAACCATCTGACATCCCCGGCGTTCCTAGGAAGGTAATTGAGCACAAGCTTGCTGTTTGTCCTCATGCGCGGCCCGTCAAGCAAAAGGTCAAAAAGCAAGCCGTGGAGCGCCAAGAAT
Source organism: Secale cereale (assembly GCA_902687465.1). Taxonomy (NCBI): domain Eukaryota; kingdom Viridiplantae; phylum Streptophyta; class Magnoliopsida; order Poales; family Poaceae; genus Secale; species Secale cereale. Next base: position 387,288,426 of record LR738715.1, on the reverse strand, counting down.
TCATCGCCGAAGAGATAAAGAAGTTGGAAGCAGCAGGCCTAGTTAGAGGCGTGATCCATCCTACGTGGTTGGCCAATCCAGTTGTCGTACGCAAGGCCAATGGGAAGTGGAGACTTTGTATAGACTTCACTGATGTGAATAAAGCATGTCCCAAGGATCCATTTCCCTTGCCGCGTATTGACCAGATTGTTGACTCCACCGCTGGATGTGAGCTGCTTTCCTTCCTTGATGCATACTCAGGCTACCACCAGATATTCATGGCCAAGGAAGATGAAGAGAAGACTGCATTCATTACTCCATGCGGCACATATTTCTTCATACGCATGCCCTTTGGATTGAAGAATGCAGGCTCGACATTTGCAAGGGTGGTGCACACTGCTTTTGAGCCACAGATACATAGAAATGTGGAAGCCTACATGGATGATATAGTGGTCAAGAGCAAGAGCAAAGATACCCTGATCCAAGACTTAGAAGAAACCTTTGAGAATCTGCGCAAGATCCAACTCAAGCTGAACCCCGAGAAGTGCGTCTTCGGAGTCGCCTCCGGCAAGCTTCTCGGGTTCTTTGTGTCCCAGAGGGGGATTGAAGCCAATCCCGACAAGATAAAAGCCATCGAGCAGATTGAAGCCCCGAAGTGCGTCAAGGACGTAAGGAGACTTGCTGGTTGTGTTGCTGCCCTCAGCAGGTTCATTTCAAAGTCTGCAGAACGCGCCCTTCCTTTCTTCAAAATCTTGAAAAAGGCAGGTCCTATGAAATGGACTCCGGAAGCGGAGGCAGCGCTGCAAGACTTGAAAGGATACCTGTCCTCTACTCCGATACTTGTCGCATCTAGGCCACAAGAGAAGTTGCTGCTGTATCTAGCGGCAACCAATCAAGTTGTTAGTGCTGCGTTGGTAGCGGAGAGGGAGGCGGATGAGGAACCCACACCTCCGGCAAGCGAATCCAGCGACAAGCAGGGGGCTACTCCGACAAGCTCTGGCCCCGACAAGGACAAGTCTGCGCAGGAACAAGGAGAAGTGCGAAAGAAGATGGTGCAGCGCCCAGTGTATTTTGTAAGTTCCCTCTTGCAGGGGGCTAGATCAAGATACTCTGGGGTGCAAAAGTTGCTGTTCGGCCTCCTCATGGCCTCAAGAAAGCTGCGCCATTACTTCCAAGCACACGAGATAACAGTGGTCACTCGCTTTCCGTTGAAGAGGATATTGCAGAACCCAGAGGCAACAGGTAGGATCGTCGAGTGGGCACTGGAGCTGTCAAGCTTTGGTCTCAAGTTTGAGAGTACTTCAACCATACAGAGCAGAGCTTTGGCAGAATTCATAGCGGAATGGACCCCAACGCCAGACGAAGAAGTTCCAGAGATATGCATCCCCGTCCAAGAAGCGAGCAACGAATGGATGATGTACTTTGATGGTGCTTTCTCGCTGCAAGGCGCCGGTGCCGGCGTGGTACTCATAGCGTCCACCGGAGAGCGCCTCAAGTATGTTGTCCAGATGCACTTTCCCAAGGAACAAGCGACAAACAATACTGCTGAGTATGAAGGTCTGCTTGCCGGCCTCAGAATTGCGGCCGAGCTTGGGATCAAGAAGTTGATTGTGCGGGGAGATTCACAGTTGGTGGTCCGACAAGTGAATAAGAGTTATCAGAGCCCTTTGATGGAAGCTTATGTCGATGAAGTGAGGAAGCTTGAAGAGCACTTTGAAGGTTTGCAAATGGAGCACGTCCCAAGAGCTCAGAATGATATTGCAGATGGCCTTTCAAAGTGTGCTGCAATGAAGTTACCTATGGAACCAGGGACCTTCCTGCTCAAGTTAACTCAACCATCCGTTACACCATCAGTTGGGCAGAACAAGAAGAGAAAGTTGGTCTCCGGCGACTACTTGCCGGCGGATCTTCCCGAAGCCGCCGCCAAGGTCCCCAAGATCAACAGCCGAGATGCTGAGGAACAGTTTGCTCCTGCAGATCCAAGGGTCTGTACAGTTGAAGCAGGCGTTCCCGACAAGCCCTGCCCCGGCAGGCTTGCCGGGGGACCCTCAGCTCCGGCAGAGCCGGAGGTTCTTGCCGTAGAAGCTGGGGTTCCCGCAGCAGCCCTCATGCCTTTAGTCATTGCCGTCGAGCCTCGGGCTCCATCATGGGCACAGCAGATCGTCCGTTTTCTGCAAACTGGAGAACTTCCCGACGAGCCAGAAGAGATAGAGAAAATAACCAGGCAGTCAAGTATGTACCAGTTCGTTGACAACGAACTGTACAGAAGAAGACTCAATGGTGTCAGGTTGAAGTGCATTTCCAGGGAAGATGGACAGAAGCTGTTGGCAGAGATACATGGAGGCATATGTGGCCACCACATTAACCCAAGGGCACTTGCCGGGAAGGCGTTCCGGCAAGGGTTCTTCTGGCAAGAAGCTCTCCAAGATGCAACTGCACAAGTAACCAAGTGTGAAGCGTGCCAGTTCCATGCCAAGCAAATTCACTAGCCAGCTCAAGCTCTCCAGACAATTCCTTTGTCCTGGCCCTTCTCGGTCTCGGGGCTCGATATCCTCGGCCCCTTTCCCCGTGATGTCGGGGGCTTTGAGTACTTGTACGTTGCAATCGACAAGTTCACAAAGTGGCCGGAAGTGGAACCAGTGAGAAAAGTGACAGCACAGTCAGCAGTCAGGTTCTTCAGAGCGATTGTTTGCCGTTTCGGAATCCCTAGCAGGATCATCACCGACAACGGCACACAGTTCAAAAGTCGCACCTTCATGCAGTACGTCCAAGACCTTGGCGCCAAGGTCTGCTTCGCTTCTGTTGCTCACCCGAGGAGCAATGGTCAAGCGGAGAGGGCCAATGTGGAAGTGCTGCGCGGACTCAAGACAAGAACCTTCGACAGGCTGCGCAGGTGCGGAAGAAACTGGATAGAGGAGTTGCCGGTGGCTCTTTGGTCAACAAGAACGACACCAAATCGATCCACCGGACAGACACCCTTTGCTCTTGTCTATGGAGCAGAGGCAGTTCTCCCCACGGAACTCGTATACGGATCTCCTCGAGTGCTCGCTTATGATGAGCTCGAGCAAGAGCAACTGCGACAAGATGATGCATTGCTCCTTGAGGAGGAACGTCTCCAGGCTGCTGTACGAGCTGCTCGATACCAGCAAGCCTTGCGTCGCTATCATAGCCGCAAGGTCAAGGCCAGGAGTCTCGAGGAAGGCGACCTTGTTCTTCGGCGTGTTCAGTCCACCAAGAATTCCAACAAGTTGACGCCGAAGTGGGAAGGCCCTTATCGGGTGAGACAAGTCACAAGTTCCGGAGCTGTCCGTCTTGAGACCGAAGAAGGCTTACCGGTGAGCAACTCCTGGAACATAGAGCATCTTCGCAAGTTTCACCCATAAGGCGCGGTTGCCGTGATCCACTCCGGCTACCACCTTTTGTACGAGTCTTGCCGCTGTTGCATGTAAACCTTTGTACAAAGCCGGGCGCAGACCCCGTGCATCAGTAAAACTTTTGTGCTTCGCACTATTTGCCATTTCCATGCCTTTCTTTGATTATTTGCATGCATTGTTTGGCACCTTGTGCAACGCACATCCTCGGTAAGCATTAGCAAGCCATGAGGCCCTATACTTGTTTTCCCTCCTCTTTTTCTTTCCCTCTTAAGCAGGAGGAATATTCCTCGCGCACAAGTTTGCCGGGGGGAAGGAGATGGAGGATGAACCAAGTGCTGTTCAAGAAAGAGAAGCCTTGTCGGAGAACAAGCAATTTATGAAAGCTAAGTTACCAAAGTTTGAGTAATTCAAATTTTTAAATTTTTAGTTGTCTTCCTTGAACAACCACACTTTGTATGGAAAACCTGCGCGCGGAGGAACCTACCCGCGGCTAGCCGCGCCCTTACTCTGTTTCGAGCACGCTCAATGGCTTAAGTGAGCTGCGACAAGTGTCGCGCCCTTACTTCGTTTTCGAGTTCGCTCAGCAGTCTAAGTGTGCTGTGACTAGCTGCGGCAAGGTTACTTGCCGACAAGGTCTTTGCCAGCAGGCTGCTCAGAGTCGAGCACTCAGCGCTCGCGGCAAGGGCCCCTTGCCGACAAGTTCCCTAAAAGCGTAGGGTAAAAAGCATACAAAGTAAAGGACCAAAGCAAGGGAAATAACACTGCATTGATTGTTCGAAATAAGATTGTATATTACAAAGATAGCTTGCCGCTGTTCTAATCAACTACTGCCTATGACCTAATTGGCAGCGGCAAAGGATGCAGATGGAAAAGAATCTAGTCTACGCGATCGCCTTCACGCCTCGTGATCTTGCTCACCTTGGCGACAATGTGGGCAACCTGCGCCTTCAACGCCTCCTGGTCAGCTTCGGGAGGCAAGGTGCGGAGGACGTTGACGAGGTTGATGCCGGGGTTGCGGTAGACGATCTTCGACAAGACACGCTCCAGGGTGCCCATGCAGAGCCGACGCGCCTCGTCAGCCAGCTGCGCGGAGATCTTCTCCCGCAGCCACGCAAGCGCCGGCGCAATTCCCCGGAAGAACAGACTTAGCTTGGCGCTGTGGGGGAGGCTCTCGTCCGGGGAGTACACAAGATGTTCAGCCCTCAGCGCCATCATCTCCATATCAATGCTGGCAGCGGAGGTGACCAGGTCATCAGTACATTGCTCCACTACCCGGCTGAAGTTGTTCGCTGAGACGGCGGCGCTCTCCACCAAGTTCCGCTCCTTGCGGAGCTCTTCCTTCAGCTTCGTCTCGCGGTCCCGGGCGGCGTCGAGCGAATCAGTCAGAGTGGAGACCTTCAACTCTAAGTCAGCAATGGAATCCTTGGCGGCAGTGAGCTCGTCGCCTTTCTTGGAGAGACGTACCTGCTAGTCAGAGTTGGTGTGGGCATCTTTCTCCCGCTCCACATTGAGCGCGGTGACTCTGTCCTCGCTTGCCTTCAGGTACACCTCCAGCTGCTCCACCTTGGCCTCCAGGTCCTTCTTGGCGGTCTCCATGGCGGCTGCGGCGGCCTTCGCCTCCTTCAGGGCCCCGCCAATGGCCTGCTCCCGGGCGGTGAGGTCGTCCTCGTGGGCATCGAGGTCGACCTTCCGCTGGTTGAGCACTCCTTCTCGTCGGGACAGCTCCTCGGCGGCCAACCGTTGCTGCTCATCCACCTCGGCCTTCTCCAAGAGGAAGGCTTGCTGCGCCCCGGCAAGCTCTTCACGCTCCTTCGCTAAGTTACGGAGGGCCGCCTGGTTGTCGGCGCGGAGCTCCGCGGCGCGCTTCTCCAAGTCAGCTCCAGCCTTGGCGGTGAGAGGTTCCCGAGACTCCAGCTTCGCCTGCCTGGCCCGGTACAGAGCCAGAAGCCGGCGAAGGAGCTTCTCCTCTTCGGGCTCGTCGCTACCGCCGGGCGCTTCAACAACCTTCAACCCCGCGGAGGCGAGGACCTCTCCGTCAAAGGTCTCTCCCTCCACGGGGGCTCGAGACGAGGACGCCCACGGGACTTGTATGAAAACCCCGTTGGGGGCCTCCAGGTAGACGCCCTGCCCAGCCGTGGAGGCGGAAGGGTAGGCGGCCGGTGCAGCGCTTGACGCTCCTGCTGCCTCCGGGCCAGCAGTGTGGTCGCCGGTCCCTTCCCCAGCCGCGACGTCTGCGGGCGGGGCGGTCTCTTCAGCGGCAGGCTCGTCGGCTCCGGCCATGCCCTCAGTGGCAGTGGCATTGCCGCCGTCGCCGTGCACCTCCTCCTCAATGGTGGCCTCCGTCTCCATCGGCTCTGGGGCAGGAGGATCTAGAAGAAGAAGAAAAGAAAGAGTCAAGCAAATATCCAAAAAGACAAGTTCAAGAAGGAAAAGCTACAAGGTTTACCTTCGCGGACTTCTTCAACGACAGTCTCCCTCGCCGGGGAGTTCTCCCTTGGCGGCGGAGTGGTGGCCCCTGCTGGCGGAGGGCCACCTGCGCCCTCCCTTGGCTGGGTGCTCACCCTTGTCGGGCTGCTCACCCTTGGCGGGGTACTCGCCCTTGGCGGAGTACCCGTCCTTGGCGGAGCGTCCTCCCTCGCCGCGGAGTTCACCCTTGGCGGGGAGGGTGGAGCAAGTAGCTCGTCGGGGGCGACCTCCGGGCGCTCCTGCGGCTGCGGCTCCACTTCTGCACAAGACAAACAAGACAACAAAATATCAGTACAAGCAACAACCTCAAGCGCGCCCGTCAAGCAGAAAGATAAAAACCAGACTTACGCTGGGGGCTGCGCTGGGGGCTGCTCCTCGGAGCAGCAGGTTGATCCGGCAAGTTTGCCGCTGGCATGTCTCCGGTCGCCGCGGCGGGCGAGTCGTCTTCAACCTCGACCACAGGGATCTTGGCCCTCTTCGCCATCCGCTGGGTCAGGGTCCTGAAAGCAAAACAAAAACAAGATCAGAATCAACAAGGAAAATCAAGACAAAATCGAAGAAACTAAAGAAGTACAAGTACTTACTCCTCTTCCTCTTCGTCGGAGCTGAGGGCGGAGAAGTCAAACTCCGCCTGGTTTGCTCCCGCGCGAGGAGCTGGAGGAGAAGGTTCCCTCGGGCGCTTGGTGGGCTCCGGGGCCGTGGGCTGCGAAGACCTTGCCCCCGTCGTCGCCGGGGCCCGAGGAGCAGACGGAACACCCGTTACACTCCGGGAAGATCCTCCCCTGCTTGGCGCACGGGCACGGGGTGCCTCCTTGATGACTTTGCTCGTCCTGGTGGCGCGCGTCGCCCGGCGCGCCAGCTGCTGTCGAGACGCCTGCGGCCTCGTCGCCGTAGCCGCCTTGCGGAGGCGCTTCCTCGGTTGTTGCGTAGGGCTTGCCGGAGGCGGGGAGTTCTCTGAACATGAGGAGGCGTCGTCATCGAGATTCAGAGATCCACCAGAGTCTTCGTCAGCCTCGATGTCCTCCTCCTCCTCGGCAGGCCCGCTGGACTCAGCACCATGCCCAGCGGCCTCGCTCCCTCCAGCGACCTCGCTCCCCCCGGCGACCTCGCTCGTCCCGGCAAACTGCACGGAAGGCTCCCCGGCAAACTCCTCGGGCGCAAGTTTCAGCAGCTTGAGGATTTCCGCCTCCTCTGCTTGGCTCACTGCGTCCGCGGCCTGCGCCTCTTCCACAGTATATCCAAAGTTGCCCGCCGCCGCAGCTGCGGCGGCCTCCTCCATCCTGGTGGCGATGTAAGCAATATCCCGTGCCGTAGTGGCCCGGGTGAGGCCCCTGTTCTCCTCGGCGTTGCGGGGCGTCTCGACCAAGTTTTCGAAGAAGGACAGCACAGTACACACGGAGGCTCTATCCAAGTAGGGGCGACGCCATGGGAGTCGCACGCAGGCATCATCGCGCGCAAGGAATCACGGGCAGTGATGTTGCACAGCGGCACCACTCCCCGGGAAGGTTTGAACCACTCCGGGTGGGCCGGGTCATGCTTGAAGAGTTCTCGGACCATCCCCTTCAACTCCAAGGCAGTGAAGTTATAGTTTAATCCAGGGCGCAGCCTCATGATATCTGCCGCATTGCCGAATTCCTAGGTGACCCTTTTCCTTTCTTGTAAAGGGGCGATGCGGCGGCAGAGGAAATCTGCCCCAACCTCTCCGATAGTCAGATTGGCGACCCGGAGACGAATAATCCTGATAAGGGCGATACTAAGCTTGTTGTCTTCCGGGGCCAATTCGCTCCAGTCCCTGCCGCGCACTATGGCAGTTGTGCGCGGCGCGGTGAAGGGCTCCGGCTTATCCTCCACCACCCAGCACCAATCGGCTCTCCATTCCTCCCACTTGCCGCGGAACACTCCCCTCAGGTACGAGTCCTTCTTGTTCAGCCTGAAGATCCTGGAGATGCCGCCGGAGAGGGGAGCGCCAGCTTCTACTCTAGGCATGAAGAAGTGGCGGAAAAGGGCTACGTTTGGATGAATCCCAACAAAGTTTTCGCACAGATGTACGAAAACGGCCATCGTAAGGATGGCGTTGGGGTGAAATCTAGGAGGTCGAGGCCATATGTGTTCATGATATCACAAAAGAACTCCGAGAACGGAGGGCACATACCACAGTGGAAAAATGCAGCAAAGAAGAAGTACCCGCCGGGGAACATGTCTTTGGCGACGGAGGGGAAGGCTCTGGTGCGGGGATGAGCTTTGGTCTCCCTCGCCCAGAACAAATAATATTTGTTCCGCAGCTCCCTCGCGCCAAGCCTCGGCGCGAAGACCACGCTCCTCTTCCGCAGGGCGGCCAGCTTCGCCGCCTGCTCGGACTTCTCCTTCTTGGCCTTGTCGTTCTTGGCCTTGTCGCTTTTCGCCTTGTCGCTCTTCGGAGCCATGGCGGAGGCGGCGAGGGAAGAGGCGAGGAGCTCGACGGCGCCGCGGATGCGGAAGACAGCGGAGGAGGTGCGGAGGCAAGAAGCAGCGGAAGTTTTCTGGAGAATCAAGGCGCAATGAAGACGATGGAGGGGAACTGCCCCTGCTTCCTCTGCTTTTAAGGGGGGAGTGGGGGACGTTCCGCCTTTCCCATTAAAGAAACAGGCCACGATCTCTCCCACGACGCCGCAATCGACGCGTGCCGTTAGGGAGGGATGCGGCGGATACGGAAGGGGATACGGCTTGCCGTGGGCCGCGCGTGCCACTGTCTTGGGCCTGGCCCAACAGCGCTCGGCACCGTGTGTGGCCCTGGCCCGGGGGCTCCTGTCGGTGTACTAAGATAGGGGTACCTTAGTACCCCAACTTGTGCACGGGCAGTGGCAGCTTCCCGCGGCAGGGCTTACCACGTGCTCGCCGGAAACCTTTCTGGTCCCTATGAAGCCATTCAAGAACAAAGTATACAAGTCAGAAGATCAAGGCCCCGGCAAGAGGAACTTGCCGGGAAGGCCGCACTAGGCTCAAGGTTATCACCTTAGTACAAGACCCTGGCAAGAGGAGCTTGTCAGGAAGGCCAAGGATTACATATCTCAAGAAATGCCTCGGCGCATCATGCGCCCCGGCAGGACCCGGAGAGCGACAAGCTTCCGGGCCCGGCAAGATCACTACCCCGGCAAGGTGCTTGCCGGGGAAACCTATGTTGTGTGCCCGCGCTCCAGCTCATCGGCCCACGCGTCACCCTGGGGCCCTTCTAGGGGCACGTGGCGCATGGTTGTGCAGCCTGGGGCACACGGTGGCAAGCCATGGTGACGAGGCTACCGCCGTGGCGAACGGAGAAGCAAGGACGGACACTTTTGGGGTCGACGGCGATGGGCATTTAAAGCCCTTGTCCCCCACTGTCAAAGTTAGGTGCATCCACTGTTCATACACTATTCCCGCACTGTTACAACTACCACCAAAATTACGCTTTTGCCCTCCTCTACGTTGACACCTGTCGGTGACCCCTTTGAGCTATAAAAGGAGGCCCATGCACAACGTAGAAAGGGTTCGAAACCTAGACAACTCTCTCACTCGGTGTAGCCAGTACTGTAGCTCTTCAAGCTCCCGAGCTCAAGAACTCAATACAACCTAAGGCAGGAGTAGGGTTTTACGCGTCCTCGCGGCTCGAACCTGGGTAAACTGCCCGCGTGTGCTCCTCGATCTGCTCTCCGTGCTCCCTCCGCTCCCTTACCGCAACATAGAAGGGGCTCCGGTCCCATAGGTGCTCGTGGGAGGATAGTTTCCCCCGACATCATGGAACTTGGCATGCTATCAAGGAGCGGCATCAACATGTTGTGGTAAATTTTTATTCCCATTTGGGGCAGGTTTGGGTATAAGCTTCTCACAAACCAGAGATTCTCACAATAAGCGTGATGGTTTCGGTAGGGAACGTGCCACCTTTGGGGACGGAACAATATCCATTGCCTCTTATGGTTTTAAAATAATTTCTAGTGTCAACATAGAATAACAGGAGTGTTGTACTTAATTTTGGAATTTTTCATGGTTCGTTTGGCCTTTTTATATGCTAATTGGGTTTTCTAGGCATTTTATGTGCATAATTCAAATTTGAACTACAAGCACATGCTCCAGTGCACAAAAGTTGTCTGAAAAATCACATGTGTGTCCTTGGGTGAATTTCTAGGTCCCATGCAAGAAATGGGAATGAAATTCAAAGACCAGGGCACTGTTGATTGCCGTCAAAACGTTGAGATGCCTTGTTTTAAAATCTTGTAGATCCAAAACTTGTCTGAAATTCATGGAACTTGGCATGCTATCATGGAGCGGCATCAACAGGATGCGTTAACTTTTTGTCCCATTTGGGGCAGGTTTGGGTATAAGCTTCTCACAAACCAGAGCTTCTCACAACAAGCTTGATGGTTTCGGTAGGGAACGTGCCACCTTTGGGGACAGAACGATATCCGTTGCCTCTTATTTATTTCAAAAAATTTCTAGCGTTAACATAGAATAATAGTAGTGTTGTGTTTAATTTTAGAATTTTTCGTGGTTCGTTTGGCCTTTTTATACGTTAATAGGGTTTTCTAGGCATTTTATGTGCATAATTCAAATTTTAACTACAAGCCCATGCTCCCGTGCACCAAAGTTGGCTGAAAAATCACGTGTGTGTCCTTGGGTGAATTTCTAGGTCCCATGCAAGAAATGGGAATGAAATCCAAACACCAGGGCACTGTGGATTGCTGGCAAAACATTGAGATGGCTTGTCGGGGGAAACTGTCCCCCACGAACACCTATGGGACCGGAGCCCCTTGTACGTTGCGGTAAGGGAGCGGAGGAAGCACAAAGAGCAGATCGAGGAGAGCACGCGGGCAGTTTACCCAGGTTCGGGCCGCGACGGACGCGTAAAACCCTACTCCTGCTTAGATTGTATTGAGTGTTGGAGCTCGGGAGCTTGAAGAACTAGCTACACCGAGCGAGAGAGTTGTCTAGGTTCCGAACCCTTTCTACGTTGTGCATGGGCCTCCTTTTATAGCTCAAGGGGTCACCGACAGGTGCCAACGTAGAAGAAGGGCAAAAATGTAACTTTGGTGGTAGTTGTAATAGTGCGGGAACAGTGCGTGAACAGTGGATGAACAGTGGTCAGCACCTACTTTGACAGTGGGGGACAAGAGCATTAAATGCCCGTCGCCGTCGACCCCAAAAGCGCCCGCCCGTGCGTCTCCGTTCGCCACGGAGGTAGCTTCGTCACCGTGGAGTGCCACCGTGTCCCCCAGGCTGCACAGCCATCCGCCACGCGTCCCTGGAATGGCCCCAGGGCTACGCGTGGGTCGATGAGCTGGAGCGCGGGCACACAGCGTAACTCCCCCCGGCAAGCACCTTGCCGGGGCCTTGACCTTGCCGGGCCCTGAAGCTTGTCGCTCCCCGGGCCCTGCCGGGGCGCATGTTGCGCCGAGGCATGTCTTCTGAGATGTAGTATTCTGGTCTTCCTGGCAAGCTCCTCTTGCCAGGGGCTTGTGCTTAATGTAATAGTCTTGAGCCTGGAGCGGCCTTCCCGGCAAGCTCCACTTGCCGAGGTCTTGATCTTTTGACTTGTATACTTTGTTTTTTAATGGCTTAATAAGGACCAGAGAGGTTTCCGGCAAGCACGTGGTAGACCCTGCCGCGGGAAGCTGCTACTGCCCGTGCACAAGTTGGGGTACTAAGGTACCCCTATCTTAGTACACCGACAGGAGCCCCCGGGCCTGGGCCACACACGGTGCCGAGCGCTGTTGGGCCAGGCTCAAAACAGTGCACGGGCACGCGCGGCCCACGGCGAGCCGTAATTCCCCTTCCGCATCCGCCGCGTCCCTCCCTAACGGCACGCGTCGATTGCGGTGTCGTGGGAGAGATCGTGGCCACGTTCTTTAATGGGAAATGCGGAGCGTCCCCCACTTCCCCCTTAAAAGCAGAGGAAACAGGGGCAGTTTCCCTCCTGCGCTTTCATTGCTTCTTCAACCTCCAGAAATCCCCCTCTGCGCTCTGCCTCCATACCTCCTCCGCCGTCTTCCGCATCTGCGTCGCCGCCGAACTCCTCGCCCCTTCCCTCGCCGCCTCCGCCATGGCCCCGAAGACCGAGAAGGCGAAGGCGGAGAAGGCCAAGAAGGAGAAATCCGAGCAGGCGGCGAAGCTTGCTCTTCTGCGGAAGAGGAACGTCGTCTTCGCGCCAAGGCTCAGCGCGAGGGAACTCTGGAACAAGTACTATCTCTTCTGGGCCAAGAAGACCAAGGCGCATCCTCGCACCAGGGTCTACCCGGCCGGCGCCAGAGATCTGTACCCCGGCGGGTATTTCTTCTTCGCTGTCTTCTTTCACTGTGGCTTGTGCCCTCCGTTCTCGGAGTTTTTCTGCGACATCATGAACACGTACAACCTCCATCTCTTAGACTTCACCCCCAACGCCATCCTTACGATGGCGGTTTTCGCACATCTGTGCGAAAACTACATAGGGATCTATCCAAACATAGCACTCTTTCGGCATTTCTTCATGCCTAGAGTAGAGGCCGGCGCCCCCCTCTCCGGGGGGATCTCCTGGATCTTCCGCTTGAACAAGAAGGAATCATATCTGAGAGGCGAACTCCGCGGCAAGTGGGAGGAGTGGCGCGCGGATTGGTGCTGGGTAGTGGAGGACGAGCCGCAGCCTTTCACTGCGCCGCGCACAATAGCTATAGTGCGCGGCAGGGACTGGAGCGATTTGGCCGCGGATAACGTCAAGCTCAATGTCGCCCTTGTCAGGATTCTTCGTCTCCGGACAGCCAAGTTGACCATCGGAGAGGTAGGGGCAGATTTCCTCCGCCGCCGCATTGCTCCTTTACAGGAGAGGAAAAGGCCAGCATGGGAGTTCGGCAATGCGGCGGATATTATGAGGCTGCGCCCAGGATTGAACTTCAACTTCACGTCGTTGGAGCTGAAGGGGATGGTCCGGGAGCTTTTTAAGCACGACCCGGCCCATCCAGAGTGGTTTAGACCTCCCCGGGGAGTGGTGCCGCTGTGCAACAGCACCGCCCGGGATGCCTTGCGGGCGATGATGCCCGCGTGTGACTCTCACGGCGTCGACCCAACATGGATAGTGCCCACGCCGGACGCCATTATGAGTTTCTTTGATAACTTGGTCGAGGTGCCGAAGAACACCGAGGAGATCAAGGGTCTCACCCGGGCCACCATGGATCGAGAGATAGCTTATATTGCTACCCGGGTGGAAGAGGCCGCCGCAGCCGAAGCGGTAGGAGACTTCGGGTTCACCGTTGACGAGGCAGAGGCCGAGGACGCGTCGTGCCAGGCCGAGGAGGCAGAGATCCGGAGACTTCTCAAACTTCCGCCCGACGAGCTCGCCGGGGTCCCTTCTCTGAGGCACGCCGGTATCCCCGGGGTTGTGAGCGAGGCTACGGCAAGAGGCGAGGTTGCCGGAGGAAGCAGAGGTGCCGGAAGGAGCGTAGCCACCGGAGGGAGCAGGGCCGCGGGGCAGGGTGCTGGGCCCAGCGAGCCCGCCGAGGAGGAGGAGGAGGAGGACGCCGGAGCCGACGAGGATACTGGCGGATCTCTGGGGTAGACGACGTCTCCTCGTCCTCGGAGAGCTCGCCGCCCCGGGCAAGTCCCAAGCGAACTCCGTTGAAGCGCCTCCGCAAGGCGCCTACAGCGACGAGGACGCAGGCGCCCCGACAACAGCCTGCTCGCCGGGCGACGCGAGCCACCAGGGGGAGCCAGGCTGCGACGGATGCGCCCCGCACATCAGCCGCGACGGAGGCGCCCCGCGCAACAGCTGCGGCGGAGGCGCCCCGTGTGCCAGCGCCAAGCGGAGGGGGATCCTCCCAGAGTGGAGCAGCTGCTCCGCCTGCTCCCCGGGCCTCGGCGCCAACGGAGGCTGGGTCTTCGCAGCCACCAGCCTCGGAGACCGCCAAGCGCCCGAGGGAGCCTTCTCCTCCTGCTCCTCGCGCGGGGGCGCCCCAGGTGGAGTTCGACTTCTCCGCCCTAAGCGATGACGACGACGAGGAACAGGAGTAAGCACTTGTATTTTGTAGCTTCTTCAATTCTGTCTTGATTCTTTCGTTGATGATTCTGATCTTGTTTCTTGATTTGCTTGCAGGACCCTGACCCAACGGATGGCGAAGAGGGCCAAGGTCCCCGTGGTCGAGGTCGAGGACGACTCGCCCGTCGCGGCGACAGGGGACGCGCCGGCGACGAACTTGCCGGACCCAAGCGCTGCTCCGAGGAGCAGCCCCCAGCGCAGCCCCCAACGTAAGTCGGGGCTTGATCTTTCCGCTTGCCGGGCGCACATGAGGTCTTTGCTTGATACTAACGTTTTGTTGCTCTGTTTGTCTTGCTTGTCTTGTGCAGAAGTTGAGCCGCAGCCGCAGGAGCGCCCGAAGACTACTCACGATGAGCTGCAGATTCCACCCTCCCCGCCAAGGACGAACTCCCCGGCGAGGGAGGATGTTCCGCCAAGGACGGGCTCCCCGCCAAGGGCAGGCAGCCCGACGAGGGTGGCCACCCCGCCAAGGGAGGGCACGAGCAGCCCTCCGCCAGCAGGAGCCACCGCTCCACCGCCAAGGGAGGATTCCCCGGCGAGGGAGCCGGTCGTCGAAGACGTCCGCGAAGGTAAATTTTGCAGCTTTATCTTCTTGGATTTGTCTTTTTGGATATTTGCTTGATCTTTTTCTTTTCTTCTTCTTCTGTCAGATCCTCCTCCCCCGGAGCGGATGGAGACGGAGGTCATCGTCGAGGAGGAGGGCGCGCAAGGCGACGCCGGCAATGCCACTGTCGTCGAGGACATGGCAGGAGCCGACGAGCCTGCCGCGGAGGAGACTGCCCCGACCGCAGACGCAGCGGCCGGGGAGGGGGACGGCGGCCACACTGCCGGCCCGGAGGCGGCAGGAGCGTCGAGCGCTGCGCCGGCCGCCGACCCCTCTGCCGGCAAGGAGCAGTCGGGCTTCTATCTTGAGGCCCCCAATGGCGTCTTCATACAAGTGCCGTGGGGGACTTCGTCGCGAGCCCCCGAGGAGGGAGAGACCTTTGATGGAGAGGTCCTCGCCTCCGCGGGGTTGAAGATCGTTGAAGCGCCTGGCGGGAGCGATGAGCCCGAGGAGGAGAAACTGCTTCACCGGCTCCTGGCCCTTTACCAGGCCAGGCAGGCGAAACTTGAGTCTCGGGAAGCCCTCACCGCCAAGGCTGCGGCAGATTTGGAAAAATGCGCCACAGAGCTCCGTGCCGCCAACCAGGCGGCTCTCCGCGACTTGGCGGAGGAGCGCGAGAGGCTTGCCGGAGAGCAGCAGGAGTTCCTCCTGGAGAAGGCTGAGGCCGAGGAGCAGCAGCGTCTGGTCGGTGAAGCGCTGTCCCAGCGAGAAGGAGCGCTCAACCAGCAGAAGGTCGACCTCGATGCTCACGAGGACGACCTTACCGCCCGGGAGCAGGCCCTTGGCGGAGAGTTGAAGGAAGCGAAAGCCGCCGCGGCCACCGCGGAGACCGCCAAGAAGGACCTTGAAGCTAAGGTGGTGCAGCTGGAGGAGTACCTAAAGGCGAGCACGGAGAGGGTCACCGCGCTCAACATAGAGCGCGAGAAAGACGCCCACACCAACTCTGAACTCCAGGTACGCCTCTCCAAGCAGGGCGACGAGCTCAAAGCCACCAAGGACTCAATTGCTGATCTGGAGTTGAAGGTCTCCACGCTGAAAGATTCACTCGACGCCGTCCGGGACCGCGAAACCAAGCTGAAGGACGAGCTCCGCAAGGAGCGAGGCCTGGTGGAAAGCGCTGCCACTTCAGCTAACAACTTCCGCAGGACCGTCGAAATATGGACTGAAGATCTGGTGGCTTCTGCTGGCAACATCGACAAGGAGCTGATGGCGCTGAGGGTGGAACACCTCATATATTCTCCGGATCCAAATCTCCCCCACAGCGCCAAGCTCAGTCTTTTCTTCAAGGGGATCGCGCCGGCGCTCGCACGTCTGCAGCAGAAGCTCCCCGCGCAGCTGGCCGAGGAGTCGCGCCAGCTCTGCGCGGGGACCCTGGAGCGCGTCTTGACCAAGATTGTTTACCGCAATCCTGGTATTAATCTCGTCAATGTCCTCCGCAGCTTGCCGGCCGACGCAGATCAGGAGGCCCTGAAGGCGCAGGTCGCCCACATCATCGCCAAGGTGAACAAGATCTCCAGGCGTGAAGGCGACCGCGTAGATTAGGCCTCTTTCTTTTTATTTCCTTTGCTGCTACAAACTGTGCCATGGACATGAATCTATTAGTGATTGCAACAAGTTATCCCATGTAATATATTATCTTATTTTGAGCAATCAGTGCAATGTTATCTCCCTTGCTTTGGTCCTTTACTTTATATGCTTTTAACCCTACGCTTCTAGGGAACTCGCCGGCAAGGGACCCTTGCCGCGAGCGCTGAGTGCTGGACTCTGAGCAGCCTGCTGGCAAAGGCCTTACCGGCAAGCAACCTTGCCGCAGCTAGTCGCAATACACTTAGCTTGCTGAGCGAACTCGAAAACGAAGTAAGGGCGCGACACTTGTCGCAGCTCACTTAAGCCGTTGAACGTACTCGAAAACAAGGTAAGGGTGCGGCTAGCCACGGGTACATTCCTCCGCGCACAGGTTTTCCATACAAAGTTTGGTTGTTGAAGGAAGATAACTAAAATTTAAAAAATTTAAACTGCTCAAATTCTGGCAACTTAGCTTTCATATATTGCTTGTTTCCCCGACAAGGCTTCTCTTTCTTGAACAACACTTGGTTCATCCTCCCTCTCCCTTCCCCCCCCGGCAAACTTGTGCGCGAGGAACATTCCTTCTGCTTAAGAGGGAAAGAAAAAGAGGAGGGAAAACAAGTATAGGGCCTTTCGGCGTGTTAATGCTTACCGGGTACGTGTGTTGCACATGATGCCAAACAATGCATGCAAATAGCGAAGGAAAGCATGGAAAAGGCAAATAGTGCAAAACACAAAAGCTTTACTGATGCACGGGATCTGCGCCCGGCTTTGTACAAAGGATTACATGCGACAGCGGCAAGACTTGTACAAAAGGTGGTTGCCGGAGCGGATCACAGCAACCGCGCCTTATGGGTGAAACTTGCGAAGATGCTCTATGTTCCAGGAGTTGCTCACCGGTAAGCCTTCTTCGGTCTCAAGGCGGACAGCGCCGGGCCTTGTTACTTGTCTCACCCGATAAGGGCCTTCCCACTTCGGCGTCAACTTGTTTGAATTCTTGGCGGACTGAACACGCCGAAGAACAAGGTCGCCTTCCTCGAGACTCCTGGCTTTAACCTTGCGGCTATGATAGCGGCGCAAGGCTTGATGGTATCGAGCAGCTCGTACAGCAGCCTGGAGACGTTCCTCCTCGAGGAGCAATGCATCATCTTGTCGCAGTTGCTCTTGCTCGAGCTCATCATAAGCGAGCACTCGAGGAGATCCGTATACGAGTTCCGTGGGGAGAACTGCCTCTGCTCCATAGACAAGAGCAAAGGGTGTCTGTCCGGTGGCTCGATTTGGTGTCGTTCTGATTGACCAAAGAGCCGCCGGTAACTCCTCTATCCAGTTTCTTCTGCACTTGCGCAGCCTGTCAAAGGTCCTTGTCTTGAGTCCGCGAAGCACTTCAGCATTTGCCCTCTCCGCTTGACCGTTGCTCCTCGGGTGAGCAACAGAAGCGAAGCAGACCTTGGCGCCAAGGTCTTGGACGTATTTCATAAAGTTGCGACTAGTAAATTGTGTACCGTTGTCGGTGATGATCCTGTTAGGGATTCCGAAACGGCAAACAATCGACCTGAAGAACCTGACCGCTGACTGTGCTGTCACCTTTCTCACCGGTTCCACTTCTGGCCACTTTGTGAACTTGTCGATTGCAACGTACAAGTACTCAAAGCCCCCGACAGCACGGGGGCAAGGGCCGAGGATATCGAGCCCCCAGACCGAGAAGGGCCAGGATAAAGGGATCGTCTATAGAGCTTGAGCTGGCTGATGAATTTGCTTAGCATGGAACTGGCACGCTTCACACTTGGTTACTTGTGCAGTTGCATCTTGGAGGGCTTCTGTCCAGAAGAACCCTTGTCGGAATGCCTTCCCGGCAAGTGCCCTTGCGCCGATGTGGTGACCACATATGCCTCCATGTATCTCCGCCAACAGCTTCTGTCCATCTTCTCTGGAAATGCACTTCAACCTGACACCATTGATTCTTCTTCTGTACAGTTCGTTGTCAACGAACTGGTACATACTTGACTGTCTTGTTATCTTTTCTATCTCTTCTGGGTCATCGGGAAGTTCTCCAGTTTGCAGAAAACGGACGATCTGCTGCGCCCATGCCGGAGCCCGAGCCTCAACGGCAAGGACTAAAGGCATGAGGGCCGCTGCGGGAACCCCAGCTTCTACGGCAAGAACCTCTGGTCCTGCCGGAGCTGATGGTCCCCCGGCAAGCTCTCCGGGGCGAGGCTTGTCGGGAACGCTTGCTTCAACTGTACAGACCCTAGGATCTGCAGGAGCAAACTGTTCCTCAGCGTTCTGGTCGTTGATCTTGGGAACCTTGGCGGTGGCTTCGGGAACATCCGCCGGCAAGTAATCGCCGGAGACCAACTTTCTCTTCTTACTTTGCCCAAGTGATGGTGTAACGGATGGCTGAGTCAGCTTGAGCAGGAAGGTCCCTGGTTCCACAGGTAACTTCATCGCAGCACACTTCGAAAGGCCATCTGCAATTTCATCCTGAGCTCTTGGAACGTGCTCCATTTGCAGACCTTCAAAGTGTTCTTCAAGCTTCCTCACTTCATCTACATAAGCTTCCATCAAAGGGCTCTGGTAACTCTTGTTAACTTGTCGGACCACCAACTGAGAATCTCCCCGCACAATCAGCTTCTTAATCCCAAGTTCGGCCGCAATCCTGAGGCCGGCAAGCAAGCCTTCATACTCAGCAGTATTGTTTGTCGCTTGCTCCCTGGGAAAGTGTATCTGGATAACATACTTGAGGTGTTCTCCGGTGGGCGCTATGAGTACCACGCCGGCACCGGCGCCTTGCAGCGAGAAGGCACCATCAAGCTACATTACCCATTCACTCGTCGCTTCTTGTACGGGTACACTTGTCTCTGGAACTTCTTCATCGGGCGTTGGGGTCCATTCAGCTATGAATTCTGCCAAAGCTCGGCTCTGGATAGTTGAAGTACTTTCAAACTTGAGACCAAAGCTTGACAGCTCCAGTGCCCACTCGACGATCCTACCTGTTGCTTCTGGATTCTGCAATATCCTCTTCAACGGAAAGCGAGTGACCACTGTTATCTCATGTGCTTGGAAGTAATGGCGCAGCTTTCTCGAGGCCATGAGGAGGCCGAAAAACAACTTCTGCACCCCGGAGTATCTTGATCTAGCCCCCTGCAAGAGGGAACTCACAAAATACACCGGCCGCTGCACCATCTTTCTTCGCACTTCTCCTTGTTCCTGCGCAGAGTTGTCCTTGTCGGGGCCAGAGCTTGTCGGAGCAGCCCCCTGCTTGTCGCTGGATTCGCTTGTCGGTGGTGTAGACTCTTCCTCTGCCTCTGTCTCTGCTACCAACGCAGCACTAACCACTTGATTGGTAGCCGCTAAGTACAGCAGCAACTTCTCTTGTGGCCTAGGTGCGACAAGTATTGGAGTGGAGGATAGGTATCGTTTCAAGTCTTGCAGCGCTGCCTCCGCTTCCGGAGTCCATTTCATAGGACCTGCCTTCTTCAAGATTTTGAAGAAAGGTAGGGCGCGTTCTGCAGACTTCGAAATGAACCTACTGAGGGCAGCTACACAACCTGCAAGTCTCCTGACATCCTTGACGCGCTTCGGGGCTTCGATTTGCTCGATGGATTTTATCTTGTCGGGATTGGCTTCAATCCCCCTCTGGGACACAAAGAACCCGAGAAGCTTGCCGGAGGGGACTCCGAAGACGCACTTCTCGGGGTTCAACTTGAGCTGGATCTTGCGCAGGTTCTCAAACGTCTCTTCCAAATCTTGGTTCTGTGTATCCTTGCTCTTGCTCTTCACCACTATGTCATCCATGTATGCTTCTACATTTCTGTGGATCTATGGCTCAAAAGCAGTGTGCACCACCCTTGCAAAGGTTGAGCCTGCATTCTTCAATCCAAAGGGCATGCGTATGAAGCAATATGTGCCGCATGGAGTGATAAATGCAGTCTTCTCTTCGTCTTCCTTGGCCATGAAAATCTGGTGGTAGCCTGAATATGCATCAAGGAAGGAAAGTAGCTCACATCCGGCAGTGGAGTCAACAATCTGGTCAATGCGCGGCAAGGGAAATGGATCCTTGGGACATGCTTTATTCACATCGGTGAAGTCTATACACAGTCTCCACTTCCCGTTGGCCTTACGCACGACAACTGGATTTGCTAACCACGTCGGATGGATCACGCCTCTAACCAGGCCCGCTACTTCTAGCTTCTTGATCTCTTCGGCAATGAATTCTTGGCGCTCCACGGCTTGCTTCCTGACCTTCTGCTTGACGGGCCGCGCATGAGGACAAACAGCAAGCTTGTGCTCAATTACCTTCCTGGGAACGCCGGGGATGTCAGATGGTTGCCATGCAAACACATCGACATTCGCCCGCAGGAAGGCAACGAGCGCGCTTTCCTATTTGTTGTCGAGTGTAGCACTGATGGTGAAAGTACCACCAGTGCCGTCCTCCTTGGCGGACACCTTCTTGGTTGCTGGTGGAGCGGCCATCCCCTTCTTGCACTTGCCGGTGGAGCTCGATGGAACGTCCTCGACGGCAGCGCAGCACTCCGAAGAGGTGCGTTTGCCGGAGTGGGCCCCAGAGCACTTGCCGGACTTGGTCTTGGTCTTCTTACCCCCGGGAGCTTCAGCGGCAAGTGTGTTGCTCTCCGCTGCGGCTGCTGCATCCCGGTATATCTTGTCGGCGCAGATAAGCGCGTACTTCTTGTCGCCATGGACAGAGATGACGCTTATCGGCCCCGGCATCTTGAGCACATTGTAGGCATAGTGGGAAGCTGCTATGAACTTGGCGAGGGCAGGACGTCCAAGTATCCCATTGTATGGCAATGGGATATCGACAACATCAAAGGTTATCCTCTCTGTCCTGAAGTTGAGCTCCCCGCCAAAGGTCACTGGCAGGGTGATCTTCCCCTTGGGCTTGCTCCTTCCCAGGTTTATTCCTTGGAACGAACCGGTCTCTTCGAGCTCGCCATCTGGGATCTGGAGTTTCTTGATCACAGCTGAGGAGATCAAGTTCAGGCCGGCCCCGCCGTCAACCAACATTTTGGTGACCTTGAGGTTGCGGATGGTTGGTGAGACCAACATCGGCAAGCACCCGACCGCAGTGGTGCGGTCAGGGTGATCCTCAAGATCAAAAATGATGGGCGTGCTGGACCACATCAGCAGCCTGCGCGACTCAATGGGAGGCTCTGCTGCGTTCACTTCACGCACCCACTGCTTGAGTTGGCGGTGGGAAGTGTGCAGAGAGGCGCCCCTGTCGACGCACAACACTTCTGTGGCCTTCTGGAACTCCTGCTCGCTGTTATCACCTTCCTCCATGTCGTCGTCGTCCTCTTCCTCTTCATCTTTGTCGCGGCCCCGGGGAGGTCGATCACCTTGCCGCGGCGTCCTCCCCGGCCATTGAATGGCCGCTTCTTGCTTGGCTCTCCTCCGCCACCTTGGGCCTTCTCCTTGTCGCGCCGCTCGTATTCAGCTTTCTGCTGTTCTACGAGGTACTCGACGCGCTTGCAGTTGGAAAGGTCATGACCCTTGGTGCGGTGGATCTTGCAATATTGCTTGTCGGAGCCGTCCTGCTTGTCGGCTGCCGCTACAGGGGCGGGCTCCTTGCCGGAGCCGCTGGCCTGTGCTGTCTTGGCGGGAGCCTCCTTGCCGGACTTCTCGACGACAAGTACCTCCTTGCTTTTCTTCTTTCTGTTGTTCCGCCGCCGGCTCTTCTTCGCCGGGGCGGCATCCTCACTGTCACTTCCCCCTGCGCCAGCATCTTCCCCGGGGAGTCTCCTCCCCTCTTCGGCGCGCGCGCACTTGTCAGCCAGAGCATAGAGCTCGCTGACATCCCGTATCTTGGTCATGGCCATCTCCTCACGCATGCGGCGGTTACGCACGTTCTGGTGGAACGCGCTGATAACCGCGGCAGGGTGGACGTCGGCGATATTGTGCTGCACGCGGCTGAATCGTTGGATGTACTTGCGCAGGGGCTCTCCTTCCTTCTGGGCCAAGATGTGGAGATCACTCTCCCGGCCGTGGGGTTTGTGGCCGCCTGTGAAGGCGCCAACAAATTGGTGGCACAGATCTGCCCACGAAGAAATAGAGCCTTCCGGCAAGTGCATAAGCCAAGAACGAACGTTCGGCCTAAGCACCAGCGGGAAGTAGTTCGCCAGTATCTATTCGTCGCGCCCCCCGGCAGCCTGCACCGCGATGGTGTATATGCTGAGGAACTCCGAAGGGTGCGTCTTGCCGTCGTACTTCTCCGGTACGTCGGGCCTGAAGTTCTTCACGCTGGGCCACTGGACACGCTGCAGCTCTCGAGTAAACGCAGTGCAACCTGCCGCGTACGGCAAGTCGCCTGGCTCACCGGACGCGTGTGTGTCGACAGCGGTCCCAGCGCGCTGATCTGATTGTCGCCGAGCTTCTCGGCGGCGCTCGATTGTTGTTCGAGCGTCTTCTTGTCGCCGGTCGTCAAGGACTTCGCGCTGGTCCCGACGAGCCCGCGGATCCGACGACGCCGTGGAGTCGTCGTCGACATTAATCCGACGGGGAGGCATCTTCTGCTTCCGCGGCGGGGAGTGCACGGTGGTCGCACCCCCGGCGGTCTTGTCGCCGTCGGCCTTCGTCTTCTCGACTTGCCGTGGCCGCGAGGTCGCCGGCTGCTGCGGCGTGTCGTTGTTGGCGAAGGCGATGAGGCTTTGTATCGTCGCCCTCCAGTCTTCGGCCTTGTCTGCCGCTGGAGGGAAGTCGAGGAGCAGTTGCGCTGCTGGGTTCCCGCCCCGGCGACCGCGCCTTGCTCGTGCCAGGACGGTGGCCCGGAGCATCCCGCGAACCTCCGGCTTGCCCTTGCCCTAGCAAGCGAATGGTACCTCCCGTACCACGGCGCTGCTGGGTTGTCGTCTGCTGAGATGGACGTGGCGCGTCTACGGACACCGAGGCTCGGTCGTCCGTCTTGTCCTTAGATTTGGTGGTGCCGCGAGTTTCCTCGCCGGCGACCACCCTTCCGCCGGCGTCTCCTCCACCCACCATTGGTTCTGGTGGCGGTGGAACAGACGCAGACGGGCCTGCGACCTCCGAGGCCTTCTTCTTCGGGGCCATGCTGTTGTTGCTGGAGTTGATGAAGCTGGAGAGGTTGGTGAAGAATGCGCCCGCGTGAACGCCGGATCAGGTTCGCACAACCTCGACGCCCCCTACCTGGCGCACCAAAGATGTCGGGGGAAACTGTCCACCACGAACACCTATGGGACCGGAGCCCCTTGTACGTTGCGGTAAGGGAGCGGAGGAAGCACAAAGAGCAGATCGAGGAGAGCACGCGGGCAGTTTACCCAGGTTCGGGCCGCGACGGACGCGTAAAACCCTACTCCTTCTTAGATTGTATTGAGTGTTGGAGCTCGGGAGCTTGAAGAACTAGCTACACCGAGCGAGAGAGCTGTCTAGGTTCCGAACCCTTTCTACGTTGTGCATGGGCCTCCTTTTATAGCTCAAGGGGTCACCGACAGGTGCCAATGTAGAAGAAGGGCAAAAATGTAACTTTGGTGGTAGTTGTAATAGTGCGGGAACAGTGCGTGAACAGTGGTCATCACCTACTTTGACAGTGGGGGACAAGAGCATTAAATGCCCGTCGCCGTCGACCCCAAAAGCCCCCGCCCGTGCGTCTCCGTTCGCCACGGAGGTAGCTTCGTCACCGTGGAGTGCCACCGTGTCCCCCAGGCTGCACAGCCATCCGCCACGCGTCCCTGGAATGGCCCCAGGGCGACGCGTGGGTCGATGAGCTGGAGCGCGGGCACACAGCGTAACTCCCCCCGGCAAGCACCTTGCCGGGGCCTTGACCTTGCCGGGCCCTGAAGCTTGTCGCTCCCCGGGCCTTGCCGGGGCGCATGTTGCGCCGAGGCATGTCTTCTGAGATGTAGTCTTCTGGTCTTCCTGGCAAGCTCCTCTTGCCAGGGGCTTGTGCTTAATGTAATAGTCTTGAGCCTGGAGCGGCCTTCCCGGCAAGCTCCACTTGCCGAGGTCTTGATCTTCTGACTTGTATACTTTGTTTTTGAATGGCTTAATAAGGACCAGAGAGGTTTCCGGCAAGCACGTGGTAGACCCTGCCGCGGGAAGCTGCTACTGCCCGTGCACAAGTTGGGGTACTAAGGTACCCCTATCTTAGTACACCGATATGGCTGGTTTTTAAATTCTAGTAAATCCAAAACTCCTCTGAAATTCATGAAACTTGGCATGCTATTATGGAGCGGCATCAACAAGCTGTGGTAAAAAATTTGACCCATCTGTGACAGGTTTCGGTATAAGCTTCTCACAAACCAGAGCTTCTCACAACAAGCGTGATGGTTTCGGTTGGGAACGTGCCACCTTTGGGGACGGAACGATATCCGTTGCCTCTTATTTCTTTCAAAAATATTCTAGCGTCAACATAGAATAATAGTAGTGTTGTGTTTAATTTTAGAATTTTTCGTGGTTCGTTTGGCCTTTTTATACGTTAATAGGGTTTTCTAGGCATTTTATGTGCATAATTAAAATTTGAACTACAAGCACATGCTCCAGAGCACCAAAGTTGGTTGAAAAATAACATGTGTGTCCTTGGGTGAATATCTAGGCCCATGCAGGAAATGGGAAGGAAATTCAAACATCACGACACTGTGGATTGCCGGCACAACATTGAGATGCCTGGTTTTTAAATTCTAGTAAATACAAAACTCATCTAAAATCCATGAAACTTGGCATGCTATCATGGAGCAGCATCAACATGCCGTGGTAAATTTTTTGTCCCATTTGGGGCAGGTTTTGGTATAAGCTTCTCACAAACCAGAGTTTCTCACAACAAGCGTGATGGTTTCGGCAGCGAACGTGCCACCTTTGGGGATGGAACGATATCCGTTGCCTCTTATTGCATTCCAAAATTTGCTACTGTCAGCATAGAATAACATGAGTGTTGTGTTTAATTTTGGAATTTTTCATTGTTCGTTTGGCCTTTCTATACATTAATTGGGTTTTCTAGGCATTTTATGTGCATAATTCAAATTTGAACTACAAGCCCATGCTCCAGTGCACCAAAGTTAGCTAAAAAGTCACGTGTGTTTCATTGGGTAAATTTCTAGGTCGAATGCAAGAAATGGGAATGAAATTCAAACACCAGGGCACTATTGATTGCCTGCAAAATGTTAAGATGCCTTGTTTTTATATTCTAGTAAATCCAAAACTAGTCTGAAATTCACGGAACTTGGCATGCTATCAAGGAGCGGCATCAACATGTTGTGGTAAATTTTTATTCCCATTTGGGGCGGGTTTGGGTATAAGCTTCTCACAAACCAGAGATTCTCACAACAAGCGTGATGGTTTCGGTAGGGAACGTGCCACCTTTGGGGACGGAACAATATCCATTGCCTCTTATGGTTTTAAAATAATTTCTAGTGTCAACATAGAATAACAGGAGTGTTGTGCTTAATTTTGGAATTTTTCGTGGTTCGTTTGGCCTTTTTATATGCTAATAGGGTTTTCTAGGCATTTTATGTGCATAATTCAAATTTGAACTACAAGCACATGCTCCAGTGCACCAAAGTTGTCTGAAAAATCACATGTGTGTCCTTGGGTGAATTTCTAGGTCCCATGCAAGAAATGGGAATGAAATTCAAACACCAGGGCACTGTTGATTGCCATCAAACATTGAGATGCCTTGTTTTAAAATCTTGTAGATCCAATACTTGTCTGAAATTCATGGAACTTGGCATGCTATCATGGAGCGGCATCAACATGGTGTGATAAACTTTTTGTCCCATTTGGGGCAGGTTTGGGTATTAGCTTCTCACAAACCAGAGCTTCTCACAACAAGCTTGATGGTTTCGATAGGGAACGTGCCACCTTTGGGGACAGAACGATATCCGTTGCCTCCAAAAAATTTCTAGCGTCAACATAGAATAATATTAGTGTTGCGTTTAATTTTAGAATTTTTCGTGGTTTGTTTGGCCTTTTTATACATTAATAGGGTTTTCTATGCATTTTATGTGCATAATTCAAATTTGAACTACAAGCCCATGCTCCCGTGCACCAAAGTTGGATGAAAAATCATGTGTGTGTCCTTGGGTGAATTTCTAGGTCCCATGCAAGAAATGGGAATGAAATCCAAACACCAGGGCACTGTGGATTGCCGGCAAAACATTGAGATGGCTGGTTTTTAAATTCTAGTAAATCCAAAACTCATATGAAATTCATGAAACTTGGCATGCTATTATGGAGCGGCATCAACATGCGGTGGTAAATTTTTTGACCCATTTGGGGCAGGTTTGGGTATAAGCTTCTCACAAACCAGAGT
This sequence comes from Secale cereale, assembly GCA_902687465.1. Lineage (NCBI taxonomy): Eukaryota > Viridiplantae > Streptophyta > Magnoliopsida > Poales > Poaceae > Secale > Secale cereale. The sequence continues at coordinate 387,262,147 of LR738715.1, read as the reverse complement.
TCCTCACAACAAGCGTGATGGTTTTGGTAGGGAACGTGCCACCTTTGGGGATGGAACGATATCCGTTGCCTCTTATTGCATTCCAAAATTTGCTATTGTCACCTTAGAATAACAGGAGTGTTGTGTTTAATTTTAGAATTTTTCATGGTTCATTTGGCCTTTTTATACATTAATTGGGTTTTTTAGGCATTTTATGTGCAAAATTCAAATTTGAACTACAAGCCCATGCTCCAGTGCACCAAAGTTAGCTAAAAAGTCACGTGTGTATCATTGGGTAAATTTATAGGTCCCATGCAAGAAATGGGAATGAAATTCAAACACCAGGGCACTATTGATTGCCTGCAAAATGTTAAGATGCCTTGTTTTTATATTCTAGTAAATCCAAAACTAGTCTGAAATTCATGGATCTTGGCATGCTATCAAGGAGCGGCATCAACATGTTGTGGTAAATTTTTATTCCCATTTGGGGCAGGTTTGGGTATAAGCTTCTCACAAACCAGAGATTCTCACAATAAGCGTGATGGTTTCGGTAGGGAACGTGCCACCTTTGGGGACGGAACAATATCCATTGCCTCTTATGGTTTTAAAATAATTTCCAGTGTCAACATAGAATAACAGGAGTGTTGTACTTAATTTTGGAATTTTTCATGGTTCGTTTGGCCTTTTTATATGCTAATTGGGTTTTCTAGGCATTTTATGTGCTTAATTCAAATTTGAACTACAAGCACATGCTCCAGTGCACAAAAGTTGTCTGAAAAATCACATGTGTGTCCTTGGCTGAATTTCTAGGTCCCATTCAAGAAATGGGAATGAAATTCAAACACCAGGGCACTGTTGATTGCCGTCAAAACATTGAGACGCCTTGTTTTAAAATCTTGTAGATCCAAAACTTGTCTGAAATTCATGGAACTTGGCATGCTATCATGGAGCGGCATCAACATGATGTGATAAACTTTTTGTCCCATTTGGGGCAGGTTTGGGTATAAGCTTCTCACAAACCAGAGCTTCACACAACAAGCTTGATGGTTTCGGTAGGGAACGTGCCACCTTTGGGGACAGAACGATATCCGTTGCCTCTTATTTCTTTCAAAAAATTTCTAGCGTCAACATAGAATAATAGTAGTGTTGTGTTTATTTTTAGAATTTTTCGTGGTTTGTTTGGCCTTTTTATACGTTAATACGGTTTTCTAGGCATTTTATGTGCATAATTCAAATTTGAACTACAAGCACATGGTCCCGTGCGCCATAGTTGGCTGAAAAATCACGTGTGTGTCCTTGGGTGAATTGCTACGTCCCATGCTAGAAATGGGAATGAAATCCAAACACCAGGGCACTGTGGATTGCTGGCAAAACATTGAGATGGCTGGTTTTTAAATTCTAGTAAATCCAAAACTCGTCTGAAATTCATGAAACTTGGCATGCTATCATGGAGCGGCATCAACATGTTGTGGTAAGTTTTTTGACCCATTTGTGACAGGTTTCGGTATAAGCTTCTCACCAACCAAAGCTTCTCACAACAAGCGTGATGGTTTCGGTAGGGAACGTGCCACCTTTGGGGACGAAACGATATCCGTTGCCTCTTATTTCTTTCAAAAAAATTCTAGCTTCAACATAGAATAATAGTAGTTATGTGTTTAATTTTAGAATTTTTCGTGGTTCGTTTGGCCTTTTTATAAGTTAATAGGGTTTTCTAGGCATTTTATGTGCATAATTAAAATTTGAACTGCAAGCACATGCTCCAGAGCACCAAAGTTGGTTGAAAAATAACATGTGTGTACTTGGGTGAATATCTAGGCCCATGCAGGAAATGGGAAGGAAATTCAAACACCACGGCACTGTGGATTGCCGGCAAAACATTGAGCTGCCTGGTTTTTAAATTCTAGTAAATATAGAACACATCTTAAATTCATGAAACTTTGCATGCTATCATGGAGCGGCATCAACAAGCCGTGGTAAATTTTTTTTCCATTTGGGGCAGGTTTGGGTATAAGCTTCTCACAAACCAGAGTTTCTCACAACAAGCGTGATGGTTTCGGCAGCGAACGTGCCACCTTTGGGGATGGAACGATATCCGTTGCCTCTTATTGCATTCCAAAATTTGCTGCTGTCAGCATAGAATAACAGGAGTGTTGTGTTTAATTTTGGAATTTTTCATTGTTCGTTTGGCCTTTTTATACATTAATTGGGTTTTCTAGGCATTTTATGTGCATAATTCAAATTTGAACTACAAGCCCATGCTCCAGTGCACCAAAGTTAGCTAAAAAGTCACGTGTGTTTCATTGGGTAAATTTCTAGGTCCAATGCAAGAAATGGGAATGAAATTCAAACACGAGGGCACTATTGATTGCCTGCAAAATGTTAAGATGCCTTGTTTTTATATTCTAGTAAATCCAAAACTAGTCTGAAATTCACGGAACTTGGCATGCTATCAAGGAGCGGCATCAACATGTTGTGGTAAATTTTTATTCCCATTTGGGGCGGGTTTGGGTATAAGCTTCTGACAAACCAGAGATTCTCACAACAAGCGTGATGGTTTTGGTAGGGAACGTGCCACCTTTGGAGACAGAACAATATCCATTGCCTCTTATGGTTTTAAAATAATTTCTAGTGTCAACATAGAATAACAGGAGTGTTGTGCTTAATTTTGGAATTTTTTGTGGTTCGTTTGGCCTTTTTATATGCTAATAGGGTTTTCTAGGCATTTTATGTGCATAATTCAAATTTGAACTACAAGCACATGCTCCAGTGCACCAAAGTTGTCTGAAAAATCACATGTGTGTCCTTGGGTGAATTTCTAGGTTCCATGCAAGAAATGGGAATGAAATTCAAACACCAGGGAACTGTTGATTGCCATCAAAACATTGAGATGCCTTGTTTTAAAATCTTGTAGATCCAAAACTTGTCTGAAATTCATGGAACTTGGCATGCTATCATGGAGCGGCATCAACATGATGTGATAAACTTTTTGTCCCATTTGGGGCAGGTTTGGGTATAAGCTTCTCACGAACCAGAACTTCTCACAACAAGCTTGATGGTTTCGGTAGGGAACGTGCCACCTTTGGGGACAGAACGATATCCGTTGCCTCTTATTTCTTTCAAAAAAATTCTAGCGTCAACATAGAATAATAGTAGTGTTGTGTTTAATTTTAGAATTTTTCGTGGTTCGTTTGGCCTTTTTATACGTTAATAGGGTTTTCTATGCATTTTATGTGCATAATTCAAATTTGAACTACAAGCCCATGCTCCCGTGCACCAAAGTTGGCTGAAAAATCACGTGTGTGTCCTAGGGTGAATTTCTAGGTCACATGCAAGAAATGAGAATGAAATCCAAACACCAGGGCACTGTGGATTGCCGGCAAAACATTGAGATGGCTGGTTTTTAAATTCTAGTAAATCCAAAACTCATATGAAATTCATGAAACTTGGCATGCTATTATGGAGCGGCATCAACATGCGGTGGTAAATTTTTTGACCCATTTGGGGCAGGTTTGGGTATAAGCTTCTCACAAACCAGAGTTTCTCCCAAGAAGCGTGATGGTTTTGGCAGGGAACGTGCCACCTTTGGGGATGGAACGATATCCGTTGCCTCTTATTGCATTCCAAAATTTGCTATTGTCAGCTTAGAATAACAGGAGTGTTGTGTTTAATTTTGGAATTTTTCATGGTTCGTTTGGCCTTTTTATACATTAATTGGGTTTTCTAGGCATTTTATGTGCAAAATTCAAATTTGAACTACAAGCCCATGCTCCAGTGCACCAAAGTTAGCTAAAAAGTCACGTGTGTGTCATTGGGTAAATTTCTAGGTCCCATGCAAGAAATGGGAATGAAATTCAAACACCAGGGCACTATCGATTGCCTGCAAAATGTTAAGATGCCTTGTTTTTATATTCTAGTAAATCCAAAACTAGTCTGAAATTCATGGAACTTGGCATGCTATCAAGGAGCGGCATCAACATGTTGTGGTAAATTTTTATTCCCATTTGGGGCAGGTTTGGGTATAAGCTTCTCACAAACCAGAGATTCTCACAATAAACGTGATGGTTTCGGTAGGGAATGTGCCACCTTTGGGGACGGAACAATATCCATTGCCTCTTATGGTTTTAAAATAATTTCTAGTGTCAACATAGAATAACAGGAGTTTTGTACTTAATTTTGCAATTTTTCATGGTTCGTTTGGCCTTTTTATATGCTAATTGGGTTTTCTAGGCATTTTATGTGCATAATTCAAATTTGAACTACAAGCACATGCTCCAGTGCACAAAAGTTGTCTGAAAAATCACATGTGTGTCCTTGGGTGAATTTCTAGGTCCCATGCAAGAAATGGGAATGAAATTCAAACACCAGGGCACTGTTGATTGCTGTCAAAACATTGAGACGCCTTGTTTTAAAATCTTATAGATCCAAAACTTGTCTGAAATTCATGGAACTTGGCATGCTATCATGGAGCGGCATCAACATGATGTGATAAACTTTTTGTCCCATTTGGGGCGGGTTTGGGTATAAGCTTCTCACAAACCAGAGCTTCTCACAACAAGCTTGATGGTTTCGGTAGGGAACGTGCCACCTTTGGGGACAGAACGATATCCGTTGCCTCTTATTTCTTTCAAAAAATTTCTAGCGTCAACATAGAATAATAGTAGTGTTGTGTTTAATTTTAGAATTTTTCGTGGTTTGTTTGGCCTTTTTATACGTTAATGGGGTTTTCTAGGCATTTTATATGCATAATTCAAATTTTAACTACAAGCCCATGCTCCCGTGCACCAAAGTTGGCTGAAAAATGACGTGTGTGTCCTTGGGTGAATTTCTAGGTCCCATGCAAGAAATGGGAATGAAATCCAAACACCGGGGCACTGTGAATTGCTGGCAAAACATTGAGATGGCTGGTTTTTAAATTCTAGTAAATCCAAAACTCGTCTGAAATTCATGAAACTTGGCATGCTATTATGGAGCGGCATCAACATGCTGTGGTAAAAAAAATTTACCCATCTGTGATAGGTTTCGGTATAAGCTTCTCACAAACCAGAGCTTCTCACAACAAGCGTGATGGTTTCGGTAGGGAACGTGCCACCTTTGGGGACGGAACAATATTTGTTGCCTCTTATTTCTTTCAAAAAAATTCTAGCGTCAACATAGAATAATAGTAGTGTTGTGTTTAATTTTTGAATTTTTCGTGGTTCTTTTGGCCTTTTTATACGTTAATAGGGTTTTCTAGGCATTTTATGTGCATAATTAAAATTTGAACTACAAGCACATGCTCCAGAGCACCAAAGTTGGTTGAAAAATAACATGTGTGTCCTTGGGTGAATATCTAGGCCCATGCAGGAAATGGGAAGAAAATTCAAACACCACGGCACTGTGGATTGTCGGCAAAACATTGAGATGCCTGCTTTTTAAATTCTAGTAAATACAAAACTCATCTGAAATTCATGAAACTTGGCATGCTATCATGGAGCAGCATCAACATGCCGTGGTAAAGTTTTTGTCCCATTTGGGGCAGGTTTGGGTATAAGCTTCTCACAAACCAGAGTTTCTCACAACAAGCGTGATGGTTTTGGCAGGGAACGTGCCACCTTTGGGGATGGAACGATATCCGTTGCCTCTTATTGCATTCCAAAATTTGCTATTGTCAGCTTAGAATAACAGGAGTGTTGTGTTTAATTTTGGAATTTTTCATGGTTCGTTTGGCCTTTTTATACATTAATTGGGTTTTCTAGGCATTTTATGTGCAAAATTCAAATTTGAACTACAAGCCTGTCGGGGGAAACTGTCCGCCACGAACACCTATGGGACCGGAGTCCCTTGTCTGTGCGGTACGAGGGCGGAGGGAGCACAAAGAGCAGATCGAAGCAGACGCGCGGGCAGTTTTACCCAGGTTCGGGCCGCACGGATGCGTAAAACCCTACTCCTGCTTGGTTGTGTATTGAGTTGAGCGCTCGGGAGCTTGAAGAAGCAGCTACACCGTGCGTGAGAGTAATCTAGGTTTCGAACCTCCTCCACGTTGTGCATGGGCCTCCTTTTATAGTGCAAGGGGTCACCGACAGGTGTCAACGTAGGAGAAAGGGGTAAAAATGTAAAAAAGGTGGTAGTTGTAACAGTGCGGGAACAGTGGAGCTACAGTACAGAACAGTGGTCTATACCTACTTTAACAGTGGGGGACAAGGGCATTCAATGCCCGTCGCCGTCGACCCCAAAAGCTCCCGCCTTAGCGTCTCCGTCCGCCACGGCGACGGGTCCATCACCGTGGTGCGCCACCGTGTACCCCAGGCTGCACAGCCGTCCGCCACGCGTCCCTGGTCAGGCCCCAGGGCGACGCGTGGGCCGATGAGCTGGAGCGCGGGCACACAGCGTAGCTTCCCCGGCAAGCGCCTTGCCGGGGCCTTGATCTTGCCGGGCCCGGGAACTTGCCGCTCCCCGGGCTCCTTGCCGGGGCGCGCATAGCGCCGAGGCAATATCTTCTAATCTTCCTGGCAAGCTCCTCTTGCCAGGGTCTTGTGTTAGTGGGATAGCCTTGAGCCTGGTACGGCCTTCCCGGCAAGCTCCTCTTGCCGGGGTCTCGATCTTCTGTCTTGTATACTTTGTTTTTGAATGGTTTAATAGGAGGCAGGAAGGTCTCCGGCGAGCACGCAGTAAACCTTGCGGCGGGAAGCTGCAACTGCCCGTGCACAAGTTGGGGTACTGAGGTACCCCTACCTTAGTACACCGACAGGAGCCCCCGGGCCTGGGCCACACACGGTGCCGAGCGCTGTTGGGCCAGGCCCAAAACAGTGCACGGGCACCCGCGGCCCGCGGCGCGCCGAATCCACTTCCATATCCGCCGCACCCCACGGTAACGGCACGCATCGATTGCGGCGCCGTGGGATGGGACGTGCCCACGATCTCTTAATGGAAAGGGGGAAACGCCCCCCACTCCCCCATAAAAGCAGAGGCAGCGGGCGCGGTTCCCCTCCCTGTGCTCTCATTACGTCGTCTTCTTCCTGCTAAAGATTCCTTCTTGCGCTCCGCCTCCACAGCTCCGCCGCCGCCTAGCTCTTCGTCCCCTTCCTTCCGCCGCGTCCGCCATGGCCCCAAAGGCCGACAAGGGGAAAGCGGAGAAGTCCAAGAAGGAGAAATCCGAGCAAGCAGCCAAGCTCATTGCTTACCGGAAGCGGAACGTCGTCTTCTCGCCGAGGCTCGGCGTGCAAGAACTCTGGAACAAGTACTACTTGTTCTGGTCCAAGGGCACCGACGCGCATCCCCGCACCCGAGCATACCCGGCCGCCGCCAAGGACAACTATCCCGGCGGGTATTACTTCTTTGCTGCCTTTTTCCACTGTGGCCTCTGCCCTCCTTTTTCGAACTTCTTCTGTGATATCATGAATACGTACGGCTTCCATCTGCTTGATTTCACCCCCAACGCCATCCTCACCATGGCCGTTTTCGCACATATGTGCGAAAACTTCATAGGAGTCCACCCCAACGTAGCCCTCTTTAGACACTTTTTCACCCCTAGAGCCGAGGCCGATGCCCCCCTCTCCGGATGTATTTCTTGGGTCTTCCGTCTCGGGAAGAAGGGGTCGTACTTGCCGGGGGAGCTCCGCGGCAAGTGGGAGGAATGGCGAGCTGAGTGGTGCTGGATTGTAGAGGACCAGCCGCAAGCCTTTACTGCGCCGCGCACAACGCCTATCGCGCGCGGCAGAGATTGGAGCGAACTAGACTCCGACGACGTCAAGCTCGACATCGCTCTTGTCCGGATCCTCCGTCTTCGGCTGGCCCGGCTGTCAGTTGCCGAGGTGGGCGCAGATTTCCTCCGCCGGCGCATCACCCCTCTCCAAGACCGGAAGAGGCCGGCCTGGTTGTACGGCGGCCCGGCAGACATCATGAGGCTGCGCCCCGGGCTTAATTTTAACTTCACCACTCTGGAGCTGCGCGGGATGGTACGAGAGCTCTTCAAGTACGACCCGGCGCACCCCGAGTGGTTCAGGACTCCCCGGGAAGTGGTGCCGCTCTGCAACAACGCCGCGAGGGACCGAATCCTTGCCATGATGCCGATGTGCGACTCGCATGGCTTGGACCGCTCGTGGATCGCCCCGAAGCCCATCGACGTCCTCAACTTCTACGACAACCTCGTCGAGGTGGCGAGTAACAAGGAGGACCTCAAGCTGCATACGCGGGACACCACCGACCAGGAAATCGCCTACATAGCTTCTCGGGCTGAGGAGGCCGCCGCAGCCGCGGCGGCAGGAGTCTTCGGGTTTTCGCCGGAAGAGGCGGAGGCCGAGGAGGCGTCCACCCAGGCGGAAGAGGCGGAGATCCGGCGGTTGCTGAACCTCCCACCCGACGCGCTCACCGGGGTCCCCTCATTGAGGCACTCCGGGATCCATGGGATCGCGACGGAGGCCGCGGCAAGGGAGGGAACCGCCGGAGGAAGCAGAGGCGCCGCGAGGGGCGGAGGCGCCAAGGGGAAGAGGGCCGCAGCGCTGGATGCTGGGCCCAGCGAGCCGGCCGAGGCAGAGGAGGAGGAGGAGGAGGAGGCCGAAGATTCCGGCGGATCTACGGAGTTATACGCCGACGACCTCTCCTCGTCGGAGAGCTCCCCGCCCCCGGCAAGCCCGAAGGAGTCCCCGGCAAAGCGCCTCCGCAAGGCGGCGACGGGGGAAAGGGCACAGGCGCCCCGGCAACAGCCACCTCGGCGGGCGGCTCCCCGGGGGAGTCAAGCCGCGCCAAGGCCGTCCGGCGCACCAGCCGCAGCAGAGGCGGGCCGGGCGCGGACCACGACGGAGGCGCCCCGCAGGCCGGCAGCGAGCCGGCAGGGGTCTTCTCGGAGCGGAGCAGCGGCTCCGCCCGCCCCCCGGGCGCCGGCAGCCACAGGGGCTGGGTCTTCGCAGCCCCCAGCCCCGGTGAGCACCAAGCGCGCGAGGGAGTCTTCGCCTCCCGCTCCTCGCGTCGACGCGCCCACGGTGGAGTATGACTTCTCCGCCCTGAGCGAGGACGACGAGGAAGACCAGGAGTAAGGATCCGTGATTCTTCATCTTCTTAATTCTTGTCTTGAGCTTCTGTTGATGCTAACTCTGTCTTCTGTTCTGGTTTCAGGACCCTGGCCCATCGCGCCGCGAAGAAGGCCAAGGCGCCCGAGGCCGAGGTCGCGGAGGACTCGGCAGCGGCGGCAGCGGAGGGCGCGCCGGAGCCGAGCCTGCCGGACTCTGGCGCTGCTCCGATGAGCAGCCCCCAGCGCAGCCCGCAGCGCAGCCCCCAGCGTAAGTCTGGGGTTCTTTCTTTTTGCTTGTCGGGGTGCGTCTGAGGCTTTTGACTTTATCTTCATGTTTTGACATTTCTTGTCTTGTTCCGTGCAGAGGGGGAGCCGCAGCGGGAAGAACGCCCGGAGACCACCGCCGAGGAGCTGCAGGCACCGCCATCCCCGCCAAGGCAGGACTCTCCGGCAAGGGAGAGTGCTCCGTCAAGGGCGGGTACTCCGCCAAGGCAGAGTACCCCGCCAAGGACTAGCAGCCCGGCAAGGGCGGCTACCCCGCCAAGGCCAAGTTCCCCGGCGAGGGCGACTACTCCGACGAGGCCGAGCTCCCCGGCGAGGGAGCCCGCCGCCGAGGACGCCCGCCAAGGTAACCTTTGTAACTTGTCTTCTTGGCTTGTCTTTTTTGGATATTTGCTTGAGTCTTGAATTTCTTTGTCTTCTTCTTCTTCCTAGATCTTCCTCCTCCTGTGCCTATGGAGACAGAGGTAATTATCCTCGAGGAGGAGGACGCGCAGGGCGGCGGCGGCGACGCTCCGGTCGTCGAGGAGGTGGGCGAGGCCGCCGAGCCGGCCGCGCAAGAGACTGCTCCAGCTGCGGATGCAGCGGCCGGGGAGGGGGACGGTGGCCGCACCGCCGACCCGGAGGTGGCGGGAGCATCGGATGCTGCGCCGGCCACCGGTCCCTCCGCCGGCGAGGAGCAAAGGTTTTATCTCGAGGCCCCCAATGGCGTCTTCATCCAGATGCCGTGGGGGTCTTCGTCGCGAGCTCCTGCGGAGGGCGAGGCGTTCGACGGAGAGGTCCTCGCCTCCGCAGGCCTGAAGATAGTCCAGGCGCCCGGTGGAGGTGAGGGGCCCGAGGAGGAGCGATTGCTTCATCAGCTCCTGGCCCTTTACCGGGCCAGGCAAGCAAAGCTCGCTTCCCGGGAGGCTCTTGCCGCCAAGGCCGCGGCGGAGATGGAGAAGCGTGCGGCGGAGCTCAGCGCCGCCAACCAGGCTGCTCTCCGCCAGGTGGCGGAGGAGCGAGAGCGTCTCGCCGGCGAGTACCAAGAGTGGGTACTTGAGAGGGCCGAAGCCGATGAACAGCAGCGCCTCGCCGGGGTGGAGATGTCCCGGTGAGAGGGAGAGCTCGCGCAGCGGAAGGTGGATCTGGATTCTCATGAAGAAGACCTTGCCGCTCGCGAGGCTGCCCTTGGCGGGGAGCTGAAAGAGGCGAAGGCCGCCGCGGCTGCCGCGGAGGACGCCAAGAAAGAGCTCGCCGCCAAGGTTGAACAACTGGAGAAGGCGATGAAGGTGAGCGCCGAGAAGGTTGCCGCGCTCATCCTGGAGCGCGAGAAGGATGCTCACACCAACTCAGAGCTCCAGGTGAGTTTGTCCCAGAGGGGTGACGAGCTGAAGGCCGCCAAGGATTCCATTGAAGACTTGGAGCTGAAGGTCACCACCCTGAAGGAATCGCTTGATGCTGCCCGGGCCCAGGAGACCAAGCTGAAGGATGAGCTCCGCAAGGAGCGAACCTTGATGGAGAGCGTCAACAAGGCCTCCGAGCTCTTCCGGCAGACTATTGAGGTGTGGACCGAAGAGCTGGTTTCTTCTGCGTCCAACATTGACCAGGAGTTGCTTGCTTTGAAGGTCGAACATCTTATCTACTCGCCGGATCCAGATCTCCCGCACAGCGCCAAGCTCAGCCTCTTCTTCAGAGGTGTCGCTCCAGCCCTTGCAGGTCTCCGGAACCGCATCCCCGCGCAGCTGGCCGAGGAGTCGCGCCGGCTCTGCGCGGGAACTCTGGAGCGGGTCTTGACGAAGATCGTGTACCGCAACCCGGGGATCAATCTCACGAACGTTCTTCGCACCCTACCGGCAGATGCGGACACGGAGGCCCTGAAGGAGCAGGTCGGCCACATCATCGCCAAGGTGGCAAAGCTTGGCAGGAAGGAAGGCGACCGCGTAGACTAGGGCCCCATTTATCTTTATCTTTTCGTTGCTGCAAATTATGTTATGAACTCATTAGTCCATTGCGACAAGTTATCCTTGTAAGATATTTGCTTTACTTCAATCAATCAGTGCAATGTTATCTTCCTTGTTCCAATCTTTGACTTTGTATGTTTTTCACCCTACGCTCCCGGGGGGCTTGCCGGCAAGGGGCCCTTGTCGCGAGCGCTGAGTGCTGGACTCTGAGCAGCCTGCTGGCCAAGGTCTTCGCCGGCAAGCAACCTTGCCGCAACTGGTCGCAACGCACTTAGCTTGTTGAGTGTACTCGGAAACGAGGCAAGGGCGCGACACTTGTCGCAGCTCACTTAAATCGTTGAGTGGACTCGAAAACAAGATAAGGGTGCGGCAAGCTACGGGTAGGTTCCTCCGCGCACAGGTTTTCCATACAAGGTGTGATCGTTCAAGGAAGACAACCAAAATTTAAAATTTGAACTGGTCAAATTCTAACAACTTATCTTTCATATGCTGCTTGTTCATGTTGTTTGCTTTCCGGTAAGGCTCTTCTTACTTGAACAGCACTTAGTCCCTCCTCCACCTCCTTCCCCCCCGGCAAACTTGTGCGCGAGGAACGTTCCTTCTGCTTAAGAGAAAAGGAAAAGGAGAGGGAAACAAGCATATCGCCTTTCGACGTAATGGTGCTTACCGTATGACTGAGTGTTGCATCAAATGCCAAACAAAACATGCAAATAGCAAAGAGAAGCATGCAAAAGGCAATCGATGCGAAAACACGAAACCTTTACTGATGCACGGGGTCTGCGCCCGGCTTTGTACAAAGGGTTACATGCAACAGCGGCAAGGCTTGTACAAAAGGTGGTTGCCGGAGCGGATCACGGCAACCGCGCCTTAGGGGTGAAACTTGCGAAGATGCTCTATGTTCCAGGAGTTGCTCACCGGTAAGCCTTCTTCGGTCTCGAGGCGGACAGCGCCGGGCCTCGTAACTTGTCTCACCCGATAAGGGCCTTCCCACTTCGGCGTCAACTTGTTGGAATTCTTGGCGGACTGAACACGCCGAAGAACAAGGTCGCCTTCCTCGAGACTCCTGGCCTTAACCTTGCGGCTATGGTAGCGGCGCAAAGCTTGCTGGTATCGAGCAGCTCGTACAGCAGCCTGGAGACGTCCCTCCTCAAGGAGCAATGCGTCATCTTGCCGCAGTTGCTCTTGCTCGAGCTCATCATAAGCGAGCACTCGAGGAGATCCGTATACGAGTTCCGTGGGGAGAACTGCCTCTGCTCCATAGACTAGAGCAAAAGGTGTCTGTCCGGTGGCTCGACTTGGTGTCGTTCTGATTGACCAAAGAGCCGCCGGGAGCTCCTCTATCCAATTCCTTCCGCACTTGCGCAGCCTATCAAAGGTCCTCGTCTTGAGTCCGCGCAGCACTTCAGCATTTGCCCTCTCCGCCTGGCCGTTGCTCCTCGGGTGAGCAACAGAAGCGAAACAGACCTTGGCGCCAAGGTCTTGGACATACTGCATGAAGGTGCGACTAGTGAATTGCGTACCGTTGTCGGTGATGATCCTGTTAGGGATCCCGAAACGGCAAACAATCGACCTGAAGAACCTGACTGCTGACTGTGCTGTCACCTTTCTCACTGGCTCCACTTCTGGCCACTTTGTGAACTTGTCGATTGCAACGTACAAGTACTCAAAGCCCCCGACGGCGCGAGGGAAAGGGCCGAGGATATCGAGCCCCCAGACCGAGAAGGGCCATGACAAAGGGATTGTTTGGAGAGCTTGAGCTGGCTGATGAATTTGCTTCGCATGGAACTGGCACGCTTCACACTTGGTTACTAGTGCAGTTGCATCTTGGAGGGCTTCTTGCCAAAAGAACCCTTGCCGGAAAGCTTTTCCGGCAAGTGCCCTTGCGCCAATATGATGGCCGCATATGCCTCCGTGTATTTCTGCCAACAGCTTCTGTCCATCTTCTCTGGAGATGCATTTCAACCTGACACCATTGAGTCTTCTTCTGTACAGCTCGTTATCCACAAACTGATACATACTTGACTGCCTGGTTATCTTCTCTATTTCTTGAGGGTCGTCGGGAAGTTCTCCAGTTTGCAGAAAACGGACGATCTGCTGTGCCCATGCCGGAGCCCGGGGCTCGACGGCAAGGACTAAAGGCTCGAGGGCCGCTGCGGGAACCCCAGCTTCTACGGCAAAGACCTCTGGTCCTGTCGGAGCTGACGGTCCCCCGGCAAGCTCGCCGGGGCGAGGCTTGTCGAGAACACTTGCTTCAACTGCACAAGCCCGAGGGCTCGCAGGAGCAAACTGTTCCTCAGCGTTGTTGTTGATCCTGGGAACTTTGGCGGCGGGTTCAGGAAGATCCGCCGGCAAGTAGTCGCCGGAGACCAACTTTCTCTTCTTGGACTGCCCAATTGATGGTGTAACTGATGGTTGAGTCAGCTTGAGCAAAAAGGTCCCTGGTTCCACAGGTAACTTCATTGCGGCGCACTTTGAAAGGCCATCTGCAATCTCATTTTGGGCTCTTGGGACGTGCTCCATCTGCAAACCTTCAAAGTGCTCTTCAAGCTTTCTCACTTCATCGACATATGCTTCCATCAAAGGACTCTGGTAGCTTTTGTTAACTTGTCGGACCACCAGCTGAGAATCTCCCCGCACAATCAGCTTCCTGATCCCAAGTTCGGCCGCAATCCTGAGGCCGGCAAGCAAGCCTTCATATTCTGCAGTGTTGTTTGTCGCTTGCTCCCTGGGGAAGTGCATCTGGATAACATATTTGAGGTGCTCTCCGGTGGGCGCGATGAGTACCACGCCGGCACCGGCGCCTTGCAGCGAGAAGGCACCGTCAAAATACATTATCCATTCACTTGTCGCTTCTTGCACGGGTACGCTCGTTTCTTGAACTTCTTCTTCTGGCGTTGGGGTCCACTCAGCGATGAATTCTGCCAAAGCTCGGCTCTGTATGGTTGAAGTACTTTCAAACTTGAGTCCAAAGCTTGACAGCTCCAGTGCCCACTCGACGATCCTGCCTGTTGCCTCTGGATTGTGCAATATCCTCTTCAACGGAAAGCGAGTGACCACCGTTATCTCATGGGCTTGGAAGTAGTGGCGCAGCTTTCTCGAGGCCATGAGGAGGCCGAAAAGCAACTTTTGCACACCAGAGTACCTTGATCTAGCTCCCTGGAGAAGGGAACTTACAAAATACACTGGGCGCTGCACCATCTTCTTCCGCACCTCTCCTTGTTCCTGCGCAGAGTCTTCCTTGTCGGGGCCAGAGCTTGTCGGGACAACCCCCTGCTTGTTGCTAGATTCGCTTGCCGGTGACGCTGACTCCTCGTCGGACTCCCTCTCCGCTACTAACGCAGCACTAACCACCTGGTTGGTTGCCGCTAAGTATAGCAACAACTTTTCCTGTGGTTTAGGTGCGACAAGTGTAGGAGTGGAGGACAGGTACCGTTTCAAATCCTGCAACGCCGCCTCCGCTTCCGGAGTCCACTTCATGGGACCTGCCTTCTTCAAGATTTTGAAGAAAGGTAGGGCGCGTTCTGCGGATTTCGAAATGAACCTACTGAGGGCAGCAACGCAACCTGCAAGCCTTCTGACATCCTTGACGCGCTTCGGGGCTTCTATCTGCTCGATGGCTTTAATCTTGTCGGGGTTGGCCTCAATCCCCCTCTGTGATACAAAGAACCCGAGAAGCTTGCCGGAGGGAACTCCAAAGACGCACTTCTCGGGGTTCAGTTTGAGCTGTATCCTGCGCAGGTTCTGAAACGTTTCTTCCAAGTCTTGAATCAGTGTTTCTTTGCTCTTGCTCTTCACCACGATGTCATCCATGTAGGCTTCTACATTCCTGTGGATCTGTGGCTCAAAAGCAGTGTACACTACCCTTGCAAAAGTTGAGCCTGCATTCTTCAATCCAAATGGCATGCGGATAAAGCAATAGGTGCCACATGGAGTGATAAACGCAGTCTTCTCTTCATCTTCCTTGGCCATGAAAATCTGGTGATAGCCTGAGTATGCATCAAGAAAACAGAGTAGCTCACATCCGGCGGTGGAGTCAACGATCTGGTCAATGCGCGGCAAAGGGAAGGGATCCTTGGGACATGCTTTATTGACATCAGTGAAGTCTATACACAGTCTCCACTTCCCGTTGGCCTTGCGCACGACGACTGGGTTTGCCAACCACGTTGGATGGATCACACCTCTAACTAGGCCTGCTGCCTCTAGTTTCTTGATCTCCTCATTGATGAACTCTTGGCGCTCCACGGCTTGCTTCCTCACTTTTTGCTTGATGGGCCGCGCATGAGGGCAGACAGCAAGCTTGTGCTCAATCACCTTCCTGGGAACACCGGGGATGTCAGATGGTTGCCAAGCAAACACATCGACATTCGCCCGCAGGAAGGCGACGAGCGCGCTTTCCTATTTGCTGTCAAGGGTGGCACTGATGGTGAAGGTACCACCAGTGCCATCCTCCTTTGCGGACACCTTCTTGGTTGCCGGAGGAGCAGACATCCCTTTCTTGCTCTTGCCGGTGGAGCTCGATGGAACGTCCTCGACGGCGGCGCAGCACTCCGAAGAGGTGCGGTTGCCGGAGTGGGTCCCAGAGCACTTGCCGGACTTGGTCTTCGTCTTCTTCCCCCCGGGAGCTTCAGCGGCAAGAGTATCCTTCTCGGCCGCAGCTGCCGCATCCCGGTAAATCTTGTCGGCGCAAATAAGCGCATCTTTCTTGTCGCTATGGACAGTGATGACGCTTATCGGCCCCGGCATCTTCAGCACGTTGTAGGCGTAGTGGGAAGCTGCCATGAACTTGGCGAGGGCGGGACGGCCGAGTATTCCATTGTAGGGCAATGGAATATCGGCAACGTCAAAAGTGATGCGCTCAGTCCTGAAGTTGAGCTCCCCGCCAAAGGTCACCGGCAGAGTAATCTTTCCCTTGGGCTTGCTCCTTCCCGGGTTGATTCCTTGGAATGAACCGGTCTCTTCGAGCTCGCCGTCTTGAATCTGGAGTTTCTTGATCACAGCAGAGGAGATCAAGTTCAGCCCGGCCCCGCCGTCAACCAACATTTTGGTGACCTTGAGGTTGCGGATGGTGGGTGAGACCAGCATCGGCAAGCACCCGACCGCCGTGGTGCGGTCAGGGTGATCCTCAAGGTCAAAAATGATGGGCGTGCTGGACCATTTGAGGAGCCTGCGCGACTCCACGGGCGGCTCCGCTGCATTGACCTCACGCACCCACTGTTTCAGCTGGCGGTGGGAGGTGTGCAGGGAGGCGCCACCGTCGACGCACAGGACCTCCGTGGCCTTCTGGAACTCCTGCTCGCTGTTCTCGTCGTCCTCCATGTCTTCATCGTCGTCTTCGTCGTTGTCGCGGCCCCGGGGAGGTCGATCTCCTTGCCGCTGCTTGGCCTTGCCGCGGCGTCCTCCCCGGCCATTGAACGGCCGCTTCTTGCTGGGCTCTTCCCCGCCACCTTGGGCCTTCTCCTTGTCGCGCCTCTCGTACTCAGCTTTTTGCTGCTCGACGAGGTACTCGACGCGCTTGCAGTTGGAGAGGTCGTGACCCTTGGTACGGTGAATCTTACAGTATTGCTTGTCGGAGCTACCCGGCTTGTCGGCCGCCGCCGCAGGGGCGGGCTCCTTGCCGGAGCCGCCAGCCTGCGCTTGCTTGGCGGGGGCCTCCTTGCCGGACTTCTCGACGGCAAGCACTTCCTTCTTGCCCTTCTTCCTGTTGTTCCGCCGCCGGCTCTTCTTTGCCGGGGCGGCGTCGTCGCTGTCGCTTCCCCCTGCGCCAGCATCCTCCCCGGGGAGTTTCCTCCCCTCTTCTGCACGGGCGCACTTGTCGGCAAGAGCGTAGAGCTCGCTGACGTCCCTGATCTTGGTCATCGCCATCCCCTCACGCATGCGGCGGTTACGCACGTTCTGATGGAACGCGCTGATAACCGCAGCAGGGTGAACGTCGGGGATGTTGTGCTGTACCCGGCTGAAACGTTGGATATACTTGCGCAGGGGTTCGCCTTCCTTCTGGGCCAAAATGTGGAGATCGCTCTCCTGGCCATGGGGTTTGTGGCCGCCGGTGAAGGCGCCAACAAACTGATGGCAGAGGTCGGCCCAAGAAGAGATAGAGCCTTCCGGCAAGTGCATGAGCCACGAACGGACGTTCGGCTTCAGCACGAGCGGGAAGTAGTTGGCTAGGATCTTCTCGTCGCGCCCCCCGGCAGCTTGCACTGCTATAGTGTAGACGCTGAGAAACTCCGAGGGGTGCGTCTTGCCGTCGTACTTCTCCGGTACGTCGGGCTTAAAGTTCTTCATGCTGGGCCACTAGACGCGCCGCAGCTCGCGGGTGAACGCAGGGCAGCCTGCCGCGTACGGCAAGTCGCCTGGTTCACCGGGCGCGGGTGCGTCGACAGTGTTCCCAGCTCTCTTGTCGGATTGTCGCCGAGCTTCTCGGCGGCGCTCGATCGTGGTCCGAGCGTCTTCATCTCGCCGGTCGTCGAGGACCTGGCGCTGGTCCCGACGGGCCCGCGGGTCCGACGAGGCTGTGGAGCCGTCGTCGGGGTTGTTCCGGCGGGGCGGCGTCTTCTGCTTCTGCGGCGGGGAGTGCACGCTTGTCGCACCCCCGGCAGTCTTGTCGCCGATAGCCTTCGTCTTCTCAGCCTGCCGCGGCCGTGAGGCCGACGGCTGCTGCGGAGAGTCGTTGTTGGCGAAGTCTATCAAGCTCCGAATAGTGGCCCTCCATTCTTCGGCCTTGTCGGCCGCCGGAGGAAAGTCAAGAAGCAGTTGCGCCCTTGCGAGCGCTTCTGCCGGAGTAGTGGGGAACGCGGGCGAGCGGTGCGAGGAGCGGGATACGCTCGGACTTCTAACGACGTTAGAAGGAGCGGGGTCCCGCGCCGGCGCCTTCGCTTTGCTCGTGCCCGGACGGGGGTCCGGGGCGTCCCGCGAACCTCCAGTTTGGCCTTGTCCCAGCAAGCGGATACCACCTCCCGTGGTATGGCGCTGCGGGGTCGTCGTGTGCTGTGATGGACGCGGCGCGTCCACGGAGACCGAGGTCCGGTCATCCGTCTTGTTCTTGGATCTGGTGGCACCGTGAGTGTCCTCGCCGGCGGCCACCCTTCCGACGGCGTCTCCCCCGCCCACCGTCGGCTCTGGTGGCGGCGGGTGAGACGCAGACGGGCCTCCGACCTCCGAAGGCTTCTTCTTCGGGGCCATGGAGTTGTCGCTGATGAAGTTGTTGATGAAGCTGGAGAGGTTGATGAAGAATGCGCCCGCGCGAACGCCGGATCAGGTTCGCACAACCTCGACGCCCCCTACCTGGCGCGCCAAAGATGTCGGGGGAAACTGTCCGCCACGAACACCTATGGGACCGGAGTCCCTTGTCTGTGCGGTACGAGGGCGGAGGGAGCACAAAGAGCAGATCGAAGCAGACGCGCGGGCAGTTTTACCCAGGTTCGGGCCGCACGGATGCGTAAAACCCTACTCCTGCTTGGTTGTGTATTGAGTTGAGCGCTCGGGAGCTTGAAGAAGCAGCTACACCGTGCGTGAGAGTAATCTAGGTTTCGAACCTCCTCCACGTTGTGCATGGGCCTCCTTTTATAGTGCAAGGGGTCACCGACAGGTGTCAACGTAGGAGAAAGGGGTAAAAATGTAAAAAAGGTGGTAGTTGTAACAGTGCGGGAACAGTGGAGCTACAGTACAGAACAGTGGTCTATACCTACTTTAACAGTGGGGGACAAGGGCATTCAATGCCCGTCGCCGTCGACCCCAAAAGCTCCCGCCTTAGCGTCTCCGTCCGCCACGGCGACGGGTCCATCACCGTGGTGCGCCACCGTGTACCCCAGGCTGCACAGCCGTCCGCCACGCGTCCCTGGTCAGGCCCCAGGGCGACGCGTGGGCCGATGAGCTGGAGCGCGGGCACACAGCGTAGCTTCCCCGGCAAGCGCCTTGCCGGGGCCTTGATCTTGCCGGGCCCGGGAACTTGCCGCTCCCCGGGCTCCTTGCCGGGGCGCGCATAGCGCCGAGGCAATATCTTCTAATCTTCCTGGCAAGCTCCTCTTGCCAGGGTCTTGTGTTAGTGGGATAGCCTTGAGCCTGGTACGGCCTTCCCGGCAAGCTCCTCTTGCCGGGGTCTCGATCTTCTGTCTTGTATACTTTGTTTTTGAATGGTTTAATAGGAGGCAGGAAGGTCTCCGGCGAGCACGCAGTAAACCTTGCGGCGGGAAGCTGCAACTGCCCGTGCACAAGTTGGGGTACTGAGGTACCCCTACCTTAGTACACCGACAAAGCCCATGCTCCAGTGCACCAAAGTTAGCTAAAAAGTCACGTGTGTGTCATTGGGTAAATTTCTAGGTCCCATGCAAGAAATGGGAATGAAATTCAAACACTAGGGCACTATCGATTGCCTGCAAAATGTTAAGATGCCTTG
The DNA here is from genome assembly GCA_902687465.1 of Secale cereale. Classification (NCBI taxonomy): domain Eukaryota; kingdom Viridiplantae; phylum Streptophyta; class Magnoliopsida; order Poales; family Poaceae; genus Secale; species Secale cereale. The sequence goes on along the minus strand of LR738715.1, from coordinate 387,242,568 downwards.
TTTTTATATTCTAGTAAATCCAAAACTAGTCTGAAATTCATGGAACTTGGCATGCTATCAAGGAGCGGCGTCAACATGTTGTGGTAAATTTTTATTCCCATTTGGGGCAGGTTTGGGTATAAGCTTCTCACAAACCAGAGATTCTCACAATTAACGTGATGGTTTCGGTAGGGAATGTGCCACCTTTGGGGACGGAACAATATCCATTGCCTCTTATGGTTTTAAAATAATTTCTAGTGTCAACGTAGAATAACAGGAGTGTTGTACTTAATTTTGCAATTTTTCATGGTTCGTTTGGCCTTTTTATATGCTAATTGGGTTTTCTAGGCATTTTATGTGCATAATTCAAATTTGAACTACAAGCACATGCTCCAGTGCACAAAAGTTGTCTGAAAAATCACATGTGTGTCCTTGGGTGAATTTCTAGGTCCCATGCAAGAAATGGGAATGAAATTCAAACACCAAGGCACTGTTGATTGCCGTCAAAACATTGAGACGCCTTGTTTTAAAATCTTGTAGATCCAAAACTTGTCTGAAATTCATGGAACTTGGCATGCTATCATGGAGCGGCATCCACATGATGTGATAAACTTTTTGTCCCATTTGGGCCAGGTTTGGGTATAAGCTTCTCACAAGCCAGAGCTTCTCACAACAAGCTTGATGGTTTCGGTAGGGAACGTGCCACCTTTGGGCACAGAACGATATCCGTAGCCTCTTATTTCTTTCAAAAAATTTCTAGCGTCAACATATAATAATAGTAGTGTTGTGTTTAATTTTAGAATTTTTCGTGGTTTGTTTGGCCTTTTTATACATTAATGGTGTTTTCTAGGCATTTTATATGCATAATTCAAATTTTAACTACAAGCCCATGCTCCCGTGCACCAAAGTTGGCTGAAAAATCACGTGTGTGTCCTTGGGTGAATTTCTAGGTCCCATGCATGAAATGGGAATGAAATCCAAACACCGGGGCACTGTGAATTGCTGGCAAAACATTGAGATGGCTGGTTTTTAAATTCTGGTAAATCCAAAACTTGTCTGAAATTCATGAAACTTGGCATGCTATTATGGAGCGGCATCAACATGCTGTGGTAAAAAAATTTACCCATCTGTGACAGGTTTCGGTATAAGCTTCTCACAACAAGCGTGATGGTTTCGGTAGGGAACGTGCCACCTTTGGGGACGGAACAATATATGTTGCCTCTTATTTCTTTCAAAAAAATTCTAGCGTCAACATAGAATAATAGTAGTGTTGTGTTTAATTTTTGAATTTTTCGTGGTTCTTTTGGCCTTTTTATACGTAAATAGGGTTTTCTAGGCATTTTATGTGCATAATTAAAATTTGAACTACAAGCACATGCTCCAGAGCACCAAAGTTGGTTGAAAAATAACATGTGTGTCCTTGGGTGAATATCTAGGCCCATGCAG
>LR738715.1:387221514-387240619 GCA_902687465.1 Secale cereale | reverse complement strand
CCCCAGGCTGCACAGCCATCCGCCACGCGTCCCTGGAGTGGCCCCAGGGCGACGCGTGGGCTGATGAGCTGGAGCGCGGGCACACAGCGCACCTCCCCCGGCAAGCACCTTGCCGGGCACCTCCCCCGGCAAGCACCTTGCCGGGGATCTCGACCTTGCCGGGCCCGGAAGCTTGCCGCTCCCCGAGCCCTTGCTGGGTCTTCTAAGATAAAATCTTCTGTTCGTCCTGACAAGCTCCTCTTGCCAGGGCCTCGTGCTAGTTAAGCAATCTCGAGCCTGGGACGGCCTTCCCGGCAAGCTCCTCTTGCCGGGGTCTTGGTCTTCTGTCTTGTATACTTTGTTTTTGAATGGTTAGATAAGGGTCAGGAAGGTCTCCGGCAAGCGCGTGGTGAACCCTGCCGCGGGGAGCTGCCGCTGTCCGTGCACAAGTTGGGGTACTAGGGTACCCCTACCTTAGTACACCGACAGAATAATAGTAGTGTTGTGTTTAATTTTTGAATTTTTCGTGGTTCTTTTGGCCTTTTTATACGTAAATAGGGTTTTCTAGGCATTTTATGTGCATAATTAAAATTTGAACTACAAGCACATGCTCCAGAGCACCAAAGTTGGTTGAAAAATAACATGTGTGTCCTTGGGTGAATATCTAGGCCCATGCAGGAAATGGGAAGAAAACTCAAACACCACGGCACTGTGGATTGCCGGCAAAACATTGAGATGCCTGGTTTTTAAATTCTAGTAAATACAAAACTCATCTGAAATTCATGAAACTTGGCATGCTATCATGGAGCAGCATCAACATGCCGTGGTAAATTTTTTGTCCCATTTGGGGCAGGTTTGGGTATAAGCTTCTCACAAACCAGAGTTTCTCACAACAAGCGTGATGGTTTTGGGAGGGAACGTGCCACCTTTGGGGATGGAACGATATCCGTTGCCTCTTATTGCATTCCAAAATTTGCTATTGTCAGCTTAGAATAACAGGAGTGTTGTGTTTAATTTTGGAATTTTTCATGGTTCGTTTGGCCTTTTTATACATTAATTGGGTTTTCTAGGCATTTTATGTGCAAAAGTCAAATTTGAACTACAAGCCCATGCTCCAGTGCACCAAAGTTAGCTAAAAAGTCACGTGTGTGTCATTGGGTAAATTTCTAGGTCCCATGCAAGAAATGGGAATGAAATTCAAACACCAGGGCACTATTGATTGCCTTTAAAATGTTAAGATGCCTTGTTTTTATATTCTAGTAAATCCAAAACTAGTCTGAAATTCATGGAACTTGGCATGCTATCAAGGAGCGGCATCAACATGTTGTGGTAAATTTTTATTCCCATTTGGGGCAGGTTTGGGTATAAGCTTCTCACAAACCAGATATTCTCACAATAAGCGTCATGGTTTCGGTAGGGAACGTGCCACCTTTGGGGACGGAACAATATCCATTGCCTCTTATGGTTTTAAAATAATTTCTAGTGTCAACATAGAATAACAGGAGTGTTGTACTTAATTTTGGAATTTTTCATGGTTCGTTTGGCCTTTTTATATGCTAATTGGGTTTTCTAGGCATTTTATGTGCATAATTCAAATTTGAACTACAAGCACATGCTCCAGTGCACAAAAGTTGTCTGAAAAATCACATGTGTGTCCTTGGGTGAATTTCTAGGTCCCATTCAAGAAATGGGAATGAAATTCAAACACTAGGGCACTGTTGATTGCCGTCAAAACATTGAGACGCCTTGTTTTAAAATCTTGTAGATCCAAAACTTGTCTGAAATTCATGGAACTTGGCATGCTATCATGGAGCGGCATCAACATGATGTGATAAACTTTTTGTCCCATTTGGGGCAGGTTTGGGTATAAGCTTCTCACAAACCAGAGCTTCTTACAACAAGCTTGATGGTTTCGGTAGGGAACGTGCCACCTTTGGGGACAGAATGATATCCGTTGCCTCTTATTTCTTTCGAAAAATTTCTAGCGTCAACATAGAATAATAGTAGTGTTGTGTTTATTTTTAGAATTTTTCGTGGTTTGTTTGGCCTTTTTATACGTTAATAGGGTTTTCTAGGCATTTTATGTGCATAATTCAAATTTTAACTACAAGCCCATGCTCCCGTGCTCCAAAGTTGGCTGAAAAATCACGTGTGTGTCCTTGGGTGAATTTCTAGGTCCCATGCAAGAAATGGGAATGAAATCCAAACACCAGGGCACTGTGGATTGCTGGCAAAACATTGAGATGGCTGGTTTTTAAATTCTAGTAAATCCAAAACTCGTCTGAAATTCATGAAACTTGGCATGCTATTATGGAGCGGCATCAACATGCTGTGGTAAAAATTTTGACCCATCTGTGACAGGTTTCGGTATAAGCTTCTCACAAACCAGAGCTTCTCACAACAAGCGTGATGGTTTCGGTAGGGAACGTGCCACCTTTGGGGACGGAACAATATCTGTTGCCTCTTATTTCTTTCCAAAAAATTCTAGCGTCAACATAGAATAATAGTAGTGTTGTGTTTAATTTTAGAATTTTTCGTGGTTCGTTTGGCCTTTTTATACGTTAATAGGGTTTTCTAGGCATTTTAGGTGCATAATTAAAATTTGAACTACAAGCACATGCTCCAGAGCACCAAAGTTGGCTGAAAAATGACGTGTGTGTCCTTGGGTGAATATCTAGGCCCATGCAGGAAATGGGAAGAAAATTCAAATACCACGGCACTGTGGATTGCCGGCAAAACATCGAGATGCCTGGTTTTTAAATTCTAGTAAATACAATACTCATCTAAAATTCATGAAACTTGGCATGCTATCATGGAGCGGCATCAACATGCCGTGGTAAATTTTTTGTCCCATTTGGGGCAGGTTTGGGTATAAGCTTCTCACAAACCAGAGTTTCTCACAACAAGCCTGATGGTTTTGGCAGGGAACGTGCCACCTTTGGGGATGGAACGATATCCGTTGCCTCTTATTGCATTCCAAAATTTGCTATTGTCAGCTTAGAATAACAGGAGTGTTGTGTTTAATTTTGGAATTTTTCATGGTTCGTTTGGCCTTTTTATACATTAATTGGGTTTTCTAGGCATTTTATGTGCAAAAGTCAAATTTGAACTACAAGCCCATGCTCCAGTGCACCAAAGTTAGCTAAAAAGTCACGTGTGTGTCATTGGGTAAATTTCTAGGTCCCATGCAAGAAATGGGAATGAAATTCAAACACCAGGGCACTATTGATTGCCTTCAAAATGTTAAGATGCCTTATTTTTATATTCTAGTAAATCCATAACTAGTCTGAAATTCATGGAACTTGGCATGCTATCAAGGAGCGGCATCAACATATTGTGGTAAATTTTTATTCCCATTTGGGGCAGGTTTGGGTATAAGCTTCTCACAAACCAGAGATTCTCACAATAAGCGTGATGGTTTCGGTAGGGAACGTGCCACCTTTGGGGACGGAACAATATCCATTGCCTCTTATGGTTTTAAAATAATTGCTAGTGTCAACATAGAATAACAGGAGTGTTGTACTTAATTTTGGAATTTTTCATGGTTCGTTTGGCCTTTTTATATGCTAATTGGGTTTTCTAGGCATTTTATGTGCATAATTCAAATTTGAACTACAAGCACATGCTCCAGTGCACAAAAGTTGTCTGAAAAATCACATGTGTGTCCTTGGGTGAATTTCTAGGTCCCATGCAAGAAATGGGAATGAAATTCAAACACCAGGGCACTGTTGATTGCCGTCAAAACATTGAGACGCCTTGTTTTAAAATCTTGTAGATCCAAAACTTGTCTGAAATTCATGGAACTTGGCATGCTATCATGGAGCGGCATCAACATGATGTGATAAACTTTTTGTCCCATTTGGGGCAGGTTTGGGTATAAGCTTCTCACAAACCAGAGCTTCTCACAACAAGCTTGATGGTTTCGGTAGGGAACGTGCCACCTTTGGGGATAGAACGATATCCGTTGCCTCATATTTCTTTCAAAAAAATTCTAGCGTCAACATAGAATAATAGTAGTGTTGTGTTTAATTTTAGAATTTTTCGTGGTTCGTTTGGCATTTTTATACGTTAATAGGGTTTGCTAGGCATTTTATGTGCATAATTCAAATTTGAACTACAAGCCCATGCTCCCGTGCACCAAAGTTGGCTGAAAAATCACATGTGTGTCCTTGGGTGAATTTCTAGGTCCCATGCAAGAAATGGGAATGAAATCCAAACACCTGGGCACTGTGGATTGCTGGCAAAACATTGAGATAGCTGGTTTTTAAATTCTAGTAAATCCAAAACTCCTGTGAAATTCATGAAACTTGGCATGCTATTATGGAGCGGCATCAACATGCTGTGGTAAATTTTTTGACCCATCTGTGACAGGTTTCGGTATAAGCTTCTCACAAACCAGAGCTTTTCACAACAAGCGTGATGGATTCGGTAGGGAACGTGCCACCTTTGGGGACGGAACGATATCCGTTGCCTCTTATTTCTTTCAAAAAAAATTCTAGCGTCAACATAGAATAATAATAGTGTTGTGTTTAATTTTAGAATTTTTCGTGGTTCGTTTGGCCTTTTTATACGTTAATAGGGTTTTCTAGGCATTTTATGTGCATAATTAAAATTTGAACTACAAGCACATGCTCCGGAGCACCAAAGTTGGTTGAAAAATAACATGTGTGTCCTTGGGTGAATATCTTGCACATGCAGAAAATGGGAAGGAAATTCAAACACCACGACACTGTGGATTGCCGGCAAAACATTGAGATGCCTGGTTTTTAAATTCTAGTAAATACAAAACTCATCTAAAATTCATGAAACTTGGCATGCTATCATGGAGCAGCATCAACATGCCGTGGTAAATTTTTTGTCCCATTTGGGGCAGGTTTGGGTATAAGCTTCTCACAAACCAGAGTTTCACACAACAATCGTGATGGTTTCGGCAGGGAACGTGCCACCTTTGGGGATGGAACGATATCCATTGCCTCTTATTGCATTCCAAAATTTGCTATTGTCAGCATAGAATAACAGGAGTGTTGTGTTTAATTTTGGAATTTTTCATGGTTCGTTTGGCCTTTTTATACATTAATTGGGTTTTCTAGGCATTTTATGAGCAAAATTCAAATTTGAACTACAAGTCCATGCTCTAGTGCACCAAAGTTAGCTAAAAAGTCACGTGTGTGTCACTGGGTAAATTTCTAGGTCCCATGCAAGAAATGGGAATGAAATTCAAACACCAGGGCACTATTGATTGCCTGCAAAATGTTAAGATGCCTTGTTTTTATATTCTAGTAAATCCCAAACTAGTCTGAAATTCATGGAACTTGGCATGCTATCAAGGAGCGGCATCAACGTGTTGTGGTAAATTTTTATTCCCATTTGGGGCAGGTTTGGGTATAAGCTTCTCACAAACCAGAGATTCTCACAATAAGCGTGATGGTTTCGGTAGGGAACGTGCCACCTTTGGGGACGGAACAATATCCATTGCCTCTTATGGTTTTAAAATAATTTATAGTGTCAACATAGAATAACAGGAGTGTTGTACTTAATTTTGGAATTTTTCATGGTTCGTTTGGCCTTTTTATATGCTAATTGGGTTTTCTAGGCATTTTATGTGCATAATTCAAATTTGAACTACAAGCACATGCTCCAGTGCACAAAAGTTGTCTGAAAAATCACATGCGTGTCCTTGGGTGAATTTCTAGGTCCCATGCAAGAAATGTGAATGAAATTCAAACACCAGGGCACTGTTGATTGCCGTCAAAACATTGAGACGCCTTGTTTTAAAATCTTGTAGATCCAAAACTTGTCTGAAATTCATGGAACTTGGCATGCTATCATGGAGCGGCATCAACATGATGTGATAAACTTTTTGTCCCATTTGGGGCAGGTTTGGGTATAAGCTTCTCACAAACCAGAGCTTCTCACAACAAGCTTGATGGTTTCGGTAGGGAACGTGCCACCTTTGGGGATAGAACGATATCCGTTGCCTCTTATTTCTTTCAAAAAATTTCTAGCGTCAACATAGAATAATAGTAGTGTTGTGTTTAATTTTAGAATTTTTCGTGGTTCGTTTGGCATTTTTATACGTTAATAGGGTTTTCTAGGCATTTTACGTGCATAATTCAAATTTGAACTACAAGCCCATGCTCCCGTGCACCAAAGTTGGTTGAAAAATCACGTGTGTGTCCTTGGGTGAATTTCTAGGTCCCATGCAAGAATTGGGAATGAAATCCAAACACCAGGGAACTGTGGATTGCTGGCAAAACATTGAGATGGCTGGTTTCTAAATTCTAGTAAATCCAAAACTCCTATGAAATTCATGAAACTTGGCATGCTATTATGGAGCGGCATCAACATGCTGTGGTAAAATTTTTGACCCATCTGTGACAGGTTTCGGTATAAGCTTCTCACAAACCAGAGCTTCTCACAACAAGCGTGATGGTTTCGGTAGGGAACGTGCCACCATTGGGGACGGAACGATATCCGTTGCCTCTTATTTCTTTCAAAAAAATTCTAGCGTCAACATAGAATAATAATAGTGTTGTGTTTAATTTTAGAATTTTTCGTGGTTCGTTTGGCCTTTTTATACGTTAATAGGGTTTTCTAGGCATTTTATGTGCATAATTAAAATTTGAACTACAAGCACATGCTCCAGAGCACCAAAGTTGGTTGAAAAATAACATGTGTGTCCTTGGGTGAATATCTAGGCCCATGAAGAAAATGGGAAGGAAATTCAAACACCACGACACTGTGGATTGCCGGCAAAACATTGAGATGCCTGGTTTTTAAATTCTAGTAAATACAAAACTCATCTGAAATTCATGAAACTTGGCATGCTATCATGGAGCAGCATCAACATGCCGTGGTAAATTTTTTGTCCCATTTGGGGCAGGTTTGGGTACAAGCTTCTCACAAACCAGAGTTTCTCACAACAATCGTGATGGTTTCGGCAGGGAACGTGCCACCTTTGGGGATGGAACGATATCCGTTGCCTCTTATTGCATTCCAAAATTTGCTACTGTCAGCATAGAATAACAGGAGTGTTGTGTTTAATTTTAGAATTTTTCATTGTTCGTTTGGCCTTTTTATACATTAATTGGGTTTTCTAGGCATTTTATGTGCAAAAGTCAAATTTGAACTACAAGCCCATGCTCCAGTGCACCAAAGTTAGCTAAAAAGTCACGTGTGTGTCATTGGGTAAATTTCTAGGTCCCATGCAAGAAATGGGAATGAAATTCAAACACCAGGGCACTATTGATTGCCTTCAAAATGTTAAGATGCCTTGTTTTTATATTCTAGTAAATCCAAAACTAGTCTGAAATTCATGGAACTTGGCATGCTATCAAGGAGCGGCATCAACATATTGTGGTAAATTTTTATTCCCATTTGGGGCAGGTTTGGGTATAAGCTTCTCACAAACCAGAGATTCTCACAATAAGCGTGATGGTTTCGGTAGGGAACGTGCCACCTTTGGGGACGGAACAATATCCATTGCCTCTTATGGTTTTAAAATAATTGCTAGTGTCAACATAGAATAACAGGAGTGTTGTACTTAATTTCGGAATTTTTCATGGTTCGTTTGGCCTTTTTATATGCTAATTGGGTTTTCTAGGCATTTTATGTGCATAATTCAAATTTGAACTACAAGCACATGCTCCAGTGCACAAAAGTTGTCTGAAAAATCACATGTGTGTCCTTGGGTGAATTTCTAGGTCCCATGCAAGAAATGGGAATGAAATTCAAACACCAGGGCACTGTTGATTGCCGTCAAAACATTGAGACGCCTTGTTTTAAAATCTTGTAGATCCAAAACTTGTCTGAAATTCATGGAACTTGGCATGCTATCATGGAGCGGCATCAACATGATGTGATAAACTTTTTGTCCCATTTGGGGCAGGTTTGGGTATAAGCTTCTCACAAACCAGAGCTTCTCACAACAAGCTTGATGGTTTCGGTAGGGAACGTGCCACCTTTGGGGATAGAACGATATCCGTTGCCTCATATTTCTTTCAAAAAAATTCTAGCGTCAACATAGAATAATAGTAGTGTTGTGTTTAATTTTAGAATTTTTCGTGGTTCGTTTGGCATTTTTATACGTTAATAGGGTTTGCTAGGCATTTTATGTGCATAATTCAAATTTGAACTACAAGCCCATGCTCCCGTGCACCAAAGTTGGCTGAAAAATCACATGTGTGTCCTTGGGTGAATTTCTAGGTCCCATGCAAGAAATGGGAATGAAATCCAAACACCAGGGCACTGTGGATTGCTGGCAAAACATTGAGATGGCTGGTTTTTAAATTCTAGTAAATCCAAAACTCCTATGAAATTCATGAAACTTGGCATGCTATTATGGAGCGGCATCAATATGCTGTGGTAAAATTTTTGACCCATCTGTGACAGGTTTCGGTATAAGCTTCTCACAAACCAGAGCTTCTCACAACAAGCGTGATGGTTTCGGTAGGGAACGTGCCACCTTTGGGGACGGAACGATATCCGTTGCCTCTTATTTCTTTCAAAAAAAATTCTAGCGTCAACATAGAATAATAATAGTGTTGTGTTTAATTTTAGAATTTTTCGTGGTTCGTTTGGCCTTTTTATACGTTAATAGGGTTTTCTAGGCATTTTAGGTGCATAATTAAAATTTGAACTACAAGCAAATGCTCCAGAGCACCAAAGTTGGTATAAAATTAACATGTGTGTCCTTGGGTGAATATCTAGGCCCATGCAGAAAATGGGAAGGAAATTCAAACACCACGACACTGTGGATTGCCGGCAAAACATTGAGATGCCTGGTTTTTAAATTCTAGTAAATACAAAACTCATCTAAAATTCATGAAACTTGGCATGCTATCATGGAGCAGCATCAACATGCCGTGGTAAATTTTTTGTCCCATTTGGGGCAGGTTTGGGTATAAGCTTCTCACAAACCAGAGTTTCTCACAACAATCGTGATGGTTTCGGCAGGGAACGTGCCACCTTTGGGGATGGAACGATATCCGTTGCCTCTTATTGCATTCCAAAATTTGCTATTGTCAGCATAGAATAACAGGAGTGTTGTGTTTAATTTTGGAATTTTTCATGGTTCGTTTGGCCTTTTTATACATTAATTCGGTTTTCTAGGCATTTTATGTGCAAAATTCAAATTTTAACTACAAGCCCATGCTCCAGTGCACCAAAGTTAGCTAAAAAGTCACGTGTGTGTCACTGGGTAAATTTCTAGGTCCCATGCAAGAAATGGGAATGAAATTCAAACACCAGGGCACTATTGATTGCCTGCAAAATGTTAAGATGCCTTGTTTTTATATTCTAGTAAATCCCAAACTAGCCTGAAATTCATGGAACTTGGCATGCTATCAAGGAGCGGCATCAACGTGTTGTGGTAAATTTTTATTCCCATTTGGGGCAGGTTTGGGTATAAGCTTCTCACAAACCAGAGATTCTCACAATAAGCGTGATGGTTTCGGTAGGGAACGTGCCACCTTTGGGGACGGAACAATATCCATTGCCTCTTATGGTTTTAAAATAATTTATAGTGTCAACATAGAATAACAGGAGTGTTGTACTTAATTTTGGAATTTTTCATGGTTCGTTTGGCCTTTTTATATGCTAATTGGGTTTTCTAGGCATTTTATGTGCATAATTCAAATTTGAACTACAAGCACATGCTCCAGTGCACAAAAGTTGTCTGAAAAATCACATGTGTGTCCTTGGGTGAATTTCTAGATCCCATGCAAGAAATGTGAATGAAATTCAAACACCAGGGCACTGTTGATTGCCGTCAAAACATTGAGACGCCTTGTTTTAAAATCTTGTAGATCCAAAACTTGTCTGAAATTCAATGAACTTGGCATGCTATCATGGAGCAGCATCAACATGATGTGATAAACTTTTTGTCCCATTTGGGGCAGGTTTGGGTATAAGCTTCTCACAAACCAGAGCTTCTCACAACAAGCTTGATGGTTTCGGTAGGGAACGTGCCACCTTTGGGGATAGAACGATATCCATTGCCTCTTATTTCTTTCAAAAAATTTCTAGCGTCAACATAGAATAATAGTAGTGTTGTGTTTAATTTTAGAATTTTTCGTGGTTCGTTTGGCATTTTTATACGTTAATAGGGTTTTCTAGGCATTTTATGTGCATAATTCAAATTTGAACTACAAGCCCATGCTCCCGTGCACCAAAGTTGGCTGAAAAATCACGTGTGTGTCCTTGGGTGAATTTCTAGGTCCCATGCAAGAATTGGGAATGAAATCCAAACACCAGGGCACTGTGGATTGCTGGCAAAACATTGAGATGGCTGGTTTCTAAATTCTAGTAAATCCAAAACTCCTGTGAAATTCATGAAACTTGGCATGCTATTATGGAGCGGCATCAACATGTTGTGGTAAAAATTTTGACCCATCTGTGACAGGTTTCGGTATAAGCTTCTCACAAACCAGAGCTTCTCACAACAAGCGTGATGGTTTCGGTAGGGAACGTGCCACCTTTGGGGACGGAATGATATCCGTTTCCTCTTATTTCTTTCAAAAAAATTCTAGCATCAACATAGAATAATAATAGTGTTGTGTTTAATTTTAGAATTTTTCGTGGTTCGTTTGGCCTTTTTATACGTTAATAGGGGTTTCTAGGCATTTTATGTGCATAATTAAAATTTGAACTAAAAGCACATGCTCCAGAGCACCAAAGTTGGTTGAAAAATAACATTTGTGTCCTTGGGTGAATATATAGGCCCATGAAGAAAATGGGAAGGAAATTCAAACACCACGACACTGTGGATTGCCGGCAAAACATTGAGATGCCTGGTTTTTAAATTCTAGTAAATACAAAAATCATCTGAAATTCATGAAACTTGGCATGCTATCATGGAGCAGCATCAACATGCCGTGGTAAATTTTTTGTCCCATTTGGGGCAGGTTTGGGTATAAGCTTCTCACAAACCAGAGTTTCTCACAACAATCGTGATGGTTTCGGCAGGGAACATGCCACCTTTGGGGATGGAATGATATCCGTTGCCTCTTATTGCATTCCAAAATTTGCTATTGTCAGCATAGAATAACAGGAGTGTTGTGTTTAATTTTGGAATTTTTCATGGTTCGTTTGGCCTTTTTATACATTAATTGGGTTTTCTAGGCATTTTATGTGCAAATTTCAAATTTGAACTACAAGCCCATGCTCCAGTGCACCAAAGTTAGCTAAAAAGTCACGTGTGTGTCATTGGGTATATTTCTAGGTTCCATGCAAGAAATGGGAATGAAATTCAAACACCAGGGCACTATTGATTGCCTGCAAAAAGTTAAGATGCCTTGTTTTTATATTCTAGTAAATCCAAAACTAGTCTGAAATTCATGGAACTTGGCATGCTATCAAGGAGCGGCATCAACGTGTTGTGGTAAATTTTTATTCCCATTTGGGGCAGGTTTGGGTATAAGCTTCTCACAAACCAGAGATTCTCACAATAATCGTGATGGTTTCGGTAGGGAACGTGCCACCTTTGGGGACGGAACAATATCCATTGCCTCATATGGTTTTAAAATAATTTATAGTGTCAACATAGAATAACAGGAGTGTTGTACTTAATTTTGGAATTTTTCATGGTTCGTTTGGCCTTTTTATATGCTAATTGGGTTTTCTAGGCATTTTATGTGCATAATTCAAATTTGAACTACAAGCACATGCTCCAGTGCACAAAAGTTGTCTGAAAAATCACATGTGTGTCCTTGGGTGAATTTCTAGGTCCCATGCAAGAAATGGGAATGAAATTCAAACACCAGGGCACTGTTGATTGCCGTCAAAACATTGAGACGCCTTGTTTTAAAATCTTGTAGATCCAAAACTTGTCTGAAATTCATGGAACTTGGCATGCTATCATGGAGCGGCATCAACATGATGTGATAAACTTTTTGTCCCATTTGGGGCAGGTTTGGGTATAAGCTTCTCACAAACCAGAGCTTCTCACAACAAGCTTGATGGTTTCGGTAGGGAACGTGCCACCTTTGGGGATAGAACGATATCCGTTGCCTCATATTTCTTTCAAAAAAATTCTAGCGTCAACATAGAATAATAGTAGTGTTGTGTTTAATTTTACAATTTTTCGTGGTTCGTTTGGCATTTTTATACGTTAATAGGGTTTGCTAGGCATTTTATGTGCATAATTCAAATTTGAACTACAAGCCCATGCTCCCGTGCACCAAAGTTGGCTGAAAAATCACATGTGTGTCCTTGGGTGAATTTCTAGGTCCCATGCAAGAAATGGGAATGAAATCCAAACACCAGGGCACTGTGGATTGCTGGCAAAACATTGAGATGGCTGGTTTTTAAATTCTAGTAAATCCAAAACTCCTATGAAATTCATGAAACTTGGCATGCTATTATGGAGCGGCATCAACATGCTGTGGTAAAATTTTTGACCCATCTGTGACAGGTTTCGGTATAAGCTTCTCACAAACCAGAGCTTCTCACAACAAGCGTGATGGTTTCGGTAGGGAACGTGCCACCTTTGGGGACGGAACGATATCCGTTGCCTCTTATTTCTTTCAAAAAAAATTCTAGCGTCAACATAGAATAATAATAGTGTTGTGTTTAATTTTAGAATTTTTCGTGGTTCGTTTGGCCTTTTTATATGTTAATAGGGTTTTCTAGGCATTTTAGGTGCATAATTAAAATTTGAACTACAAGCAAATGCTCCAGAGCACCAAAGTTGGTTGAAAAATAACATGTGTGTCCTTGGGTGAATATCTAGGCCCATGCAGAAAATGGGAAGGAAATTCAAACACCACGACACTGTGGATTGCCGGCAAAACATTGAGATGCCTGGTTTTTAAATTCTAGTAAATACAAAACTCATCTAAAATTCATGAAACTTGGCATGCTATCATGGAGCAGCATCAACATGCCGTGGTAAATTTTTTGTCCCATTTGGGGCAGGTTTGGGTATAAGCTTCTCACAAACCAGAGTTTCTCACAACAATCGTGATGGTTTCGGCAGGGAACGTGCCACCTTTGGGGATGGAACGATATCCGTTGCCTCTTATTGCATTCCAAAATTTGCTATTGTCAGCATAGAATAACAGGAGTGTTGTGTTTAATTTTGGAATTTTTCATGGTTCGTTTGGCCTTTTTATACATTAATTCGGTTTTCTAGGCATTTTATGTGCAAAATTCAAATTTGAACTACAAGCCCATGCTCCAGTGCACCAAAGTTAGCTAAAAAGTCACGTGTGTGTCACTGGGTAAATTTCTAGGTCCCATGCAAGAAATGGGAATGAAATTCAAACACCAGGGCACTATTGATTGCCTGCAAAATGTTAAGATGCCTTGTTTTTATATTCTAGTAAATCCCAAACTAGCCTGAAATTCATGGAACTTGGCATGCTATCAAGGAGCGGCATCAACGTGTTGTGGTAAATTTTTATTCCCATTTGGGGCAGGTTTGGGTATAAGCTTCTCACAAACCAGAGATTCTCACAATAAGCGTGATGGTTTCGGTAGGGAACGTGCCACCTTTGGGGACGGAACAATATCCATTGCCTCCTATGGTTTTAAAATAATTTATAGTGTCAACATAGAATAACAGGAGTGTTGTACTTAATTTTGGAATTTTTCATGGTTCGTTTGGCCTTTTTATATGCTAATTGGGTTTTCTAGGCATTTTATGTGCATAATTCAAATTTGAACTACAAGCACATGCTCCAGTGCACAAAAGTTGTCTGAAAAATCACATGTGTGTCCTTGGGTGAATTTCTAGATCCCATGCAAGAAATGTGAATGAAATTCAAACACCAGGGCACTGTTGATTGCCGTCAAAACATTGAGACGCCTTGTTTTAAAATCTTGTAGATCCAAAACTTGTCTGAAATTCAATGAACTTGGCATGCTATCATGGAGCGGCATCAACATGATGTGATAAACTTTTTGTCCCATTTGGGGCGGGTTTGGGTATAAGCTTCTCACAAACCAGAGCTTCTCACAACAAGCTTGATGGTTTCGGTAGGGAACGTGCCACCTTTGGGGATAGAACGATATCCGTTGCCTCTTATTTCTTTCAAAAAATTTCTAGCGTCAACATAGAATAATAGTAGTGTTGTGTTTAAGTTTAGAATTTTTCGTGGTTCGTTTGGCATTTTTATACGTTAATAGGGTTTTCTAGGCATTTTATGTGCATAATTCAAATTTGAACTACAAGCCCATGCTCCCGTGCACCAAAGTTGGCTGAAAAATCACGTGTGTGTCCTTGGGTGAATTTCTAGGTCCCATGCAAGAATTGGGAATGAAATCCAAACACCAGGGCACTGTGGATTGCTGGCAAAACATTGAGATGGCTGGTTTCTAAATTCTAGTAAATCCAAAACTCCTGTGAAATTCATGAAACTTGGCATGCTATTATGGAGCGGCATCAACATGTTGTGGTAAAAATTTTGACCCATCTGTGACAGGTTTCGGTATAAGCTTCTCACAAACCAGAGCTTCTCACAACAAGCGTGATGGTTTCGGTAGGGAACGTGCCACCTTTGGGGACGGAACGATATCCGTTTCCTCTTATTTCTTTCAAAAAAATTCTAGCATCAACATAGAATAATAATAGTGTTGTGTTTAATTTTAGAATTTTTCGTGGTTCGTTTGGCCTTTTTATACGTTAATAGGGGTTTCTAGGCATTTTATGTGCATAATTAAAATTTGAACTAAAAGCACATGCTCCAGAGCACCAAAGTTGGTTGAAAAATAACATTTGTGTCCTTGGGTGAATATCTAGGCCCATGAAGAAAATGGGAAGGAAATTCAAACACCACGACACTGTGGATTGCCGGCAAAACATTGAGATGCCTGGTTTTTAAATTCTAGTAAATACAAAAATCATCTGAAATTCATGAAACTTGGCATGCTATCATGGAGCAGCATCAACATGCCGTGGTAAATTTTTTGTCCCATTTGGGGCAGGTTTGGGTATAAGCTTCTCACAAACCAGAGTTTCTCACAACAATCGTGATGGTTTCGGCAGGGAACATGCCACCTTTGGGGATGGAATGATATCCGTTGCCTCTTATTGCATTCCAAAATTTGCTATTGTCAGCATAGAATAACAGGAGTGTTGTGTTTAATTTTGGAATTTTTCATGGTTCGTTTGGCCTTTTTATACATTAATTGGGTTTTCTAGGCATTTTATGTGCAAATTTCAAATTTGAACTACAAGCCCATGCTCCAGTGCACCAAAGTTAGCTAAAAAGTCACGTGTGTGTCATTGGGTATATTTCTAGGTTCCATGCAAGAAATGGGAATGAAATTCAAACACCAGGGCACTATTGATTGCCTGCAAAATGTTAAGATGCCTTGTTTTTATATTCTAGTAAATCCAAAACTAGTCTGAAATTCATGGAACTTGGCATGCTATCAAGGAGCGGCATCAACGTGTTGTGGTAAATTTTTATTCCCATTTGGGGCAGGTTTGGGTATAAGCTTCTCACAAACCAGAGATTCTCACAATAATCGTGATGGTTTCGGTAGGGAACGTGCCACCTTTGGGGACGGAACAATATCCATTGCCTCATATGGTTTTAAAATAATTTATAGTGTCAACATAGAATAACAGGAGTGTTGTACTTAATTTTGGAATTTTTCATGGTTCGTTTGGCCTTTTTATATGCTAATTGGGTTTTCTAGGCATTTTATGTGCATAATTCAAATTTGAACTACAAGCACATGCTCCAGTGCACAAAAGTTGTCTGAAAAATCACATGTGTGTCCTTGGGTGAATTTCTAGGTCCCATGCAAGAAATGGGAATGAAATTCAAACACCAGGGCACTGTTGATTGCCGTCAAAACATTGAGACGCCTTCTTTTTAAAATCTTGTAGATCCAAAACTTGTCTGAAATTCATGGAACTTGGCATGCTATCATGGAGCGGCATCAACATGATGTGATAAACTTTTTGTCCCATTTGGGGCAGGTTTGGGTATATAAGCTTCTCACAAACCAGAGCTTCTCACAACAAGCTTGATGGTTTCGGTACGGAACGTGCCACCTTTGGGGATAGAACGATATCCGTTGCCTCTTATTTCTTTCAAAAAATTTCTAGCGTCAACATAGAATAATAGTAGTGTTGTGTTTAATTTTAGAATTTTTCGTGGTTTGTTTGGCATTTTTATACGTTAATAGGGTTTTCTAGGCATTTTATGTGCATAATTCAAATTTGAACTACAAGCCCATGCTCCCGTGCACCAAAGTTGGCTGAAAAATCACGTGTGTGTCCTTGGGTGAATTTCTAGGTCCCATGCAAGAATTGGGAATGAAATCCAAACACCAGGGCACTGTGGATTGCTGGCAAAACATTGAGATGGTTGGTTTCTAAATTCTAGTAAATCCAAAACTCCTGTGAAATTCATGAAACTTGGCATGCTATTATGGAGCGGCATCAACATGCTGTGGTAAAATTTTTGACCCATCTGTGACAGGTTTCGGTATAAGCTTCTCACAAACCAGAGCTTCTCACAACAAGCGTGATGGTTTCGGTAGGGAACGTGCCACCTTTGGGGACGGAACGATATCCGTTGCCTCTTATTTCTTTCAAAAAAATTCTAGCGTCAACATAGAATAATAATAGTGTTTTGTTTAATTTTAGAATTTTTCGTGGTTCGTTTGGCCTTTTTATACGTTAATAGGGTTTTCTAGGCATTTTATGTGCATAATTAAAATTTGAACTACAAGCACATGCTCCAGAGCACCAAAGTTCGTTGAAAAATAACATGTGTGTCCTTGGGTGAATATCTAGGCCCATGAAGAAAATGGGAAGGAAATTCAAACACCATGACACTGTGGATTGCCGGCAAAACATTGAGATGCCTGGTTTTTAAATTCTAGTAAATACAAAACTCATCTGAAATTCATGAAACTTGGCATGCTATCATGGAGCAGCATCAACATGCCGTGGTAAATTTTTTGTCCCATTTGGGGCAGGTTTGGGTATAAGCTTCTCACAAACCAGAGTTTCTCACAACAATCGTGATGGTTTCGGCAGGGAACGTGCCACCTTTGGGGATGGAACGATATCCGTTGCCTCTTATTGCATTCCAAAATTTGCTATTGTCAGCATAGAATAACAGGAGTGTTGTGTTTAATTTTGGAATTTTTCATGGTTCGTTTGGCCTTTTTATACATAAATTGGGTTTTCTAGGCATTTTATGTGCAAAATTCAAATTTGAACTACAAGCCCATGCTCCAGTGCACCAAAGTTAGCTAAAAAGTCACGTGTGTGTCATTGGGTAAATTTCTAGGTCCCATGCAAGAAATGGTAATGAAATTCAAACACTAGGGCACTATTGATTGCCTGCAAAATGTTAAGATGCCTTGTTTTTATATTCTAGTAAATCTAAAACTAGTCTGAAATTCATGGAACTTGGCATGCTATCAAGGAGCGGCATCAACGTGTTGTGGTAAATTTTTATTCCCATTTGGGGCAGGTTTGGGTATAAGCTTCTCACAAACCAGAGATTCTCACAATAATCGTGATGGTTTCGGTAGGGAACGTGCCACCTTTGGGGACGGAACAATATCTGTCGGTGCACTAAGGTAGGGGTGCCTCAGTACCCCGACTTGTGCACGGGCAGTCGCAGCCTCCCGCGGCAAGGTTTACCGCGGACTCGCCGGAGACCTTCCTGCTCCTTATTAAACCATTCAAAAACAAAGTATACAAGACATAAGATCAAGACCCCGGCAAGGGGAGCTTGCCGGGAAGGCCGTGCCAGGCTCAAGACTGCTCCACTAACACAAGACCCTGGCAAGAGGGGCTTGCCAGGGAGATCGGAAGACAACGCCTCGGCGCTATACGCGCCCCGGCAAGGGGCCCGGGGAGCGGCAAGTTCCCGGGCCCGGCAAGATCAAGGCCCCGGCAAGGTATTTGCCGGGAAGGCTGCGCTGTGTGCCCGCGCTCCAGCTCACCGGCCCACGCGTCGCCCTGGGGCCTATCCAGGGACGCGTGGCGGATGGCTGTGCAGCCTGGGGTACACGGTGGCACTCCACGGCGATGAATCCGTCGCCGTGGCGGATGGAGACGCTAAGGCGGGAGCTTTTGGGGTCGACGGCGACGGGCATTAAATGCCCTTGTCCCCCACTGTTAAAGTAGGTATAGACCACTGTTCTGTACTGTAGCTCCACTGTTCCCGCACTGTTACAACTACCACCTCTTTTACATTTTTACCCCTTTCTCCTACGTTGACACCTGTCGGTGACCCCTTGCATTATAAAAGGAGGCCCATGCACAACGTGGAGGGGGTTCGGAACTTTGATCACTCTCACGCACGGTGTAGCTGCTTCTTCAAGCTCCCGAGCGCCCAACTCAATACACAACCAAGCAGGAGTAGGGTTTTACGCATCCGTGCGGCCCGAACCTGGGTAAAACTGCCCGCGTGTTTGCTTCGATCTGCTCTTTGTGCTCCCTCCGCCCTCGTACCGCACAGACAAGGGGCTCCGGTCCCATAGGTGTTCGTGGCGGACAGTTTCCCCCGACAATATCCATTGCCTCTTATGGTTTTAAAATAATTTATAGTGTCAACATAGAATAACAGGAGTGTTGTACTTAATTTTGGAATTTTTCATGGTTCGTTTGGCCTTTTTATATGCTAATTGGGTTTTCTAGGCATTTTATGTGCATAATTAAAATTTGAACTACAAGCACATGCTCCAGTGCACAAAAGTTGTCTGAAAAATCACATGTGTGTCCTTGGGTGAATTTCTAGGTCCCATGCAAGAAATGGGAATGAAATTCAAACACCAGGGCACTGTTGATTGCCGTCAAAACATTGAGACGCCTTGTTTTAAAATCTTGTAGATCCAAAACTTGTCTGAAATTCATGGAACTTGGCATGCTATCATGGAGCGGCATCAACATGATGTGATAAACTTTTTGTCCCATTTGGGGCAGGTTTGGGTATAAGCTTCTCACAAACCAGAGCTTCTCACAACAAGCTTGATGGTTTCGGTAGGGAACGTGCCACCTTTGGGGATAGAACGATATCCGTTGCCTCTTATTTCTTTCAAAAAATTTCTAGCGTCAACATAGAATAATAGTAGTGTTGTGTTTAATTTTAGAATTTTTCGTGGTTCGTTTGGCATTTTTATACGTTAATAGGGTTTTCTAGGCATTTTA
>LR738715.1:387205872-387217978 GCA_902687465.1 Secale cereale | reverse complement strand
GGCATCAACATGATGTGATAAACTTTTTGTCCCATTTGGGGCAGGTTTGGGTATAAGCTTCTCACAAACCAGAGCTTCTCACAACAAGCTTGATGGTTTCGGTAGGGAACGTGCCACCTTTGGGGATAGAACGATATCCGTTGCCTCTTATTTCTTTCAAAAAAATTCTAGCGTCAACATAGAATAATAATAGTGTTGTGTTTAATTTTAGAATTTTTCGTGGTTCGTTTGGCCTTTTTATACGTTAATAGGGTTTTCTAGGCATTTTATGTGCATAATTAAAATTAGAACTACAAGCACATGCTCCAGAGCACCAAAGTTCGTTGAAAAATAACATGTGTGTCCTTGGGTGAATATCTAGGCCCATGAAGAAAATGGGAAGGAAATTCAAACACCACGACACTGTGGATTGCCGGCAAAACATTGAGATGCCTGGTTTTTAAATTCTAGTAAATACAAAACTCATCTGAAATTCATGAAACTTGGCATGCTATCATGGAGCAGCATCAACATGCCGTGGTAAATTTTTTGTCCCATTTGGGGCAGGTTTGGGTATAAGCTTCTCACAAACCAGAGTTTCTCACAACAATAGTGATGGTTTCGGCAGGGAACGTGCCACCTTTGGGGATGGAACGATATCCGTTGCCTCTTATTGCATTCCAAAATTTGCTATTGTCAGCATAGAATAACAGGAGTGTTGTGTTTAATTTTGGAATTTTTCATGGTTCGTTTGGCCTTTTTATACATTAATTGGGTTTTCTAGGCATTTTATGTGCAAAATTCAAATTTGAACTACAAGCCCATGCTCCAGTGCACCAAAGTTAGCTAAAAAGTCATGTGTGTGTCATTGGGTAAATTTCTAGGTCCCATGCAAGAAATGGGAATGAAATTCAAACACCAGGGCACTATTGATTGCCTGCAAAATGTTAAGATGCCTTGTTTTTATATTCTAGTAAATCCAAAACTAGTCTGAAATTCATGGAACTTGGCATGCTATCAAGGAGCGGCATCAACGTGTTGTGGTAAATTTTTATTCCCATTTGGGGCAGGTTTGGGTATAAGCTTCTCACAAACCAGGGATTCTCACAATAATCGTGATGGTTTCGGTAGGGAACGTGCCACCTTTGGGGACGGAACAATATCCATTGCCTCTTATGGTTTTAAAATAATTTATAGTGTCAACATAGAATAACAGGAGTGTTGTACTTAATTTTGGAATTTTTCATGGTTCGTTTGGCCTTTTTATACATTAATTGGGTTTTCTAGGCATTTTATGTGCAAAATTCAAATTTGAACTACAAGCCCATGCTCCAGTGCACCAAAGTTAGCTAAAAAGTCATGTGTGTGTCATTGGGTAAATTTCTAGGTCCCATGCAAGAAATGGGAATGAAATTCAAACACCAGGGCACTATTGATTGCCTGCAAAATGTTAAGATGCCTTGTTTTTATATTCTAGTAAATCCAAAACTAGTCTGAAATTCATGGAACTTGGCATGCTATCAAGGAGCGGCATCAACGTGTTGTGGTAAATTTTTATTCCCATTTGGGGCAGGTTTGGGTATAAGCTTCTCACAAACCAGGGATTCTCACAATAATCGTGATGGTTTCGGTAGGGAACGTGCCACCTTTGGGGACGGAACAATATCCATTGCCTCTTATGGTTTTAAAATAATTTATAGTGTCAACATAGAATAACAGGAGTGTTGTACTTAATTTTGGAATTTTTCATGGTTCGTTTGGCCTTTTTATATGCTAATTGGGTTTTCTAGGCATTTTATGTGCATAATTCAAATTTGAACTACAAGCACATGCTCCAGTGCACAAAAGTTGTCTGAAAAATCACATGTGTGTCCTTGGGTGAATTTCTAGGTCCCATGCAAGAAATGGGAATGAAATTCAAACACCAGGGCACTGTTGATTGCCGTCAAAACATTGAGACGCCTTCTTTTTAAAATCTTGTAGATCCAAAACTTGTCTGAAATTCATGGAACTTGGCATGCTATCATGGAGCGGCATCAACATGATGTGATAAACTTTTTGTCCCATTTGGGGCAGGTTTGGGTATAAGCTTCTCACAAACCAGAGCTTCTCACAACAAGCTTGATGGTTTCGGTAGGGAACGTGCCACCTTTGGGGATAGAACGATATCCGTTGCCTCTTATTTCTTTCAAAAAATTTCTAGCGTCAACATAGAATAATAGTAGTGTTGTGTTTAATTTTAGAATTTTTCGTGGTTCGTTTGGCATTTTTATACGTTAATAGGGTTTTCTAGGCATTTTATGTGCATAATTCAAATTTGAACTACAATCCCATGCTCCCGTGCACCAAAGTTGGCTGAAAAATCACGTGTGTGTCCTTGGGTGAATTTCTAGGTCCCATGCAAGAATTGGGAATGAAATCCAAACACCAGGGCACTGTGGATTGCTGGCAAAACATTGAGATGGCTGGTTTCTAAATTCTAGTAAATCCAAAACTCCTGTGAAATTCATGAAACTTGGCATGCTATTATGGAGCGGCATCAACATGCTGTGGTAAAATTTTTGACCCATCTGTGACAGGTTTCGGTATAAGCTTCTCACAACAAGCGTGATGGTTTCGGTAGGGAACGTGCCACCTTTGGGGACGGAACGATATCCGTTGCCTCTTATTTCTTTCAAAAAAATTATAGCGTCAACATAGAATAATAATAGTGTTGTGTTTAATTTTAGAATTTTTCGTGGTTCGTTTGGCCTTTTTATACGTTAATAGGGTTTTCTAGGCATTTTATGTGCATAATTATAATTTGAACTACAAGCACATGCTCCAGAGCACCAAAGTTCGTTGAAAAATAACATGTGTGTCCTTGGGTGAATATCTAGGCCCATGAAGAAAATGGGAAGGAAATTCAAACACCACGACACTATGGATTGCCGGAAAAACATTGAGATGCCTGGTTTTTAAATTCTAGTAAATACAAAACTCATCTGAAATTCATGAAACTTGGCATGCTATCATGGAGCAGCATCAACATGCCGTGGTAAATTTTTTGTCCCATTTGGGGCAGGTTTGGGTATAAGCTTCTCACAAACCAGAGTTTCTCACAACAATAGTGATGGTTTCGGCAGGGAACGTGCCACCTTTGGGGATGGAACGATATCCGTTGCCTCTTATTGCATTCCAAAATTTGCTATTGTCAGCATAGAATAACAGGAGTGTTGTGTTTAATTTTGGAATTTTTCATGGTTCGTTTGGCCTTTTTATACATTAATTGGGTTTTCTAGGCATTTTATGTGCAAAATTCAAATTTGAACTACAAGCCCATGCTCCAGTGCACCAAAGTTAGCTAAAAAGTCATGTGTGTGTCATTGGGTAAATTTCTAGGTCCCATGCAAGAAATGGGAATGAAATTCAAACACCAGGGCACTATTGATTGCCTGCAAAATGTTAAGATGCCTTGTTTTTATATTCTAGTAAATCCAAAACTAGTCTGAAATTCATGGAACTTGGCATGCTATCAAGGAGCGGCATCAACGTGTTGTGGTAAATTTTTATTCCCATTTGGGGCAGGTTTGGGTATAAGCTTCTCACAAACCAGGGATTCTCACAATAATCGTGATGGTTTCGGTAGGGAACGTGCCACCTTTGGGGACGGAACAATATCCATTGCCTCTTATGGTTTTAAAATAATTTATAGTGTCAACATAGAATAACAGGAGTGTTGTACTTAATTTTGGAATTTTTCATGGTTCGTTTGGCCTTTTTATATGCTAATTGGGTTTTCTAGGCATTTTATGTGCATAATTCAAATTTGAACTACAAGCACATGCTCCAGTGCACAAAAGTTGTCTGAAAAATCACATGTGTGTCCTTGGGTGAATTTCTAGGTCCCATGCAAGAAATGGGAATGAAATTCAAACACCAGGGCACTGTTGATTGCCGTCAAAACATTGAGACGCCTTGTTTTAAAATCTTGTAGATCCAAAACTTGTCTGAAATTCATGGAACTTGGCATGCTATCATGGAGCGGCATCAACATGATGTGATAAACTTTTTGTCCCATTTGGGGCAGGTTTGGGTATAAGCTTCTCACAAACCAGAGCTTCTCACGACAAGCTTGATGGTTTCGGTAGGGAACGTGCCACCTTTGGGGATAGAACGATATCCGTTGCCTCTTATTTCTTTCAAAAAATTTCTAGCGTCAACATAGAATAATATTAGTGTTGTGTTTAATTTTAGAATTTTTCGTGGTTCGTTTGGCATTTTTATACGTTAATAGGGTTTTCTAGGCATTTTATGTGCATAATTCAAATTTGAACTACAAGCCCATGCTCCCGTGCACCAAAGTTGGCTGAAAAATCACGTGTGTGTCCTTGGGTGAATTTCTAGGTCCCATGCAAGAATTGGGAATGAAATCCAAACACCAGGGCACTGTGGATTGCTGGCAAAACATTGAGATGGCTGGTTTCTAAATTCTAGTAAATCCAAAACTCCTGTGAAATTCATGAAACTTGGCATGCTATTATGGAGCGGCATCAACATGCTGTGGTAAAATTTTTGACCCATCTGTGACAGGTTTCGGTATAAGCTTCTCACAAACCAGAGCTTCTCACAACAAGCGTGATGGTTTCGGTAGGGAACGTGCCACCTTTGGGGACGGAACGATATCCGTTGCCTCTTATTTCTTTCAAAAAAATCTAGAGTCAACATAGAATAATAATAGTGTTGTGTTTAATTTTAGAATTTTTCGTGGTTCTTTTGGCCTTTTTATACGTTAATAGGGTTTTCTAGGCATTTTATGTGCATAATTAAAATTTGAACTACAAGCACATGCTCCAGAGCACCAAAGTTGGTTGAAAAATAACATGTGTGTCCTTGGGTGAATATCTAGGCCCATGAAGAAAATGGGAAGGAAATTCAAACACCACGACACTGTGGATTGCCGGCAAAACATTGAGATGCCTGGTTTTTAAACTCTAGTAAATACAAAACTCATCTGAAATTCATGAAACTTGGCATGCTATCTTGGAGCAGCATCAACATGCCGTGGTAATTTTTTTGTCCCATTTGGGGCAGGTTTGGGTATAAGCTTCTCACAAACCAGAGTTTCTCACAACAATCGTGATGGTTTCGGCAGGGAACGTGCCACCTTTGGGGATGGAACGATATCTGTTGCCTCTTATTGCATTCCAAAATTTGCTATTGTCAGCATAGAATAACAGGAGTGTTGTGTTTAATTTTGGAATTTTTCATGGTTCATTTGGCCTTTTTATAAATTAATTGGGTTTTCTAGGCATTTTATGTGCAAAATTCAAATTTGAACTACAAGCCCATGCTCCAGTGCACCAAAGTTAGCTAAAAAGTCACGTGTGTGTCATTGGGTAAATTTCTAGGTCCCATGCAAGAAATGGGAATGAAATTCAAACACCAGGGCACTATTTGTCGGGGGAAACTGTCCACCACGAGCACCTATGGGACCGGAGCCCCTTGTACGTTGCGATAAGGGAGCGGAGGGAGCACAAAGAGCGGATCAAGGAGCACACGCGGGCAATTTACCCAGGTTCGGGCCGCGCGGACGCGTAAAACCCTACTCCTGCTTAGATTGTATTGAGTTCTTGGGCTCGGGAGCTTGAAGAACTAGCTACACCGAGCAAGAGAGCTGTCTAGGTTCCGAACCCTCTCTACGTTGTGCATGGGCCTCCTTTTATAGCTCAAGGGGTCACCAACAGGTGTCAACGTAGAGGAGGGTAAAAATGTAACTTTGGTGGTAGTTGTAACAGTGCGGGAACAGTGCATGAACAGTGGATGAACAGTGGTCTTCATCTAACCTTGACAGTGGGGGACAAGGGCCTTAAATGCCCGTCACCGTCGACCCCAAAAGCGCCCGTCCATGCGTCTCCGTTCGCCACGGTGGTAGCCTCGTCACCGTGGCGTGCCACCGTGTCCCCCAGGCTGCACAGCCATCCGCCACGCGTCCCTGGAAGGGCCCCAGGGCGACGCGTGGGCCGATGAGCTGGAGCGCGGGCACACAACGCAGGCTTCCCCCGGCAAGCACCTTGCCGGGGTCTTGATCTTGCCGGGCCCGGAAGCTTGTCGCTCCCCGGGTCTTGCCGAGGCGCAGGGTGCGCCGAGGCATGTCTTCTGAGATGCAGTCTTCTGGTCTTCCTGGCTAGCTCCTCTTGCCAGGGTCTTGTGTTAATGAGATAATCTTGAGCCTGGTGCGGCCTTCCCGGCAAGCTCCACTTGCCGGGGCCTTGATCTCCTGACTTGTATACTTTGTTTTTGAATGGCTTTATAGGGACCAGGAAGGTTTCCGGCGAGCACGTGGTGAGCCCCGCCGCGGGAAGCTCCTACTGCCCGTGCACAAGTTGGGGTACTAAGGTACCCCTATCTTAGTACACCGACAGGAGCCCCCAGGCCTGGGCCAGACACGGTGCTGAGCGCTGTTGGGCCAGGCCCAAAACAGTGCACGGGCACGCGCGGCCCACAGCACGCCGAATCCCCTTCCGCATCTGCCGCGCCCCTCCCTAACGGCACGCGTTGATTGCAGCATCGTGGGAGAGATCGTGGCCTCGTTCTTTAATGGGAAATGCGGAGCGTCCCCCACTTCCCCCTTAAAAGCAGAGGAAGCAGGGGCAGTTTCCCTCCTTCGCTTTCATTGCGTCTTAAACCTCTAGAAATCCTCCGCTGCTCCGCGCCTCCACCCCTCCTCCGCCGTCTTCTGCATCTGCAGCACCGTCGAGCTCCTCGCCCCTTCCCTCGCCGCTTCCGCCATGGCTCCGAAGAGCGAGAAGGCGAAAGCGGAGAAGACCAAGAGGGAGAAGTCCGAGCAGGCGGCGAAGCTTGCCGCCCTGCGGAAGAGGAATGTGGTCTTCGCGCCGCGGCTCAGCGCGAGGGAGCTGTGGAACAAGTACTACCTCTTCTGGTCCGGGGAGACCAAAGCTCATCCCCGCACGAGAACCTACCCCGCCGTCGCCAGAGATCTGTTTCCCTGCGGGTATTTCTTCTTTGCAGTCTTCTTCCATTATGGATTGTGCCCTCCGTACTCAGAGTTTTTCTGTGATATTATGAACACATACGGCCTCCACCTCCTAGACTTCACCCCCAACGCCATCCTTACGATGGCGGTTTTCGCACATCTGTGCGAAAACTATGTGGGGATCCATCCAAACGTAGCGCTTTTTCGCCATTTCTTTATGCCCAGAGTAGAGGCAGGCGCTCCCCTCTCCGGCGGTATCTCCTAGATCTTCCGGTTGAATAAGAAGGACTCATATCTGAAAGGAGAACTCCGCGGCAAGTGGGAAGAATGGCGCGCAGATTGGTGTTGGGTAGTGGAGGACCAGCCGGAGCCTTTTACTGCGCCGCGCACAACAGCCATAGTGCGCGGCAGAGACTGGAGCGAGTTGGCCCCGGAGGACGGCAAGCTCAACATCGCCCTCATCAGGATTCTTCGTCTCCGGGTAGCCAAATTGACCATTGGAGAAGTAGGGGCAGATTTCCTCCGCCGCCGCATTGCCCCTTTACAGGAGAGGAAAAGGCCATCATGGGAATTTGGCAATGCGGCGGATATTATGAGGCTGCGCCCGGGATTGAACTTCAACTTCACGGCTTTAGAGCTGAAGGGGATGGTCCGGGAGCTCTTCAAGCACGACCCGGCCCATCCGGAGTGGTTTAGATCTCCCCGGGGAGTGGTGCCGCTATGCAACAGCACTGCCCGGGACTCCTTGCGCGCGATGATGCCCGCGTGTGACTCCCACGGCGCCGACCCCACCTGGATAGAGCCTCCGCCGGACGCGATTCTGAGTTTCTTCGACAACTTGGTCGAGGTGCCGAAGAACACCGAGTAGAACAGGGATCTCACCCGGGCTACCACGGAGCGGGATATCGCTTATATTGCTTCCCGGATGGAAGAAGCCGCCGCAGCTGCAGCGGCAGGAGATTTCGGATTCACCGTCGACGATGCAGAGGCTGCGGATGCGTCGTGCAAAGCAGAGGAGGCAGAGATCCACAGGCTGCTTAAGCTTCCGCCCGACGAGCTTGCCGGGGTTCCTTCCCTGAGGCATGCCGTGATTCCCGGGGTTGTGAGCGAGGCCGCCGCAGGAGGCGAGGTTGCCGGAGGGAGCAGAGGTGCCGGAGGGAGCGGGGACGCAGGACATGGAGCTGGATCCAGCGGGCCCGCCGGGGAGGAGGAGGACGTCGAGGCTGATGAAGACACCGGTGGATCCCTGGGGCTTGACGACGACACCTCCTCGTCTTCGGAGAACTCCCCACCTCCGGCAAGTCCTAAGCAAGCACCGCTGAAGCGCCTCCGCAAGGCGGCTACAGCGACGAGGACGCAGGCGCCCCGACAGCAGCCTGCTCGCCGGGCGGCGCGCGCCACCAGAGCGAGCCAAGCCGCGACGGAGGCGCCCCGCGCACCAGCGCCAAGCGGAGGAGGATCCTCCCGGAGCGAAGCGGCCGCTCCGCCTGCTCCTCGGGCCTCACCGCCAACGGAGGCTGGGTCTTTGCAGCCCCCAGCCCCGGAGACCGCCAAGCGCCCGAGGGAGCCTTCTCCTCCTGCTCCTCGCGCGGGAGCAACTCAGGTGGAGTTCGATTTCTCCGCCCTCAGCTCCGACGATGACGAGGAAGAGGAGTAAGTATTTGTAATTTGTAACTTCCTCGATTCTGTCTTGATTCTTTCTCTGACGATTCTGATCTTGTCCTTGTGTTGCTTGTAGGACCTTGACCCAGCGGCTGGCGAAGAGAGCCAAGATCCCCGTGGTTGAGGTCGAAGACGACTCGCCCGTCGCGGCGACAGGGGACGCACCGGCGACGAACTTGCCGGATCAACCCGCCGCTCCGAGGAGCAGCTCCCAGCGCAGCCCCCAGCGTAAGTCTGGGTTTTGGATTTTTTTTGTTCGTCGGGCGCGCTTGAGGTTTTAGCTTGTACTAACGTCTTGTTGTCTTGTTTGTCTTGTGCAGAAGTGGAGCCGCAGCCGCAGGAGCGCCCGGAGACCGCCCCCGACGAGCCACAGGTTCCACCCTCCCCGCCAAGGGCGAGCTCCCCAGCGAGGGAGAGCGCTCCGCCAAGGACGGGCACCCCGCCGAGGGCGGGCACCCCGCCAAGGGTGAGCAGCCCGACAAGGGTGGCCACCCCGCCAAGGGAGGGCGCGGGCGGCCCTCCGCCAGCAGGGGCCACCGCTCCACCGCCAAGGGAGGGCTCCCCGGTGAGGGAGCCTGTCGTCGAAGAAGTCCGCGAAGGTGAGTCTTGTAGCTTCTTCTTCTTGGACTTGTCTTTTTGGATATTTGCTTGATCTTTTCTTTTCTTTTTCTTCTGTTAGATCCTCCTCCCCCGGAGCAGATGGAGAAGGAGATCACCGTCGAGGAGGAGGCGTACGGCGGCGACAGCAACGCCACTGCCACTGAGGGCATGGCTGGAGCCGACGAGCCCGCTGCTGAGGAGACCGCCCCGGCAGCAGACGCCGCGGCTGGGGAGGGGGACGGCGACCACACTGCTGGCCCGGAGGCTGCAGGAGCGTCAAGCGCTGCACCGGCCGCCGACCCCTCCGCCGCCAAGGAGCAGCCGGACGTTTATCTTGAGGCCCCCAATGGGGTCTTCATACAAGTCCCGTGGGGGTCTTCGTCGCGAGCCCCCGTGGAGGGAGAGACCTTTGATGGAGAGGTCCTCGCCTCCGCGGGGTTGAAGATTGTTGAAGCGCCTGGCGGGAGCGACGAGCCCGAAGAGGAGAAACTTCTTCGCCAGCTCCTGGCCCTTTACCGGGCCAGGCAGGCGAAACTGGAGTCCCGGGAAGCCCTCACCGCCAAGGCTGGAGCAGACTTGGAGAAGCGCGCCGTGGAGCTCCGCGCTGCCAACCAGGCGGCCCTCCGCGACGCCAACCAGACGGCCCTCCGTGACCTGGCGGAGGAGCGTGAAAGGCTTGCCGGAGAGCAGCAAGAGTTACTCCTGGAGAAGGCTGAGGCCGAGGAGCAGCAACGAGTGGTTGGTGAAGAGCTATCCCGGCGAGAAGGAGCGCTCAACCAGCGGAAAGTCGACCTCGACGCCCACGAGGACGACCTCACCGCCCGGGAGCAGGCCCTTGGCGGGGCCCTAAAGGAGGCGAAAGCTGCCGCCGCCACCGCGGAAACCGCCAAGAAGGATCTTGAGGTCAAGGTGGCGCAGCTGGAGCAGTACCTGAAGGCGAGTGCGGACAGAATCACCGCGCTCAACGTGGAGCGGGAAAAAGACGCCCACACCAACTCTGACCTTCAGGTACGTCTCTCCAAGAAGGGCGACGAGCTCAAAGCCGCCAAGGATTCAATTGCTTACTTGGAGTTGAAGGTCTCCACCTTGACTGATTCACTTGATGCTGCCCGGGACCGCGAAACGAAGCTGAAGGACGAGCTCCGCAAGGAACGAGGCCTGGTGGAGAGCGCCGCCACCTCAGCGAACAACTTCAGCCGGGTGGTGGAACAATGGACTGACGACTTGGTCGCTTCTGCTGCTAGCATCGACAAGGAGCTGATGGCGCTGAGGGTGGAGCACCTCATGTACTCTCCGGACCAGAATCTCCCCCACAGCGCCAAGTTAAGTCTTTTCTTCAGAGGGATCGCGCCGGCGCTTGCACGGCTGCAGGAGAAGCTCCCCGCGCAGCTGGCCGAGGAGTCACGTCAGCTCTACGCGGGTACCTTGGAGCGCGTCTTGACGAAGATCGTCTACCACAACCCTGGCATCAATCTTGTGAACGTCCTCCGCAGCTTGCCGGACGATGCAGATCTGGAGGCGCTGAAGGCGCAGGTCGCCCACATCGTCGCCAAGGTGAACAAGATCTCCAGGCGTGAAGGCGACCACGTAGATTAGGCCTCTTTCTTTCCATTTCCTTTGCTGCTGCAAAGTGTGCCATGAACATGAATCTATTAGTCATTGCGACAAGTTATCTCTGTAATATATCATCTTATTTTGACTAATCATTGCAGTGTTATCTCCCTTGCCTTGGTCCTTTACTTTGTATGCTTTTTACCCTACGCTCTTAGGGAACTTGCCGGCAAGGGACCCTTGCCGCGAGCGCTGAGTGCTGGACTCTGAGCAGCCTGCTGGCAAAGGCCTTACCGGCAAGTAACCTTGCCGCAGCTAGTCGCAACGCACTTAGCTTGCTGAGCGAACTCGAAAACGAAGCAAGGGCGCGACACTTGTCGCAGCTCACTTAAGTCGTTGAGCGTACTCGAAAACAAAGTAAGGGTGCGGCTAGCCACAGGTCGGTTCCTCCGCGCACAGGTTTACCATACAAAGTGTGGTTGTTCAAGGAAGATAACTAAAATTTAAAAATTTGAACTGCTCAAATTCTGGTAACTTAGCTTTTATAATCTGTCTGTTCTCCGGTAAGCTTCTCTTTCTTGAACAGCACTTGGTTCATCCTCCACCTCCTTCCCCCCCGGCAAACTTGTGCGCGAGGAACATTCCTTCTGCTTAAGAGGGAAACAAAAAGAAGAGGGAAAACAAGTATAGGGCCTCTCGGCGTGCTGATGCTTACCGGGTTTGTGTGTTGCACAAGATGCCAAACAATGCATGCAAATAACGAAGAAAAGCATGGAAGCGGCAAATAGTGCGAAACACAAAAGCTTTACTGATGCACGGGATCTGCGCCCGGCTTTGTACAAAGGTTTACATGCGACGGCGGCAATACTCGTACAAAAGGTGGTTGCCGGAGCGGATCACGACAACTGCGCCTTATGGGTGAAACTTGCGAAGATGCTCTATGTTCCAGGAATTGCTCACCGGTAAGCCTTCTTCGGTCTCAAGGCGGACAGCGCCGGGCCTTGTGACTTGTCTCACCCGATAAGGGCCTTCCCACTTCGGCGTCAACTTGTTGGAATTCTTGGCGGACTGAACACGCCGAAGAACAAGGTCGCCTTCCTCGAGACTCCTGGCCTTAACCTTGCGGCTATGATAGCGGCGCAAGGCATGCTGGTATCGAGCAGCTCGTACAGCAGCCTGGAGACGTTCCTCCTCAAGGAGCAATGCATCATCTTGTCGCAGTTGCTCTTGCTCGAGCTCATCATAAGCGAGCACTCGAGGAGATCCGTATACGAGTTCCGTGGGGAGAACTGCCTCTGCCCCATAGACGAGGGCAAAGGGTGTCTGTCCGGTGGCTCG
>LR738715.1:387192627-387205862 GCA_902687465.1 Secale cereale | reverse complement strand
CAACTGCGCCTTATGGGTGAAACTTGCGAAGATGCTCTATGTTCCAGGAATTGCTCACCGGTAAGCCTTCTTCGGTCTCAAGGCGGACAGCGCCGGGCCTTGTGACTTGTCTCACCCGATAAGGGCCTTCCCACTTCGGCGTCAACTTGTTGGAATTCTTGGCGGACTGAACACGCCGAAGAACAAGGTCGCCTTCCTCGAGACTCCTGGCCTTAACCTTGCGGCTATGATAGCGGCGCAAGGCATGCTGGTATCGAGCAGCTCGTACAGCAGCCTCGAGACGTTCCTCCTCAAGGAGCAATGCATCATCTTGTCGCAGTTGCTCTTGCTCGAGCTCATCATAAGCGAGCACTCGAGGAGATCCGTATACGAGTTCCGTGGGGAGAACTGCCTCTGCCCCATAGACGAGGGCAAAGGGTGTCTGTCCGGTGGCTCGACTTGGTGTCGTTCTGATTGACCAAAGAGCCGCCGGCAACTCCTCTATCCAGTTTCTTCCGCACTTGCGCAGCCTGTCGAAGGTTCTTGTCTTGAGTCCGCGCAGCACTTCAGCATTGGCCCTCTCCGCTTGACCATTTCTCCTCGGGTGAGCAACAGAAGCGAAGAAGACCTTGGCGCCAAGGTCTTGGACGTACTGCATGAAGGTGCGACTAGTAAATTGTGTACCGTTGTCGGTGATGATCCTGTTAGGGATCCCGAAACGGCAAACAATTGACCTGAAGAACCTGACTGATGACTGTGCTGTCACCTTTCTCAATTGTTCCACTTCTGGCCACTTTGTAAACTTGTCGATTGCAACGTACAAGTATTCAAAGCCCCCGACAGCACGGGGAAAGGGGCCGAGGATATCGAGCCCCCAGACCGAGAAGGGCCAGGACAAAGGGATCGTCTGGAGAGCTTGAGCTGGCTGATGAATTTGCTTTGCATGGAACTGGCACGCTTCACACTTGGTTACTTGTGCAGTTGCATCTTGGAGGGCTTCTTGCCAAAAGAACCCTTGCCGGAACGCCTTCCCGGCAAGTGCCCTTGCGCCAATGTGGTGGCCACATATGCCTCCATGTATTTCTGCCAACAGCTTCTGTCCATCTTCTCTGGAAATGCACTTCAACCTGACACCATTGAGTCTCCTTCTGTACAGTTCGTTGTCCACAAACTGGTACATACTTGACTGCCTGGTTATTTTCTCTATCTCCTCTGGGTCGTCGGGAAGTTCTCCAGTTTGCAGAAAACGGACGATCTGTTGTGCCCAGGCGGGAGCCCGAGGCTCAACGGCAAGGACTAAAGGCGTGAGGGCCGCTGCGGGAACCTCAGCTTCTACGGCAAGAACCTCTGGCTCTGCCGGAGCTGATGGTTCCCCGGCAAGCCTGCCGGGGCAAGGCTTGTCGGGAACGCTTGCTTCAACTGTACAGATCCTTGGATCTGCAGGAGCAAGCTGTTCCTCAGCGTTCTGGTTGTTGATCTTGGGGACCTTGGCGGCGGCTTCGGGAAGATCCGCCGGCAAGTAGTCGCCGGAGACCAACTTTCTCTTCTTGTTCTGCCCAATTGATGTTGTAACGGATGGCTGAGTTAGCTTGAGCAGGAAGGTCCCTGGTTCCACAGGTAACTTCATTGCAGCACACTTTGAGAGGCCATCTGCAATATCATTCTGAGCTCTTGGGACATGCTCCATTTGTAGACCTTCAAAGTGCTCTTAAAGCTTCCTCACTTCATCAACATAAGCTTCCATCAAAGGGCTCTGGTAACTCTTTTTCACTTGTCGGACCACCAGCTGTGAATCTCCCCGCACAATTAACTTCTTGATCCCAAGTTCGGCTGCAATTCTGAGGCCGGCAAGCAAGCCTTCATACTCAGCAGTATTGTTTGTCGCTTGTTCCTTGGGAAAGTGCATCTGGATAACATACTTGAGGTGCTATCCGGTGGGTGCTATGAGTACCACGCCGGCACCGGCGCCTTGCAGCGAGAAGGCACCATCAAAGTACATTACCCATTCGCTGCTTGCTTCTTGTACGGGGGCGCTTGTCTCTGGAACTTCTTCATCTGGTGTTGGGGTCCATTCAGCTATGAATTCTGCCAAAGCTCTGCTCTGTATGGTTGAAGTACTCTTAAACTTGAGACCAAAGCTTGACAACTCCAGTGCCCACTCGACGATCGTTCCTGTTGCTTCTGGGTTCTGCAATATCCTCTTCAACGGAAAGCGAGTGACCACTGTTATCTCATGTGCTTGGAAGTAATGGCGCAGCTTTCTCGAGGCCATGAGGAGACCGAAAAGCAATTTCTGCACTCCGGAGTATCTTGATCTAGCCCCCTACAAGAGGGAACTCACAAAATACACCGGGCGCTGCACCATCTTCCTTCGCACTTCTCCTTGCTCCTGCGCAGAGTTGTCCTTGTCGGGGTCAGAGCTTGCCGGAGCAGGCCCCTGCTTGTCGCTGGACTCGCTTGCCGGAGGTGTGGGCTCTTCCTTTGCCTCCCTTTCTGCTACCAACGCAGCACTAACCACTTGATTGGTTGCCGCTAAGTACAGCAGCAACTTCTCTTGTGGCCTAGGTGCGACAAGTATTGGAGTGGAGGACAGGTATCCTTTCAAATCCTGCAGCGCTGCCTCCGCTTCCGGAGTCCATTTCATAGGACCTGCCTTCTTCAAGATTTTGAAGAAAGGCAGGGCGCGTTCTGCAGACTTTGAAATGAACCTACTGAGGGCAGCCACACAACCAGCAAGTCTCCTAACGTCCTTGACGCGCTTCGGGGCTTTGATCTGCTCGATGGCTTTTATCTTGTCGGGATTGGCTTCAATCCCCCTCTGGGACACAAAGAACCCGAGAAGCTTGCCGGAGGGGACTCCGAAGACGCACTTCTCGGGGTTCAACTTGAGCTGGATCTTGCGCAGATTTGCAAATGTTTCTTCCAAGTCTTGGATCAGGGTATCTTTGCTATTGCTCTTGACCACTATGTCATCCATGTAAGCTTCTACATTTCTGTGGATTTGTGGCTCAAAAGCAGTGTGCACCACCCTTGCAAATGTTGAGCCTGCATTCTTCAATCCAAAGGGCATGCGTATGAAGCAATATGTGCCACATGGAGTAATGACTGCAGTCTTCTCTTCGTCTTCCTTGGCCATGAAAATCTGGTGGTAGCCTGAGTATGCATCAAGGAAGGAAAGCAGCTCACATCCAGCGGTGGAGTCAACAATCTGGTCAATGCGCGGCAAGGGAAATGGATCCTTGGGACATGCTTTATTCACATCAGTGAAGTCTATACACAGTCTCCACTTCCCGTTGGCCTTACGCATGACAACCGGATTTGCTAACCACGTTGGATGGATCACGCCTCTAACTAGGCCCGCTGCTTCCAACTTCTTGATTTCTTCGGCGATGAATTCTTGGCGCTCCACGGCTTGCTTCCTGACCTTTTGCTTGACGGGCCGCGCATGAGGACAAACAGCAAGCTTGTGCTCAATTACCTTCCTGGGAACGCCGGGGATGTCGGATGGTTGCCATGCAAACACATCGACATTCGCCCGCAGGAAGGCAACGAGCTTTCCTATTTGTTGTCAAGTGTAGCACTGATGGTGAAGGTACCACCAGTGCCGTCCTCCTTGGCGGACACCTTCTTGGTTGCCGGTGGAGCGGCCATACCCTTCTTGCACTTGCCGGTGGAGCTCGATGGAACGTCCTCGACGGCAGCGCATCACTCCGAAGAGGTGCGTTTGCCGGAGTGGGCCCCAGAGCACTTGCCGGACTTGGTCTTGGTCTTCTTCCCCCCGGGAGCTTCAACGGCAAGTGTGTTGCTCTCCGCCGCAGCTGCTGCATCCCGGTATATCTTGTCGGCGCAGATAAGCGCGTCCTTCTTGTCGCCAGGGACAGAGATGACGCTTATCGGCCCCGGCATCTTGAGTACATTGTAGGCGTAATGGGAAGCTGCCATGAACTTGGCGAGGGCAGGACGTCCAAGTATCCCATTGTATGGCAATGGGATATCGGCAACATCGAAGGTTATTCTCTCCGTCCTGAAGTTAAGCTCCCCGCCAAAGGTCACTGGCAGAGTAATCTTCCCCTTCGGCTTGCTCCTTCCCGGGTTTATTCCTTGGAACGAACCGGTCTCTTCGAGCTCGCCGTCTGGGATCTGGAGTTTCTTGATCACAGCTGAGGAGATCAAGTTCAGGCCAGCCCCGCCGTCAACCAACATTTTGGTGACCTTGAGGTTGCGGATGGTGGGTGAGACCAACATCGGCAAGCACCTGACCGCAGTGGTGCGGTCAGGGTGATCCTCAAGATCAAAAATGATGGGCGTGTTGGACCACTTCAGGAGCCTGCGTGACTCGACGGGCGGCTCTGCTGCGTTTACTTCCCGCACCCACTCCTTGAGTTGGCGGTGGGAAGCGTGCAGAGAGGCGCCTCCGTCGACACACAGAACTTCTGTGGCCTTCTGGAACTCCTGCTCACTGTTATCACCTTCCTCCATGTCGTCGTCGTCGTCTTCTTCCTCATCCTTGTCGCGACCCCGGGGAGGTCGATCACCTTGCCGCTGCTTGGCCTTGCCGCGGCGTCCTCCCCGGCCGTTGAACGGCCGCTTCTTGCTTGGCTCTCCTCCGCCACCTTGGGCCTTCTCCTTGTCGCGACGCTCGTACTCAGCCTTCTGCTGCTCTACGAGGTACTCGACTCGCTTGCAGTTGGAAAGGTCGTGGTCCTTGGTGCGGTGGATCTTGCAATATTGCTTGTCGGAGCCGTCCTGCTTGTCGGCTGCCGCCACAGGGGCAGGCTCCTTGCCGGAGCCGCCAGCTTGTGCCTTCTGGGCGGGAGCCTCCTTGCCGGACTGCTCGACGACTAGCACTTCCTTGCTCTTCTTCTTTCTATTGTTCCGCCGCCGGCTCTTCTTTGCCGGGGCGGCATCCTCGCTGTCGCTTCCCCCTGCGCCAGCATCCTCCCCGGGGAGTCTCCTCCCCTCTTCGGCGCGCGCGCACTTGTCGGCCAGAGCGTAGAGCTCGCTGACATCCCGTATCTTGGTCATGGCCATCTCTTCCCGCATGCGACGGTTACGCATGTTCTGGTGGAACGCGCTGATAACCGCGGCGGGGTGGACGTCAGGGATATTGTGCTGCACGCGGCTGAACCGTTGAATGTACTTGCGCAGGGGTTCTCCTTCCTTCTGGTCCAAGATGTGGAGATCACTCTCCTGGCCGTGGGGTTTGTGGCCGCCCGTGAAGGCGCCAACAAACTGGTGGCACAAATCTGCCCACGAAGAAATAGAGCCTTCCGGCAAGTGCATAAGCCAAGAGCGAACGTTTGGCTTAAGCACCAGCGGGAAGTAGTTGGCTAATATCTTCTCGTCGCGCCCCCCGGCAGCCTGCACCCCGATGGTGTAGATGCTGAGGAACTCCGAGGGGTGCGTCTTGCCGTCGTACTTCTTGGGTACGTCGGGCTTGAAGTTTTTCATGCTGGGCCACTGGACGCGCCACAGCTCACGGGTGAATGCAGGGCAACCTGCCGCGTACGGCAAGTCGCCTGGCTCACCGGGCGCGTGCGTGTCAACAACGGCCCCAGCGTGCTGGTCCGATTGTCGCCGGGCTTCTCGTCGGCGCTCGATTGTTGTCCGAGCGTCTTCTTGCCGCCGATCGTCAAGGACTTGGCACTGGTCCCGACGAGCCCGCGGATCCGACGATGCCGTGGAGTCGTCATCGACGTTGATCCGGCGGGGAGGCGTCTTCTGCTTCCGCGGCGGGGAGTGCACGGTGGTCGCACCCCCGGCGGCCTTGTCGCCGTCGGCCTTCCCCTGGTCGACTTGCTGTGGCCGCGATGTCGCCGGCTGCTGCGGCGTGTCGTTGTTGGCGAAGGCGATGAGGCTTTGAATCGTCGCCCTCCAGTCCTTGGCCTTGTTTGCCGCTGGAGGGAAGTCGAGAAGCAGTTGCGCTCTTGCGAGAGCTTCTGCTGGAGAGGAGGGGAGCGGTGGTGAGCGGTGCGAGGAGCGAGATATGCTCGGACTTCTAACAGGGTTAGAAGGAGCAGTTTCCCGCCCCGGCGACCGCGCCTTGCTCGTGCCAGGACGATGGCCTTGAGCATCCCGCGAGCCTCCGGCTTGTCCTTGGCCCAGCAAGCGGATGGTACCTCCTATACCACGGCGCTGCTGGCCTGTCGTCTGCTGAGATGGACGTGGTGCGTCTACGGAGACCGAGGCTTTGGAGTTTGCCCGATCGGCCGTCTTGTCCTTGGACTTTGCGGTGCCGTGAGTTTCCTCGCCGGCGACCACCCTTCGGCCGGCGTCTCCTCCACCCACCGTTGGTTCTGCTGGCGGGGGAATCAACGCAGACGGGCCTGCGACCTCTAAAGCCTTCTTCTTCGGGGCCATGTTGTTGCTGATGAAGTTGATGAAACTGGAGAGGTTGATGAAGATTGCGCCCGCGTAAGCGCCGAATCAGGTTCGCACAACCTCGACTCCCCCTACCTGGCGCGCCAAAGATGTCGGGGGAAACTATCCACCACGAGCACCTATGGGACCGGAGCCCCTTGTACGTTGCGGTAAGGGAGCGGAGGGAGCACAAAGAGCGGATCGAGGAGCACACGCGGGCAATTTACCCAGGTTCGGGCCGCGCGGACGCGTAAAACCCTACTCCTGCTTAGATTGTATTGAGTTCTTGGGCTTGGGAGCTTGAAGAACTAGCTACACCGAGCAAGAGAGCTGTCTAGGTTCCGAACCCTTTCTACGTTGTGCATGGGCCTCCTTTTATAGCTCAAGGGGTCACCGACAGGTGTCAACGTAGAGGAGGGTAAAAATGTAACTTTGGTGGTAGTTGTAACAGTGCGGGAACAGTGCATGAACAGTGGATGAACAGTGGTCTTCACCTAACCTTGACAGTGGGGGACAAGGGCCTTAAATGACCGTCACCGTCAACCCCAAAAGTGCCCGTCCATGCGTCTCCGTTCGCCACGGTGGTAGCCTCGTCACCGTGGCGTGCCACCCTATCCCCCAGGCTGCACAGCCATCCGCCACGCGTCCCTGGAAGGGTCCCAGGGCGACGCGTGGGCCGATGAGCTGGAGCGCGGGCACACAGCGCAGGCTTCCCCCGGCAAGCACCTTGCCGGGGTCTTGATCTTGCCGGGCCCGGAAGCTTGTCGCTCCCCGGGTCTTGCCGGGGCGCAGGGTGCGCGGAGGCATGTCTTCTGAGATGCAGTCTTCTGGTCTTCCTGGCAAGCTCCTCTTGCCAGGGTCTTGTGTTAATGAGATAATCTTGAGCCTGGTGCGGCCTTCCCGGCAAGCTCCACTTGCCGGGGCCTTGATCTCCTGACTTGTATACTTTGTTTTTGAATGGCTTTATAGGGACC
Source organism: Secale cereale (assembly GCA_902687465.1). Lineage (NCBI taxonomy): Eukaryota > Viridiplantae > Streptophyta > Magnoliopsida > Poales > Poaceae > Secale > Secale cereale. Next base: position 387,198,549 of record LR738715.1, on the reverse strand, counting down.
AGGAAGGTTTCCGGCGAGCACGTGGTGAGCCCCGCCGCGGGAAGCTGCTACTGCCCGTGCACAAGTTGGGGTACTAAGGTACCCCTATCTTAGTACACCGACACTATTGATTGCCTGCAAAATGTTAAGATGCCTTGTTTTTATATTCTAGTAAATCCAAAACTAGTCTGAAGTTCATGGAAATTGGCATGCTATCAAGGAGCGGCATCAACGTGTTGTGGTAAATTTGTATTCCCATTTGGGGCAGGTTTGGGTATAAGCTTCTCACAAACCAGAGATTCTCACAATAAGCGTGATGGTTTCGGTAGGGAACGTGCCACCTTTGGGGACAGAACAATATCCATTGCCTCTTATGGTTCTAAAATAATTTCTAGTGTCAACATAGAATAACAGGAGTGTTGTACTTAATTTTGGAATTTTTCATGGTTCGTTTGGCCTTTTTATATGCTAATTGGGTTTTCTAGGCATTTTATGTGCATAATTCAAATTTGAACAACAAGCACATGCTCCAGTGCACAAAAGTTGTCTGAAAAATCACATGTGTGTCCTTGGGTGAATTTCTAGGTCCCATGCAAGAAATGGGAATGAAATTCAAACAGCAGGGCACTGTTGATTGCCGTCAAAACATTGAGACGCCTTGTTTTAAAATCTTGTAGATCCAAAACTTGTCTGAAATTCATGGAACTTGGCATGCTATCATGGAGCGGCATCAACATGATGTGATAAACTTTTTGTCCCATTTGGGGCAGGTTTGGGTATAAGCTTCTCACAAACCAGAGCTTCTCACAACAAGCTTGATGGTTTCGGTAGGGAACGTGCCACCTTTGGGGATAGAACGATATCCGTTGCCTCTTATTTCTTTCAAAAAAATTCTAGCGTCAACATAGAATAATAGTAGTATTGTGTTTAATATTAGAATTTTTCGTGGTTCGTTTGGCATTTTTATATGTTAATAGGGTTTTCTAGGCATTTTATGTGCATAATTAAAATTTGAACTACAAGCACATGCTCCAGAGCACCAAAGTTGGCTGAAAAATAACATGTGTGTCCTTGGGTGAATATCTAGGCCCATGCAGGAAATGGGAAGGAAATTCAAACACCACCACATTGTGGATTGCCGGCAAAACATTGAGATGCCTGGTTTTTAAATTCTAGTAAATACAAAATTCATCTGAAATTCATGAAACTTGGCATGCTATCATGGAGCAGCATCAACATGCCGTGGTAATTTTTTTGTCCCATTTGGGGGCAGGTTTGGTTATAAGCTTCTCACAAACCAGAGTTTCTCACAACAAGCGTGATGGTTTCGGTAGGGAACGTGCCACCTTTGGGGATGGAACGATATCCGTTGCCTGTTATTGCATACCAAAATTTGCTATTGTTAGCATAGAATAACAGAAGTGTTGTGTTTAATTTTGGAATTTTTCATGGTTCGTTTGGCCTTTTTATACATTAATTGGGTTTTCTAGGCATTTTATGTGCATAATTCAAATTTGAACTACAAGCCCATGCTCCAGTGCACCAAAGTTAGCTAAAAAGTAACATGTGTGTCATTGGGTAAATTTCTAGGTCCCATGCAATAAATGGGAATGAAATTCAAACACCAGGGCACTATTGATTTTCGGCAAAATGTTAAGATGCCTTGTTTTTATATTATAGTAAATCCAAAACTAGTCTGAAGTTCATGGAAATTGGCATGCTATCAAGGAGCGGCATCAACATGTTGTGGTAAATTTTTATTCCCATTTGGGGCGGGTTTGGGTATAAGCTTCTCACAAACCAGAGATTCTCACAACAAGCGCGATGGTTTCGATAGGGAACGTGCCACCTTTGGGGACGGAACAATATCCATTGCCTCTTATGGTTTTAAAATAATTTCTAGTGTCAACATAGAATAACAGGAGTATTGTGCTTAATTTTGGAATTTTTCATGGTTCGTTTGGCCTTTTTATATGCTAATTGGGTTTTCTAGGCATTTTATGTGCATAATTCAAATTTGAACTACAAGCACATGCTCCAGTGCACCAAAGTTGTCTGAAAAATAACATGTGTGTCCTTGGGTGAATATCTAGGTCCCATGCAAGAAATGGGAATGAAATTCAAACACCAGGGCACTGTTGATTGCCGTCAAAACATTGAGACGCCTTGTTTTAAAATCTTGTAGATCCAAAACTTTTCTGAAATTCATGGAAATTGGCATGCTATCATGGAGGGGCATCAACATGATGTGATAAACTTTTTGACCCATTTGGGGCAGGTTTGGGTATAAGCTTGTCGGGGAAACTAGTCGCCCACGAACACCTATGGGACCGGAGCCCCTTCTACGGTACGGCAAGGGTGCGGAGGGAGCATGAAGAGCAGAGCGAGGGGCACACGCGGGCAGTTTACCCAGGTTCGGGCCGCGCGGACGCGTAAAACCCTACTCCTGCCTTGGTTGTATCGAGTTCTTGAGCTCCGGAGCTTGAAGATCTAAAGTACTAGTTGCACCGAGCGTGGGAGTGGTCTAGTTTCTGGGATCGAACCCCCTCTACGTTGTGCATGGGCCTCCTTTTATAGCTCAAAGGGGTCACCGACAGGTGTCACCGTAGAGGAGGGTAAAAATGTAAAATCGGTGGCAGATGGAACAGTGCATGAATAGTGATCCGCACCTAACCCTGACGGTGGGGGACAAGGGCATTGAATGCCCGTCGCCGTCACCCCAAAAGCGCCTGTCCATGCCTGTCCGTTCGCCACGAGGGAGGCTTCATCACCGTGGCTTGCCACTGTGTCCCCCAGGCTGCACAGCCATCCGCCACGTGCCCCTGGAAGGGCCCCAGGGCGACGCGTGGGCAGATGAGCTGGAGCGTGGGAACACAGTAGAAGCCGCCCCGGCAAGCACCTTGCCGGGGGTTGCCTTCTTGCCGGGCCCGAAAGCTTGTCGCTCTTCGGGTCCTGCCGGGGCGCGCGATGCGCCACAACATGTCTTCTGAGATGCCGTTTTCTAGCCTTCCTGGCAAGCTCCTCTTGCCAGGGTCTTGTGCTGGAATGATAACCTTGAGCCTGGTGCGGCCTTCCAGGCAAGCTCCTCTTGCCGGGGTCTTGTTTCTTAACTTGAATACTTTGTTCTTGAATGGCTTCAAAAAGGGTTCGGAGCGGGCTTTGGCGGGCGTGTGGTGAGCCAGACCACGGGACGCTGCTACTGCCCGTGCACAAGTCGGTATACTAAGGTACCCCTACTTTAGTACACCGACAGGAGCCCCCGGGCCTTGGCCACACACGGTGCCGAGCGCTGTTGGGCCAGGCCCAGAACAGTGCACGGGCACAAGCGGCCCACGGCGCGCCGTTTCCCACTCCGCATCTGCCGCATCCCCCCCTAACGGCACGCGTCGATTGCGGCGTCGTGGGAGAGATCGTGGCCTGTTTCTTTTAATGGGAAATGCGGAATGTCCCCCACTTCCCCCTTAAAAGCAGAGGAAGCCGAGGCAGTTTCCACCCATTGCCTTCATTGCGTCTTGAATCTCCAGAAACACCCGCCGCTCTCCGCCTCCTCAAAGGTCGACAGAGAGCCGAGCTCCACCCCCTCCTCCGCCGTTTCCCGCATCCGCCGCGCTGTCGACCTCCCTCGCCGTCCCCGCCATGGCCCCGAAGAGCGACAAAGCGAAGAGCGACAAGGCTAAGAAGGAGAAGTCCGACAAGGCGGCGAAGCTGGCAGCCATGCGGAGAAGGATGGTGGTCTTCCCGCTAAGGCTCGGCGCGAGGGAGCTGCGGGACAAGTATTACTTGTTCTGGGCGAGGGAGACGAAGGCTCACCCGCGCACCAGAGTCCTCCCCGCCGTAGCCATCGACATGTACCCGGGAGGTTACCACTTCTTCGCTTTGTTCTTCCATTGCGGTCTCTGTCCTTCGTATTCGGAGTTTTTCTGCGATGTGATGAACACATACGAACTCCACCTCCTCGATTTCACCCCGAATGCCGTCCTCACTTTGGCCGTTTTCGCACATCTGTGCAAAAACTATATCAGGGTCCATCCAAACGTGGCTCTCTTCCGCCACTTCTTCACGCCTAGAGTAGAATCTGGATCTCCACTCTCCGGCGGCATCTCCTGGATCTTCAGGCTCGGCAAGAAGGAGGCGTACTTGATCGGAGAGCTCCGCGGCAAGTGGGAAGAGTGGAGGGCTGATTGGTGCTGGGTCATGGAAGACGAACCCGAGCAGTTTACCTCGCCGTGCCCGACTGCAATAGTGCGCGGCAAGGATTGGAGTGATTTGGCCCCGGAGGACGACAAGCTGCAGATTGCCCTCACTAGGATCCTTCGCCTCCGGGCCGCCAACCTTACTGTAGGTGAAGTTGGGGCTGATTTCCTCCGCCGCCGTATTGCCCCTCTGCAGGAAAGGAAGAGGTCTGCCTGGGAGTTCGGCAACGCGGCAGACCGCATGAGGTTGCGCCCCGGGTTGAATTATAACTTCACTGTCTTGGAACTCAAGGGGATGGTCCGGGAGCTGTTCAAGCATGACCCGAAGCACCCGGAGTGGTTCAGACCGTCGGACGGGGTAGTTCCATTGTGCAACAATACTGCTCTGAGTGCCATCCGCGCGGCAATGTCTGAGTGCGACTCCCACATGGTTGACGCCTTCAGCAAAGACCGTCCAAACCTTCTTTGATAATCTGGTTGAACGGCCGCGCAATCCCGATGAGAAGAAAGGGCTCACCCGCGCGACCACCGATCGAGATGTGGCCTATATAGCCACCAGAATGGAGGAGGCCGCCACAGCCGCAGCCGCGGGTGAGTTTGGGTACACCGTGGACGAAGCGGAAGCCGCGGACGCGGTTAGTCAGGCCGAGGAGGAGGAAATCCTCAAGCTGCTGATGCCCGCCGGGAAGCTTGCCGGGGAGCCTGCCGGGGAGTCTGCCGGGACGAGCGAGGCTGCCGAGCAGGGCACCGAGTCCAGCGGGCCCGCCGAGGAGGAGGAGGACGCCGAATCCGGCGATTCTGACGAATACTCTGGCGGGTCCCTGAATCTTGACGACGACGCCTCCTCATCCTCAGAGAACTCTCCGCCACCACCAAGTCCTCCGCCACAAAAGAAGAAGCGCCTCCGCAAGGCCACTGAGACGGCGAGGCAGCCGGCACCCCGACAGCAGCCGCAGCGTCGAGCGATGCGCGCCACCACGACGAACAAGGTCGTCAAGGAGGCGCCCCGTGCCCGAGCAACAAGCGGAGGGGGATCTTCCCGGAGTGGTTCTGGTGCTCCCGGCGCCCCTCGGTCCTCGGGGACGACCGGAGCGGGGTCTTCACAACCCACGGCTCCGGAGCCCGCCAAGCGCCCGAGGGAGCCTTCTCCTCCAGCTCCTCGCGCTGGAGCACGTGAGGCGCAGTTTGACTTCTCCGCCCTCAGCTCCGATGAAGAGGAGGAAGAGTAAGTACTTGCAATTTCTATTTCCTTTGATTTTTGTTGCTTCTATCTTGATTGCTCTTGCTTGGTTCTGACCCTGTTTGGCTTCCAGGACCTTGACCCAGAGGATGTCGAAGAGGGCCAAGATCCCTATGGTAGACATCGAGGACGACGAGCCTGTCGCAGCGACGGGGGATGCGTCAGCGACAAACTTGCCGGACCAGCCTGTTGCTCCGGAGAGCAGCCCCCAGCGCAGCCCCCAGCGTAAGCCTTGTGTTCACTTCTCAGCTCGACGGGCGCGCTTGAGGTAGTTATCCTTATTAATGTTTTGTTGTTTTGTGCAGGAGTGGAGCCGCAGCCGCAGGAGCACCAAGAGGTCGCCCCCGACGAGCCGCTTGTTCCACCTTCCCCGCCAAGGAGGAGCTCCCCGACGAGGGACGGTGCTCCGCCAAGGACGGGTACTCCGCCAAGGGCGAGCACCCCGCCAAGGGAAAGCGCCAGCGTCCCTCCGCCGGCGGGGGCTTCTTCTACGCCGCCAAGGGTGAACTC
>LR738715.1:387151775-387192617 GCA_902687465.1 Secale cereale | reverse complement strand
CTCAGAGAACTCTCCGCCACCACCAAGTCCTCCGCCACAAAAGAAGAAGCGCCTCCGCAAGGCCACTGAGACGGCGAGGCAGCCGGCACCCCGACAGCAGCCGCAGCGTCGAGCGATGCGCGCCACCACGACGAACAAGGTCGTCAAGGAGGCGCCCCGTGCCCGAGCAACAAGCGGAGGGGGATCTTCCCAGAGTGGTTCTGGTGCTCCCGGCGCCCCTCGGTCCTCGGGGACGACCGGAGCGGGGTCTTCACAACCCACGGCTCCGGAGCCCGCCAAGCGCCCGAGGGAGCCTTCTCCTCCAGCTCCTCGCGCTGGAGCACGTGAGGCGCAGTTTGACTTCTCCGCCCTCAGCTCCGATGAAGAGGAGGAAGAGTAAGTACTTGCAATTTCTATTTCCTTTGATTTGTGTTGCTTCTATCTTGATTGCTCTTGCTTGGTTCTGACCCTGTTTGGCTTCCAGGACCTTGACCCAGAGGATGTCGAAGAGGGCCAAGATCCCTATGGTAGACATCGAGGACGACGAGCCTGTCGCAGCGACGGGGGATGCGTCAGCGACAAACTTGCCGGACCAGCCTGTTGCTCCGGAGAGCAGCCCCCAGCGCAGCCCCCAGCGTAAGCCTTGTGTTCACTTCTCAGCTCGACGGGCGCGCTTGAGGTAGTTATCCTTATTAATGTTTTGTTGTTTTGTGCAGGAGTGGAGCCGCATCCGCAGGAGCACCAAGAGGTCGCCCCCGACGAGCCGCTTGTTCCACCTTCCCCGCCAAGGAGGAGCTCCCCGACGAGGGACGGTGCTCCGCCAAGGACGGGTACTCCGCCAAGGGCGAGCACCCCGCCAAGGGAAAGCGCCAGCGTCCCTCCGCCGGCGGGGGCTTCTTCTACGCCGCCAAGGGTGAACTCCCCGGCGAGGGAACCCATTGTTGAAGAGGCCCGCGAAGGTAAACCCTTGTGCCTTTCTTCTTTGAACTCTTCTTTTTTGGATATTTGCTTGACGATTCTTTCTTTTCTTTTTCTTCTGTTAGATCCGCCTGCCCCGGAGTCGATGGAGACGGAGACCATCGCCGATGAGCCAGCCGCTGAGGAGACTGCCCCGACCGCTGACGCGGCAGCTGGGGAAGGGACCGGCGACCGCACTGCTGGCCCTGAGGCCGCAGGAGCGCCGGACGCTGCACCGGCCGCCGACCCTTCCGCCCCTGCGGCTGGGTCAGGCGTCTATCTGGAGGCCGCCAACGGGGTCTTCATCCAAGTCCCGTGGGCGTCTTCATCAAGGGCACCCGCGGAGGAGGAGAGCTTCGACGGAGAAGTTCTCGCCTCCGCCGGGCTGAGGGTCGTCGATGCGCCCGGCAGCAGCAACGAGCCCGAAGAGGAGCAACTCTTACGCCGGCTCCTGGCCTTATACCGGGCCAGGCAGGCTAAGTTGGACTCTCGGGAGGCCTTGGCTACCAAGGCTGGTGCTGATCTGGAGAAGCGTGCCGCGGAGCTCCGTGCCGCCAAACAGGTGGCCCTCCGGAACTTGGCGGAGGAGCGTGAGGAGCTTGCCGAGGCGCAGCAAGCATTCGTCCTCGAGAAGGCTGAGGTCGAGGAGCAGCAGCGACGGACCGCCGAGGATCTGTCTCGGCGGGAGGGAGAGCTCAACCAGCGGAAGGTCGACCTCGATAGCCATGAGGACGACCTCACTGCTCGCGAGCAGGCCATTGGCGGGGCTCTGCAGGAGGCGAGGGACGCCGCCGCTGCCGCAGAGACCGCCAAGAGGGATCTAGAGGCCAGGGTGGTGCAGTTGGAGACGGGCTTGAAGGCGAGCAAGGACAGGGTTGCCGCGCTCAACGTGGCGCGGGAGAAGGACGCCCACACCAATTTAGAGCTGCAAGTCCGTCTCTCCGAAAAGGGCAAAGAGCTCATCGACGCCATGGACTCCATTGCAGACTTGGAACTGAAGGTTTCCACCCTCACCGACTCGCTTGACGCTTCCCGGGACCGTGAAACGAAGCTGAAAGAAGACCTCCTGTCTGAAAGGGCGCTGTTGGACAGCGCCGCCCTGTCGCAGAACAACTTCCAGTGGACGGTGGAGTAGTGGACTGAAGAGCTCGTCGCCTCCGCCGCCAACATCGACAGGGAGATGGTGGCGCTGAAGGCGGAGCACCTCGTGTACTCCCCCGACGAGAGCCTCCCCCACAGCGCCAAGCTGAGCCTATTCTTCTGAGGGGTGGCGCCGGCCCTCGCGCAGCTACGGGAGAGGATCCCCGCACAGCTAGCTGACGAGGCACGCCGGCTTTGCACGTGTACCATGGAGCGGGTGTTGTCGAAGATCGTCTATCGCAATCCCGGGATCAACCTCGTCAACGTCCTCCGAACCCTGCCGCCCAAAGCTGACCAGGAGGCGTTGAAGGCACAAGTTGCCCACATCGTAGCCAAGGCGGGCAAGATCAAGAGGGTCGACAGAGACCGAAGAGACTAGGCTTCCTCCTTTCTGCTTCCCTTGCCGCTATCGATTAAGTTGTAGGCAGTAATTGGTTAGAACAGCGGCAAGTTATCTTGTAATATATCTTTTATTTTGGATAATCCGCGCAGTGTCATCTCCCTTGTTTAATCCCTTCACTTTGTATGCTTTCCACCCTACGCTTTTAGGGGAACTTGCCGGCAAAGGGACCCTTGCCGCGAGCGCTGGGTGCGGAACTCTTAGCAGCCTGCTAGCAAAGCCCTTGCCGGCAAGAAACCTTGTCGTAGCTAGTCGCAGCACACTTAGATTGCTAAGCGAACTCGAAAACGAAGTAAGGGCGCGACACTTGTCGCAGCTCACTTAAGCCGTTGAGCGTGATCGAAACAAAGTAAGGGTGCGGCTAGCCACGGGTAGGTTCCTCCGCGCACAGGTTTTCCATACAAAGTGTGGTTGTTCAAGGAAGACAACTAAAAATTTAAAAATTTGAATTGCTCAAACTCTGGCAACTTAGCTTTCATGGATTGTTTGCTTCCCGGCAAGGCTTTCCTTTCTTGAACAGCACTTGGTCCATACCTACCACTGTCTCCTTCCCCCCCGGCAAACTTGTGCGCGAGGAACATTTCTTCTGCTTGAGAGAAAAAAAAGGAGGGAGGAAACATAGATGTGGGGCCTTGTGGCTTGTTATTGTTTACCGGGGTCGTGTGCTGCACGAATGTGTCAGATAATATATGCAATAAAAACAAGAGTGCATGAAACGACAAGTTGTGCGAAGCACAATAGTTTTACTGATGCACGGGGTCTGCGCCCGGCTTTGTACAAAGGTTTACATGCAACAGCGGCAAGACATGTACAAAAGATGATTGCCGGAGCGGATCACGGCAACCACGCCTTATGGGTGAAACTTGCGAAGATGCTTTATGTTCCAGGAATTGCTCACCGGTAAGCCTTCTTCGGTCTCAAGGCAGACAACGCCGGGCCTTGTGACTTGTCTCACCCGATAAGGGCCTTCCCACTTCGACGTCAACTTGTTGGAGTTCTTGGCGGACTGAACGCGCCGAAGAACAAGGTCGCCTTCCTCGAGACTCCTGGCCTTGACCTTGCGGCTATGATAGCGGCGCAAAGCTTGCTGGTATCGAGCAGCTCGTACAGCAGCCTGGAGACGGTCCGCCTCGAGGAGCAATGCATCATCTTGCCGCAGTTGCTCTTGCTCGAGCTCGTCGTAAGCGAGTACTCGAGGAGACCCGTATACGAGTTCCGTGGGGAGAACTGCCTCTGCTCCATAGACAAGAGCAAAGGGTGTCTGTCCGGTGGCTCGATTTGGTGTCGTCCTGATTGACCAAAGAGCCGCCGGCAACTCCTCTATCCAGTTTCTTCCACACTTGTGCAGCCTATCGAAGGTTCTTGTGAGCAACAGAAGCGAAGCAGACCTTGGCGCCAAGGTCTTGGACGTACTGCATGAAGGTGCGGCTTGTGAACTGTGTGCCGTTTTCGGTGATGATTCTGTTAGGGATTCCGAAACGGCAAACGATCGACCTGAATAACCTGACTGCTGACTGTGCGGTCACCTTTCTCACTGGTTCCACTTCTGGCCACTTTGTGAACTTGTCGATTGCAACGTACAAGTACTCAAAGCCCCCGACTGCGCGGGGAAAGGGGCCGAGGATGTCGAGCCCCCAGACCGAGAAGGGCCAGGACAAAGGGATCGTCTGGAGAGCTTGAGCTGGCTGGTGTATTTGCTTGGCATGGAACTGACACGCTTCACACTTGGTTACTTGTGCAGTTGCGTCTTGGAGGGCTTCTGGCCAGAAGAAACCTTGCCGGAACGCCTTCCCGGCAAGTGCTCTTGCGCCAATGTGGTGACCACATATGCCTCCATGTATTTCTGCCAAAATCTTCTGTCCATCTTCCCGAGAAATGCACTTCAGTCTGACACCATTGAGTCTTCTTCTGTATAGCTCGTTGCCGACGAACTGATACATACTTGACTGCCTGGTAATCCTCTCTATCTCTTCTGGTTCTTCGGGAAGTTCCCCAGTTCGAATAGAGCGGACGATTTGCTGTGCCCATGCTGGAGCCTGAGGCTCAACAACAAGGACAAAAGGCATCAGTGCTACTGCAGGGACGTCGGCTTCTACGACAAGAACCTGCGGCTCTGCCGGAGCTGTACGCCCCCCGGTAAGCTTGCCGGGGCAAAATTTGTCGGGAACGCCTGCTTCAACTTTACAGGCCCTTGGGTTTGCAGGAGCAGACTGTTCCTCAGCAGCTTGGTCGTTGATCTTGGGGACCTTGGCGGCGGCTTCAGGAAGATCCGCCGGCAAGTAGTCGCCGGAGACCAACTTTCTTTTCTTGCTTTGCCCAACTGATGGTGTAACGGATGGTTGAGTTAGCTTGAGCATGAAGGTCCCTGGTTCCACAGGTAACTTCATTGCAGCACACTTTGAGAGGCCATCTGCGATATCATTCTGAGCTCTTGGGACATGCTCCATCTGCAGGCCTTCAAAGTGTTCTTCAAGCTTCCTCACTTCATCTACATAAGCTTCCATCAAAGGACTCTGGTAACTCTTGTTTACCTGTCGGACCACCAATTGTGAGTCTCCCCGCACAATCAGCTTCTTGATCCCAAGTTCGGCCGCAATTCTGAGGCCGGCAAGCAAACCTTCATACTCAGCAGTATTGTTTGTCGATTGCTCCTTGGGAAAGTGCATTTGGACAACATACTTGAGGTCCTCCCCGGTGGGTGCGACAAGTAGCACACCAGCACCGGCGCCTTGCAGCGAGAAGGCACCATCGAAGTACATTATCCATTCCTTGCTTGCTTCTTGGACGGGGATGTTTATCTCTGGGACTTCTTCTTCTAGTGTTGGTGTCCATTCCGCTATGAACTCTGCCAAAGCTCTGCTCTGTATAGTTGAAGTACTCTCAAACTTTAGACTAAAGCTCGACAGCTCTAGTGCCCACTCGACGATCCTGCCTGTCGCTTCTGGATTCTGCAATATCCTCTTCAATGGAAAGCGAGTGACCACTGTTATCTCGTGTGCTCGGAAGTAGTGGCACAGCTTTCTTGAGGCCATGAGGAGACCGAAAAGTAACTTCTGCACCCCAGAGTATCTTGACCTAGCCCCCTGCAGGAGGCAACTTACAAAATAAACTGGGCGCTGCACCATCTTCTTTCGCACTTCTCCTTGCTCCTGCGCAGACTTGTCCTTGTCGGGGCCAGAGCTTGTCGGGGAAGCCGCCTGCTTGTCACTGGAAGTGCCTGGCGGGGCCGTGGTCTCTTCCTCTGCCTCCCTCTCCGCTACCAACGCAGCACTAACCTCTTGATTGGTTGCTACTAAGTATAGCAGCAACTTCTCTTGTGGCTTAGGTGCGACAAGTATTGGAGAAGAGGACATGTATCCTTTCAAGTCTTGCAGCGCTGCCTCCGCTTCCGGAGTCAATTTCATAGGACCTGCCTTTTTCAAGATTTTGAAGAAAGGCAGGGCGCGTTCTGCAGACTTTGAAATGAACCTGCTGAGGGCAGCCACACAACCCGCCAGCCTTCGTACATCTTTGACGCGCTTTGGGGCTTCGATCTGCTCGATGGCCTTTATCTTGTCGGGATTGGCCTCAATCCCCCTATGGGACACAAAGAACCCGAGAAGCTTGCCGGAGGGGACTCCGAAAACGCACTTCTCGGGGTTCAACTTGAGTTGTATCTTGCGCAGATTTTCAAAGGTTTCTTCTAAGTCTTGAATTAGGGTATCCTTGCTCTTGCTCTTGACCACTACATCATCCATGTATGCTTCTATGTTCCTGTGTATCTGTGGCTCAAAAGCAGTGTGGACCACCCTTGCAAATGTTGAGCTCGCATTCTTCAGTCCAAAGGGCATGCATATAAAGCAATATGTGCCACATGGAGTAATGAATGCGGTCTTCTCTTCGTCTTCCTCAGCCATGAATATCTGATGGTAACCTGAGTATGCATCGAGAAATGAGAGCAACTCACATCCAGCCGTGGAGTCCACAATCTGGTCAATGCGCGGCAAGGGAAATGGATCCTTGGGACATGCTTTATTCACATCGGTGAAGTCTATACAAAGTCTCCACTTCCCATTGGCTTTGCGCACGACAACTGGATTGGCCAGCCACGTGGGATGAAGTACACCTCTAACAAGGCCTGCTGCTTCCAACTTCTTAATCTCTTCGGCGATGAACTCTTGGCGCTCCACCGCTTGCTTCCTGACCTTCTGCTTGACGGGCCACGCATGAGGACAAACAATAAGCTTGTGCTCAATTACCTTCCTGGGAACGCCGGGGATGTCAGACGGTTGCCATGCAAACACGTCAACATTCGACCGCAGGAAGGCAACGAGCGCGCTTTCCTATTTGGGGTCGAGCGTAGCACTGATGGTGAAGGTACCACCAGTGCCGTCCTCCTCGACGGGCACCTTCTTGGTTGCCGGTGGAGCTGCCATTCCCTTCTTGCACTTGTCGGTGGAGCTCGATGGTGCGTCCTCGATGGCAGCGCAGCACTCCGAAGAGGTGCGTTTGCCGGAGTGGGCCCTAGAGCTCTTGCCGGACTTGGTCTTGGTCTTCCCCCCGGGAGCTTCAGCGGCAAGTGCTGCCGCGGCTGCTGCGTCCCGGTAGATCTTGTCGGCGCAGATGAGCGCGTCCTTCTTGTCGCCGGGGACAGAGATGACGCTGATTGGCCCCGGCATCTTGAGCATGTTGTATGCATAGTGGGAGGCTGCCATGAACTTGGCGAGCGCAGGACGGCCAAGTATCCCATTTTATGGTAATGGGATATCGGCAACGTCGAACGTGATCCTCTCCGTCCTGAAGTTATGCTCTCCGCCAAAGGTCACTGGCAGCCTGATCTTCCCCTTCGGCTTGCTCCTTCCAGGGTTGATTCCTTGGAACGTCCCGGTTTCCTCGAGCTTGCTGTCGGGGATCTGCAGCTTCTTGATCACAGCGGAGGAGATCAAGTTGAGGCCGGCCCCGCCGTCAACCAACATCTTGGTGACCTTGAGGTTGCGGATAGTTGGTGAAACCAACATCGGCAAGCACCCGACCGCAGTTGTGCGGTCAGGGTGGTCCTCAAGGTCGAAGATGATGGGCGTGCCGGACCATTTCAGCAGCCTGCGCGACTAGACGGGTGGCTCAGCCGCATTCACTTCCCGCACCCATTGCTTGAGTTGGCGGTGGGAAGTGTGCAGAGAGGCACCCGCATCGACGCACAGAACTTCTGTGGCCTTCTGGAACTCCTGCTCGCTGTTATCTCCGTCATCCATATCCTCGTCATCGTCTTCGTCTTCATCCTTGTCGCGGCCCCGGGGAGGTCTGTCTCCTTGCCTCTTCTTGGCCTTGCCGCGGCGTCCTCCCCGGCCATTGAACGGCCGCTTCTTGCTGGGCTCTCCCCCGCCTCCTTGGGCCTTCTCCTTGTCGCAACGCTCGTATTCAGCCTTCTGCTGTTCTACGAGGTACTCTACTCTCTTGAAGTTCTGGAGATCGTGGCCCTTGGTGCGTTGGATCTTGCAGTACTGCTTGTCGGAGCCGTCCTGCTTGTCGGCTGCCGCTACAGGGGCGGCCTCCTTGCCGGAGCCACCAGCCTGTGTCTTCTTGGCGGCAGCCTCCTTGCCGGACTGCTCGACAACCAGTACCTCCTTGTTCTTCTTCTTCCTGTTATTCCGCCGCCGGTTTTTCCTTGCCGGGGCGGCATCCTCGCTGTCACTTCCCCCTACACCGGTATCCTCTCCGGGGAGTCTCCTCCCTTCTTCAGCACGGGCACACTTGTCAGCCAAAGCATAAAGCTCGCTGACGTCCCGGATCTTGGTCATAGCCATCTCCTCCCTCATCCGGCGGTTACGCACGTTCTGGTGGATTGTGCTGATAACCGTGGCAGGGTGGACATCCGGGATGTTGTGCTGAACGCGGCTGAACCTTTGGATGTACTTGCGTAGGGACTCCCCTCCTTCTGGGCAAGAATGTGGAGATCACTCTCCTGGCCATGGGGTTTGTGGCCGCCCGTGAAGGCGCCGACAAACTGGTGGCACAAATCTGCCCAAGAAGAGATGGAGTTCTCCGGCAAGTGCATAAGCCAAGATCTAACGTTTGGCTTAAGCACGAGCGGGAAGTAGTTGGCTAGAATCTTCTCGTCGCGTCCCCCGGAAGCCTGCACCGCGATGGTGTAGATGCTGAGGAACTCCGAGGGGTGTGTCTTGCCGTCGTACTTCTCGGGTACGTCGGGCTTAAAGTTCTTCATGCTGGGCCACTAGACTTGCCGCAGCTCTCGGGTGAACGCAGGGCAACCTGCCGCGTACGGCAAGTCGCCTGGTTCACCGGGCACGTGCATGTCGACAACGGTCCCAACGCGCTGATCAGACTGTCTTTGGCTTCTCTTCGACGCTCGATACGAGTTCGAGCGTCTTCTTGTCGCCTGTCGTCAAGGACTTGGCGCTGATCGCGGCGAGCCCGCGGATCCGACGACGCCGTGGAGTTGTCGTCGACGTTGATCCGGCGGGTCGGCGATTTCTGCTTCCGCGGCGGGGAGTGCACGGTAGTTGCACCCCCGGCGGTCTTTTCACCGTCGGCCTTCGCTTGGTCGACTTGCCGCGGCCGTGATGTTGCCGGCTGCTGCGGCGTGTCGTTGTTGGCAAAGGCAATGAGGCTTTAGATCGTAGCCCTCCAATCTTCGGCCTTGTCCGCCGCAGGAGGGAAGTCAAGGAGCAGCTGAGCCCTGGCTAAGGCTTCTGCTGGAGAGGAGGGAAACGGTGGCGAGCGGTGTGAGGAGCGAGATATGCTCGGACTTCTAACCGCGTTAGAAGGAGCATGTTCTCGCCCCGGCGACCGCGCCTTGCTCGTGCAAGGACGCTGGCCTTGAGCGTCCCGTGACCCGCCGGCTTGGCCACGTCCTAGCAAGCGTATGGTACCTCTGGTACCACGTCGCTGCTGGTCTGGCACCTCCTGAGAGGGACGTGGTGCGTGCACGGACGCCGAGGCTTTGGAGTTCGCCCGGCCGTCCGTCTTGTCCTTGGACTTGGTGGCGCCGTGAGTCTCCCCACCGGCGTCCACCCTTCTGCCGGCGTCTCCCCCACCAACCGTCGGTTCTGGTGGTGGTGGGATCGACACGAACGGGCCTCCGACCTCCGAAGCCTTCTTCTTCGGAGGCATGTTGATGTAATCGGTGAAGTTGCTGAAGCTAGTGAAGTTGCTGAAGGTTGCACCCGCGTGAGCGCCGGATCAGGTTGGCACAACCTCGACGCCCCCTACCTGGCGCGCCAAAGATGTCGGGGAAACTGGTCGCCCACGAACACCTATGGGACCGGAGCCCCTTCTACGGTATGGCAAGGGTGCGGAGGGAGCACGAAGAGCAGAGCGAGGGGCACACGCGGGCAGTTTACCCAGGTTCGGGCCGCGCGGACGCTTAAAACCCTACTCCTGCCTTGGTTGTATCGAGTTCTTGAGCTCGGGAGCTTGAAGATCTACAGTACTAGCTGCACCGAGCGTGGGAGTGGTCTAGTTTCTGGGATCGAACCCCCTCTACGTTGTGCATGGGCCTCCTTTTATAGCTCAAAGGGGTCACCGACAGGTGTCACCGTAGAGAAGGGTAAAAATGTAAAATCGGTGCCACATGGAACAGTGCATGAATAGTGATCCGCACCTAACCCTGACGGTGGGGGACAAGGGCATTGAATGCCCGTCGCCATCACCCCCAAAGCGCCCGTCCATGCGTCTCCGTTCGCCACGAGGGAGGCTTCGTCACCGTGGCTTGCCACCGTGTCCCCAAGGCTGCACAGCCATCCGCCACGTGCCCCTTGAAGGGCCCTAGGGCGACGCGTGGGCAGATGAGCTGGAGCGTGTGCACACAGTAGAAGCCGCCCCGGCAAGCACCTTGCCGGGGGTTGCCTTCTTGCCGGGCCCGGAAGCTTGTCGCTCTCCGGGTCCTGCCGGGGCGCGCGATGCGCCACAACATGTCTTCTGAGATGCCGTTTTCTAGCCTTCCTGGCAGGCTCCTCTTGCCAGGGCCTTGTGCTGGAATGATAACCTTGAGCCTGGTGCGGCCTTCCCGGCAAGCTCCTCTTGCCGGGGTCTTGTTTCTTAACTTGAATACATTGTTCTTGAATGGCTTCAAAAAGGGTTCAGAGCGGGCTTTGGCGGGCGTGTGGTGAGCCAGACCACGGGACGCTGCTACTGCCCGTGCACAAGTCGGGATACTAAGGTACCCCTACTTTAGTACACCGACAAAGCTTCTCACAAACTAGAGCTTCTCACAACAAGCTTGATGGTTTCCGTAGGGAACGTGCCACCTTTGGGGACAGAACGATATCCGTTGCCTCTTATTTCTTCAAAAAAAAATCTAGCGTCAACATAGAATAATAGTAGTGTTGTGTTTAATTTTAAAACAATTTGTGGTTTGTTTGGCCTTTTTATACGTTAATAGGGTTTTCTAGGCATTTTGTGTGCATAATTCAAATTTGAACTACAAGCCCATGCTCCCATGCACCAAAGTTGGCTGAAAAATCACGTGTGTGTCCTTGGGTGAATTTCTAGGTCCCATGCCAGAAATGGGCATGAAATCCAAACACTAGGGCATTGTTGATTGCCGTCAAAACATTGAGACGCCTTGTTTTAAAATCTTGTAGATCCAAAACTTGTCTTAAATTCATGGAACTTCGCATGCTATCATGGAGCGGCATCAACATGATGTGATTAACTTTTTGTCCCATCTGTGACAGGTTTCGGTATAAGCTTCTCACAAACCAGAGCTTCTCACAACAAGCGTGATGGTTTCGGTAGGGAACGTGCCACCTTTGGGGACGGAACGATATCCATTGCCTCTTATTTCTTTCAAAAAAATTCTAGCGTCAACATAGAATAATAGTAGTGTTGTGTTTAATTTTAGATTTTTTCGTGGTTCGTTTGGCCTTTTTAAACGTTAATAGGGTTTTCTAGGCATTTAATGTGCATAATTAAAATTTGAACTACAAGCACATGCTCCAGAGCACCATAGTTGGTTGAAAAATAACATGTGTGTCCTTGGGTGAATATCTAGGCCCATGCAGGAAATGGGAAGGAAATTCAAACACCACGCACTGTGGATTGCCGGCAAAACATTGAGATGCTTGGTTTTTAAAATCTAGTAAATACATAACTCATCTGAAATTCATGAAACTTGGCATGCTATCATGGAGCGGCATCAACATGCCGTGGTAAATTTTTTGTCCCATTTGGGGCAGGTTTGGGTATAAGCTTCTCACAAACCAGAGTTTCTCACAACAAGCGTGATGGTTTCGGCAGGGAACGTGCCACCTTTGGGGATGGAACGATATCCGTTGCCTCTTATTGCATACCAAAATTTGATATTGTCAGCATAGAATAACAGGAGTGTTGTGTTTAATTTTGGAATTTTTCATGGTTCATTTGGCCTTTTTATACATTAATTGGGTTTTCTAGGCATTTTATGTGCATAATTCAAATTTGAACTACAAGCCCATACCCGAGTGCACCAAAGTTAGCTAAAAAGTAACGTGTGTGTCATTGCGTAAATTTCTAGGTCCCATGCAAGAAATGGGAATGAAATTCAAACACCAGGGCACTATTGATTGCCTGCAGAATGTTAAGATGCCTTGTTTTTATATTATAGTAAATCCAAAACTAGTCTGAAGTTCATGGAACTTGGCATGCTATCAAGGAGCGGCATCAACATGTTGTGGTAAATTTTTATTCCCATTTGGGGCGGGTTTGGGTATAAGCTTCTCACAAACCAGAGATTCTCACAACAAGCGTGATGGCTTCGGTAGGGAACGGGCCACCTTTGGGGACGGAACAATATCCATTGCCTCTTATGGTTTTAAAATAATTTCTAGTGTCAACATAGAATAACAGGAGTGTTGTGCTTAATTTTGGAATTTTTCGTGGTTCGTTTGTCTTTTATATGCTAATTGGGTTTTCTAGGCATTTTATGTGCATAATTCAAATTTGAACTAAAAGCACATGCTCCAGTGCACCAAAGTTGTCTGAAAAATCACATGTGTGTCCTTGGGTGAATTTCTAGGTCCCATGCAAGAAATGGGAATGAAATTCAAACACCAGGGCACTGTTGATTGCCGTCAAAATGTTGAGATGCCTTGTTTTAAAATCTTGTAGATCCAAAACTTGTCTGAAATTCATGGAACTTGGCATGCTATCATGGAGCGGCATCAACAGGATGTGATAAACTTTTTGTCCCATTTGGGGCAGGTTTGGGTATAAGCTTCTCACAAACCAGAGCTTCTCACAACAAGCTTGATGGTTTCGGTAGGGAACGTGCCACCTTTGGGGATAGAACGATATCCGTTGCCTCTTATTTCTTTCAAAAAATTTCTAGCGTCAACATAGAATAATAGTAGTGTTGTGTTTAATTTTAGAATTTTTCGTGGTTCGTTTGGCATTTTTATACGTTAATAGGGTTTTCTAGGCATTTTATGTGCATAATTCAAATTTGAACTACAAGCCCATGCTCCCGTGCACCAAAGTTGGCTGAAAAAACACGTGTGTGTCCTTGGGTGAATTTCTAGGTCCCATGCAAGAATTGGGAATGAAATCCAAACACCAGGGCACTGTGGATTGCTGGCAAAACATTGAGATGGCTGGTTTCTAAATTCTAGTAAATCCAAAACTCCTGTGAAATTCATGAAACTTGGCATGCTATTATGGAGCGGCATCAACATGCTGTGGTAAAATTTTTGACCCATCTGTGACAGGTTTCGGTATAAGCTTCTCACAAACCAGAGCTTCTCACAACAAGCGTGATGGTTTCGGTAGGGAACGTGCCACCTTTGGGGACGGAACGATATCCGTTGCCTCTTATTTCTTTCAAAAAAATTCTAGCGTCAACATAGAATATTAATAGTGTTGTGTTTAATTTTAGAATTTTTCGTGGTTCGTTTGGCCTTTTTATACGTTAATAGGGTTTTCTAGGCATTTTATGTGCATAATTAAAATTTGAACTACAAGCACATGCTCCAGAGCACCAAAGTTGGTTGAAAAATAACATGTGTGTCCTTGGGTGAATATCTAGGCCCATGCAGGAAATGGGAAGGAAATTCAAACACCACGACACTGTGGATTGCCGGCAAAACATTGAGATGCTTGGTCTTTAAATTCTAGTAAATACAAAACTCATCTGAAATTCATGAAACTTGGCATGCTATCATGGAGCGGCATCAACATGCCGTGGTAAATTTTTTGTCCCATTTGGGGCAGGTTTGGGTATAAGCTTCTCACAAACCAGAGTTTCTCACAACAAGCGTAATGGCTTCAGCAGGGAACGTGCCACCTTTGGGGATGGAACGATATCCGTTGCCTCTTATTGCATTCCAAAATTTGCTATTGTCAGCATAGAATAACAGGAGTGTTGTATTTAATTTTGGATTTTTTCATGGTTCGTTTGGCCTATTTATACATTAATTGGGTTTTCTAGGCATTTTATGTGCAAAATTCAAATTTGAACTACAAGCCCATGCTCCAGTGCACCAAAGTTAGCTAATAAGTCACGTGTGTGTGATTGGGTAAATTTCTTGCTCCCATGCAAGAAATGGGAATGAAATTCAAACACCAGGGCACTATTGATTGCCTACAAAATGTTAAGATGCCTTGTTTTTATATTCTAGTAAATCCAAAACTAGTCTGAAAATCATGGAACTTGGCATGCTATCAAGGAGCGGCAGCAACATGTTGTGGTAAATTTTTATTCCCATTTGGGGCAGGTTTGGGTATAAGCTTCTCACAAACCAGAGATTCTCACAACAAGCGTGATGGTTTCGGTAGGGAACGTGCCACCTTTGGGGACGGAACAATATCCATTGCCTCTTATGGTTTTAAAATAATTTCTAGTGTCAACATAGAATAACAGGAGTGTTGTACTTAATTTTGGAATTTTTCATGGTTCGTTTGGCCTTTTTATATGCTAATTGGGTTTTCTAGGCATTTTATGTGCATAATTAAAATTTGAACTACAAGCACATGCTCCAGTGCACCAAAGTTGTCTGAAAAATCACATGTGTTTCCTTGGGTGAATTTCTAGGTCCCATGCAAGAAATGGGAATGAAATTCAAACACCAGGGCACTGTTGATTGCCGTCAAAACATTGAGACGCCTTGTTTTAAAATCTTGTAGATCCAAAACTTTTCTGAAATTCATGGAACTTGGCATGCTATCATGGAGCGTCATCAACATGCTGTGATAAACTTTTTGTCCCATTTGGGGCAGGTTTGGGTATAAGCTTCTCACAAACTAGAGCTTCTCACAACAAGCTTGATGGTTTCGGTAGGGAACGTGCCACCTTTGGGGACAGAACAATATCCGTTGCCTCTTATTTCTTCAAAAAAAAATCTAGCGTCAACATAGACTAACAGTAGTGTTGTGTTTAATTTTAAAAAAATTCGTGGTTTGTTTGGCCTTTTTATACGTTAATAGGGTTTTCTAGGCATTTTGTGTGCATAATTCAAATTTGAACTACAAGCCCACGCTCCCGTGCACCAAAGTTGGCTGAAAAATCACGTGTGTGTCCTTGGGTGAATTTCTAGGTCCCATGCAAGAAATGGGAATGAAATCCAAACACCAGGGCACTGTGGATTGCTGGCAAAACATTGAGATGGCTGGTTTTTAAATTCTAGTAAATCCAAAACTCGTCTGAAATACATGAAACTTGGCATGCTATCATGGAGCGGCATCAACATGATGTGGTAAATTTTTTGACCCATTTGTGACAGGTTTCGGTATAAGCTTCTCACAAACCCGAGCTTCTCACAACAAGTGTGATGGTATCAGTAGGGAACGTGCCACCTTTGGGGACGGAACGATATCCATTGCCTCTTATTTCTTTCAAAAAAATTCTAGCGTCAACATAGAATAATAGTAGTGTTGTGTTTAATTTTAGAATTTTTCGTGGTTCGTTTGGCCTTTTTATACGTTAATAGGGTTTTCTAGGCATTTTATGTGCATAATTAAAATTTGAACTACAAGCACATGCTCCAGAGCAACAAAGTTGGTTGAAAAATAACATGTGTGTCCTTGGGTGAATATCTAGGCCCATGCAGGAAATGGGAAGGAAATTCAAACACCACAGCACTGTGGATTGCCTGAAAAACATTGAGATGATTGGTTTTTAAATTCTAGTAAATACAAAACTCATCTGAAATTCATGAAACTTGGCATGCTATCATGGAGCGGCATCAACATGCCGTGGTAAAATTTTTGTCCCATTGGGGGCAGGTTTGGGTATAAGCTTCTCACAAACCAGAGTTTCTCACAACAAGCGTGATGGTTTCGGCAGGGAACGTGCCACCTTTGGGGATGGAACGATATCCGTTGCCTCTTATTGCATACCAAAATTTGCTATTGTCAGCATAGAATAACAGGAGTGTTGTGTTTAATTTTGGAATTTTTCATGGTTCGTTTGGCCTTTTTATACATTAATTGGGTTTTCTAGGCATTTTATGTGCATAATTCAAATTTGAACTACAAGCCCATGCTCGAGTGCACCAAAGTTAGCTAAAAAGTAACGTGTGTGTCATTGGGTAAATTTCTAGGTCCCATGCAAGAAATGGGAATGAAATTCAAACACCAGGGCACTATTGATTGCCTGCAAAATGTTAAGATGCCTTGTTTTTATATTCTAGTAAATCCAAAACTAGTCTGAAGTTCATGGAACTTGGCATGCTATCAAGGAGCGGCATCAACATGTTGTGGTAAATTTTTATTCCCATTTCGGGCGGGTTTGGGTATAAGCTTCTCACAAACCAGAGATTCTCACAACAAGCGTGATGGTTTCGGTAGGGAACGTGCCACCATGGGGACAGAACAATATCCATTGCCTCTTATGGTTTTAAAATAATTTCTAGTGTCAACATAGAATAACAGGAGTGTTGTGCTAAATTTTGGAATTTTTCGTGGTTCGTTTGGCCTTTTTATATGCTAATTCGGTTTTCTAGGCATTTTATGTGCATAATTCAAATTTGAACTACAAGCACATGCTCCAGTGCACCAAAGTTGTCTAAAAAATCACATGTGTGTCCTAGGGTGAATTTCTAGGTCCCATGCAAGAAATGGGAATGAAATTCAAACACCAGGGCACCGTTGATTGCCGTCAAAACATTGAGATGCCTTGTTTTAAAATCTGGTAGATCCGAAACTTGTCTTAATTTCATGGAACTTGGCATGCTATCATGGAGCGGCATCAACATGATGTGATAAACTTTTTGTCCCATTTGGGGCAGGTTTGGGTATAAGCTTCTCACAAACCAGAGCTTCTCACAACAAGCTTGATGGTTTCGGTAGGGAACGTGCCACCTTTGGGGACATAACGATATCCGTTGCCTCTTATTTCTTTCAAAAAAATTCTACCGTCAACATAGAATAATAGTAGTGTTGTGTTTAATTTTAGAATTTTTCGTGGTTCGTTTGGCCTTTTTATACGTTAATAGGGTTTTCTAGGCATTTTATGTGCATAATTCAAATTTGAACTACAAGCCCATGCTCCCGTCCACCAAAGTTGGCTAAAAAATCACGTGTGTGTCCTTGGGAGAATATCTAGGTCCCATGCAATAAATGGGAATGAAATCCAAACACCAGGGCACTTTGGATTGCTGGCAAAACATTGAGATGGCTGGTTTTTAAATTCTAATAAATCCAAAACTCGTCTGAAATTCATGAAACTTGGCATGCTATCATGGAGCGGCATCAACATGCTGTGGTAAATTTTTTGACCCATTTGTTACAGGTTTCGGTATAAGCTTCTCACAAACCAGAGCTTCTCACAACAAGCGTGATGGTATCTGTAGGGAACGTGCCACCTTTGGGGACGGAACGATATCCGTTGCCTCTTATTTCTTTCAAAAAAATTCTAGCGTCAACATAGAATAATAGTAGTGTTGTGTTTAATTTTAGAATTTTTCGTGGTTCGTTTAGCATTTTTATACGTTAATAGGGTTTTCTAGGCATTTTATGTGCATAATTCAAATTTGAACTACAAGCCCATGCTCCCGTGCACCAAAGTTGGCTGAAAAATCACGTGTGTGTCCTTGGGAGAATTTCTAGGTCCCATGCAAGAAATGGGAATGAAATCCAAACACCAGGGCACTGTGGATTGCTGGCAAAACATTGAGATGGCTGGTTTATAAATTCTAGTAAATCCAAAACTCGTCTGAAATTCATGAAACTTGGCATGCTATCATGGAGCGGCATCAACATGCTGTGGTAAATTTTTTGACCCATTTGTGACAGGTTTCGGTATAAGCTTCTCACAAACCAGAGCTTCTCACAAACAAGCGTGATGGTATCGGTAGGAAACGTGCCACCTTTGGGAACAGAACGATATCCGTTGCCTCTTATTTCTATCAAAAAAATTCTAGCGCCAACATAGAATAATAGTAGTGTTGTGTTTAATTTTAGAATTTTTCGTGGTTCGTTTGGCCTTTTTATACGTTAATAGGGTTTTCTAGGCATTTTATGTGCATAATTAAAATTTGAACTACAAGCACATGCTCCAGAGCACCAAAGTTGGTTGAAAAATAACATGTGTGTCCTTGGGTGAATATCTAGGCCCATGCAGGAAATGGGAAGGAAATTCAAACACCACGGCACTGTGGATTGCCGGCAAAACATTGAGATGCTTGGTTTTTAAATTCTAGTAAATACAAAACTCATCTGAAATTCATGAAACTTGGCATGCTATCATGGAGCGGCATCAACATGCCGTGGTAAATTTTTTGTCCCATTTGGGGCAGGTTTGGGTATAAGCTTCTCACAAACCAGAGTTTCTCACAACAAGCGTTATGGTTTCGGCAGGGAACGTGCCACCTTTGGGGATGGAACGATATCGGTTGCCTCTTATTGCATACCAAAATTTGCTATTGTCGGCATAGAATAACAGGAGTGTTGTGTTTAATTTTGGAATTTTTCATGGTTCGTTTGGCCTTTTTATACATTAATTGGGGTTTCTAGGCATTTTATGTGCATAATTCAAATTTGAACTACAAGCCCATGTGTCGGTGTACTAAGGTAGGGGTAGCTCAGTACCCCAACTTGTGCACGGACAGTAGCAGCTTCCCGCGGCAGGGTTTACCACATGCTCGCCGGAGACCTTCCTGCTCCATGTAAAACCATTCAAAAACAAAGTATACAAGACAGAAGATCGAGACCCCGGCAAGTGGAGCTTGCCGGGAAGGCCGTTCCAAGGCTCAAGATTACTTCACCCACGCAAGGCCCTGGCAAGAGGAGCTTGCCAGGAAGACTAAGATTCCATTACAAAAGACACGCCTCGGCGCAACGTGCGCCCCGGCAGGGCCCGGGGAGCGACAAGCTTCAGAGCCCGGCAAGCTCCCGGGCCCGGCAAGATCAAGACCCCGGCAAGGTGCTTGCCGGGAGAGTTGTGCTGTGTGCCCACGCTCCAGCTCATCGAACCACGCGTCGCACTGGGGCCATTCAGGGGACGCGTGGCGGATGGCAGTGCAGCCTGGGGACACGGTGGCACTCCACGGTGGTGAAGCCATCGCCGTGGCAAACGGAGACGCAAGGGCGGGCGCTTTTGGGGTTGACGGCGACGGGCATTAAATGCTCTTGTCCCCCACTGTCTAAGTAGGTAGCGACCACTGTTCATACACTGTAGCTCCACTATTCCCGCACTGTTACAACTACCACCTCTTTTACATTTTTACCCTTTCTCCTACGTTGACACCTGTCGGTGACCCCTTGCACTATAAAAGGAGGCCCATGCACAACGTGGAGGGGGTTCAGAACCTAGATCGCTCATACGCTCGGTGTAGCTAGTTCTTCAAGCTCCCGAGCTCTCCAACTCAATACAAACCAAGCAGGAGTAGGCTTTTACGCGTCCGTCGCGGCCCGAACCTGGGTAAACTGCCCGCGTGTTCACTACGATCTGCTCTTTGTGCTCCCTCCGCTCTCTTACCGCACGAACAAACGGGCTCCGGTCCCATAGGTGCTCGTGGTGGACAGTTTCCCCCGACATCTTTGGCGCGCCAGGTAGGGGGCGTCGAGGTTGTGCGAACCTAATCAGGCGTTCACGCGGGCGCATTCTTCATCAACCTCTCCGAATTCGGTAGCTTCATCAACAACAGCACCATGGCCCCGAAGAAGAAGGCTTCGAAGGTCGGAGGCCCGTCTGCGTCTCACCCGCCGCCACCAGAGCCAACGGTGGGCGGGGGAGATGCCGTCGGAAGGGTGGTTGTCGGCGAGGACACTCGCGGCGCCACCAAATCCAAGGACAAGACGGACGACCGAGCCTCGGTCTCCGTGGACGCACCGCGTCCATCTCAACACACGACAACCCAGCAACGCCATACCACAGGAGGTGGTATCCGCTTGCTGGGACAAGGGCAAACCGGAGGCTCGCGGGACGCCCCGGACCGCCGTCCGGGCACCAGCAAGGCGCGGTCGCCGGGGCGGGACCCTGCTCCTTCTAACCCTGTTAGAAGTCCGAGCATATCCCGCTCCTCGCGCCGCTCGCCCCCGCTCCCCTCCACTCCAGCGGAAGCGCTCGCAAGGGCGCAACTGCTCCTCGACTTCCCTCCAGCGGCAGACAAGGCCGAAGACTGGAGGGCTACCATCTAGAGCCTGATCGCCTTCGCCAACAATGACTCTCCACAGCAGCCGGCGACCTCGCGGCCGCGGCAAGCTGAGAAGACGAAGGCAGACGGCAACAAGACCGCCGGGGGTGCAACCACCGTGCACTCCCCGCCGCGGAAGCAGAAAACGCCGCCCCGCCGGAACAACGCCGACGA
Organism: Secale cereale; assembly: GCA_902687465.1. NCBI lineage: Eukaryota > Viridiplantae > Streptophyta > Magnoliopsida > Poales > Poaceae > Secale > Secale cereale. Next base: position 387,172,421 of record LR738715.1, on the reverse strand, counting down.
CGGCTCCACGGCCTCGTCGGATCCGCGGGCCCGTCGGGACCAGCGCCAGGTCCTCGACGACCGGCGACAAGAAGACGCTCGGACAACGATCGAGCACCGCCGAGAAGCTCGGCGACAATCAAACCAGAGAGCTGGGAATACTGTCGACGCGCGCGCGCCCGGTGAACCAGGCGACTTGCCGTATGCGGCAGGCTGCCCTGCGTTCACCCGCGAGCTGCGGCGCGTCCAGTGGCCCAGCATGAAGAATTTCAAGCCCGACGTACCGGAGAAGTACGACGGCAAGACGCACCCCTCAGAATTCCTCAGCGTCTACACCATCGCGGTGCAGGCTGCCGGGGGGCGCGACGAGAAGATTTTGGCAAACTACTTCCCGCTCGTGCTTAAGCCGAACGTTCGTTCATGGCTCATGCACTTGCCGGAAGGCTCCATTTCTTCTTGGGCAGACCTTTGCCATCAGTTTGTTGGTGCCTTCACAGGCGGCCACAAACCCCACGGCCAGGAGAGCGATCTCCACATTCTGGCCCAGAAGGAAGGAGAATCCCTGCGCAAGTACATCCAACGCTTCAGCCGTGTACAGCACAACATCCCCGACGTTCACCCTGCCGCGGTTATCAGCGCGTTCCACCAGAACGTGCGTAACCGCCGCATGCGTGAAGAAATGGTGATGACAAAGATACGGGATGTCAGCGAGCTCTACGCTCTAGCTGATAAGTGCGCACGCGCCGAGGAAGGGAGGCGACTCCCCGGGGAGGATGCTGGCGCAGGAGGAAGCGACAGCGACGACGCCGCCCCGGCAAAGAAAAACCGGCGGCGGAACAACAGAAGGAAGAACAAGAAGGAGGTGCTTGCCGTCGAGAAGTCCGGCAAGGAGGCTCCCGCCAAGCAGACGCAGGCTGGCAACTCCGGCAAGGAGCCTGCCCCTGTAGCGGCAGCCGACAAGCTGGACGGCTTCGACAAGCAATACTGCAAGATCCACCGCACCAAGGGCCACGACCTCTCCAACTGCAAACGCGTCGAGTACCTCGTCGATCAGTAGAAAGCTGAGTACGAGAGGCGCGACAAGGAGAAGGCCCAAGGTGGCGGAGGAGAACAAAGCAAGAAGCGGCCGTTCAATGGCCGGGGAGGACGCCGCGGCAAGGCTAAGCAGCGGCAAGGTGACCGACCTCCCCGGGGCCGCGACAAGGATGAAGAAGACGACGACGATGATATGGAGGAAGGTGATGACAGCGAGCAGGAGTTCCAGAAGGCCACGGAGGTCCTGTGCGTCGACGGCGGCGCCTCTCTGCACACCTCCCACCGCCAGCTCAAGCAGTGGGTGCGCGAGGTGAATGCAGCAGAGCCGCCCGTGGAGTCGCGCAGGCTCCTCAAATGGTCCAGCACGCCCATCATTTTTGATCTTGAGGATCACCCTGACCGCACCACTGCGGTCGGGTGCTTGCCGATGCTGGTCTCACCCACCATCCGCAACCTCAAGGTCACCAAAATGTTGGTTGACGGCGGGGCCGGGCTGAACTTGATCTCCTCTGCTGTGATCAAGAAACTCCAAATCCCAGATGGCGAGCTCGAAGAGACCGGTTCTTTCCAAGGAATCAACCCGGGAAGGAGCAAGCCCAAGGGGAAGATAACTCTGCCGGTGACCTTTGGCGGGGAGCTCAACTTCAGGACTGAGCGCATCACTTTCGACGTCGCTGATATTCCGTTGCCATACAATGGAATACTCGGCCGTCCCGCCCTCGCCAAGTTCATGGCAGCTTCCCACTATGCCTACAACGTACTCAAGATGCCGGGGCCGATAAGCGTCATCACTGTCCAAGGCGACAAGAAAGATGCGCTTGTCTGCGCCGACAAGATCTACCGGGATGCAGCAGCTGCGGCAGAGAAGGACACACTTGCCGCTGAAGCTCCCGGGGGGAAGAAGACGAAGACCAAGTCCGGCAAGTGCTCTGGGGCCCACTCCGGCAACCGCACCTCTTCGGAGTGCTGCGCTGCCGTCGAGGACGTTCCATCGAGCTCCACCGGCAAGTGTAAGAAGGGAATGGCCGCTCCTCCGGCAACCAAGAAGGTGTCCGCCAAGGAGGACGGCACTGGTGGTACCTTCACCATCAGTGCCACGCTTGACAGCAAATAGGAAAGCGCGCTCGTTGCCTTCCTGCGGGCGAATGTCGATGTGTTCGCATGGCAACCATCTGACATCCCCGGTGTTCCCAAGAAGGTAATTGAGCACAAACTTGCTGTCTGTCCTCATGCGCGGCCCATCAAGCAAAAAGTGAGGAAGCAAGCCGTGGAGCGCCAAGAGTTTATCAATGAAGAGATCAAGAAGCTAGAGGCAGCAGGTCTAGTTAGAGGTGTGATCCATCCGACGTGGTTCGCAAACCCGGTCGTCGTGCGCAAGGCCAACGGGAAGTGGAGACTGTGTATAGACTTCACCGATGTGAATAAAGCATGTCCCAAGGATCCATTTCCCTTGCCGCGCATCGACCAGATTGTTGACTCCACTGCCGGATGTGAGCTGCTCTCGTTCCTTGATGCATATTCAGGCTACCATCAGATTTTCATGGCCGAAGAAGATGAAGAGAAGACTGCATTTATCACTCCATGTGGCACATATTGCTTCATTCGCATGCCATTTGGACTGAAGAATGCAGGCTCGACCTTTGCAAGAGTAGTATACACTGCTTTTGAGCCACAGATCCATAGAAATGTAGAGGCTTGCATGATGACATCGTGGTAAAGAGCAAGAGCAAGGATACCCTGGTCCAAGATTTGGAAGAAACATTTCAGAACCTGCGCAAGATACAACTCAAGTTGAACCCCGAGAAGTGCGTCTTTGGAGTTCCCTCCGGCAAGCTTCTCGGATTCTTTGTGTCACAGAGGGGGATTGAAGCCAACCCCGACAAGATTAAAGCCATTGAGCAAATCGAGGCCCCGAAGCGCGTCAAGGATGTCAGAAGACTCGCAGGTTGTGTGGCTGCCCTCAGTAGGTTCATTTCGAAGTCTGCAGAACGCGCCCTTCCTTTCTTCAAAATCTTGAAGAAGGCAGGTCCCATGAAGTGGACTCCGGAAGCGGAGGCAGCGCTGCAAGATTTGAAACGGTACCTATCCTCCACTCCAATACTTGTCGCACCTAGACCACAGGAAAAGTTGTTGCTTGTGGGGACCCCGACTTGGAAGTCGGGATCACCAAATGCACGTGTACAGTGATCCCAGAGATCAATGCTCACTGAACACACAGAAGCTGAAATAACAAGAGTCTTACATCCATACAATTAGTCTTACACGAATTAAGGCCATTATGGCCAAGTCTTACATAGATAGAGCCTCACGGGCTGAATAGCAAATACTCAAATAGCGGAAGTCTTCGATAAAACTGGTAGAACCCATGCCATCTGCCTTAACCCTACAGGCATTCTGACTGGGATAGCGTCCTAGTTCGCATGGTCGTCTCCAAAGAACTCTTCCTCATAATCCTGCTCTTCCATGCCTGGCCAATTAAATAACCAGTGGCAAGCCAATGAGTACTTTGAATGTACTCGCAAGCAACCCATGATGTGGTTCAAGTAGCAATGCAATTGAATAATAATGAACAAACTAGCGGAAGGCTAGAACAATATATTATCATCAAGTTATGCATCAATAACTTCGTGTAACCTCGAGAACAGGTTACCGACATCAACATGGATATGATTTATCTCACTGAGTCAAGTCACCATCTTGACTCATCACACACACACGCATGGTTTTACAAACATTGGACATAGCCCAAGAGCGGTTACCCAACTGTCCATGACCGTGGACACGTCTATTCGAATAGTTTATCACTCTGCAGAGGTTGCGCACTTTACCCACAAGATCCGGGGAACTTCCGTGTCATCCACGATCCGCGGTACCTCAAGTACCCGGGGTAAGCACTCGGTCATTACCTTTCCTTAGACGACACTAACATAGAGTCCACTCGTTGGCACACGGCCTTGGGGTACAAACAATGGATCACGGGACTTGCCCTAATTTCAATGTTCACGCGTACCCGAAGGGACCAACGGTGTGTCCGGTGCCCTGTGAAAACAGTCATGGCCGCCTATCCAAGCACGACCCCGTCCCGGGAAGGACCTCTAGTCTTCCCGTCACTAGTAATGCGGGCACCATGCTAGTATCAACCTAAGTAATCAATAAAGCCCCGTCCCATAAGGGGTAGTGTGGTTGCACATGTATGGTTGGAATAACGGTCGCAACTTCAACCAATCCGTTTGAAAAACACACACACTTGCCTTGGCACACCACTTCGTCATCAAGTGGTCACCCAGTCTCATTATCATCATCACCCTCGGGCATAAATGGCACCCGACGGGATTTTATGCGAAGACTCCAATCATGGAGGTTCATGTCTCACATGCATCACTTTTCATGTCTACTAACCATATGCAAATCATCTAGCACATAGCAAGATCAAGACCATGTCATGCATCATATAAGCATCACGGCCACCTATTGCATGTCGTCTATCATATAGCAATAACAAGGATAAAGCATGCATCATATGGTGGTTCATCAAGGTTACCATCGTAACCCTAATCATCATGCATCGGGAACAAATGGGTTTCGAGAACAAGTGTATCATGGTCAAAGGGCTGCTTGCCTGGATTAGCTTGGTCTTCAAAGTCTTCTAGTCCTTCTCCTTCTTCATCCACAGCAACCTCGTCAAATACGGGATCTAAACGTCGCATAATAATAATGGAAAAATAAGAATACAAATAGAACAGAAAAACAAAGGTGCTCAGAAAAATGTCAACTCATTTTTGTAAAATACTAGAGAGTTTTCTAAGATGGGGAAAAATCTTATTTGAAGTTTTGGAGTTGCAGAATAGGATATATTGATTTTTTGAACAGGAGTTATACTGCTCAAATTTGAATTTAAATTTGAACAGTACAGAAAAGTTTCATGGATTTGAATGGAAGTAGTACCATTAAATAGGTTGGAATATTACAAGATTTTAGGAGTTGGAAATAATTAACTTGGATCAATATTCTTTTCTGCATAAATGTTTGAAACATTAACAGAAAAGAAAAAGAAAAAGGGTTCCTGTGCACTGGGCCAGAAGTGGCCACAGTGCATGGCCCAAACGGCTCGGCCTGGCCGCACGGAGCCAGCGCGCGCGCACGTCAGGTTTCAAACCTGACGGGCGGGGCCCGTGGGTCAGTGGCTCAGAGGAGGGGAGAGAGGTGGGAGGATGACAGGCGGGGCCCGCCTGTCATCCCTAACCCCGTGGTCACGGCGGCGGCGAGCTCACCGGCGACGACTCCGGCCACGGCGATGGCAACAGAGGCCAGGGACGGGTTCAGCGTCGTGTTGCGGTTGCAACGGTGGTGGTGCGGCTCGGCGGGGAGCCCTGGTTCGCCGGCGACGAGGTGCGACGGCGGAGGCTTGTCGGAGGTCAGCTGCAGCGGCTGTTTCCGACTGCGGACAGAGGGGGAAAGAGAGGGGAAAGAGTCAGTGGCGTGCTGCGGTTCCAAAACAGGCGGAGGGAGGAGCAGGGGGGGCCTGTACCTCGAGATCGCCGGCGGCCCGACGCGGCGGAGCTCCGGTCGATCCCGAGCACTTGGGCGCTCCGGGGCTGAACTGAGGGTGCAGGAGGGACTAGGGGAGAGTGGTGAGGCTGGTGGTGGTGTTGGAAGGGCTCGGAGAGGCCTATTTATAGGGCCCCGACGAGGACCCGTGGTCTAGTGCGCCGGCGAGCTCCGGCTCGTCGCTACAGCGCACGGGAGGCTGCGGGAGTGAGCCAGGGGTGTTGTTGGACGAGTCCCACGCCCAGCTGAGGCAAGAGGAGGAGCGGGGGAGCAGCAGGGGGGCGCGCGCGTGTGGAGCAGAAGACTGGCAGAAGCGGGCGGCCGGTGCGCGTGCGTCGACGCTTACTGGAGGGCGCAGGAGGAGGGGGGACAGCGCCGGTGATGTTGCGGACGTCGAGGCGCCTCGACTGGCGCGAGGGGGAGGCTCGAGGTGGTCGGGGACCAACGATTGGCCCGAGCCAGCGTGTGAGCCGCACTGTTCACGCGCTCTGGAGCGCGCGTATGGCTGGCATCAGCACGCTCTCGCCGGCTTGGTCCATTCCCGCGTGCCCAACAGTGTCTGGTGAGTAGAGGGAGTAGTAAAGAATTGCCCTAAGGCCTTGGATGCTCTGTGGTGTAGAGAGAGAGGGAGGGTGCTGGTAAAAATGGTGAAAGATGAGTGCACAACAGGGTAAAGCTGGGGTTTCACCCCCCAATCATGGAGATGAGGTGCTGGGGAAGTTACTGGGGTTTGCTAGTAACCCCATGAGTCTGTGGTAAAGAGCTGAGGCCATGGAGAAAAGTGAAAGTGGTAAAAGTAGAGGTTTTAAGATTTCTGCAGAAGGTGTTTGATCATGGTTTGATCAAGTAAATGAGGTCCAATTGACATGGCACTTGACAGGGTTGAAAGGCATGAGAAAATAGGGTGCTTCACCAAATTTGGGCTCATTTGAAGAAACTAGCCAATGTAACTTTGGTGAACCCTAGAAATCAACAGAAATAGTTTCATCTTGATTGAGTCAAGCTAATCATCTCCCCTTGATGCACCACTTGGTGTAGCATCATCATTTGGGGTATTGATCATGCTCCCAAAGTTTGAGGCTCCAGATAAAAAGTTGGTAATGTAAAGTTGTTCAAATTTGCATTTGAACAGAAAGGGTTTTGAGGTGATCTGATCAAGTTTCTCTATTCCAAATCTTGTGCCATTTGGTCTAAGTGCCTTATTAGGCTATCCTAGCATGTGCACCAAGTTTGAGAGCATTTGGACAAGTTTGGCAATGTAGAGTTGCTCAAACTTCAAATATGGACAGAATGGTTATGAAGGGGTTTGAGGAGGTTCCCTTGATCTCCAATGCATGAGGCTTTGCAAGATCATCACATATGTCATATGTGACATGATAGAATTTCCCTGGAATTTTTGGAGAAAAATTCCTTTGTAAATATTTCAAAAGCTTGAAATATCCAGAAAGGGTTTTAGAGGGTTTAGCCCATTATTTTGAACATGACCAAGTGTTGAAACTCTTATATATGGATAATATATGTCCTCTGAGTCTCTCTGAATTTTGGGAAATATTTTTGAAACAGTTAAATAATTTTTCCCTATTAAAGACCATTTCTGGCCTTAAGAAAAAGCTTTTAAATAAAATAGGAAAATAACTTTTAAAATTATACCTTTGTGGTTTATGGGAGTCCTATGACTACTAGGTCTCAAATAAACCTTTTGAAAAAGTTTTCACACCCTTAGTCAAGTACTTGCAGTGAAAACCTCAATTCAGGGGTTTTTGGAAAACTAAATTTATAAAAATACTTTTTGGCCAAATTAATTTTGTAAGAAAATACTATACTGCTATATAACACTTGGCATGATCATTGGGCAGAAGTTTTGGATAAGGAGATGAAATCTATAAGAGATCATAGTTGACTTTAATGAGCACAAGAAAAGCAAATGCAGAAAACTCAATTTCAAATAAAGGCCAAATGATGCTAAAAATTTTTGCTGGTCCAAATTTTCATGCTTCAAAGTTACAAATATCATGTTACAAAATGCAGGGTGTGACAGACCTACCCCCCTTACAAGAATCTCGTCCCCGAGATTCCTAAACTAGGGCTTAAAAGTGGTCGGGAAACTCGGATCTAAGATAGTCTTCTCGTTCCCAGGTTGCTTCTGCTTCGGTGTGGTTGCTCCACTGGACCTTGAAGTACTTGATGGTACGGCTCCGCGTACGTCGTTCTGCTTCGTCCAGGATACGGATAGGCTTCTCGCGGTAGGTCAAATCAGGCTGCAGATCAATGGCTTGGTGATCCACATCCTTGTAGAGACTGGGCTTGTTTGGAACCTGGATACACTTCCGGAGTTGTGACACATGGAACACATTGTGCACATCGGATAGCTCAGGTGGTAGTTCCAACTGTTAAGCCACTTCTCCTCGTCGGTCGGTGATCTTGAAAGGGCCAATGAACCTCGGTGCGAGCTTCCCCTTGACGTGGAAACGCTTGGTTCCCTTCAGAGGAGTTACCCGCAGGTACACATGATCTCCGACACGGAAACTCGTGTCTCGGCGTCGAGTGTCAGCATAACTCTTCTGCCTTGACTTGGCTGCCTTTAGTCGCTCTCTGACTAGTTGGACTTGCTTTTCTGCTGCGCGGAGAATATCCGGTCCAAAGACTAGTCCTTCTCCAGTCTCTGACCAGTTGAGGGGTGTGCGACATCTGCGTCCGTACAACGCCTCAAATGGTGCCATCTGAAGGCTTGACTGGTAACTGTTGTTATAGGAGAACTCGGCAAAAGGGAGACAGTCTTCTCACTTGGCTCCATATGCCAGGACACAGGCTCGGAGCATGTCTTCGAGAATCTGATTGACTCGCTCAGTTTGACCTCCGGTCTGTGGGTGGAAAGCTGTGCTGAAAGACATCTTGGTTCCCAAGGCTTCTTGGAATCGCTTCCAGAACCTCGAAGTGAACTGGGTGCCTCGATCTGACACAATCTCCTTGGGAACACCGTGAAGACTTACAATTCGGTTGATATAGAGAGTTGCCAACTGGTTGCCTGAGTAGGTAGTCTTGACAGGAATGAAATGAGCCACCTTGGTCAAATGATCGACTATGACCCAGATAGAGTCATGTCCTCTACTCGACCTTGGTAATCCAGTGATGATGTCCATTCCGACTTTATCCCACTTCCACTCAGGAACCTTGAGTGGTTGAAGCAATCCAGCGGGTCACTGATATTCAGCCTTGACCTTTTGGCACACATCACATTTTGCAACGTAGGTTGCAATTTCTCTCTTCATACCGTGCCACCAGAATCGCGCCTTCAAGTCTTGGTACATCTTGGTTCCTCCGGGGTGGATGGAATACGGGGTGTCGTGGGCTTCTTGCAGAATCAGCGTCTTCAACTCGGGGCTGTTTGGTACGCAGAGACGACCTTTGTACCAAACAATCCCGTGCTCGTCTTCAGAGAATCCTGGGCCCTTGCCCATCTTCATCTTCCTCTTGATACCTTCAATGCTTGCGTGTCCATCTTGAGCCTTCTTGACGTCGTCCATCAGGGTTGGTCTGACTTCCAAATGATCCAGAAATCCGGGGGTGACCACTTCCAAACTGAATTGTTTGATCTCCTTAAACAAGGCTGGCTGTCTTTCTCGAATAATGACATTCAAAGTGCAAGCCTTCCTGCTTAAGGCATCGGCCACCACATTGGCCTTCCCAGGGTGATACTGAACACTGAGGTCATAATCCTTGATGAGTTCCAACCATCTCCGCTGCCTCATGTTCAACTCTTTTTGGGTGAAAATATACTTCAGACTTTTGTGGTCTGTGTAAATCTCACACCGTTTCCCTAGGAGGTAATGCCGCCATGTCTTCAAGGCATGAACTACTGCCGCTAGCTCAAGATCGTGAGTAGCGTAGTTCTCCTCATGAGGTCGTAGCTGCCTGGAGAGGTATGCTATGACGCGGCCTTCTTGCATTAGAACGCTTCCCAATCCGGTCCGAGAGGCATCACAATATATCACGAACTCCTTGTGAATATCAGGTGTTGCCAGAACTGGGGCGGTGGTCAATCTCTTCTTGAGCTCTTGGAAGCTCTCTTCGCATTTTGGCGTCCACTCGAACTTCTTGTCCTTCTTGAGGAGCTGAGTCATTGGTCGTGCAATGCTAGAAAATCCTTCCACGAACTTGCGGTAATAGCCCGCCAATCCGAGGAAGCTTCTGACTTCCTTGACGGTCGTTGGAGATTGCCATTGGGTCACAGCTTCGACTTTTGCAGGATCAACAGATAATCCTTCCTCGGTCAAGACATGACCTAAGAATCCAACTTTGTGCAGCCAAAACTCACACTTGCTGAACTTGGCATAGAGTTGGTGCTCACGAAGCTTGTCTAGGACCATCCTCAGATGCTGCTCATGTTCTTCCTCCGACTTCGAGAACACAAGGATGTCATCAATGAAGACAACAACGAACTTGTCCAGATATTCCATGAAGACTTTATTCATGAGATACATGAAGTAAGCTGGGGCATTGGTTAACCCAAAAGACATGACCGTGCACTCGTACAGGCCATATCTGGTTACGAATGCCGTCTTCGGAATATCTTGGGGTCTGATCTTCAGCTGGTAATACACAGATCTGAGGTTGATCTTGGAGAATACCTTGGTTCCGCTGAGTTGATCAAACAGATCTTCGATCTTGGGAAGTGGGTACTTGTTCTTGATTGTAACTTCATTGAGGGAACGATAGTCAATGCATAAGCGGATGGTACCGTCCCTCTTTGCCACAAACAGAACAGGAGATCCCCAAGGGGAGGCTCTCGGGCGGATAAATCCTTTCCTTAGCTGCTCTTCTAGCTGCTTCTTCAACTCGGCTAATTCTTCCGTCCCCATTCTATAAGGCTTCTTATAGATGGGTCCTGCTCCAGGCATGAGCTCGATGATGAACTCAATGTCACGGTCAGGGGGCATTCCCGGTAGTTCATCCGGAAAGACATCAGGATACTCACATACCACCGGTACTTGGTCTAGCCCAACTTCAGACAGACAGTTGACTTTAGCGGCTTGAGCGGAAGAGGAGTTGGGGGCAAACTTGACTTCTACACCTTGGTCATTGGTCATAGTGACTGACCGATTGGCACAGTCTAACAAGCCTTGGTGCTTGCTGAGCCAATCCATCCCTATGATCACATCCAAGCCTTGCGATCTCAGGATGATAAGGTCTGCTAGGAAGTCTACACCGTTAATGGTAATACCGACTCCTTTACAGCCTATCTTGGCTCTCATCTCGGCTCCGGGGGTTTGTACCACCATAGGGTTATTCAGGGGTGTAGGGGTCATGCCACTTTTTAATGCAAATCTCTGAGTGACAAATGAATGCGTTGCTCCAGAATGAAACAAGACAGTTGCAGGTGCTGAGTTGACAAGGAACGTACCCAGCACGACGTCCGGGTCTTCCTGGGCTTCCTCAGCAGTGACGTGATTCACACGCCCCTTCCCATAGTTCGGTGGATTACGAGGAGCTGGGTTCCTTGGTGGCATTCCTCGGCCTTGTCCCTGGTTCTGCGCATTGGGGCGCAGGGCATCAGGCTTCTTGTTGGGGCACACCCTGGAGATGTGTCCGGGCTGACCACACCCAAAACAAGTGACTTGATTTGGAGTGTTGATCTTGTTGCCACCATTGGTATTGGGGTTGAAAGCTGGCCTGGGGTTGGCATGCTGCTGAGGCTGAGGATTGGCACGAGGTGCAGGAGCTCTTGGCTGCTGATAGGTTGGCTTGGCCGGGGTAGACTGCCACGGACGAGGCTTCTGGTTGCTGGAACTTCCCTTACTGATCCACTTGCGTTTGCGAGTGTCTTCCAAAGCACGCCGCTTGTCTTCAAGCATAAGTGCCTTGTTTACCAGGTCAGGGAAAGACGGGCAGTCGCACACGACAAGCGAATATTGCAGAGTCTGATTAAGGCCTTCCATGAAGCGCTCCCTTTTGGCAGCATCAGTGCTGACATCCTTAGGGGCATACCTTGACAGAATACTGAACTTCTGCATGTATTCCTTGACAGTGCCACTTCCTTGCTTCAGGGCTCGGAACTCACGCTTTTTGATAGCCATGACTCCAGAAGGAATGTGGGCCTTGCGGAATTCTGCCTTGAAGTTGACCCAAGTGATGTCTTGTTCAGCATGCATGACCTTGAACCCATCCCACCAAGCTCTTGTGGTTCCCCCGAGGCAGTGGGCTGCATAAGCCACCTTCTCGCGATCTTCGGTGCATCCGACTAGTTCCAGAATCTCCTCAATGGAACGGACCCAGTCATCAGCATCCAGGGGTTCAGCAGTCTCGATGAAGGTTGGCGGTGCATGCTTCTTGAACTCTGCCAACGTGGAACGTCCATTGCCATTCCCCGCCGATTGGCGGTTGTTGGCAACAGCTTGAGCAATCCGCTGAAGAGCTGCAGTGTTGGCTTGGCGTTCCTCTCGGAAAGATTGGAGAAGCTGAGCCATGTCCATGCTTGGAGGAGGTGGTGGAGCTTGGTCGTTGGTTTGGTCGTGGTCTGCCTCTGGCTGAGAGGATGCTCCGGCTTCGGGCTGCTGGGTAGAGGTACCAGTACGAGTTACAACAGGCATCCTGTTGGAGCGGTAAAAGGTCTCATGACTCGGAAGAGGAAAAGCAAGATAGATAGGTGCCTAGTAAGGGGGTGGGTGTGACACTAAATCAAATCATGCAAGGGCCGAGAGGCCAAAACACATTTATTAAAATCCAAATGGGTGATGTAGTCGTTTACACATTCCCGAAGGAAGATTACGACTTACATCTAGACACGACAAAAGCTAGCACTAGATGGTTTCATATGAACCATACAAGGACTCGACTGCGCATAGGGGTTACACGACCTATCCTACCATAGGGGTTACAACAGGCATATCCGAGTAGCGAATAATGCCTAAGCGGCGGAATGCTCGGTCGCGTATTCCGGCTCTTCTGGGTCTTCCTCCTTGTCTTCATCTGACTGGGCTCCCTTGTCACTTGAGGGAGTGGGGGAGTGGAGGAGTTGGATACGACGGTGCTTCGACGGTGGTGCAGGGAAAAGCTTGCGGTATTCCCTTGTTGTCATCCGGCGTCGTCGAGGTGGTTCTTCACCCTTGGAAGACACATCCTTGGAGGGCCTTCCGCCTCGATATGCGATAGCGGATTGTCCAGAAGGTGCTCCTTCCTTCTTGATCCTGTTTGCCTTCTCTTGAGCTCGACGAAGAAGTGCCTTGGTCTTGTAAAGTTCTTCTCGAAGCTTCATTGATTCCGAGGCCAAGTCTTGTGCCAAGCTGTCGGCACATAGACTGAAGTAGGTCTGGAACCGAAGCGAGAGTCCATCCTTCAGTGGAGGGGCTAGTGCGCTGCTTTCTTCGTCACCTTCCTTCCGGTAAGGTAGGAAGCGAGTTGCCATCTTGGCGGCCATCTCCGGAAGAAGCTCGCGGAGACGGGTTAGTGCCTTGAGTGCAGCAGCCTCGGCAGCGAGTGGTAGTGTTGTCATCTGGGGTCCCTCGAAGAACCAACTTGTGGGAGGATCGTTTGCTTTCACAATCACTTCCACGTGGTACTCCACCTCAGTATCACTCACCCAATGCTCGTGGTAGGTGAGGATGGGTGCTCGGTGGAACTGACATTCCTGGAGGCTATCCTTGAGAAGTAGGGGAAACCCAGTGGTCAGGTGCTCTTCGGGAACAGCGGCCATCTACAAAGGTGGAATAGGAGAGGTTAATAAGCTGAGGAAATCTCAGGTTTAGAAAAGAAGACAGGATCAGAAGGTTTTGAAAAAGGGGTCTCAACTATCTAACGCCCATGCTAACTAAGGCTTCCTACAGTCAGGATAGCTCTGATACCAGCTCTGTGGGGACCCCGACTTGGAAGTCGGGATCACCGAATGCACGTGTACAGTGATCCCAGAGATCAATGCTCACTGAACACACAGAAGCTGAAATAACAAGAGTCTTACATCCATACAATTAGTCTTACACGAATTAAGGCCATTATGGCCAAGTCTTACATAGATAGAGCCTCACGGGCTGAATAGCAAATACTCAAATAGCGGAAGTCTTCGATAAAACTGGTAGAACCCATGCCATCTGCCTTAACCCTACAGGCATTCTGACTGGGATAGCGTCCTAGTTCGCATGGTCGTCTCCAAAGAACTCTTCCTCATAATCCTGCTCTTCCATGCCTGGCCAATTAAATAACCAGTGGCAAGCCAATGAGTACTTTGAATGTACTCGCAAGCAACCCATGATGTGGTTCAAGTAGCAATGCAATTGAATAATAATGAACAAGCTAGCGGAAGGCTAGAACAATATATTATCATCAAGTTATGCATCAATAACTTCGTGTAACCTCGAGAACAGGTTACCGACATCAACATGGATATGATTTATCTCACTGAGTCAAGTCACCATCTTGACTGATCACACACACACGCATGGTTTTACAAACATTGGACGTAGCCCAAGAGCGGTTACCCAACTGTCCATGACCGTGGACACGGCTATTCGAATAGTTTATCACTCTGCAGAGGTTGCGCACTTTACCCACAAGATCCGGGGAACTTCCATGTCATCCACGACCCGCGGTACCTCAAGTACCCGGGGTAAGCACCCAGTCATTACCTTTCCTTAGACGATACTAACATAGAGTCCACTCGTTGGCACACGGCCTTGGGGTACAAACAATGGATCACGGGACTTGCCCTAATTTCAATGTTCACGCGTACCCGAAGGGACCAACGGTGTGTCCGGTGCCCTGTGAAAACAGTCATGGCCGCCTATCCAAGCACGACCCCGCCCGGGAAGGACCTCTAGTCTTCCCGTCACTAGTAATGCGGGCACCATGCTAGTATCAACCTAAGTAATCAATAAAGCCCCGTCCCATAAGGGGTAGTGTGGTTGCACATGTATGGTTGGAATAACGGTCGCAACTTCAACCAATCCGTTTGAAAAACACACACACTTGCCTTGGCACACCACTTCGTCATCAAGTGGTCACCCAGTCTCGTTATCATCATCACCCTCGGGCATAAATGGCACCCGACGGGATTTTATGCGAAGACTCCAATCATGGAGGTTCATGTCTCACATGCATCACTTTTCATGTCTACTAACCATATGCAAATCATCTAGCACATAGCAAGATCAAGACCATGTCATGCATCATATAAGCATCACGGCCACCTATTGCATGTCGTCTATCATATAGCAATAACAAGGATAAAGCATGCATCATATGCTGGTTCATCAAGGTTACCATCGTAACCCTAATCATCATGCATCGGGAACAAATGGGTTTCGAGAACAAGTGTATCATGGTCAAAGGGCTGCTTGCCTGGATTAGCTTGGTCTTCAAAGTCTTCTAGTCCTTCTCCTTCTTCTTCCACAGCAACCTCGTCAAATACGGGATCTAAACGTCGCATAATAATAATGGAAAAATAAGAATACAAATAGAACAGAAAAACAAAGGTGCTCAGAAAAATGTCAACTCATTTTTGTAAAATACTAGAGAGTTTTCTAAGATGGGGAAAAATCTTATTTGAAGTTTTGGAGTTGCAGAATAGGATATATTGATTTTTTGAACAGGAGTTATACTGTTCAATTTGAATTTAAATTTGAACAGTACAGAAAAGTTTCATGGATTTGAATGGAAGTAGTACCATTAAATAGGTTGGAATATTACAAGATTTTAGGAGTTGGAAATAATTAACTTGGATCAATATTCTTTTGTGCATAAATGTTTGAAACATTAACAGAAAAGAAAAAGAAAAAGGGTTCCTGTGCACTGGGCCAGAAGTGGCCACAGTGCACGGCCCAAACGGCTCGGCCTGGTCGCACGGAGCCAGCGCGCGCGCACGTCAGGTTTCAAACCTGACGGGCGGGGCCCGTGGGTCAGTGGCTCAGAGGAGGGGAGAGAGGTGGGAGGATGACAGGCGGGGCCCGCCTGTCATCCCTAACCCCGTGGTCACGGCGGCGGCGAGCTCATCGGCGACGACTCCGGCCACGGCGATGGCAACAGAGGCCAGGGACGGGTTCAGCGTCGTGTTGCGGTTGCAACGGTGGTGGTGCGGCTCGGCGGGGAGCCCTGGTTCGCCGGCGACGAGGTGCGACGGCGGAGGCTCGTCGGAGGTCAGCTGCAGCGGCCGTTTCCGACTGCGGACAGAGGGGGAAAGAGTCAGTGGCGTGCTGCGGTTCCAAAACAGGCGGAGGGAGGAGAAGGGGGGCCTGTACCTCGAGATCGCCGGCGGCCCGACGCGGCGGAGCTCCGGTCGATCCCGAGCACTTGGGCGCTCCGGGGCTGAACTGAGGGTGCAGGAGGGACTAGGGGAGAGTGGTGAGGCTGGTGGTGGTGTTGGAAGGGCTCGGGGAGGCCTATTTATAGGGCCCCGACGAGGACCCGTGGTCCAGTGCGCCGGCGAGCTCCGGCTCGTCGCTACAGCGCACGGGAGGCTGCGGGAGTGAGCCAGGGGTGTTGCTGGACGAGTCCCATGCCCAGCTGAGGCAAGAGGAGGAGCGGGGGAGCAGCAGGGGGGCGCGCGCGTGTGGAGCAGAAGACTGGCCGAAGCGGGCGGCCGGTGCGCGTGCGGCGACGCTTACTGGAGGGCGCAGGAGGAGGGGGGACAGCGCCGGTGACGTTGCGGACGTCGAGGCGCCTCGACTGGCGCGAGGGGGAGGCTCGAGGTGGTCGGGGACCAACGATTGGCCCGAGCCAGCGTGTGAGCCGCACTGTTCACGCGCTCTGGAGCGCGCGTATGGCTGGCATCAGCACGCTATCGCCGGCTTGGTCCATTCCCGCGTGCCCAACAGTGTCTGGTGAGTAGAGGGAGTAGTAAAGAATTGCCCTAAGGCCTTGGATGCTCTGTGGTGTAGAGAGAGAGGGAGGGTGCTGGTAAAAATGGTGAAAGATGAGTGCACAGCAGGGTAAAGCAGGGGTTTCACCCCCCAATCATGGAGATGAGGTGCTGGGGAAGTTACTGGGGTTTGCTAGTAACCCCATGAGTCTGTGGTAAAGAGCTGAGGCCATGGAGAAAAGTGAAAGTGGTAAAAGTAGAGGTTTTAAGATTTCTGCAGAAGGTGTTTGATCATGGTTTGATCAAGTAAATGAGGTCCAATTGACATGGCACTTGACAGGGTTGAAAGGCATGAGAAAATAGGGTGCTTCACCAAATTTGGGCTCATTTGAAGAAACTAGCCAATGTAACTTTGGTGAACCCTAGAAATCAACAGAAATAGTTTCATCTTGATTGAGTCAAGCTACTCATCTCCCCTTGATGCACCACTTGGTGTAGCATCATCATTTGGGGTATTGATCATGCTCCCAAAGTTTGAGGCTCCAGATAAAAAGTTGGTAATGTAAAGTTGTTCAAATTTGCATTTGAACAGAAAGGGTTTTGAGGTGATCTGATCAAGTTTCTCTATTCCAAATCTTGTGCCATTTGGTCTAAGTGCCTTATTAGGCTATCCTAGCATGTGCACCAAGTTTGAGAGCATTTGGACAAGTTTGGCAATGTAGAGTTGCTCAAACTTCAAATATGGACAGAATGGTTATGAAGGGGTTTGAGGAGGTTCCCTTGATCTCCAATGCATGAGGCTTTGCAAGATCATCACATATGTCATATGTGACATGATAGAATTTCCCTGGAATTTTTGGAGAAAAATTCCTTTGTAAATATTTCAAAAGCTTGAAATATCCAGAAAGGGTTTTAGAGGGTTTAGCCCATTATTTTGAACATGTCCAAGTGTTGAAACTCTTATATATGGACAATATATGTCCTCTGAGTCTCTCTGAATTTTGGGAAATATTTTTGAAACAGTTAAATAATTTTTCCCTATTAAAGACCATTTCTGGCCTTAAGAAAAAGCTTTTAAATAAAATAGGAAAATAACTTTTAAAATTATACCTTTGTGGTTTATGGGAGTCCTATGACTACTAGGTCTCAAATAAACCTTTTGAAAAAGTTTTCACACCCTTAGTCAAGTACTTGCAGTGCAAACCTCAATTCAGGGGTTTTTGGAAAACTAAATTTATAAAAATACTTTTTGGCCAAATTAATTTTGTAAGAAAATACTATACTGCTATATAACACTTGGCATGATCATTGGGCAGAAGTTTTGGATAAGGAGATGAAATCTATAAGAGATCATAGTTGACTTTAATGAGCACAAGAAAAGCAAATGCAGAAAACTCAATTTCAAATAAAGGCCAAATGATGCTAAAAAAATTTGCTGGTCCAAATTTTCATGCTTCAAAGTTACAAATATCATGTTACAAAATGCAGGGTGTGACATTGCTATACCTAGCGGCAACCAACCAGGTGGTTAGTGCTGCGTTAGTTGCGGAGAGGGAGTCCGACGAGGAGTCTGCACCACCGGCAAGCGAATCCAGCGACAAGCAGGGGGCTGCTCCGACAAGCTCTGGCCCAGACAAGGATAGCTCTGCGCAGGAAGAGGGAGAAGTGCGGAAGAAGATGGTGCAGCGCCCAGTGTATTTTGTAAGTTCCCTTCTCCAGGGGGCTAGATCAAGATACTCTGGTGTGCAAAAATTGCTTTTCGGCCTCCTCATGGCCTCGAGAAAGCTGCGCCATTACTTCCAGGCACACGAGATAACGGTGGTCACTCGCTTTCCGCTGAAGAGGATATTGCACAACCCAGAAGCAACAGGCAGGATCATTGAGTGGGCACTGGAGCTGTCGAGCTTTGGACTCAAGTTTGAAAGTACCTCAACCATACAGAGCCGAGCTTTGGCAGAATTCTCTGAGTGGACCCCAACGCCCGATGAGGAAGTCCAAGAAACAAGTGCACCCGTACAAGAAGCGACAAGTGAATGGGTAATGTACTTTGACGGTGCCTTCTCGCTGCAAGGCGCCGGTGCTGGCGTGGTACTCATCGCGCCCACCGGAGAGCACCTCAAGTATGTTATCCAGATGCACTTTCCCAGGGAGCAAGCGACAAACAATACTGCTGAGTATGAAGGCTTGCTTGCCGGCCTCAGAATTGCGGCCGAACTTGGGATAAGGAAGCTGATTGTGCGGGGAGATTCTCAGTTGGTGGTCCGACAAGTCAACAAGAGTTACCAGAGCCCTTTGATGGAAGCTTATGTAGATGAAGTGAGGAAGCTTGAAGAGCACTTTGAAGGTTTGCAAATGGAGCATGTCCCGAGAGCTCAGAATGAAATTGCAGATGGCCTTTCAAAGTGCGCCGCGATGAAGTTACCTGTGGAACCATGGACCTTCTTGCTCAAGCTGACTCAACCATCCGTTACACCATCAATTGGGCAGTCCAAGAAGACAAAGTTGGTCTCCGGCAACTACTTGCCGGCGGATCTTCCTGAAACCGCCGCCAAGGTCCCCAAGATCAACAATCAGAACGTTGAGGAACAGCTTGCTCCTGCAGATCCTCGGGTCTGTACAGTTGAAGCAAGCGTTCCCGACAAGCCTCGCCCCGGCGAGCTTGCCGGGGGACCATCAGCTCCGGCAGAGCCAGAGGTTCTTGCCGTAGAAGCGGAGGTTCCCGCAGCGGCCCTCGAGCCTTTAGTCCTTGCCGTTGAGCCCCAGGCTCCGGCATGGGCACAGCAGATCGTCCGTTTTCTGCAAACTGGAGAACTTCCCGACGACCCAGAAGAGATAGAAAAGATAACCAGGCAGTCAAGCATGTACCAGTTCGTGGATAACGAGCTGTACAGAAGAAGACTCAATGGTGTCAGACTAAAGTGCATCTCCAGGGAAGACGGACAGAAGCTGTTGGCAGAAATACACGGAGGCATATGCGGCCACCACATTGGCGCAAGGGCGCTTGCCGGGAAAGCTTTCCGGCAAGGGTTCTTCTGGCAAGAAGCCCTCCAAGATGCAACTGCACTAGTAACCAAGTGTGAAGCGTGCCAGTTCCATGCAAAGCAGATTCATCAGCCAGCTCAAGCTCTCCAAACAATCCCTTTGTCCTGGCCCTTCTCGGTCTGGGGGCTCGATATCCTCGGCCCTTTCCCTCGCGCTGTCGGGGGCTTTGAGTACTTGTACGTTGCAATCGACAAGTTCACAAAGTGGCCAGAAGTGGAACCAGTGAGAAAGGTGACAGCACAGTCAGCGGTCAGGTTCTTCAGGTCGATTGTTTGCCGTTTCGGAATCCCTAACAGGATCATCACCGACAACGGTACGCAATTTACTAGTCGCACCTTCATGCAGCACGTCCAAGACCTTGGCGCCAAGGTCTGTTTCGCTTCTGTTGCTCACCCGAGGAGCAACGGTCAAGCGGAGAGGGCCAATGCTGAAGTGCTGCGTGGACTCAAGACAAGGACCTTTGACAGGCTGCGCAAGTGCGGAAGAAATTGGATAGAGGAGCTACCGGCGGCTCTTTGGTCAATCAGAACGACACCAAGTCGAGCCACCGGACAGACCCCCTTTGCTCTAGTCTATGGAGCAGAGGCAGTTCTCCCCACGGAACTCGTATACAGATCACCTCGAGTGCTCGCTTATGATGAGCTCGAGCAAGAGCAACTACGACAAGATGATGCATTGCTCCACGAGGAGGAACGTCTCCAGGCTGCTGTACGAGCTGCTCGATACCAGCAAGCCTTGCGTCGCTACCATAGCCGCAAGGTCAAGGCCAGGAGTCTCGAGGAAGGCGACCTTGTTCTTCGGCGTGTTCAGTCCGCCAAGAATTCCAACAAGTTGACGCCGAAGTGGGAAGGCCCTTATCGGGTGAGACAAGTCACAAGGCCCGGCGCTGTCCACCTTGAGACCGAAGAAGGCTTACCGGTGAGCAACTCCTGGAACATAGAGCATCTTCGCAAGTTTCACCCGTAAGGCGCGGTTGCCGTGATCCGCTCCGGCAACCACCTTTTGTACAAGCTTTGCCGCTGTTGCATGTAACCCTTTGTACAAAGCCGGGCGCAGACCCCGTGCATCAGTAAAGATTTGTGTTTTGCGCTATTTGCCTTTTGCATACTTTTCTTTGCTATTTGCATGTGTTATTTGGCACCTCGTGCAACATACACATCCGGTAAGCATCGGCACGCCGAAAGGCCATATACTTGTTTCCCTCTTCTTTTTCCTTGCCTCTTAAGCAGAAGGAACGTTCCTTGCGCACAAGTTTGCCG
>LR738715.1:387108343-387151765 GCA_902687465.1 Secale cereale | reverse complement strand
GGGGGGGAAGGAGATGAAAGAGGAACCAAGTGCTGTTCAAGAAAGAGAAGCCTTACCGAGAAGCCAGCAGTATATGAAAGCTAAGTTGTTAAGAATTTGACCAGTTCAAATTTTTAAAATTTTAGTTGTCTTCCTTGAACGATCACGCTTTGTATGGAAAACCTGTGCGCGGAGGAACCTACTCGTAGCTAGCCGCACCCTTGTCTTGTTTTCGAGTACACTCAACGACCTAAGTGAGCTGCGACAAGTGTCGCGCCCTTGCTTCGTTTTCGAGTTCACTCAGCAAGCTAAGTGCGTTGCGACTAGTTTCGGCAAGGTTGCTTGCCGGTGAGACCTTGGCCAGCAGGCTGCTCAGAGTCCAGCACTCAGCGCTCGCGGCAAAGGCCCCTTGCCGGCAAGTTCCCTGGGAGCGTAGGGTTAAAAGCATACAAAGTAAAAAGACCAAGACAAGGAAGATAACATTGCACTGATTGATCAAAATGAAGTAAATATCTTACAAAGGATAACCTGTCGCAATGATTAATGAGTTCGTGACACCCTATGCAGCAACAAAAAGAGATAAAGATAAAGGAGGCATAATCTACGCGGTCGCCCTCAACCCTGGAGATCTTGTTCACCTTGGCGATGATGTGGGCGACCTGCTCCTTCATCGCCTCTATGTTTGCATCGGCCGGCAAGCTGCGAAGAACGTTGGAGAGGTTTATGCCGGGATTGCGGTATACAATCTTCGTCAGCACGCGCTCCAAGGTTCCCGTGCAGAGCAGACGTGACTCCTCGGCCAGTTGCGCGGGAATCTTCTTCCGCAGATTTGCAAGGGCCGGCGCGATTCCCCTGAAGAAGAGGCTGAGCTTGGCGCTGTGAGGGAGGTTTGGGTCCGGAGAGTAGATGAGATGCTCCAACTTCAGCGCCAGCAGCTCCTGGTCGATGTTGGACGCAGAAGATACCAAGTCCTCGGTCCATACCTCGACGGTCCGGCGGAAGTTCTCGGCCGCTTTGTTGGCGCTCTCCACCAAGCCTCGCTCCTTGCGGAGCTCTTCCTTCAGCTTGGTTTCCCGGGATTGGGCGGCGTCAAGCGAGTTCTTCAGTGTGGAAACCTTCAGCTCCAGATCTTCGATGGAGTCCTTGGCGGCCTTCAGCTCGTCGCCCCTCTCAGAGAGACGCACCTGGAGTTCCGAGTTGGTGTGGGCGTCCTTCTCGCGCTCTATGTTGAGCGCGGCGACCCTCTCCACGCTCGCCTTCAGCGACTCCTCCAGCTGCGCGACCTTGGCGGCAAGCTCCTCCTTGGCGGTCTCTGCGGCGGCCGCGGCAGCTTTCGCCTCCTTCAGCTCTCCGCCAAGGGCCTGCTCCCGAGCGGCAAGGTCTTCCTCGTGGGAGTCGAGGTTGACCTTCCGCTGGGCGAGCTCTCCTTCTCGCCGGGACAGCTCCACCCCGGCGAGCCGCTGCTGCTCTTCGGCCTCGGCCTTCTCCAGCAACCACTCTTGATATTCGCCGGCGAGCCTCTCGCGCTCCTCCGCCACCTCGCGGAGGGCAGCCTGGTTGGCGGCGCTGAGCTCCGCCGCGCGCTTCTCCATCTCGACGGCGGCCTTGGCGGCAAGGGCCTCCCGAGAAGCAAGCTTCGCCTGCCTGGCCCGGTAAAGGGCCAGGAGCTGATGAAGCAGCTTCTCCTCCTCGGGCCTGTCGCTTCCGGCGGGCGCCTCGACGATCTTCAAGCCCGCGGAGGCGAGGACCTCCCCATCAAAGGCCTCGCCCTCCGCGGGGGCTCGCGATGAAGAACCCCACGGCACCTGGATGAAGACGCCGTTGGGAGCTTCAAGATAGTAACCGGCTTGCTCCTTTCCGGCGGAGGGATCGGCGGCCGGCGCAGCACTTGATGCTCCTGCCGCCTCCGGGCCGGCAGTGCGGTCGCCGTCCCCCTCCCCGGCCGCTGCGTCCGCAGCCGGAGCGGTCTCTTGCGCGGCCGGCTCGGCGGCTTCCGTCGTGCCCTCGGCGACAGGGACGTCGCCGCCGCCGCCCTGCGCGCCCTCCTCTTCGATGACGATGACTTCCGTCTCTGTCTGCTCGGGGGGAGGAGGATCTAGAAGAAGAAGAAGCAAAAGAATTCAAGCAAATATCCAAAAAGAGACGACTCCAAGAAGACAAAGTAACAGAACTTACCTTGGCGGACGTCGTCGGCGGCGGGCTCCCTCGCCGGGGAGCTGTGCCTTGGCGGAGTAGCCGCCCTCGCCGGGCTGCTCGCCCTTGGCGGGGTACTCGCCCTTGGCGGAGTACCCGCCCTTGGCGGAGCACTCTCCCTTGCCGGAGAGTTCGGCCTTGGCGGGGACGGCGGGGCCCGCGGCTCCTCGGAGGCGACCTCTGGACGCTCCTGCGGCTGTGGCTCCACCTCTGCGCAAGGAAAGACAAAAACATCAAGATATCAGCACAAGACAGGATACTCAAGCACACCCGACAAATGGAAGTACGGAATCCCAGACTTACGCTGGGGGCTGCGCTGGGGGCTGCTCCTCGGAGCAGCGCTCTGGTCCGGCAGGCTTGGCTCCGGCACGTCTCCAGTCGCCACGGCGGGCGAGTCGTCCGCGACTTCTACCACAGGCACCTTGGCCTTCTTCGCTGCTCGCTGGGCCAAGGACCTGAAATCAAAACAAGAAACGAGATCAGCATCAACAAAAATCAAGACAATGATGAAGAAGATGCAAGGCCTCGAATACTTACTCCTGTTCCTCCTCGTCGTCGTCGTCGCTCAGGGCGGAGAAGTCAAACTCCACCTGAGGCGCGTCCGCGCGGGGAGCGGGAGACGAAGATTCCCTCGGGCGCTTGGCGGTCCCCGGGGCTGGGGGCTGCGAAGACCCAGCCCCTGTGGTAGCCGGGGCCCGGGGAGCGGGCGGAGCCGCCGCTCCGCCCCGCGAAGTCCTTCCTTCGCTTGGCGCTGTCGTGCGGGGCGCCTCCGCCGTGGCCTGCGTGCGGGTCGCCTCCGCCGTGGTTGGTGCGCCGGGCGTTCCCGTCGCAGCTTGGCTCCCCCGGGTAGCTCGCGCCGCCCGGCGAGCTGGTTGTTGCCGGGGCGCCTGCGCCCCCGCCCCTGTCGCCGTCTTCCGGAGGCGCTTCAATGGAGAACGACTAGGGCTTGCCCGGGGCGGGGAGGTCTCCGACGACGAGGAGAGGTCGTCGGCGTAGAGCCCCAGAGACCCGTCGGAGTCCTCGGCGGCCTCGGCGTCGTCCTCCTCCTCCTCCTCCCCGGCAGGCTTGCTGGGCCCAGCGCCCTGCGCTGCGGCCTCCTTTCCTCCGGCGCCTCCGCTCCCTCCGGCGCCTCCGCTCCCTGCGGCGCCCCTGTTCCCTCCGGCGGCGTTGCCTCTCGCCGCGGCCTCGGTCTGGATCCCCTGGATCCCGGAGTGCCTCAAGGATGGGACCCCGGCAAGCGCGTCGGGAGGCAGCTTCAGTAGCCTGCGGATCTCCGCCTCCTCCGCTTGGCAGGACGTCTCCGCAGCATCTGCCTCCTCGGGCGTGTAGCCGAACTCTCCCGCCGCTGCGGCTGCAGCGGCCTCTTCAACCAGAGAAGCTATGTACGCTATCTCCTGGTCGGCGGTGTCCCGTGTCAGCTCCCGGACCTCGTTCTTGTTCTTCGCCACCTCCACCAAGTTGTCGAAGAAGTTCAAGACGACGTCGGGCTTGGGCGCGATCCACGTGCGGTCAACGCCGTGCGAATCGCACGCGGGCATCATGGCGCGGAGGTTGTCCCTGGCTGTGCTATTGCAGAGGGGCACTACTCCCCGGGGACCCCTGAACCATTCCGGGTGTGTCGGGTCATGCTTAAATAGTTCTCGGACCATCCCCTTCAGCTCCAGCGACGTGAAGTTAAAATTGAGCCCGGGGCGCAGCCTCATGATATCCGCCGCGTTGCCGAACTTCCAGGCCGGCCTTTTCCTGTCTTGGAGAGGGGCGATGCGGCGGCGGAGGAAGTCTGTGCCTACTTCTGCGACGGACAATCTTGCTACCCGGAGACGGATGATCCTGATGAGCGCAATGTCAAGCTTGCTGTCGTCCGAATCCAGCTCGCTCCAGTCCCTGCCGCGCACGATAGGTGTTGTGCGCGGCGCGGTGAAAGATGGCGGCTGGTCCTCGACGATCCAACACCAGTCAGCACGCCATTCCTCCCACTTGCCGCGGAGCTCCCCCGGCAAGTAGGACTCCTTCTTGTTCAGACGAAAAACCCAAGATATTCCTCCGGAGAGGGGGGCGCCGGCCTCTGCTCTAGGGGTGAAGAAGTGCCTAAACAGAGCTACGTTTTGGTATACTCCTATATAGTTTTCGCACATGTGTGCGAAAACCGCCATCGTGAGGATGGCGTTGGGGGTGAAGTCAAGAAGGTGGAGGCCATAGGTGTGCATTATGTCACAGAAGAATTCGGAAAAAGGAGGGCAGAGACCGCAGTGGAAGAAGGCTGCGAAGAAATAGTACCCGCCGGGGTAGTCGTCCTTGGCGGCGGCCGGATAAGCTCGGGTGCGGGGGTGCGCCTTGGTCTTCTTGGACCAGAACAAGTAATACTTGTTCCAGAGCTCCCGCGCGCCGAGCCTCGGCGGGAAGACGAGGTTCCGCTTCCGGTACAAGGCGAGCCTCGCCGCTTGCTCCGATTTCTCCCTCTTGGTCTTCTCCGCCTTCGCCTTCTCGGTCTCCGGGGCCATGGCGGAGGCGGCGGAGGAAGGGGGGGCGAAGAACCCAGCGGCGCCGGAGATGCGAAAGACGGCGGAGGAGCTGTGGAGGCGGAGCGCAAAGGGGATCTCTGGAGATGGAAGAAGATGCAATGAAGGCGTAGGAGGGGAACCGCTCCTGCTTCCTCTGCTTTTATGGGGAAGTGGGGGGGCGTTTCGCTCTTTCCATTAAAAGAACGTGGGCACGTCCCATCCCACGACGCCGCAATCGACGCGTGCCGTTACGGGGGGACGCGGCGGATACGGAAGTGGATTCGGCGCGCTGTGGGCTACGTGTTTCCGTGCACTGTTTTGGGCCTGGCCCAACAGCGCTCGGCACCGTGTGTGGCCCAGGCCCGGGGGCTCCTGTCGGTGTACTAAGGTAGGGGTACCTCAGTACCCCAACTTGTGCATGGACAGTAGCAGCTTCCCGCGGCAGGGTTTAGCACATGCTTGCCGGAGACCTTCCTGCTCCATGTAAAACCATTCAAAAACAAAGTATACAAGACAGAAGATCGAGACCCCGACAAGTGGAGCTTGCCGGGAAGGCCGTTCCAAGGCTCAAGAGGAGCTTGCCAGGAAGACTAAGATGCCATTACAAAAGACACGCCTCAGCGCAACGTGCGCCCCGGCAGGGCCCGGGGAGCGACAAGCTTCAGAGCCCGGCAAGCTCCCGGGCCCGGCAAGATCAAGACCCCGGCAAGGTGCTTGCCGGGAGAGTTGTGCTGTGTGCCCACGCACCAGCTCATCAAACCACGCGTCGCACTGGGGCCATTCAGGGGACGCGTGGCGGATGGCAGTGCAGCCTGGGGACACGGTGGCACTCCACAGTGGTGAAGCCATCGCCGTGGCAAACGGAGACGCAAGGGCGGGCGCTTTTGGGGTCGAGGGCGACGGGCATTAAATGCTCTTGTCCCCCACTTTCTAAGTAGGTAGCGACCACTGTTCATACACTGTAGCTCCACTATTCCCGCACTATTACAACTACCACCTCTTTTACATTTTTACCCTTTCTCCTACGTTGACACCTGTCGGTGACCCCTTGCACTATAAAAGGAGGCCCATGCACAACGTGGAGGGGGTTCGGAACCTAGATCGCTCATACGCTCGGTGTAGCTAGTTCTTCAAGCTCCCGAGCTCTCCAACTCAATACAAACCAAGCAGGAGTAGGGTTTTACGCGTCCGTCGCGGCCCGAACCTGGGTAAACTGCCCGCGTGTTCACTACGATCTGCTCTTTGTGCTCCCTCCGCTCTCTTACCGCACGAACAAAGGGGCTCCGGTCCCATAGGTGCTCGTGGTGGACAGTTTCCCCCGACACCATGCTCGAGTGCACCAAAGGTAGCTAAAAAGTAACATGTGTGTCATTGGGTAAATTTCTAGGTCCCATGCAAGAAATGGGAATGAAATTCAAACACCAGGGCACTATTGATTGCCATCAAAATGTTAAGATGCCTTGTTTTTATATTCTAGTAAATCCAAAACTAGTCTGAAGTTCATGGAACTTGGCATGCTATCAATGAGCGGCATCAACATGTTGTGCTAAATTTTTATTCCCATTTGGGGCGGGTTTGGGTATAAGCTTCTCACAAACCAGAGATTCTCACAACAAGCGTGATGGTTTCGGTAGGGAACGTGCCACCATGGGGACGGAACAATATCCATTGCCTCTTATGGTTTTAAAATAATTTCTAGTGTCAACATAGAATAACAGGAGTGTTGTGCTAAATTTTGGAATTTTTCGTGGTTCGTTTGGCCTTTTTATATGCTAATTGGGTTTTCTAGGCATTTTATGTGCATAATTCAAATTTGAACTACAAGCACATGCTCCAGTGCACCAAAGTTGTCTGAAAAATCACATGTGTGTCCTAGGGTGAATTTCTAGGTCCCATGCAAGAAATGGGAATGAAATTCAAACACCAGGGCACCGTTGATTGCCGTCAAAACATTGAGATGCCTTGTTTTAAAATCTGGTATATCCAAAACTTGTCTTAATTGCATGGAACTTGGCATGCTATCATGGAGCGGCATCAACATGATGTGATAAACTTTTTGTCCCATTTGGGGCAGGTTTGGGTATAAGATTCTCACAAACCAGAGCTTCTCACAACAAGCTTGATGGTTTTGATAGGGAACGTGCCACCTTTGGGGACATAACGATATCCGTTGCCTCTTATTTCTTTCAAAAAAAATCTAGCGTCAACATAGAATAATAGTAGTGTTGTGTTTAATTTTAGAATTTTTCGTGGTTCGTTTGGCCTTTTTATATGTTAATAGGGTTTTCTAGGCATTTTGTGTGCATAATTCAAATTTGAACTACAAGCCCATGCTCCCGTGCACCAAAGTTGGCTAAAAAATCACGTGTGTGTCCTTGGGAGAATTTCTAGGTCCCAGCAAGAAATGGGAATGAAATCCAAACACCAGGGCACTATGGATTGCTGGCAAAACATTGAGATGGCTAGTTTTGAAATTCTAGTAAATCCAAAACTCGTCTGAAATTCATGAAACTTGGCATGCTATCATGGAGCTGCATCAACATGCTGTGGTAAATTTTTTGACCCATTTGTTACAGGTTTCGGTATAAGCTTCTCACAAACCAGAGCTTCTCACAACAAGCGTGATGGTATTTGTAGGGAACGTGCCACCTTTGGGGACGGAACGATATCCGTTGCCTCTTATTTCTTTCAAAAAAAATCTAGCGTCAACATTGAATAATAGTAGTGTTGTGTTTAATTTTATAATTTTTCGTGGTTCGTTTAGCCTTTTTATACGTTAATAGGGTTTTCTAGGCATTTTATGTGCATAATTCAAATTTGAACTACAAGCCCATGCTCCTGTGCACCAAAGTTGGCTGAAAAATCACGTGTGTGTCCTTGGGAGAATTTCTAGGTCCCATGCAAGAAATGGGAATGAAATCCAAACACCAGGGCACTGTGGATTGCTGGCAAAACATTGAGATGGCTGGTTTATAAATTCTAGTAAATCCAAAACTCGTCTGAAATTCATGAAACTTGGCATGCTATCATGGAGCGGCATCAACATGCTGTGGTAAATTTTTTGACCCATTTGTGATAGGTTTCGGTATAAGCTTCTCACAAACCAGAGCTTCTCACAACAAGCGTGATGGTATCGGTAGGGAACGTGCCACCTTTGGGAACAGAACGATATCTGTTGCCTCTTATTTCTATCAAAAAAATTCTAGCATCAACATAGAATAATAGTAGTGTTGTGTTTAATTTTAGAATTTTTCGTGGTTCGTTTGGCCTTTTTATACGTTAATAGGGTTTTCTAGGCATTTTATGTGCATAATTAAAATTTGAACTACAAGCACATGCTCCAGAGCACCAAAGTTGGTTGAAAAATAACATGTGTGTCCTTGGGTGAATATCTAGGCCCATGCAGGAAATGGGAAGGAAATTCAAACACCACGGCACTATGGATTGCCGGCAAAACATTGAGATGCTTGGTTTTTAAATTCTAGTAAATACAAAACTCATCTGAAATTCATGAAACTTGGCATGCTATCATGGAGCGGCATCAACATGCCGTGGTAAATTTTTTGTCCCATTTGGGGCAGGTTTGGGTATAAGCTTCTCACAAACCAGAGTTTCTCACAACAAGTGTTAGGGTTTCGGCACGGAACGTGCCACCTTTGGGGATGGAACGATATCCGTTGCCTCTTATTGCATTCCAAAATTTGCTATTGTCAGCATAGAATAACAGGAGTGTTGTGTATAATTTTAGAATTTTTCATGGTTCGTTTGGCCTTTTTATACATTAATTGGGTTTTCTAGGCATTTTATGTGCATATTTCAAATTTGAACTACAAGCCCATGCTCGAGTGCACCAAAGTTAGCTAAAAAGTCACGTTTGTGTCATTGGGTAAATTTCTAGGTCCCTTGCAAGAAATGGGAATGAAATTCAAACACCAGGGCACTATTGATTGCCTGCAAAATGTTAAGATGCCTTGTTTTTATATTCTAGTAAATCCAATACTAGTCTGAAATTCATGGAACTTGGCATGCTATCAAGGAGCTGCATCAACATGTTGTGGTAAATTTTTATTCACATTTGGGGCGGGTTTGGGTATAAGCTTCTCACAAACCAGATGTCGTTGTACTAATGTAGGGGTACCTTAGTATCCCGACTTGTGCACGTGCAGTAGCAGTGTCCCGTGGTCTGGCTCACCACGCGCCCGCCAAAGCCCACTCTAGACCCCTTTGAGCCATTCAAGAACAAAGTATTCAAGTTAAGAGACAAGACCCCGGCAAGAGGAGCTTGCCGAGAAGGCCGCACCAGGCTCAAGGTTATCATTTCAGCACAAGACCCTGGCAAGAGGAGCTTGCCAGGAGGGCAAAAGAACGGCACCTCAAGAAGGTATATCGCGGTGCATCATGCGCCCCGGCAGGGCCCGGAGAGCGACAAGCTTCCGGGCCCGGCAAGGTTGCGACCCCGGCAAGGTGCTTGCCGGGGAAGCTTATGCTATGTGCCTGCGCTCCAGCTCATCCGGCCACGCGTCGCCCTGGGGCCCTTCCAGGGGCACGTGGCAGGTTGCTGTGCAGCCTGGGGTACACGGTGTCAAGCCGCGGTGACGAGGCTATCGCCGTGGCGAACGGAGACGCATGGACGGACGCTTTTGGGGCGACGGCGACGGGCATTCAATGCCCTTGTCCCCCGGCGTCAGAGTTAGGTGAAGACCACTGTTCATATACTGTTCATGCACTGTTACAACTACCACCGATTTTACACTTTTACCCTCCTCTACGTTGACACCTGTCGGTGACCCCTTTGAGCTATAAAAGGAGGCCCATGCACAACGTAGAGGGGGTTCGATCCTAGAAACTCGCTCACTCCCTCGCTCGGTGTAGCTGGTACTGTAGATCTTCAAGCTCCCGAGCCCAAGAACTCAATACAACCAAAGGAGGAGTAGGGTTTTACGCGTCCGCGCGGCCCGAACCTGGGTAAACCGCCCGCGTGTTCTCCTCGATCTGCTCTCCGTGCTCCCTCCGCTCCCTTACCGCAACGTAGAAGGGGCTCCGGTCCCATAGGTGTTCGTGGGCGGTCAGTTTCCCCGACTTCTTTGGCGCGCCAGGTAGGGGGCGTCGAGGTTGTGCGAACCTGATCCGGCGCTCACGTGGGCGCAACCCTCAGCAACTCCACCAGCTCCATCAACCTCATCGACTACATCAACATGCCTCCGTAGAAGAAGGCTTCGGAGGTCGGAGGCCCGTCCGCGTCGATCCCACCACCACCGGAACCGACGGTTGGTGGGGGAGACACCGGCGGAAGGGTGGACGCCGGTGAGGACCCTCACGGCACTGCCATGTCCAAGGACAAGACGGACGACCGGGCGAACTCCAAAGCCTCGGCGTCCATGCACGCACCCTGTCCCTCTCAGGAGACGCCGGGCCAGCAGCGACGTGGTACCCATGGTACCATCCGTCTGCTTGGACAAGGCCAAACTGGAGGATCGCGGGACGCTCAAAGCCAGCGTGCTGGCACGAGCAAGGCGCGGTCGCCAGGGCGAGAACATGCTTCTTCTAACGCTGTTAGAAGTCCGAGCATATCTCGCTCCTCGCACCGCTCGCCACCGCTCCCTTTCACTCCGGCTGAAGCTCTCGCCAGAGCTCAGCTACTCCTCGACTTCCCTCCAGCCTCAGACAAATCCGGAGACTGGAGGGCTACAATCCAGAGCCTCATCGCCTTCGCCAACAACGACACGCCGTAGCAGCCGGCAACATCGCGGCCGCGGCAAGTCGACCAAGCGAAGGTCGACGGTGACAAGACCGCCGGGGGCGCAACTACCGTGCACTCCCCACCGCGGAAGCAGAAATCGCCGACCCGCCGGATCAACGTCGACGACGTCTCCACAGCATCGTCGGATCCGCGGGCTCGCCGCGATCAGCGCCAAGTCCTCGACGACAGGCGACAAGAGGACGCTCGGACTCGTATCGAGCGTCGAAGAGAAGCCCGAAGACAGTCCGACCAGCGCGCTGGGACTGCTGTCGACATGCACGCGCCCGGTGAACCAGGCGACTTGCCATACGCGGCAGGTTGCCCTGCGTTCACCCGAGAGCTGCGGCAAGTCCAGTGGCCCAGCATGAAGAACTTTAAGCCCGACGTACCCGAGAAGTACGACGGCAAGACGCATCCCTCTGAGTTCCTCAGCATCTACACCATTGCGGTGCAGGCTGCCGGGGGACGCGACGAGAAGATTCTAGCCAACTACTTCGCGCTCGTGCTTAAGCCAAACGTCAGGTCTTGGCTTATGCACTTGCCGGAGAACTCCATCTCTTCTTGGGCGGATTTGTGCCACCAGTTTGTCGGCGCCTTCACGGGCGGCCACATGCCCCATGGCCAGGAGAGCAATCTCCACATCCTTGCCTAGAAGGAGGGGGAGTCCCTGCGAAAGTATATCCAAAGGTTCAGCCGCGTTCAGCACAACATCCCCGATGTCCACCCTGTCGCGGTTATCAGCGCGTTCCACCAGAACGTGTGCAACCGCCGGATGAGGGAGGAGATGGTGATGACCAAGTCCGGGACGTCAGCAAGCTTTACACTCTGGCTGACAAGTACGCCCGCGCTGAAGAGGGGAGGAGACTCCCCGGAGAGGATACTGGAGCAGGAGGAACAGATAGTGAGGATGCCGCCCCGGCAAGGAAAAATCGGCGGCGGAACAATAGAAAGAAGATGAACAAGGAGGTACTGGTTGTCGAGCAGTCCAGCAAGGAGGCTCCCGCCAAGAAGACACATGCAGGTGGCTCCGCCAAGGAGTCCGCCCCTGTAGCGGCAGCCGACAAGCAGGACGGCTCCGACAAGCAGTACTGTAAGATCCACCGCACCAAGGGCCACGATCTCCAGAACTGCATGAGGGTAGAGTACCTCGTAGAACAGCAGAAGGCTGAATACGAGCGTCGCGACAAGGAGAAGGCCCAAGGAGTCGGAGGAGAACCCAGCAAGAAGCGGCCGTTCAATGGCCGGGGAGGACGCCGCGGCAAGGCTAAGCAGCGGCAAGGTGACAGGCCTCCCCGGGGCCGCGACAAGGATGAGGACGAAGACGATGACGAGGACATGGATGAAGGAGATAACAGCGAGCAGGAGTTCCAGAAGGCCACAGAAGTTCTGTGCGTCGATGGAGGTGCCTCTCTGCACACTTCTCACCACCAACTCAAGAAGTGGGTGCGGGAAGTGAATGCGGCAGAGCCACCCGTCGAATCGTGCAGGCTACTGAAGTGGTCCGGCACGCCCATCATCTTCGACCTTGAGGATCACCCTGACCGCACAACTGCGGTCGGGTGTTTGCCGATGTTGGTATCACCAACTATTCGCAACCTCAAGGTCACCAAGATGTTGGTTGACGGCGGGGCCGGCCTCAACTTGATTTCCTCTGCTGTGATCAAGAAGCTGCAGATCCCCGACAGCCAGCTCGAGGAAACCGGGACGTTCCAAGGAATCAACCCGGGAAGGAGCAAGCCGAAGGGGAAGATCACGCTGCCGGTGACCTTTGGCGGAGAGCTTAACTTCAGGACAGAGAGGATCACCTTCGATGTTGCCGATATCCCATTGCCGTACAATGGGATACTTGGTCGTCCTGCGCTCGCCAAGTTCATGGCAGCCTCCCACTACGCGTACAACATGCTCAACATGCCGGGGCCAATCAGCGTCATCTCTGTCCCCGGCGACAAGAAGGACGCGCTCATCTGCGTCGACAAGATCTACCGGGACGCAGCAGCCGCGGCAGACAGCAAAACACTTGCCGCTGAAGCTCCCGGGGGGAAGACCAAGACCAAGTCCGGCAAGAGCTTTGGAGCCCGCTCCGGCAAACGCACCTCTTCGGAGTGCTGCGCTGCCGTCGAGGACGCACCATCGAGCTCCACGGGCAAGTGCAAGAAAGGAATGGCAGCTCCACCGACAACCAAGAAGGTGTCCGCCAGGGAGGACGGCACTGGTGGTACCTTCACCATCAGTGCTACACTCGACCCCAAATAGGAAAGCGCGCTCGTTGCCTTCCTGCGAGCGAATATCGACATGTTCGCATGGCAACCGTCTGACATCCCCGGCGTTCCCAGGAAGGTAATTGAGCACAAGCTTGCTGTTTGTCCTCACGCGCGGCCCGTCAAGCAGAAGGTCAGGAAGCAAGCTGTGGAGCGCCAAGAGTTCATAGCTGAAGAGATAAAGAAGTTGGAAGCAGCAGGCCTGGTTAGAGGCGTACTCCATCCTACATGGTTGGCTAATCCAGTTGTCGTGCGAAAGGCTAATGGGAAATGGAGACTTTGTATAGACTTCACTGATGTGAATAAAGCTTGTCCCAAGGATCCTTTTCCCTTGCCGCGCATCGACCAGATTGTCGACTCCACGGCTGGATGTGAGTTGCTTTCATTTCTCGATGCATACTCAGGTTACCACCAGATATTCATGGCTGAGGAAGATGAAGAGAAGACTGCATTCATTACTCCATGTGGCACATATTGCTTCATACGCATGCCCTTTGGATTGAAGAATGCGGGCTCAACATTTGCAAGGGTGGTCCACAGTGCTTTTGAGCCATAGATACACAGGAATGTGGAAGCCTACATGGATGATATAGTGGTCAAGAGCAAGAGCAAGGATACCCTGATCCAAGACTTAGAAGAAACCTTTGAGAATCTGCGCAAGATACAACTCAAGCTGAACCCCGAGAAGTGCGTCTTCGGAGTCCCCTCCGGCAAGCTCCTCGGGTTCTTTGTGTCCCAGAGGGGGATTGAAGCCAATCCCGACAAGATAAAAGCCATCAAGCAGATTGAAGCCCCGAAGCGCGTCAAGGACGTAAGGAGACTTGCTGGTTGTGTTGCTGCCCTCAGCAGGTTCATTTCAAAGTCTGCAGAACGCGCCCTGCCTTTCTTCAAAATCTTGAAAAAGGCAGGTCCTATGGAATGGACTCCGGAGGCGGAGGCAGCGCTGCAAGACTTGAAAGGATACTTGTCCTCCACTCCAATACTTGTCGCACCTAAGCCACAAGAGAAGTTGCTGCTGTACCTAGCGGCAACCAATCAAGTGGTTAGTGCTGCGTTAGTAGCGGAGAGGGAGGCAGATGAGGAACCCACATCCCCGGCAGGCGCATCCAGTGACAAGCAGGGGGCTTCCCCGACAAGCTCTGGCCCCGACAAGGACAAGTCTACGCAGGAACAAGGGGAAGTGCGAAAGAAGATGGGGCAGTGCCCAGTTTATTTTGTAAGTTCCCTATTGCAGGGGGCTAGATCAAGATACTCTGGGGTGCATAAGTTACTTTTCGGTCTCCTCATGGCCTCAAGAAAGCTGCGCCATTACTTCCAAGCACACGAGATAACGGTGGTCACTCGCTTTCCGTTGAAGAGGATATTGCAAAATCCAGGAGCAACAGGCAGGATCGTCGAGTGGGCACTGGAGCTGTCAAGCTTTGGTCTCAAGTTTGAGAGTACTTTAACTATACAGAGCAGAGCTTTGGTAGAGTTCATAGCAGAATGGACACCAACACCAGATGAAGAAGTTCCAGAGACAAGCATCCCCGTCCAAGAAGCAAGCAAGGAGTGGATAATGTACTTCGATGGTGCCTTCTTGCTGCAAGACGCCGGCGCTGGCGTGTTACTCATAGCGCCCACCGGAGAGCACCTCAAGTATGTTGTTCAAATGCACTTTCCCATGGAGCAAGCGACAAACAATACTGCCGAGTATGAAGGTTTGCTTGCCGGTCTCAGAATTGCGACCGAACTTGGGATTAAAAAGCTGATTGTGCGGGGAGACTCATAGTTGGTGGTCCGACAAGTAAACAAGAGTTACCAGAGTCCCTTGATGGAAGCTTATGTCGATGAAGTGAGGAAGCTTGAAGAGCACTTTGAAGGCCTGCAGATGGGGCACGTTCCAAGAGCTCAGAACGATGTCGCAGATGGCCTCTCAAAGTGTGCTGCAATGAAGTTACCTGTGGAACCAGGGGTCTTCGTGCTCAAGCTAACTCAGCCATCCGTCACACCATCAGTTGGGCAAATCAAGAAGAGGAAGTTGGTCTCCGGTGACTACTTGCCGGCGGATCTTCCCGAAGCCACTGCCAAGGTCCCCAAGAACTCAATACAACCAAAGCAGGAGTAGGGTTTTACGCGTCCGCGCGGCCCGAACCTGGGTAAACCGCCCGCGTGTGCTCCTCGATCTGCTCTCCGTGCTCCCTCCGCTCCCTTACCGCAACGTAGAAGGGGCTCCGGTCCCATAGGTGTTCGTGGGCCTCTTATTGCTTTCATAAAATTTCTAGTGTCAACATAGAATAAAATTAGTGTTGTGTTTCATTTTGGAAATTTCCATGGTTCGTTTGGCCTTTTTATATGTTAATTGGGTTTTGTAGGCATTTTATGTGCATAATTAAAATTTGAACTACAAGCACATGCTCCAGTGCACCAAAGTTGGCTGAAAAATCACATGTGTGTCCCTAGGTGAATTTCAAGGCCCATGCAAGAAATTGGAAGAAAATTCAAACACCACGGCATTGTTGATTGCCGGCAAAACGTTGAGATGCCTGGTTTTAAAATTCTAGGAAATACAAAACTCGTCTGAAATTCATGAAACTTGGCATGCTATCATGGAGTGGCATCAACAGGCCGTGGTAATTTTTTTGTCCCATTTGGGGCAGGTTTGGGTATAAGCTTCTCACAAACCAGAGTTTCTCACAACAAGCGTGATGGTTTCGGTAGGGAACATGCCACCTTTGGGGACGAAACGATATCTGTTGCCTCTTATTGCATTCACAACATTTCTATTATCCGCATAGAATAACAGGAGTGTTGTGTTTAATTTTGGAATTTTTTGTGGTTCGTTCGGACTTTTTTATATGTTAATTGGGTTTTCTAGGTATTTTATGTGCTTAATTCAAATTTGCACTACAAGCACATGCTCCAGTGCACCAAAGTTGGTTGAAAAATCACATATGTGTCCTTGGGTGTATTTCTAGGTCCCATGTAATAAATTGGAATGAAATTCAAACACCAGGGCACTTTTAATTGCTGATAAAACGTTGAGATGCCTCGTTTTTAATTTCTAGTAAACCCAAAACTCGTCTAAAATTCATGAAACTTTGCATGCTATCATGGAGCGGCATTAACATGTCATGCTAAATTTTTTGTCCCATTTGGGGCAGGCTTGGGTATAAGCTTCTCACAACAAGCATGATGGTTTTGGTGGGGAACGTGCCACCTTTGGGGACGAAACGATATGCGTTACCTCTTATTGCTTTAAAAAAATTCTAGTGTCAACATAGATAAACAGGAGTGTTGTGTTTAATTTTGGAATTTTCTGTGGTTCGTTTGGCCTTTTTTATAAGTTAATTGGGTTTTCTAGGCATGTTATTTGAATAATTCAAATTTGAACTACAAGCACATGCTCCAGTGCACCAAAGTTGGTTGAAAAATCACATGTGTGCCCTTGGGTGAATTTCTAGGTCCCATGCAAGAAACGGGAATGAAATTCACTCACGAGGGCACTGTTGATTGCCGGCAAAACATTGAGATGCCTGGTTTTTAAATTCTAGTAAATCCAAAACTCGTATGAAATTCATGGAACTTGGCATGCTATCATGGAGCGACATCAACATGCGGTGGTAATTTTTTTGTCCCATTTGGGGCAGGTTTGGGTATAAGCTTCTCACAATAAGCGTGATGGTTTCGGTAGGTAATGTGCCACCTTTGGGGAAGGAACGGTATCCGTTGCATGTTATTGCTATCAAAAAATTTCTAGTGTCAACATAGAATAACAATAGTGTTGTGTTTAATTTTGGGAATTTCCATGGTTCGTTTGGCCTTTTTATACGTTAATTGGGTTTTCTAGGCATTTTATGTGCATAATTAAAATTTGAACTACAAGCACATGCTCCAGTGCACCAAAGTTGTTGAAAAATTACATGTGAGTCCTTGGGTGACTTTCAAGGTCCCATGCAGGAAATGGGAATGAAATTCAAACACCATGGCACTATTGATTGCTGGAAAAACATTAAGATGACTGGTTTTTAAATTCTAGTAAATCCAAGACTAGTCTGAAATTCATGAAACTTGGCATGCTATCATGGAGCGGCACCAACATGGAGCAGGTTTGGGAATCCAAGACTAGTTTGTAAATTTTTTGTCCCATTTGGGGCAGGTTTGGGTATAAGCTTCTCACAACAAGCCCGATGGTTTCGTTAGGGAACATGCCACCTTTTGAGACGAAACGATATCCGTTGCCTCTAATTGCTTTCAAAAAAATCTAGTGTCAACATAGAACAACAAGAGATTTGTTTTTAATTTTGGAACTATACGTGGTTCGTTTGCCCTTTTTTATAGGGTAATTGGGTTTACTAGGCATTTTATGTGCATAATTCAAATTTGAACTACAAGCACATGCTCCAGTGCATCAAAGTTCGACGAAAAATCACATGTTTGTCCTTGGGTGAATTTCTAGGACCCATGCAAGAAATGGGAATGAAATTCAAACACCAGGGCACTGTTGATTGCCGGCAAAACATTGAGATGCCTGGTTTATAAATTCTAGTAAATCCAAAACTCGTCTGAAATTCATGAAACTTGGCATGCTATCATGGAGCGGCACGAACATGTCGTGGTAAAATTTTTGTCCCATTTGGGGCAGGTTTGGGTATAAGCTTCTCACAAACCAGAGCTTCTCACAACAAGCGTGATGGTTTCGGTAGGGAACGTGCCACCTTTGGGGACGGAACGATATATGTTCCCTCTTATTGCTTTCAAAAAATTTCTAGTGTCAACATAGAATAACTGGAGTGTTGTGTTTAATTTTGGAATTTTTCATGGTTCATTCGTCTTTTCTTATACGTTAATTGGGATTTAGAGGCATTTTATGCGCATAATTCAAATTTGAACTACAAGCACATGCTCCAGTGCACCAAAGATGGTTGAAAAATCACATGTGTGTCCTTGGGTGCATTTCTAGGTCCCATGCAAGAAATGGAAATGAAATTCAAACACCAGGGCACTTTTGATTGCTGGCAAAACATTGAGATGGCTGGTTTTTAAATTCTAGTAAATCCAAAACTCGTCTGAAATTCTTGAAACTTGGCATGCTATCATGGAGCAGCATCAACATGTCGTGGTAAATGTTTTGTCCCATTTGGGGCAGGTTAGATATAAGCTTCTCACAAACGAGAGTTTCTCACAATAAGCGAGATGGTTTCGGTAGGGAGCGTGATGGTTTCTGTAGGGAGCGTGCCACCTTTGGAGACGGAACAATATCCGTTGCCTCTTATTGCTTTCAAAAAATTTCTAGTGTCAACATAGATAAACTGGAGTGTTGTGTTAAATTTTGGAATTTTCCGTGGTTCGTTTGGCCTTTTTTATATGTTAATTGGGTTTTCTAGGCATTTTATGTGCATAATTCAAATTTGAACTACAAGCTCATGCTCCAATGCACCAAAGTTGGTTGAAAAATCACATGTGTGTCCTTGGGTGAATTTCTAGGTCCCATGCAAGAAATGGGAATAAATTCACACAACAGGGCACTATTGATTGCAGGCAAAACGTTGAGATGCCTGCTTTTTAAATTCTAGTAAATCCAAAACTCGTCTGAATTTAATGGAACTTGGCATGCTATCATGGAGCGGCATCAACATGCGGTGGTACATTTTTTGTCCCCTTTGGGGCAGGTTTGGGTATAAGCTTCTCACGACAAGCGTGATGGTTTCGGTAGGTAACGTGCCATATTTGTGGATGGAAAGATATCCGTTGCCCATTATTGCTTTCAAAAAAATTCTAGTGTCAACACAGAATAACAGTAGTTGTATTTCATTTTGGAAATTTCCATGGTTCGTTTGGTCTTTTTATACGCTAATTGGGTTTTCTGGGCATTTTATGTGCATAATTAAAAAAAAATTCCCGTTTGGGGCAGGTTTGGGTACAAGCTTCTCGCAACAAGCCCGATGGTTTCGGTAGGGAACGTGCCACCTTTTGAGACGAAACGATATCCGTTGCCTCTTATTTCTTTCAAAAACATTCTAATGTCAACATAGAACAACATGAGTGTTGTTTTTCATTTTTGAATTATTTGTGGTTCGTTTGGCCTTTTTTATACGGTAATTGGGTTTTGTAGGCATTTTATGTGCATAATTTAAATTTGAACTACAAGCACATGCTCCAGTGCACCAAAGTTCGACGAAAAATCACATGTGTGTCCTTGGTTGAATTTCTAGGTCCCATGCAAAAATGGGAATGAAATTCAAACACCAGGGCATTGTTGATTGCCGGCGAAATGTTGCGATGCCAGGTTTTTAAATTCTAGTAAATCCAAAACTCGTCTAAAATTCATGAAACTTAGCATGCTATCAAGGAGTGGCATCAACATGCTGAGGTAATTTTTTTGTCCCCTTTGGTGCAGGTTTGGGTATAAGCTTCTCACAAACCAGAGCTTCTCACAACAAGCGTGATGGTCGCGGTAGGGAATGTGCCACCTTTGTGGACAGAACGATATCTGTTGCCTCTTATTGTTTTCAAAAAATTTCTAGTGTCAACATTGAATAACAGGAGTGTTGTGTTTAATTTTGGAATTTTTCGTGGTTCGTTCGTCCTTTTTATAGGTTAATTGGGTTTTCTAGGCATTTCATGTGCATAATTCAAATTTGAACTACAAGCCCTTTCTCCAGTGCACCAAAGTTGGCTGAAAAATCACGTGTGTCCTTGGGTGAATTTCTAGGTCCCATGCAAGAAATGGGAATGAAATTCAAACACCAGGGCACTGTTGATTGCCGGCAAAATGTTGAGCTGCATGGTTTTAAAATCTTGTAAAGGCAAAACTCATCTGAAATTCATGGAACTTGGCATGCTATCATGGAGCAGCATCAACATGCCGTGGTAAATTTTTATTCCCATTTGGGGCGAGTTTGGGTATAAGCTTCTCAAAAAAAAAAAATCTAGTGTTAACTTAGAATAACATGAGTGTTTTTTTAATTATGGAATTATTCCTTGTTCGTTTGGCCTTTTTTACTCTTTAAATGGATGTTCTAGGCATTTTATGTGCATTATTCAAATTTGAACTACAAGCACATGCTCGAGTGCACCAAAGTTTGTTGAAAAATCGCATGTGTGTCCTTGGGTGAATTTCTAGGTCCCATGCAAGAAATGGGAACGTAATTCAAACACCAGGGCATTGTTGATTGCCGGGAAAATGTTGAGATGGCTGGTTTTTTAATTCTAGTAAATCCAAAACTCATCTAAAAGTCAAGATACTTGGCATGCTATCATCGAGCGGCATCAACATGCCGTGGTAATTTTTTTGTCCTATTTGGGGTAGGTTTGGGTATAAGCTTCTCACAAACGAGAGCTTCTTACAACAAGCATGATGGTTTCTGTAGGGAACGTGCCACCTTTGGGGACGGAATGATATCCATTTTCTCTTATTGCTTTCAAAAAATTTCTAGTGTCAACATAGAATAACAGGAGTGTTGTGTTTAATTTTGGAATTTTTTGTGGTTCGTTTGGCATTTTTATACGTTAATTGGGTTTTCTAGGCATTTTATGTGCATAATTAAAATTTGAAATACAAGCACATGCTCCAGTGCACCAAAGTTTGATGAAAAATTACATATGTGTCCTTGGGTGAATTTTTAGGACCCATGCAGGAAATGGGAAAGAAATTCAAACACCACGGCACTGTTGATTGCCGGCAAAACGTTGAGATGCCTGGTTTCTGAATTCTAGTAATTCCAAAACTCGTCTGAAATTCATGAAACTTGGCATGCTATCATGGAGCGGCATCAACATGTCATGGTAAATTTTTTGTCCCATTTGGCGCAGGTTTAGGTATAAGCTTCTCACAAACCAGAGCTTCTAACAACAAGCGTGATAATTTCGGTAGGGAACGTGCCACCTTTGGGGACGGAACGATATCCGTTGCCTCTTATTGCTTTCAAAAAATTTCTAGTGTCAACATAGAATAACATGAGTGTTGTGTTTAATTTTGGATTTTTTCGTGGTTCGTTCGGCCTTTTTTATACGTTAATTAGGTTTTCTAGGCATTTTATGTTCATAATTCAAATTTGAAATACAAGCAAATGCTCCACTTCACCAAAGTTGGATGAAAAATCACATGTGTGTCCTTGGGTGAATTTCTAGGTCCCATGCAAGAAATGGGAATGAAATTTAAGCACCAGGGCACTGTTGATTGCCGGCAAAACGTTGAGATGCCTGGTTTTTAAATTCTAGTAAATCCTAAACTCATCTGAAATTCATGAAACTTGACATGCTATCATGGAGCGGCATCAACATGTCGTGGTAAATTTTTTGTCCCACTTGGGGCAGGTTTGGGTATAAGCTTGTCACAACAAGTGTGATGGTTTTGGTAGGGAACGTGCCACCTTTGGGGACGAAACAATATCCGTTTCCTCTTAGTGCTTTCAAAAAAAATTCTAGTGTCAACATAGAACAACATGAGTGTTGTGTTTAATTTTAGAATTTTCGGTGGTTCGTTTGGCCTTTTTTTATACATTAATTGGATTTTCCAGGCATTATATGTGCATAATTCAAATTTGAACTACAAGGACATGCTCCAGTGCCCCAAAGTTGGTTGAAAAATCAACTTTGGGGACGGAACGAGATCCGTTGCCTCTTATTGTTTGGGGTGGGTTTGGGTATAAGCTTTTCACAAACCAGAGATTCTCACAACAAGCGTGATGGTTTCGGTAGGGAACGTGCCACCTTTGGGGCCGGAATGATATCCGTTGCCTCTTATGGTTTTCAATAAATTTCTAGTGTCAACATAGAATAACAAGAGTGTTGTGTTTAATTTTGGAATTTTTCGAGGTTCGTTTGGCCTTTTTATACGCTAATTGGGTTTTCTAGGTATTTTATGTGGAAAATTAAAATTTGAACTACAAGCACATGCTCTAGTGCACCAAAGTTTGCTAAAAATTCACATGTGTGTCCTTGGGTGAATTTCTAGGTCCCATGGAGGAAATGGGAATGAAAGTCAAACAACAGGGTACTATTGATTGTCGGCACAACGTTGAGATGCCTGGTTTAATACTCGTCTTAAATTCATAGAACTTGGAATGCTATCATGGAGCGGCATCAACA
Organism: Secale cereale; assembly: GCA_902687465.1. Taxonomy (NCBI): domain Eukaryota; kingdom Viridiplantae; phylum Streptophyta; class Magnoliopsida; order Poales; family Poaceae; genus Secale; species Secale cereale. The sequence continues at coordinate 387,130,022 of LR738715.1, read as the reverse complement.
TGTTGTGGTATTTTTTTTGCCCCGTTTGGGGAAGGTTTGGGTATAAGCTTCTCACAAACGAGAGCTTCTCACAACAAGCGTGATGGTTTCGATCGGGGATGTGCCACCTTTGTGGATGGAACGATATCCGTTGCCCCTTATGATTTTCAAAAAATTACTAGTGTAAACATAGAATAACAGGAGTGTTGTGTTTAATTATGGAATTTATCGTCGTTCGTTTGGCCTTTTTATACATTAATTGGGTTTTCTAGGCATTTTATGTGCATAATTCGAACTTGAACTACAAGCACATGCTCCAGTGCACCAAAGTTGGCGGAAAAATCACATGTTTGTCCTTGGGTGAATTTCTAGGTCCTGTGCAAGAAATAGGAATGAAATTCAAACACCAGGGCACTGTTGATTGCCGTCAAAACAATGAGATGCCTAGTTTTAAAATCTTGTAGATCCTAAACTCATCTGAAATTCATGGAACTTGGCATGCTATCATGGAGCGGCATCAACATGTCGTGCTAAATTTTTTGTCCCATTTGGGGCAGGTTTGGGTATAAGCTTCTCACAAGCCAAAGCTTCTCACAACAAGTGTGATGGTTTCGGTAGGGAACGAGCCACCTTTGGGGATGGAACGATATCCGTAGCCTCTTATTGCTTTCAAAAAATTTCTAGTGTCAACGATATCCGTAGCCTTTTATTGCATCCAAAGTTGGTTGAAAAATCACATGTGTGTCCTTGGGTGCATTACTAGGTCCCATGCAAGAAATGGGAATGAAATTCAAACACCAGGTCACTTTTGATAGCTGGCAAAACAATGAGATGCCTGGTTTTTAAATTCTAGTAAATCCAAAACTCTTCTGAAATTCATGAAACTTGGCATGCTATCATGGAGCAGCATCAACATGTCATGGTAATTTTTTTGTCCCATTTGGGGCAGGTTTGGGTATAAGCTTCTCACAAACCAGAACTTCTCACAACAAGCGTGATGGTTTCGGTAGGGAACGTGTCACCTTTGGAGACGAAACGATATCCGTTGCCTCTTATTGCTTTCAAAAAATTCTAGTGTCCACATAGAACAACAGGAGTGTTGTTTTTAATTTTGGAAATTTTCTTGGTTCGTTTGGCCTTTTTATACGTTAATTGGGTTTTCTAGGCATTTTATGAGCATAATTCAAATTTGAACTACAAGCACATGCTCCAGTGCAACAAAGTTGGTTTAAAAATCACATGTGTGTCCTTGGGTGAATTTCTAGGTCCCATGCAGGAAATGGGAGGAAATTCAAACACCACGACATTGTGGATTGCCAGCAAAACGTTGAGATGCGTGGTTTCTAAATTCTAGTAAATACAAAACTCGTCTGAAATTCATGAAACTTAGCATACTATCATGGAGCGGCATCAACATGTCATGGTAAATTTTTTGTCCCATTTGGGGCTGGTTTGGGTATACGCTTCTCACAAACCAAAGCATCTCACTACAAGCGTGATGGTCTCGGTAGAGAACGTGCCACCTTTGGGGGCAGAACGATATCCGTTGCCTCTTATTGTTTTCAAAGAATTTGTATTGTCAACATGGAATAACCGGAGTGTTGTGTATAAATTTTGAATTTTTCGTGGTTCGTTTTGTCTTTTTAAATGTTAATTGGGTTTTCTAGGCATTTTATGAGCATAATTCAAATTTGAACTACAAGCACAAGCTCCAGTGCACCAAAGCTGGTTGAAAAATCACATGTGTGTCCTTGGGTGAATTTCTAGGTCCCATGCAGGAAATGGGAGGAAATTGAACCACCACAACATTGTGGATGGCCGGCAAAACATTGAGATGCCTGGTTTCTAAATTCTAGTAAATACAAAACTCGTATGAAATTCATGAAACTTGGCATGCTATCATGGAGCGGCATCGACATGCCGTGGTAAATTTTCTGTCCCATTTGGGGCAGGTTTGGTATAAGCTTGTCACAACAAGTGTGATGGTTTTGGTAGGGAACGTGCCACCTTTGGGGACGAATCAATATCCGTTTCCTCTTATTGCTTTCTAAAAAATTCTAGTGTCAACATAGAACTACAGGAGTGTTGTGATTAATTTTGGAATTTCGGTGGTTCGTTTGGCCTTTTTTATACGTTAATTGGGTTTTCTAGGCATTTTATGTGCATACTTCAAATTTGAACTACAAGCACATGCTCCAGTGTACCAAAGTTGATTGAAAAATCACATGTGTGTCCTATGGTGAATTTCTAGGTCCCATGCAAGAAACGAGAAAGAAATTCAAACACCAGGGCACTGTTGATCACCGGAAAAATGTTGACCAACCTGGTTTTTAAATTCTAGTAAATCCAAAACTCGTTTGAAGTTCATGGAACTTGGCATGCTATGAACGAGCGGTATCAACATGCTGTGGTAAATGTTTTGTCCCATTTGGGGCAGGTTTGGGTATAAGCTTCTCACAAACCAAAGCATCTCACAACAAGCGTGATGGTCTCGGTATGGAACGTGCCACCTTTGGGGACGGAACGATATCCGTTGCCTCTTATTGTTTTCAATGAATTTGTAGTGTTAACATAGAATAACATGAGTGTTGTTTTAAAATTTGGAATTTTTCGTGGTTCGTTTGGCCTTTTTATACGTTAATTGGGTTTTCTAGGCATTGTACATGCATAATTCAAATTTGAACTACAAGCACATGCTCCAGTGCACCAAAGTTGGTTGAAAAATCACATGTGTGTCCTTGGGTGAATTTCTAGGTCCCATGAAGGAAATGGGAACGAAATTCAAACATCACAGCACTGTGGATTGCCGGCAAAACGTTGAGATGCCTGGTTTCCTCTTAAATTCATGAAACTTGGCATGCTATCATGGAGCGGCAGCAACATGCCATGGTAAATTTTTTGTCCCATTTGGAGCAGGTTTGCGTATAAGCTTCTCACAAACCATAGCTTCTCACAACAAGCGTGATGGTTTCGGTAGGGAACGTGCCACCTTTGGGGACAGAACGATATCCGTTACCTCTTATTGCTTTCCAAAAATTTCTAGTGTCAACATAGAATAACATGAGTGTTGTGTTTAATTTTGCATTTTTTCATGGTTCGTTCGGCCTTTTTTATAGGTCAATTGGGTTTTCTAGGCATTTTATGTGCATAATTGAAATTTGACATACAAGCAAATGCTCCAGTGCACCAAAGTTGGGCGAAAAATCACATGTGTGTCCTTGGGTGAATTTCTAGGTCCCATGCAAGACATGGGAATGAAATTCAAGCACCAGGGCATTGTTGATTGCCGGCAAAACATTGAGATGCCTTGTTTTTAAATTCTAGTAAATCCAAAACTCGTCTGAAATTCATGAAACTTGACATGCTATCATGGAGCGGCATCAACATGTCGTGGTAAATTTTTTGTCCCATTTGGGCCAGGTTTGGGTATAAGCTTGTCACAACAAGTGTGATGGTTTTTGTAAAGAACGTGCCACCTTTGGGGACGAAACAATATCCATTTCCTCTTATTGCTTTCAAAAAAATTCTAGTGTCAACATAGAACAACAGGAGTGTTCTGTTTAATTTTGGAATTTTTGGTGGTTCGTTGGCCTCTTTTATACGTTAATTGGGTTTTCTAGGCATTTTATGTGCACACTTCAAATTTAACTACAAGCACATGCTCCAGTGTACCAAAGTTGGTTGAAAAATCACATGTGTGTCCTTGGGTGAATTTCTAGGTCCCATGCAAGAAATGAGAAAGAAATTCAAACACCAAGGCACTATTGATCACCGACAAAATGTTGACATGCCTGGTTTTTAAATTCTAGTAAATCCAAAACTCGTTTGAAGTTCATGGAACTTGGCATGCTATCAAGAAGCGGTATCAACATGTTGTGGTAAATGTTTTGTCCCATTTGGGGCAGGTTTGGGTATAAGCTTCTCACAAACCAAAGCATCTCACAACAAGCGTGATGGTCTTGGTAGGGAACGTGCCACCTTTGGGGACGGAACGATATCCGTTGCCTCTTATTGTTTTCAAAGAATTTGTAGTGTTAACATAGAATAACAGGAGTGTTGTTTTTAAAATTCGGAATTTTCCGTGGTTTGTTTGGCCTTTTTATATGTTAATTGGGTTTTCTAGGCATTGTAAGTGCATAATTCAAATTTGAACCACAAGCACATGCTCTAGTGCACCAAAGTTGGTTGAAAAATCACATGTGTGTCCTTGGGTGAATTTCTAGGTCCCATGCAGGAAATGTGAACGAAATTCAAACATCACAGCACTGTGGATTGCCGGCAAAATGTTGAGATGCCTGGTTTCTAAATTCTAGTAAATACAAAACTCCTCCGAAATTCATGAAACATGGCATGCTATCATGGAGCGGCATCAACATGCCATGGTAAATTGTTTGTCCCATTTGGGGCAGGTTTGCGTATAAGCTTCTCACAAACCATAGCTTCTCACAACAAGTGTGATGGTTTCGGTTGAGAACATGCCACCTTTGGGGACGGAACGATATCCGTTACCTCTTATTGCTTTCAAAAAATTTCTAGTGTCAACATAGAATAACATGAGTGTCGTGTTTAATTTTGGAATTTTTCATGGTTCGTTCGGCCGTTTTTATATGTTAATTGGGTTTTCTAGGCATTTTATGTGCATAAATCAAATTTTAAATACAAGCAAATGCTCTAGTGCACCAAAGTTGGGTGAAAAATCACACGTGTGTCCTTGGGTGAATATCTAGGTCCCATGCAAGAAATGGGAATGAAATTTAAGCACCAGGGCACTGTTGATTGCCGGCAAAACGTTGAGCTGCCTTGTTTTTAAATTATAGTAAATCCAAGACTCGTCCGAAATTCATGAAACTTGACATGCTATCATGGAGCAGCATCAACATGTCGTGGTAAATTTTTTGTCCCTTTTGGGCCATGTTTGGGTATAAGCTTGTCACAACAAGTTTGATGGTTTGGTAGGGAACGTGCCACCTTTGGGGACGAAACAATATCCGTTTCCTCTTATTGCTTTCAAAAAAATTCTAGTATCAACATAGAACTACAGGAGTGTTGTGTTTAATTTTTGGAATTTCGTTGGTTCGTTTGGCCTTTTTTATACATTAATTGGGTTTTCTAGGCATTTTATGCGCATACTTCAAATTTGAACTACAAGCACATGCTCCAGTGTACCAAAGTTGGTTGAAAAATCACATGTGTGTCCTAGGGTGAATTTCTAGGTCCCATGCAAGAAATGAGAAAGAAATTCAAACACCAGGGCACTGTTGATCACCGGAAAAATGCTGACATGCCTGGTTTTTAAATTCTAGTAAATCCAAAACTCGTCTAAAATTCATGAAACTTGGCATGCTATCATGGAGCGGCATCGACATGTGTGTCCTTCGGTGAATTTCTAGGTCCCATGCAAGAAATGTGAAGGAAATTCAAACATCACATCACTGTGGATTGCCGGCAAAACATTGAGATGCCTGGTTTCCAAATTCTAGTAAATACAAAACTCATCTGAAATTCATGAAACTTGGCATGCTATCATGGAGCGGCATCAAGATGCCGTGGTAAATTTTTAGTCCCGTTTGGGGCAGGTTTGGGTATAAGCTTCTCACAAACCATAGCTTCTCACAACAAACGTGATGGTTTCGGTAGGGAACGTGCAACCTTTGGGAATGGAACGATATCCGTTGCCTCTTATTGCTTTCAAAAAATTTCTAGTGTCAACATAGAATAACATGAGTGTTGTGTTTAATTTTGGATTTTTTCGTGGTTCGTTCGGCCTTTTTTATACGTTAATTAGGTTTTCTAGGCATTTTATGTTCATAATTCAAATTTGAAATACAAGCAAATGCCCCACTTCACGAAAGTTGGATGAAAAATCACATGTGTGTCCTTGGGTGAATTTCTAGGTCCCATGCAAGAAATGGGAATGAAATTTAAGCACCAGGGCACTGTTGATTGCCGGCAAAACGTTGAGATGCCTGGTTTCTAAATTATAGTAAATACAAAACTCGTATGAAATTCATGAAACTTGACATGCTATCATGGAGCAGCATCAACATGTCGTGGTAAATTTTTTGTCCCATTTGGGGCAGGTTTGGGTATAAGCTTGTCACAACAAGTGTGATGGTTTTGGTAGGGAACGTGCCACCTTTGGGGACGAAACAATATCCGTTTCCTCTTATTTCTTTCAAAAAAATTCTAGTGTCAACATAGAACAACATGAGTGTTGTGTTTAATTTTAGAATTTTCGGTGGTTCATTTGGCCTTTTTTTATACATTAATTGGGTTTTCTAGGCATTATATGTGCGTAATTCAAATTTGAACTACAAGGACATGCTCCAGTGCACCAAAGTTGGTTGAAAAATCACATGTGTGTCCTAGGGTGAATTTCTAGGTCCCATGCAAGAAATGAGAAAGAAATTCAAACACTAGGGCACTGTTGATCACCGGAAAAATGTTGACATGCCTGGTTTTTAAATTCTAGTAAATCCAAACCACGTTTGAAGTTCATGGAACATGGCATGCTATCAAGGAGCGGTATCAACATGCTCTGGTAAATGTTTTGTCCCATTTGGGGCAGGTTTGGGTATAAGCTTCTCACAAACCAAAGCATCTCACAACAAGCGTGATGGTCTCGGTATGGAACGTGCCACCTTTGGGGACGGAACGATATCCATTGCCCCTTATTGTTTTCAATGAATTTGTAGTGTTAACATAGAATAACATGAGTGTTGTTTTTAAATTTGGAATTTTTCGTGGTTCGTTTGGCCTTTTTATACATTAATTGGGTTTTCTAGGCATTGTACATGCATAATTCTAATTTGAACTACAAGCACATGCTCCAGAGCACCAAAGTTGGTTGAAAAATCACATGTGTGTCCTTGGGTGAATTTCTAGGTCCCATGCAGGAAATGGGAACGAAATTCAAACATCACAGCACTGTGGATTGCCGGCAAAACTCATCTTAAATTCATGAAACTTGGCATGCTATCATGGAGCGGCATCAACATGCCATGGTAATTTTTTTGTCCATTTGGGGCAGGTTTGCGTATACGCTTCTCACAAACCATAGTTTCTCACAACAAGCATGATGGTTTCGGTTGGGAACGTGCCACCTTTGGGGACAGAACGATATCCGTTACCTCTTATTGCTTTCCAAAAATTTCTAGTGTCAACATAGAATAACATGAGTGTTGTGTTTAATTTTGGAATTTTTCATGGTTCGTTCGGCCTTTTTTATACGTTAATTGGGTTTTCTAGGCATTTTATGTGCATAATTGAAATTTGACATACAAGCAAATGCTCCAGTGCACCAAAGTTGGGCGAAAAATCACATGTGTGTCCTTGGGTGAATTTCTGGGTCCCATGCAAGACATGGGAATGAAATTCAAACACCAGGGCACTGTTGATTGTCGGCGAAATGTTGCGATACCTGGTTTTTAAATTCTAGTAAACCCAAAACTCTTCTAAAATTCATGAAACTTAGCATGCTATCATGGAGCGGCATCAACATGTTGTGGTAATTTTTTTGTCCCATTTGGGGCAGGTTTGGGTATAAGCTTCCCACAAACCAGAGACTCTTACAACAAGCGTGATGGTTTCTGTAGGGAACGTGCCACCTTTGGGGACGGAACGATATCTGTTGCCTCTTATTGCTTTCAAAACATTTCTAATGTCAACATAGAATAAAAGGAGTGTTGTGCTTAATTTTGGAATTTTTCGTGGTTCATTTGGCCTTTTTATACGTTAATTGGGTTTTCTAGGCATTTTATGTGCATAATTAATGTTTGAACTACAAGCACATTCTCCAGTGCACAAAGTTGGTTGAAAAATCACATGTGTGTCCTTGAGTGAATTTTTAGGTCCCATGCAGAAAATGGGAAGGAAATTCAAACACCACGGAACTGTTGATTGATGGCAAAACGTTGAGATGCCTGGTTTCTAAATTCTAGTAAATCCAAAACTCGTCTGAAATTCATGAAACTTGGCATGCTATCTTGGAGCGGCATCAACATGTCGTGGTAAATTTTTTGTCCCGTTTGGGGCAGGTTTGGGTATAAGCTTCTCACAAATAGAGCTTCTCACAACAAGCGTGATGGTTTCTGTCGGTGTACTAAGGTAGGGGTACCTCAGTACCCCAACTTGTGCACGTGCAGTTGCAGCTTCCCGCGGCAGGGTTTACCGCGTGCTCGCCGGAGACCTTCCTGCTCCATATCAAACCATTCAAAAACAAAGTATACGAGACAGAAGATCGAGACCCCGGCAAGCGGAGCTTGCCGGGAAGGCCGTTCCAGGCTCAAGATTACATCACTCACGCAAGGCCCTGGCAAGAGAAGCTTGCCAGGAAGATTAGAAGATTATATCATGGAAGACACGCCTCGGCGCTATATGCGTCCCGACGAGGGCCCGGGGAGCGACAAGCTTCAGAGCCCGGCAAGCTCCCGGGCCCGGCAAGGTCAAGACCCCGGCAAGGTGCTTGCCGGGAGAGTTGCGCTGTGTGCCCGCGCTCCAGCTCATCGGCCCACGCGTCGCCCTGGGGCCATTCCAGGGAAGCGTGGCGGATGGCTGCGTAGCCTGGGGGACACGGTGGCACTTCACGGTAGTGAAGCCATCGCCGTGGCGAACGGAGACGCAAGGGCGGGAGCTTTTGGGGTCGACGGCGACGGGCATTAAATGCCCTTGTCCCCCACTGTCAAAGTAGGTAGCAACCAATGTTCATGCACTGTAGCTCCACTATTCCCGCACTGTTACAACTACCACCTCTTTTACGTTTTTACCCCTTTCTCCTACGTTGACACCTGTCGGTGACCCCTTGCACTATAAAAGGAGGCCCATGCACAACGTGGAGGGGGTTCGGAACATAGATCTCTCATACGCTCGGTGTAGCTGCTTCTTCAAGCTCCCGAGCTCTCCAACTCAATACACAACTAAGCAGGAGTAGGGTTTTACGCGTCTACCGCGGCCCGAACCAGGGTAAAACTTCCCGCGTGCTCGCTACGATCTGCTCTTCATGCTCCCTCCGCCCTCGTACTGCACAGACAAGGGGCTCCGGTTCCATAGGTGTTCGTGGCGGACAGTTTCCCCCGACATCTTTGGCGCGCCAGGTAGGGGGCGTCGAGGTTGTGCGAATCTGATCCGGTGTTCGCGCGGGCGCATTCTTCATCAACCTCTCCAGTTTCATCAGCAACTTCATCAGCAACAGCACCATGGCCCCGAAGAAGAAGGCTTCGGAGGTCGGAGGCCCGTCTGCGTCTCATCCGCCGCCACCAGAGCCAACGGTGGGCGGGGGAGACGCCGTCGGAAGGGTGGTCGCCGGCGAGGACACTCGCGGCGCCACCAAATCCAAGGACAGGACGGACGACCGAGCCTCGGTCTCCGTGGACGCGCCGCGTCCATCTCAGCACACGACAACCCAGCAGCGCCATGTCACAGGAGGTGGCATCCGCTTGTTGGGCCAAGGACAAACCGGAGGTTCGCGGGATGCCCCGGACCACCGTCCGGGCACGAGCAAAGCGAAGGCGCCGGGGCGGGACCCTGCTCCTTCTAACGCTGTTAGGAGTCCGAGCATATCCCGCTCCTCGCACCGCTCGCCCCCGTTCCCCTCCACTCCAGCAGAAGCGCTCGCAAGGGCGCAACTGCTCCTCGACTTCCCTCCAGCGGCAGACAAGGCCGAGGACTGGAGGGCCACCATCCAGAGCCTGATCGCCTTCGCCAACAACGATTCTCCACAGCAGCCGGCGGCCTCGCGGCCGCGGCAAGCTGAGAAGACGAAGGCCGACGGCGACAAGACCGCTGGGGGCGCGACAACCGTGCACTCCCAGCCGCAGAAGCAGAAGACGCCGCCCCGCCGGAACAACGCCGACGACGGCTCCACGGCATCGTCGGATCCGCGGGCTCGTCGGGACCAGCGCCAGGTCCTTGACGACCGGCGACAAGAAGACGCTCGCACAACAATCGAGCGCCGCCGAGAAGCTCGGCGACAATCAGACCAGAGGGCTGGAGACGCTGTCGACGCGCGCGCGCCCGGTGAACCAGGCGACTTGCCGTACGCGGCAGGCTGCCCTGCGTTTACCCGTGAGCTGCGGCGCGTCCAGTGGCCCAGCATGAAGAATTTCAAGCCCGACGTACCGAAAAAGTACGACGGCAAGACGCACCCCTCGGAATTCCTCAGCGTCTACACCATCGCGGTGCAGGCTGCCGGGGGGCGCGACGAGAAGATCTTGGCGAACTACTTCCCGCTCGTGCTTAAGCTGAACGTTCGTTCGTGGCTTATGCACTTGCCGGAAGGCTCCATTTCTTCTTGGGCAGACCTTTGCCACCAGTTTGTTGGCGCCTTCACCGGCGGCCACAAACCCCACGGCCAGGAGAGCGATCTCCACATTTTGGCCCAGAAGGAAGGAGAGCCCCTGCGCAAGTACATCCAACGCTTCAGCCGTGTGCAACACAACATCCCTGATGTCCACCCTGCCGCGGTTATCAGTGCGTTCCACCAGAACGTGCGTAACCGCCGCATGCGTGAAGAAATGGCGATGACCAAGATTCGGGATGTCAGCAAGCTATATGCTCTGGCTGACAAGTGCGCACGCGCAGAAGAGGGGAGGAGACTCCCCGGGGAGGATGCTGGCGCAGGAGGAAGCGACAGCGACGACGCCGCCCCGGCAAAGAAGGGCCGGCGGCGGAACAACAGAAGGAAAGGCAAGAAGGAAGTGCTTGCCGTCGAGAAGTCCGGCAAGGAGGCTCCCGCCAAGAAAACACAGGCTGGCGGCTCCGGCAAGGAGCCTGCCCCTGTAGCGGCAGCCGACAAGCAGGACGGCTCCGACAAGCAGTACTGCAAGATCCACCGCACCAAAGGCCACGATCTCTCCAACTGCAAACGCGTCGAGTATCTCGTCGAGCAGCAGAAGGCTGAGTACGAGAGGCGCGACAAGGAGAAGGCCCAAGGTGGCGGGGGAGAGCCAAGCAAGAAGCGGCCGTTCAATGGCCGGGGAGGACGCTGCGGCAAGGCCAAGCAGCGGCAAGGTGATCGACCTCCCCGGGGCCGCGACAAGGATGAAGAGGACGATGATGAAGACATGGAGGACGAAGATAACAGCGAGCAGGAGTTCCAGAAGGCCACGGAGGTCCTATGCGTCGACGGTGGCGCCTCTCTGCACACCTCCCACCGCCAGCTAAAGCAGTGGGTGCGTGAGGTGAATGCAGCGGAGCCGCCCGTGGAGTCACGCAGGCTCCTCAAATGGTCCAGCACGCCCATCATTTTTGATCTTGAGGATCACCCTGACCGCACCACCGCAGTCGGGTGCTTGCCGATGCTGGTCTCACCCACCATCCGCAACCTCAAGGTCACCAAAATGTTGGTTGACGGCGGGGCCGGGCTGAACTTGATCTCCTCTGCTGTGATCAAGAAACTCCAAATTCCAGATGGCGAGCTCGAAGAGACCGGTTCTTTCCTAGGAATCAACCCGGGAAGGAGCAAGCCCAAGGGGAAGATCACTCTGCCGGTGACCTTTGGCGGGGAGCTCAACTTCAGAACTGAGCGCATCACTTTCGACGTCGCCGATATTCCATTGCCATACAATGGAATACTCGGCCGTCCTGCCCTCGCCAAGTTCATGGCAGCTTCCCATTATGCCTACAACGTACTCAAGATGTCGGGGCCGATAAGCGTCATCGCTGTCCATGGCGACAAGAAAGATGCACTTGTCTGCGCCGACAAGATCTACCGTGATGCGGCAGCTGCGGCCGAGAAGGATACACTTGCCGCTGAAGCTCCCGAGGGGAAGAAGACGAAGACCAAGTCCGGCAAGTGCTCTGGGGCCCACTCCGGCAACCGCACCTCTTCGGAGTGCTGCGCTGCCGTCGAGGACGCCCCATCGAGCTCCACCGGCAAGTGTAAGAAAGGAATGGCCGCTCCTCCGACAACCAAGAAGGTGTCTGCCAAGGAGGACGGCACTGGTGGTACCTTCACCATCAGTGCCACGCTTGACAGCAAATAGGAAAGCGCGCTCGTTGCCTTCCTGCGGGCGAATGTCGATGTGTTTGCCTGGCAACCATCTGACATCCCCGGTGTTCCCAGGAAGGTAATTGAGCACAAGCTTGCTGTTTGTCCTCATGCGCAGCCCATCAAGCAGAAAGTGAGGAAGCAAGCCGTGGAGCGCCAAGAATTCATCAACGAAGAGATCAAGAAACTAGAGGCAGCAGGCCTAGTTAGAGGTGTGATCCATCCGACGTGGTTGGCAAATCCAGTCGTCGTGCGCAAGGCCAACGGGAAGTGGAGACTGTGTATAGACTTCACCGATGTGAATAAAGCATGTCCCAAGGATCCATTCCCTTTGCCGCGCATTGACCAGATCGTTGACTCCACTGCCGGATGTGAGCTACTCTGTTTTCTTGATGCATATTCAGGCTACCACCAGATCTTTATGGCCAAAGAGGATGAAGAGAAGACTGCATTTATCACTCCATGTGGCACTTATTGCTTCATACGCATGCCATTTGGACTGAAGAATGCAGGATCAACGTTTGCAAGGGTAGTGTACACTGCTTTCGAGCCACAGATCCACAGAAATGTAGAGGCTTACATGGATGACATCGTGGTGAAAAGTAAGAGCAAGGAAACCCTAGTCCAAGATTTGGAAGAGACATTTCAGAACCTGCGCAGAATACAGCCCAAGTTGAACCCCGAGAAGTGCGTCTTTGGAGTTCCCTCCGGCAAGCTTCTCGGATTCTTTGTGTCACAGAGGGGTATTGAAGCCAACCCCGACAAGATTAAAGCCATTGAGCAGATTGAGGCCCCGAAGCGCGTCAAGGATGTCAGAAGGCTTGCAGGTTGTGTGGCTGCCCTCAGTAGGTTCATTTCGAAGTCTGCAGAACGCGCCCTACCTTTCTTCAAAATCTTGAAGAAGGCAGGTCCCATGAAGTGGACTCCGGAAGCGGAGGCAGCGCTGCAAGATTTGAAACGGTACCTGTCCTCCACTCCAATACTTGTCGCACCTAGACCACAGGAAAAGTTGCTGCTGTACCTAGCGGCAACCAACCAGGTGGTTAGTGCTGCGTTGGTAGCGGAGAGGGAGTCCGACGAGGAGGCTACACCACCGGCAAGCGAGTCCAGCGACAAGCAGGGGGCTGCTCCTGCAAGCTCTGGCCCCGGCAAGGACAACTCTGCGCAGGAACAGGAAGAAGTGCGGAAGAAGATGGTGCAGCGCCCAGTGTATTTTGTAAGTTCCCTTCTCCAGGGGGCTAGATCGAGATACTCTGGTGTGCAAAAGTTGCTTTTCGGCCTCCTCATGGCCTCGAGGAAGCTGCGCCATTACTTCCACGCACATGAGATAACAGTGGTCACTCGCTTTCCACTGAAGAGGATATTGCACAATCCGGAAGCAACAGGCAGGATCGGTGAGTGGGCACTGGAGCTGTCGAGCTTTGGACTCAAGTTTGAAAGTACTTCAACCATACAGAGCCGAGCTTTGGCAGAATTCATAGCTGAGTGGACCCCAACGCCCGATGAAGAAGTCCAAGAAACAAGTGCACCCGTACAAGAAGCGACAAGTGAATGGGTAATGTATTTTGATGGTGCCTTCTCGCTGCAAGACGCCGGTGCTGGCGTGGTACTCATCGCACCCACCGGAGAGCACCTCAAATATGTTATCCAGATGCACTTTCCCAGGGAGCAAGCGACAAACAACACTGCAGAATATGAAGGCTTGCTTGCCGGCCTCAGGATTGCGGCCGAACTTGGGATCAGGAAGCTGATTGTGCAGGGAGATTCTCAGTTGGTGGTCCGGCAAGTTAACAAGAGCTACCAGAGCCCTTTGATGGAAGCCTATGTAGATGAGGTGAGAAAGCTTGAAGAGCGCTTTGAAGGTCTGCAAATGGAGCACGTCCCGAGAGCTCAAAATGAAATAGCAGATGGCCTTTCAAAGTGCGCTTCGATGAAGTTACCTGTGGAACCAGGGACCTTCTTGCTCAAGCTGACTCAACCATCCGTTACACCATCAATTGGGCAGTCCAAGAAGAGAAAGTTGGTCTCCGGCGACTACTTGCCGGCGGATCTTCCAGAAACCGCCGCCAAGGTCCCCAAGATCAACAACCAGAACGCTGAGGAACAGTTTGCTCCTGCAGGTCCTCGGGCCTGTACAGTTGAAGCAAGCGTTCCCGACAAGCCTCGCCCCGGCGAGCTTGCCGGGGGACCATCAGCTCCGGCAGAGCCAGAGGTTCTTGCCGTAGAAGCTGAGGTCCCCGCAGCGGCCCTCACGCCTTTAGTCCTTGCCGTTGAGCCACAAGCTCCAGCATGGGCGCAGCAGATCGTCCGTTTTCTGCAAACTGGAGAACTTCCCGACGACCCAGAAGAAATAGAGAAGATAACCAGGCAGTCAAGTATGTACCAGTTCGTGGACAACGAGCTGTACAGAAGAAGGCTCAATGGTGTCAGATTGAAGTGCATCTCCAGGGAAGATGGACAGAAGCTGTTGGCAGAAATACACGGAGGCATATGCGGCCACCACATTGGCGCAAGGGCGCTTGCCGGGAAAGCTTTCCGGCAAGGGTTCTTTTGGCAAGAAGCCCTCCAAGATGCAACTGCACTAGTAACCAAGTGTGAAGCGTGCCAGTTCCATGCAAAGCAGATCCATCAGCCAGCTCAAGCTCTCCAAACAATTCCTTTATCCTGGCCCTTCTCGGTCTGGGGGCTCGATATCCTCGGCCCCTTCCCCCGAGCCGTCGGGGGCTTTGAGTACTTGTACGTTGCAATCGACAAGTTCACAAAGTGGCCAGAAGTGGAGCCAGTGAGAAAGGTGACAGCACAGTCAGCGGTCAGGTTCTTCAGGTCGATTGTTTGCCGTTTCGGAATCCCTAACAGGATTATCACCGACAACGGTACACAATTTACTAGTCGCACCTTCATGCAGTACGTCCAAGACCTTGGCGCCAAGGTCTGTTTCGCTTCTGTTGCTCACCCGAGGAGCAACGGTCAAGCGGAGAGGGCCAATGCTGAAGTGCTGCGCGGAGTCAAGACAAGGACCTTTGACAGGCTGCGCAGGTGCGGAAGAAATTGGATAGAGGAGCTACCGGCGGCTCTTTGGTCAATCAGAACGACGCCAAGTCGAGCCACCGGACAGACACCCTTTGCTCTAGTCTATGGAGCAGAGGCAGTTCTCCCCACGGAACTCGTATACGGATCTCCTCGAGTGCTCGCTTATGATGAGCTCGAGCAAGAGCAACTGCGGCAAGATGATGCATTGCTCCTCGAGGAGGAACATCTCCAGGCTGCTGTACGAGCTGCTCGATACCAGCAAGCCTTGCGCCGCTACCATAGCCGCAAGGTCAAGGCCAGGAGTCTCGAGGAAGGCGACCTTGTTCTTCGGCGCGTTCAGTCCGCCAAGAATTCCAACAAGTTGACGCCGAAGTGGGAAGGCCCTTATCGGGTGAGACAAGTCACGAGGCCCGGCGCTGTCCGCCTCGAGACCGAAGAAGGCTTACCGGTGAGCAACTCCTGGAACATAGAGCATCTTCGCAAGTTTCACCCATAAGGCGCGGTTGCCGTGATCCGCTCCGGCAACCACCTTTTGTACAAGCCTTGCCGCTGTTGCATGTAACCCTTTGTACAAAGCCAGGCGCAGACCCCATGCATCAGTAAAGATTTTGTGTTTTGCATTACTTGCCTTTTGCATGCTTTTCTTTGATATTTGCATGTGTTATTTGGCATCTTGTGCAACATACACATCCGGTAAGCATTAGCACGCCGAAAGGCCATGTCTTGTTTCCCTCTTCTTTTCCTTTGCCTCTTAAGCAGAAGGAACGTTCCTCGCGCACAAGTTTGCCGGGGGGGAAGGAGATGGAGGAGGAACCAAGTGCTGTTCAAGAAAGAATAGCCTTACCGAGAAGGAAGCAACATATGAAAGCTAAGTTATTGGAATTTGACCAGTTCAAAATTCAAAATTCTAGTTGTCTTCCTTGAACAATCACACTTTGTATGGAAAACCTGTGCGTGGAGGAACCTACCCGTAGCTAGCCGCACCTTTGTCTTGTTTCCGAGTACGCTCAACGATCTAAGTGAGCTGCGACAAGTGTCGCGCCCTTACTTCGTTTTCGAGTTCGCTCAGCAAGCTAAGTGCGTTGCGACTAGCTGCGGCAAGGTTGCTTGCCGGTGAGACCTTGGCCAGCAGGCTGCTCGGAGTCCAGCACTCAGCGCTCGCGGCAAAGGCCCCTTGCCGGCAAGCTCCCCGGGAGCGTAGGGTGAAAAGAATACAAAGTAAATGACCAAGACAAGGAAGATAACATTGCACTGATTGATCAAAATGAGATAAATATCTTACAAAAGATAACTTGTCGCAATGATTAATGAGTTCCCAAACATCCTATGCAGCAACAAAAAGAGATAAAAGAAAAAGGAAGCCTAGTCAACGCGGTCGCCCTCAATCCTGGAGATCTTGTTCACCTTGGCGATGATGTGGGCGACCTGCTCCTTCAGCACCTCCATGTTGGCGTCGGCCGGCAGGCTGCGGAGAACGTTGGTGAGGTTTATGCCGGGATTGCGGTATACAATCTTCGTCAGCACGCGCTCCAAGGTTCCCGTGCAGAGCAGGCGCGACTCCTCGGCCAGCTGCGCGGGGATCTTCTTCCGAAGACCTGCAAGAGCCGGCGCGATCCCTCTGAAGAAGAGGCTGAGCTTGGCGCTGTGAGGGAGGTTCGGATCCGGGGAGTAGATGAGATGCTCGACTTTCAGCGCCAGCAGCTCCTGGTCGATGTTGGACGCAGAAGATACCAAGTCCTCGGTCCATACCTCAATGGTACGGCGGAAGTTCTCGGCCGCCTTGTTGGCGCTGTCCACCAAGGCTCGCTCCTTGCGGAGCTCCTCCTTCAACTTGGTCTCCCGATCCCGGGCGGCGTCAAGCGAGTCCTTCAGTGTGGAGACCTTCAGCTCCAGATCCTCGATGGAGTCCTTGGTGGCCTTCAACTCGTCGCCTCTCTCAGAAAGACGCACCTGGAGTTCTGAGTTAGTGTGGGCGTCCTTCTCGCGCTCTATATTGAGCGCGGCGACCTTCTCCACGCTCGCCTTCAGCGACTCCTCCAGCTGCGCGACCTTGGCGGCGAGCTCCTCCTTGGCGGTCTCCGCGGTAGCCGCGGCAACTCTCGCCTCCTTCAGTTCCCCGCCAAGGGCCTGCTCCCGAGCGGCAAGTTCTTCCTCGTGGGCGTCGAGGTTGACCTTCCGCTGGGTGAGTTCTCCTTCTCGCCGGGACAGCTCCACCCCGGCGAGCCGCTGCTGCTCTTCGGCCTCGGCCTTCTCCAGCACCCACTCTTGGTATTCTCCGGCGAGTCGCTCGCGCTCCTCCGCCACCTCGCGGATGGCCGCCTGGTTGGCGGCGCTGAGCTCCGCCGCGCGCTTCTCCATCTCCGCGGCGGCCTTGGCGGCGAGGGCCTCCCGACAAGCAAGCTTTGCCTGCCTGGCCCGGTAAAGGGCCAGGAGCTGGTGAAGCAGCTTCTCCTCCTCAGGCCCTTCGCTTCCGCCGGGCGCCTCGACGATCTTCAAGCCCGCGGAGGCGAGGACCTCTCCATCAAAGGCCTCGCCCTCCGCGGGAGCTCGCGACGAAGAACCCCACGGCACCTGGATGAAGACGCCGTTGGGGGCTTCGAGATAATAGCCGGCCTGCTCCGTTCCGGCGGAGGGGTCGGCGGCCGGCGCAGCACTTGATGCTCCCGTCGCCTCCGGGCTGGCGGTGCGGTCGCCGTCCCCCTCCCCGGCCGCTGCGTCCGCAGCCGGAGCGGTCTCTGGCGCATCTGGCTCGGCGGCTCCCGCCGTCTCCTCGGTGACAGGGGCGTCGCCGCCGCCGCCCTGCGCGCCCTCCTCCTCGATGATGATGACTTCCGTCTCCATCTGCTCGGGGGGAGGAGGATCTAGAAGAAGAAGAAGAAGCAAAACAAAGTTCAAGCAAATATCCAAAAAGAAACGACTCCAAGAAGACGAAATTGCAAAACCTACCTTGGCGGACGTCGTCAGCGGCAGGCTCCCTCGCCGGGGAGCTTTGCCTTGGCGGAGTGGCCGCCCTCGCCGGGCTGCTCGCCCTTGGCGGGGTACTCGCCCTTGGCGGGGTACCCGCCCTTGGCAGAGCGCTCTCCCTTGCCGGAGAGTTCGGCCTTGGCGGGGACGGCGGGGCCTGTGGCTCCTCGGGGGCGACCTCCGGACGCTCCTGCGGCTGTGGCTCCGCCTCTGCACAAGTCAAGACAAAATAATCAGGATATTAGCACAAGGACAGATGCTCAAGCGCACCCGACAAATGGAAGTACAAGAACCCAGACTTACGCTGGGAGCTGCGCTGGGGGCTGCTCCTCGGAGCAGCGCTCGGGTCCGGCAAGCTTGGCTCCGGCACGTCCCCAGTTGCCGCGGCGGGCGAGTCGTCCACGACCTCGGCCACGGGCACCTTGGCTCTCTTTGCCACTCGCTCCGCCAAGGTCCTGAAATCAAAAAAAAAAACAAGATTAGCATCAACAATAATCAAGACGAAATTTGAGAAGATGAAGGATATCGAGTTCTTACTCCTGCTCCTCCTCGTCGTCGTCGCTCAAGGCGGAGAAGTCAAACTCCACCTGGGGCGCGTCTGCGCGAGGAGCGGGAGGCGAAGACTCCCTCGGGCGCTTGGCGGTCCCCGGGGCTGGGGGCTGCGAAGACCCAGCCCCTGTGGTAGCCGGGGCCCGGGGAGCGGGCGGAGCCGCCGCTCCGCTCCGTGAAGACTCCTGTCGGCTCGACGCCGGCCTGCGAGGCGCCTCTTTTGTGGCCTGCTTGCGGGGCGCCTCCGTCGTGGCCTGCACGCGGGCCGCCTCCGCTGTGGCTGGTGCGCCGGTCGCCCCCGGCGCAGCTTGGCTCCCCCGGGGAGCTGCCCGGCGAGCTGGTTGTTGCCGGGGTGCCTGCGCCCTCTCTCCCGTCGCCGTCTTGCGGAGACGCTTCAGTGGAGACCGCCTAGGGCTTGCCCGGGGCGGGGAGGTCTCCGACGACGAGGAGAGGTCGTCGGCATAGAGCTCCATTGACCCGCCGGAGTCCTCGGCGGCCTCGGCGTCCTCCTCCTCTTCCTCCTCCCCGGCTGGCTTGCTGGGCCCAGTGCCCTGCGTTGCGGCCTCCTTCCCTCCGGCGCCTCCGCTCCCTCCGGCGCCTCCGCTCCCTGCGGCGCCCCTGTTCCCTCCGGCGGCGCGGCCTCTCGCCGCGGCCTCCGTCTGGATCCCGATGATCCCGGAGTGCCTCAAGGATGGGACCTCGGCGAGCTCGTCGGGAGGCAGCTTCAGTAGCCTGCGGATCTCCGCCTCCTCCGCTTGGCAGGACGCCTCCGCAGCATCTGCCTCGTCGGGCGTGTAGCCGAACTCTCCTGCCGCTGCGGCTACGGCGGCCTCTTCATCCCGAGAAGCGATGTACGCTATCTCCTGGTCGGTGGTGTCCCGCGTCAGCTCCCGGGTCTCGTTCTTGTTCTTCGCTACCTCCACAAGGTTGTCGAAGAAGCTGAGGATGTCAGGTGGCTTGGGCGGAATCCATGTGCGGACCACGCCGTGCGAATCACACGCGGGCATCATGGCGCGGAGAGGATCGCAAGCCGTACTGTTGCAAAGGGGCACCACTCCCCGGGGCCCCCTGAACCATTCCGGGTGGGCCGGGTCGTGCTTAAACAGCTCCCGGACCATCCCCTTCAGCTCCAGCGACGTGAAGTTGTAGTTGAGCCCGGGCCGCAACCTCATGATATCCGCCGAGTTGCCGTACTCCCAGGCAGGCCTTTTCTTGTCTTGGAGAGGGGCGATGCGGCGGCGGAGGAAGTCTGTGCCTACTTCTGCGACGGACAGCCTGGCGGTCTGGAGACGCAGAATCCTGATGAGGGCGACGTTGAGCTTGCCGTCGTCCGAATCTAGCTCGCTCCAGTCCCTGCCGCGCACGATGGGCGTTGTGCGCGGCGCGGTGAAGGATTGCGGCTGGTCCTCGACAATCCAGCACCATTCCGCACGCCACTCCTCCCACTTGCCGCGGAGCTCCCCCGGCAAGTAGGACTCCTTCTTGTTTAGACGAAAGACCCAAGATATTCCTCCGGAGAGGGGGGTGCCGGCCTCTGCCCTAGGAGTGAAGAAGTGCCTAAACAGCGCTACGTTTGGGTGTATTCCTATATAGTTTTCGCACATGTGTGCGAAAACCGCCATTGTGAGGATGGCGTTGGGGGTGAAGTCAAGAAGATGGAGGCCATAGGTGTGCATTATGTCATAGAAGAAATCGGAAAAAGGAGGGCAAAGACCGCAGTGGAAGAAGGCTGCGAAGAAATAGTACCCGCCGGGGTAGTTGTCCTTGGCGGCGGCCGGATAAGCTCGTGTGCGGGGGTGCGCCTTGGTTCCCTTGGACCAGAACAAGCAATACTTGTTCCAGAGTTCCTGCGCGCTGAGCTTCGGCGGAAAGACGAGGTTCCGCTTCCGATACGCGGCGAGCCTCGCCGCTTGCTCCGATTTCTCCTTCTTGGCCTTCTCCGCCTTCGCCTTGTCGGTCTTCGGGGCCATGGCGGAGGCGGCGGAGGAAGGGGGACGAAGAGCCCGGCGACGCCGGAGATGCAGACGGCGGCGGCGGAGGTGTGGAGGCGGAGCGCAAAGGGGATCTCTGGAGGAAGAAGAAGATGCAATGAAAGTGTAAGGAGGGGAACCGCTCCTGCTTCCTCTGCTTTTATGGGGAAGTGGGGGGCGTTTCGCCCTTTACATTAAAAGAACGTGGGCACGTCCCATCCCACGACGCCGCAATCGACGCGTGCCGTTACGGGGGGACGCGGCGGATGCGGAAGAGGATTCGGCGCGCTGTGGGCCGCGTGTGCCCGTGCACTGTTTTGGGCCTGGCCCAACAGCGCTCGGCACCGTGTGTGGCCCAGGCCCGGGGGCTCCTGTCGGTGTACTAAGGTAGGGGTACCTCAGTACCCCAACTTGTGCACGGGCAGTTGCAGCTTCCCGCGGCAGGGTTTACCGCGTGCTCGCCGGAGACCTTCCTGCTCCATATCAAACCATTCAAAAACAAAGTATACGAGACAGAAGATCGAGACCCCGGCAAGCGGAGCTTGCCGGGAAGGCTGTTCCAGGCTCAAGATTACATCACTCACGCAAGGCCCTGGCAAGAGGAGCTTGCCAGGAAGATTAGAAGATTATATCATGGAAGACACGCCTCGGCGCTATATGCGTCCCGGCGAGGGCCCGGGGAGCGACAAGCTTCAGAGCCCGGCAAGCTCCCGGGCCCGGCAAGGTCAAGACCCCGGCAAGGTGCTTGCCGGGAGAGTTGCGCTGTGTGCCCGCGCTCCAGCTCATCGGCCCACGCGTCGCCCTGGGGCCATTCCAGGGACGCGTGGCGGATGGCTGCGCAGCCTGGGGGACACGGTGGCACTTCACGGTAGTGAAGCCATCGCCGTGGCGAACGGAGACGCAAGGGCGGGAGCTTTTGGGGTCGACGGCGATGGGCATTAAATGCCCTTGTCCCCCACTGTCAAAGTAGGTAGCAACCACTGTTCATGCACTGTAGCTCCACTATTCCCGCACTGTTACAACTACCACCTCTTTTACGTTTTTACCCCTTTCTCCTACGTTGACACCTGTCGGTGACCCCTTGCACTATAAAAGGAGTCCCATGCACAACGTGGAGGGGGTTCGGAACCTAGATCGCTCATACGCTCGGTGTAGCTGCTTCTTCAAGCTCCCGAGCTCTCCAACTCAATACACAACTAAG
>LR738715.1:387093689-387107343 GCA_902687465.1 Secale cereale | reverse complement strand
CATTAAAAGAACGTGGGCACGTCCCATCCCACGACGCCGCAATCGACGCGTGCCGTTACGGGGGGACGCGGCGGATGCGGAAGAGGATTCGGCGCGCTGTGGGCCGCGTGTGCCCGTGCACTGTTTTGGGCCTGGCCCAACAGCGCTCGGCACCGTGTGTGGCCCAGGCCCGGGGGCTCCTGTCGGTGTACTAAGGTAGGGGTACCTCAGTACCCCAACTTGTGCACGGGCAGTTGCAGCTTCCCGCGGCAGGGTTTACCGCGTGCTCGCCGGAGACCTTCCTGCTCCATATCAAACCATTCAAAAACAAAGTATACGAGACAGAAGATCGAGACCCCGGCAAGCGGAGCTTGCCGGGAAGGCTGTTCCAGGCTCAAGATTACATCACTCACGCAAGGCCCTGGCAAGAGGAGCTTGCCAGGAAGATTAGAAGATTATATCATGGAAGACACGCCTCGGCGCTATATGCGTCCCGGCGAGGGCCCGGGGAGCGACAAGCTTCAGAGCCCGGCAAGCTCCCGGGCCCGGCAAGGTCAAGACCCCGGCAAGGTGCTTGCCGGGAGAGTTGCGCTGTGTGCCCGCGCTCCAGCTCATCGGCCCACGCGTCGCCCTGGGGCCATTCCAGGGACGCGTGGCGGATGGCTGCGCAGCCTGGGGGACACGGTGGCACTTCACGGTAGTGAAGCCATCGCCATGGCGAACGGAGACGCAAGGGCGGGAGCTTTTGGGGTCGACGGCGATGGGCATTAAATGCCCTTGTCCCCCACTGTCAAAGTAGGTAGCAACCACTGTTCATGCACTGTAGCTCCACTATTCCCGCACTGTTACAACTACCACCTCTTTTACGTTTTTACCCCTTTCTCCTACGTTGACACCTGTCGGTGACCCCTTGCACTATAAAAGGAGTCCCATGCACAACGTGGAGGGGGTTCGGAACCTAGATCGCTCATACGCTCGGTGTAGCTGCTTCTTCAAGCTCCCGAGCTCTCCAACTCAATACACAACTAAGCAGGAGAAGGGTTTTACGCGTCTACCGCGGCCCGAACCTGGGTAAAACTGCCCGCGTGCTCGCTACGATCTGCTGTTCGTGCTCCCTCCGCCCTCGTACCGCACAGACAAGGGGCTCCGGTCCCATAGGTGTTCGTGGCGGACAGTTTCCCCCGACAGTTTCGATAGGGAACGTGCCACCTTTGGGGATGGAACGATATCCATTGCCTCTTATTGCTTTCAAAAAATTTCTAGTGTCAACATAGAATAACAGGAGTGTTGTGTTTAATTTTGGAATTTCTCGTCGTTTGTTCGGCCTTTCTTATACATTAATTGGATTTTCTAGGAATTTTATGTTAATAATTCAAATTTGAACTACAACCACATGCTCTAGTGCACCAAAGTTGGTTGAAAAATCACATGTGTGTCCTTGGGTGCATTACTAGATCCCATGCAAGAAATGGGAATGCAATTCAAACACCAGGTCAGATTTGATTGCTGGCAAAACAATGAGATGCCTGGTTTTTAAATTCTAGTAAATCCAAAACTCTTCTGAAATTCATGAAACTTGGCATGCTATCATGGAGCAGCATCAACATGTCACGGTAATTTTTTTGTCCCATTTGGGGCAGGTTTGGGTATAAGCTTCTCACAAACCAGAGCTTCTCACAACAAGCGTGATGGTTTCTGTAGGGAATGTGTCACCTTTGGAGACGAAACGATATCCGTTGCCTCTTATTGCTTTCAAAAAATTCTAGTGTCAACATAGAACAACAGGAGTGTTGTTTTTAATATTGGAATTTTTCGTGGTTAGTTTGGCCTTTTTATACGTTAATTGGGTTTTCTAGGCATTTTATGAGCATAATTCAAATTTGAACTACAAGCACATGCTCCAGTGCAACAAAGTTGGTTGAAAAATCAGATGTGTGTCCTTGCATGAATTTCTAGGTCCCATGCAGGAAATGGGAGGAAATTCAAACACCACGACACTGTGGATTGCCAGCAAAACGTTGAGATGTGTGGTTTCTAAATTCTATTAAATACAAAAATCGTCTAAAATTCATTAAACTTGGCATGCTATCATGGAGCGGCATCAACATGTCATGGTAAATTTTTTGTCCCATTTGGGGCTGGTTTGGGTATATGCTTCTCACAAACCAAAGCATCTCACAACAAGCGTGATTGTCTCGGTAGGGAACGTGCCACCTTTGGGGACGGAACGATATCCGTTGCCTCTTATTGTTTTCAAAGAATTTGTAGTGTCAACATAGAATAACCGGAGTGTTTTGTATAAATTTGGAATTTTTCGTGGTTTGTTTCGTCTTTTTAAATGTTAATTGGGTTTTCTAGGCATTTTATGAGCATAATTCAAATTTGAACTACAAGCACAAGCTCCAGTGCACCAAAGTTGGTTGAAAAATCACATGTGTGTCCTTGGGTGAATTTCTAGGTCCCATGCAGGAAATGGGAGGAAATTGAAACACCACGACATTGTGGATTGCCGGCAAAACGTTGAGATGCCTGGTTTCTAAATTCTAGTAAATACAAAACTCGTATGAAATTCATGAAACTTGGCATGCTATCATGGAGCGGCATCGACATGCCGTGGTAAATTTTTTGTCCCATTTGGGGCAGGTTTGGGTATAAGCTTGTCACAACAAGTGTGATGGTTTTGGTAGGGAACGTGCCACCTTTGGGGACGAAACAATATCCGTTTCCTCTTATTGCTTTCAAAAAAATTCTAGTGTCAACATAGAACTACAGGAGTGTTGTGTTTAATTTTGGAATTTTGGTGGTTCGTTTGGCCTTTTTTATACGTTAATTGGGTTTTCTAGGCATTTTATGTACATACTTCAAATTTGAACTACAAGCACATGCTCCAGTGTACCAAAGTTGGTTAAAAAATCACATGTGTGTCCTAGGGTGAATTTCTAGGTCCCATGCAAGAAATGAGAAAGAAATTCAAACACCAGGGCACTATTGATCATCGGAAAAATGTTGACATGCCTGGTTTTTAAATTCTAGTAAATCCAAAACTCGTTTGAAGTTCATGTTACTTGGCATGCTATCAAGGAGCGGTATCAACATGCTGTGGTAAATGTTTTGTCCCATTTGGGGCAGGTTTGGGCATAAGCTTCTCACAAACCATAGCATCTCCCAACAAGCGTGATGGTCTCGGTATGGAACGTGCCACCTTTGGGGACGGAACGATATCCATTGCCTCTTATTGTTTTCAATGAATTTGTAGTGTTAGCATAGAATAACATGAGTGTTGTTTTTAAATTTGGAATTTTTCGTGGTTCGTTTGGCCTTTTTGTACGTTAATTGGGTTTTCTAGGCATTGTACATGCATAATTCTAATTTGAACCACAAGCACATGCTCCAGAGCACCAAAGTTGGTTGAAAAATCACATGTGTGTCCTTGGGTGAATTTCTAGGTCCCATGCAGGAAATGGGAACGAAATTCAAACATCACAGCACTGTGGATTGCCGGCAAAACGTTGAGATGCCTGGTTTCTAAATTCTAGTAAATACAAAACTCCTCTTAAACTCATGAAACTTGGCATGCTGTCATGCAGCGGCATCAACATGTCATGGTAAATTTTTTGTCCCATTTGGGGCAGGTTTGCGTATACGCTTCTCACAACATGCGTGATGGTTTCGGTTGGGAACGTGCCACCTTTGGGGACAGAACGATATCCGTTACCTCTTATTGCTTTCCAAAAATTTCTAGTGTCAACATAGAATAACATGAGTGTTGTGTTTAATTTTGGAATTTTTCATGGTTCGTTCGGCCTTTTTTATACGTTAATTCGGTTTTCTAGGCATTTTATGTGCATAATTGAAATTTGACATACAAGCAAATGCTCCAGTGCACCAAAGTTGGGCGAAAAATCACATGTGTGTCCTTGGGTGAATTTCTAGGTCCCATGTGTCGGTGTACTAAGATAGGGGTACCTTAGTACCCCAACTTGTGCACGGGCAGTAGCAGCTTCCCGCGGCAGGGCTCACCACGTGCTCGCCAGAAACCTTTCTGGTCCCTATAAAACCATTCAAAAACAAAGTATGCAACACAGAAGATCAAGGCCCCGACAAGTGGAGCTTGCCGGGAAGGCCGTCCCAGGCTCAAGATTATTACATTAACACAAGACCCTGGCAAGAGGAGCTTGCCAGGAAGGCCAGAAGACTGCATCTCAGGAGACATGCCTCGGCGCACCCTGCGCCCCGGCAGGACCCGGGGAGCGACAATCTCCCGGGCCCGGCAACATCAAGACCCCGGCAAGGTGCTTGCCGGGGGAAGCCTGTGCTGTGTGCCCGCGCTCCAGCTCATCGGCCCACGCGTCGCCCTGGGGCCCTTCCAGGGACGCGTGGCGGATGGCTGTGCAGCCTGGGGGACACGGTGGCACGCCACGGTGACGAGGCTACCGCCGTGGCGAACGGAGACGCATGGACGGGTGCTTTTGGGGTCGACGGTGACGGGCATTTAATGCCCTTGTCCCCCACTGTCAAGGTTAGGTGAAGATCACTATTCATCCACTGTTCCCGCACTGTTACAACTACCACCAAAGTTACATTTTTACCCTCTTCTATGTTGACACCTGTCGGTGACCCCTTGAGCTATAAAAGGAGGCCCATGCACAACGTAGAGGGGGTTCGAAACCTAGATAGCTCTCTTGCCCGGTGTAGCTAGTTCTTCAAGCTCCCGAGCTCACAAACTCAATACAAACCAAGCAGGAGTAGGGTTTTATGCGTCCGCGCGGCCCGAACCTGGGTAAACTGCCCGCGTGCTCTCCTCGATCCGCTCTTCGTGCTCCCTCCGCTCCCTCACCGCAACGTACAAGGGGCTCCGGTCCCATAGGTGCTCGTGGTGGACAGTTTCCCCCGACATCTTTGGCGCGCCAGGTAGGGGGCGTCGAGGTTGTGCGAACCTGATCCGGCGCTCACGCGGGTGCAATCATATTCAACCTCTCCAACTTCATCAACTTCATCAGCAACAGCAACATGGCCCCGAAGAAGAAGGTTTCGGAGGTCGCAGGCCCGTCTGCATCGATCCCACCACCACCAGAACCAACGGTTGGTGGAGGAGATGCTGGCGGAAGGGTGGTCGCCGGCGAGGAAACTCACGGCACCGCAAAGTCCAAGGACAAGACGGACGACCGGACCAATTCCAAGGCCTCGGTGTCCGTAGACGCGCCACGTCCATCTCAGCAAACGACAGGCTAGCAGCACCGTGGTACAGGAGGTACCATCCGCTTGCTGGGCCAAGGACAGACCGGAGGATCGCGGGACGCTCAAGGCCATCGCCCTGGCACGAGCAAGGCGCGGTCGCCGGGGCGGGAGATCGCTCCTTCTAACCCTTCTAGAAGTCCGAGCATATCTCGCTCCTCGCACCGCTCGCCACCGCTCCCCTCCTCCTCGATTTCCCTCCAGCGGCAGACAAGGCCGAGGACTGGAGGGCGACGATCCAAAGCCTGATCGCCTTCGCCAACAACGACACGCCGCAGCAGCCGGTGACATCGCGGCCACGATAAGTCGAACAAACGAAGGCCGACGGCGACAAGACCGACGGGGGTGCAACCACCGTGCACTCCCCGCCGCGAAAGCAGAAGACGCCTCCCCGCCGGATTAACGTCGACGACGACTCCACGGCGTCGTCGGATCCGCGGGCTCGTCGGGACCAGCGCCAAGTCCTTGACGATCGGCGACGAGAAGACGCTCGGAAGACAATCGAGCGCCGACGAGAAGCCCGACGACAATCGGATCAGCGCGCTGGGACCGCTGTCGACACGCACGCGCCCGGTGAGCCAGGCGACTTGCCATACGCGGCAGGTTGCCCTGCGTTCACCCGTGAGCTGCGGCGCGTCCAGTGGCCCAGCATGAAGAACTTCAAGCCCGACGTACCGGAGAAGTACAACGGCAAGACACACCCCTCGGAGTTCCTCAGCATCTACACCATCGCGGTGCAGGCTGCCAGGGGACGCGACGAGAAGATATTAGCCAACTACTTCCCGCTGGTGCTTAAGCCAAACGTCCGTTCTTGGCTTATGCACTTGCCGGAAGGCTCCATTTCTTCGTGGGCAGATTTGTGCCATCAGTTTGTTGGCGCCTTCACGGGCGGCCACAAACCCCATGGCCAGGAGAGTGACCTCCACATCTTGGCCCAGAAGGAAGGAGAACCCCTGCGCAAGTACATCCAACGATTCAGCCGCGTGCAGCACAATATCCCTGACGTCCACCCCGCCGTGGTTATCAGCGCGTTCCACCAGAACGTGCGTAACCGTCGCATGCGGGAAGAGATGGCCATGACCAAGATACGGGATGTCAGCGAGCTCTATGCTCTGGCTGACAAGTGCGCGCGTGCCGAAGAGGGGAGGAGACTCCCCGGGGAGGATGCTGGCGCAGGGGGAAGCGACAGCGAGGATGCCGCCCCGGCAAAGAAGAGCCGGCGGCGGAACAATAGAAAGAAGAAGAACAAGAAGGTGCTAGTTGTCGAGCAGTCCGGCAAGGAGGCTCCCGCCAAGAAGGCACAGGCTGGCGGCTCCGGCAAGGAGCCTGCCCCTGTGGCGGCAACCGACAAGCAGGACGGCTCCGACAAGCAATATTGCAAGATCCACCGCACCAAGGGCCACGACCTTTCCAACTGCAAGCGAGTCGAGTACCTCGTAGAACAGCAGAAAGCTGAATACGAGAGTCGCGACAAGGAGAAGGCACAAGGTGGCGGAGGAGAGCCAAGCAAGAAGCGGCCATTCAATGGCCTGGGAGGACGCCGCGGCAAGGCCAAGCAGCGCCAAGGTGATCGACCTCCCCGGGGCCGCGACAAGGACGAGGAAGAAGACGACAACGACGACATGGAGGAAGGTGATAACAGCGAGCAGGAGTTCCAGAAGGCCACAGAAGTGTTGTGTGTCGACGGAGGCGCCTCTCTGCACACTTCCCACTGCCAACTCAAGCAGTGGGTGCGGGAAGTAAACGCAGCAGAGCCGCCCGTTGAGTCACGCAGGCTGCTGAAGTGGTCCAGCACGCCCATCATTTTTGATCTTGAGGATCACCCTGATCGCACAACTGCGGTCGGGTGCTTGCCGATGTTGGTCTCACCCACCATCCGCAACCTCAAGGTCACCAAAATGTTGGTTGACGGTGGGGCCGGCCTGAACTTGATCTCCTCGGCTGTGATCAACAAACTCCAGATCCCAGACGGCGAGCTCGAAGAAACCGGTTCTTTCCAAGGAATAAAACCGGGGAGGAGCAAGCCGAAGGGGAAGATGACTCTGCCAGTGACATTTGGCGGGGAGCTCAACTTCAGGACGGAGAGGATAACCTTCGATGTTGCCGATATCCCATTGCCATACAATGGGATACTTGGACGTCCTGCCCTCGCCAAGTTCATGGCAGCTTCCCACTACGCCTACAACATAATCAAGATGCCGGGGCTGATAAGCGTCATCTCTGTCCATGGCGACATGAAGGACGTGCTTATCTGCGCCGACAAGATATACCGGGATGCAGCAGCCGCGGCGGAGAGCAACACACTTGCCGCTGAAGCTCCCGGGGGGAAGAAGACCAAGACCAAGTCTGGCAAGTGCTCTGGGGCCCACTCCGGCAAACGCACCTCTTCGGAGTGCTGCGCTGCCGTCGAGGACGTTCCATCGAGCTCCACCGGCAAGTGCAAGAAACGGATGGCCGCTCCACCAGCAACCAAGAAGGTGTCCGCCAAGGAGGACGGCACTTTTGGTACCTTCACCATCAGTGCTACACTTGACAACAAATAGGAAAGCGCGCTCGTTGCCTTCCTGCGGGCGAATGTCGATGTGTTTGCCTGGCAACCATCTGACATCCCCGGCGTTCCCAGGAAGGTAATCGAGCACAAGCTTGTTGTTTGTCCTCATGCGCGGCCCGTCAAGCAGAAGGTCAGGAAGCAAGCTGTGGAGCACCAAGAGTTCATTGCCGAAGAGATCAAGAAGCTGGAAGCAGCAGGCCTGGTTAGAGGCGTGATCCATCCGACGTGGTTAGCAAATCCAGTTGTCGTGCGTAAAGCCAACGAGAAGTGGAGACTGTGTATAGACTTCACTGATGTGAATAAAGCATGTCCCAAGGATCCATTTCCCTTGCCGCGCATTGACCAGATTGTTGAATCCACTGCCGGATGTGAGCTGCTTTCCTTCCTTGATGCATATTCAGGCTACCACCAAATTTTCATGGCCAAGGAAGATGAAGAGAAGACTGCATTCATTACTCCATGTGGCACATATTGCTTCATACGCATGCCCTTTGGATTGAAGAATGCAGGCTCAACTTTTGCAAGGGTGGTACACACTGCTTTCGAGCCACAGATCCACAGAAATGTAGAAGCTTACATGGATGACATAGTGGTCAAGAGCAAGAGCAAAGATACCCTCATCCAAGACTTGGAAGAAACATTTGCAAATCTGCGCAAGATCCAGCTCAAGCTGAACCCCGAGAAGTGCGTCTTCGGAGTCCCCTCCGGCAAGCTTCTCGGATTCTTTGTGTCCCAGAGGGGGATTGAAGCCAATCCCAACAAGATAAAAGCCATTGAGCAGATTGAAGCCCCGAAGCGCGTCAAGGACGTAAGGAGACTTGCAGGTTGTGTGGCTACCCTCAGTAGGTTCATTTCAAAGTCTGCAGAACGCGCCCTGCCTTTTTTCAAAATCTTGAAGAAGGCGGGTCCTATGAAATGGACTCCGGAAGCGGAGGCAGCGCTGCAAGACTTGAAAGGGTACCTATCCTCCACTCCAATACTTGTCGCACCTAGGCCACAAGAGAAGTTTCTGCTATACTTAGCAGCAACCAATCAAGTGGTTAGTGCTGCGTTAGTAGCGGAGATGGAGGCCGATGAGGAGTCTACACCACTGGCAAGCGAATCCAGCGACAAGCAGGGGGCTGCTCCGACAAGCTCTGGCCCCGACAAGGACAACTCTGCGTAGGAGCAAGGAGAAGTGCGAAGGAAGATGGTGCAGTGCCCGGTGTATTTTGTGAGTTCCCTCTTGCAGGGGGCTAGATCAAAATACTCCGGGGTGCAGAAGTTGCTTTTCGGTCTCCTCATGGCCTCGAGAAAGCTGCGCCATTACTTCCAAGCACATGAGATAACAGTGGTCACTCGCTTTCCGTTGAAGAGGATATTGCAGAATCCAGAAGCAACAGACAGAATCGTCGAGTGGGCACTGGAACTGTCGAGCTTTGGTCTCAAGTTTGAGAGTACTTCAACTATACAGAGCAGAGCTTTGGCAGAATTCATAGCTGAATGGACCCCAACGCCAGATGAAGAAGTTTCAGAGACAAGCGTCCCCGTACAAGAAGCAAGCAGTGAATGGGTAATGTATTTTGATGGTGCTTTCTCGCTGCAAGGCGCCGGTGCCGGCGTGGTACTCATAGCGCCCACCGGAGAGCACCTCAAGTATGTTATCCAGATGCACTTTCCCAGGGAACAAGCGACAAACAATACTGCTGAATATGAAGGTCTGCTTGCCGGCCTCAGGATTGCAGCTGAACTTGGGATCAAGAAGTTGATTGTGCGGGGAGATTCTCAGTTGGTGGTCCGACAAGTGAACAAAAGTTATCAGAGCCCTTTGATGGAAGCTTATGTAGATGAAGTGAGGAAGCTTGAAGAGCACTTTGAAGGTCTGCAAATGGAGCACGTCCCGAGAGCTCAGAATGATATCGCAGACGGCCTTTCACAGTGTGCTGCAATGAAGTTACCTATGGAACCAGGGACCTTCCTGCTCAAGCTGACTCAGCCATCCGTTACACCATCAATTGGTCAGCCCAAGAAGAGAAAGTTGGTCTTCGGCGACTACTTGCCGGCGGATCTTCCCGAAGCCGCCGCCAAGGTCCCCAAGATCAACAACCAGAACGCTGAGGAACAGTTTGCTCCTGCAGATCCAAGGGTCTGTACAGTTGAAGCAAGCGTTCCCGACAAGCCTTGCCCCGGCAGGCTTGTCGGGGGACCATTAGCTCCGGCAGAACCAGAGGTTCTTGCCGTAGAAGCTGGGGTTCCCGCAGCGGCCCTCATGCCTTTAGTCCTTGCCGTTGAGCCTTAGGCTCCGGCATGGGCACAGCAGATCTTCCGTTTTCTGCAAACTGGAGAACTTCCCGACGACCCGGCAGAGATAGAGAAAATAACCAGACAGTCAAGTATGTACCAGTTCGTGGACAATGAACTATACAGAAGAAGGCTCAATGGTGTCAGGTTGAAGTGCATCTCCAGAGAAGATGGGCAGAAGCTGTTGGCAGAAATACATGGAGGCATATGTGGCCACCACATTGGCGCAAGGGCACTTGCCGGAAAGGCGTTCCGGCAAGGGTTCTTTTGGCAAGAAGCCCTCCAAGATTCAACTGCACAAGTAACCAAGTGTGAAGCGTGCCAGTTCCATGCCAAACAAATTCATCAGCCAGCTCAAGCTCTCCAGACGATCCCTTTGTCCTGGCCCTTCTCGGTCTGGGGGCTCGATATCCTCGGCCCCTTCCCCCGTGCTGTCGGGGGCTTTGAGTACTTGTACGTTGCAATCGACAAGTTCACAAAGTGGCCAGAAGTGGAACCGGTGAGAAAGGTGACAGCACAGTCAGCAGTCAGGTTCTTCAGGGCAATTGTTTGCCGTTTCGGAATCCCTAACAGGATCATCACCGACAACGGCACACAGTTCACTAGTCGCACCTTCATGCAGTACGTCCAAGACCTTGGCGCCAAGGTCTGCTTCGCTTCTGTGGCTCACCCGAGGAGCAATGGTCAAGCGGAGAGGGCCAATGTTGAAGTGCTGCGCGGGCTCAAGACAAGAACCTTCGACAGGCTGCGCAAGTGCGGAAGAAACTGGATAGAGGAGTTACCGGCGGCTCTTTGGTCAATCAGAACGACACCAAGTCAAGCCACCGGGCAGACACCCTTTGCCCTCGTCTATGGGGCAGAGGCAGTTCTCCCCACGGAACTAGTATACGGATCTCCTCGAGTGCTCGCTTATGATGAGCTTGAGCAAGAGCAACTGCGACAAGATGATGCATTGCTCCTCGAGGAGGAACGTCTCCAGGCTACTGTACGAGCTGCTCGATACCAGCAAGCCTTGCGCCGCTATCATAGCCTCAAGGTTAAGGCCAGGAGTCTCGAGGAAGGCGACCTTGTTCTTCGGCGTGTTCAGTCCGCCAAGAATTCCAACAAGTTGACGCCGAAGTGGGAAGGCCCTTATCGGGTGAGACAAGTCACAAGGCCCGACGCTGTCCGCCTTGAGACCGAAGAAGGCTTACCGGTGAGCAACTCCTGGAACATAGAGCATCTTCGAAAGTTTCACCCATAAGGCGCGGTTGCCGTGATCCGCTCCGGCAACCACCTTTTGTACAAGTTTTGCCGCTGTCGCATGTAAACCTATGTACAAAGCCGGGCGCAGATCCCGTGCATCAGTAAAGCTTTTGTGTTTCGCACTATTTGCCATTTTCCATGCTTTTCTGTGTTATCTGCATGCATTGTTTGGCATCTTGTGCAACACACATATCCGGTAAGCATTACCACGCCGAGAGGCCCTACACTTGCTTTCTCTTCTCCTTTTCTTTACCTCTTAAGCAAAAGGGACATTCCTCACGCACAAGTTTGCCGGGGGGGAAGGAGGTGGAGGACGAACCAAGTGTTGTTCAAGAAAGAGAAGCTTGCCGGAGAACGAACAGATTATGAAAGCTAAGTTACCAGAATTTGAACAGTTCAAATTTTTTAAATTTTACTTATCTTCCTTGAACAACCACACTTTGTATGGAAAACCTGTGCGCGGAGGAACCTACCCGTGGCTAGCCGCACCCTTACCTTGTTTTCGAGTACGCTCAACGGCTTAAGTGAGCTGCGACAAGTGTCGCGCCCTTACTTCGTTTTCGAGTTCGCTCAGCAAGCTAAGTGCGTTGCGACTAGCTGCGGCAAGGTTGCTTGCCGGTAAGGCCTTTGCCAGCAGGCTGCTCAGAGTCCAGCACTCAGCGCTCGCGGCAAGGGTCCCTTGCCGGCGAGTTCCCTAAAAGCGTAGGGTAAAAAGCATACAAAGTAAAGGACCAAAAGCAAGGGAGATAACAATGCGTCAATTGCTCGGAAATAAGATAATATATTACAGAGATAACTTGTCGCAATGACTGATAGATTCATGTTCATGGCAGACTTTGCAGCAGCAAAGGAAATGAAAAGAAAGAGGCCTAATCTACGCGGTCGCCTTCACGCCTGGAGATCTTGTTCACCTTGGTGATGATGTGGGCGACCTGCGCCTTCAGCGCCTCCAGATCTGCATCGGCCGGCAAGCTGCGGAGGACGTTGACGAGATTGATGCCAGGGTTGCGGTAGACTATCTTCGTCAAGACGCGCTCCAAGGTACCCGCGCAGAGCTGGCGCGACTCCTCGGCCAGCTGCGCGGGGAGCTTCTCCTGCAGCCGTGCAAGCGCCGGCGCGACTCCCCTGAAGAAAAGACTTAGCTTGGCGCTGTGGGGGAGATTCGGGTCCGGAGAATACACGAGGTGCTCCACCCTCAGCGCCATCAGCTCCTTGTCGATGTTGGCAGCAGAAGCGACCAGCTCGTCAGTCCATTGTTCCACCGCCCGGCTGAAGTTGTTCACTGAAGTGGCGGCGCTCTCCACTAGGCCTCGTTCCTTGCGGAGCTCGGCCTTCAGCTTCGTCTCGCGATCCCGGGCGGCATCAAGCGAGCCAGTCAAAGTGGAGACCTTCAACTCCAAGTCAGCAATTGAATCCTTGGCGGCTTTGAGCTCGTCGCGCTGCTTGGAGAGGCGTACCTGAAGATCAGAGTTGGTATGGGCGTCCTTCTCCCGCTCCATATTGAGTGCGGTGATCCTGTCCCTGCTCGCCTTCAGGTACTGCTCCAGCTGCGCCACCTTGGACTCAAGATCATTCTTGACGGTTTCCGCGGTGGCGGCGGCAGCTTTCGCCTCCTTCAGGGCCCCGCCAAGGGCCTGCTCCCGGGCGGTGAGGTCGTCCTCGTGGGCGTCGAGGTCGACCTTCCGCTGGTTGAGCGCTCCTTCTCGCCGGGACACCTCTTCACCAACCAACCGCTGCTGCTCCTCGGCCTCAGCCTTCTCCAGGAGGAACTCTTGCTGCTCTCCGGCAAGCCTCTCGCGCTCCTCTGCCAAGTCGCGGAGGGTCGCCTGGTTGGCGGCGCGGAGTTCTGCGACACGCTTCTCCAAGTCTGCTCCAGCCTTGGCGGTGAGGACTTCCCGGGACTCCAGTTTCGCCTGCCTGGCCCGGTAAAGGGCCAGGAGCTGGCGAAGAAGCTTCTCCTCTTCGGGCTCGTCGCTCCCGCCAGGCGCTTCGACAATCTTAAACCCCGCGGAGGCAAGGACCTCTCCATCGAAGGTCTCTCCCTCCACGGGGGCTCCAGACGAAGACCCCCACGGGACTTGTATGAAGACTCCGTTGGGGGCCTCGAGGTAGACGCCTGGCTGCTCCTTGGCGGCGGAGGGATCGGCGGCCGGTGCAGCGCTCGACGCTCCTGCTGCCTCCGGGCCAGCAGTGCGGTCGCCGTCCCCCTCCCCAGCCGCGGCGACTGCGGCCGGGGCGGTCTCCTCAGCG
This sequence comes from Secale cereale, assembly GCA_902687465.1. NCBI lineage: Eukaryota > Viridiplantae > Streptophyta > Magnoliopsida > Poales > Poaceae > Secale > Secale cereale. The sequence continues at coordinate 387,093,803 of LR738715.1, read as the reverse complement.
GCAGGCTCATCGGCCCCCGCCATGCCCTCAGTGGCAGTGGCGTTGCCGTCGCCGCCGTGCGTCTCCTCCTCAACGGTGACCTCCGTCTCCATCCGCTCCGGGGGAGGAGGATCT